>CM075872.1:25203359-25806693 GCA_038021265.1 Cyprinella venusta | reverse complement strand
TAAGATTACTGTTAAGTGTGAGATTTAGTAGTGATTAATGTTTTGTTACGCTAATTTAGAATAATTTAGTTAATGTTGGTTTTAGGATAGTTACCATCATGGTGACAAGTGGTGCATTCAGCTTGATTGAGAGCAAATTATCCCTTTATAATATTCCGCTCATACAGCAAGTCCTTCTGTGCTTGTAACATACTGTTTCTGATATGTTAGCATTTACTACGTCAGCAGATTAGCTTTTAAAGCTAACTAAGTTTATACTATTAAAAGTGATTTAAGTTCTGCCAACTTATTCGGGTTTACAGTGTACTTCATAGATTTAAGTTATAGTAACTAATTGGTACTATTAACTGTATTTACCCAAGTTATCTTAACAATAAGTTATTGAGTTATTTGGAAACAAATCAAATATTTTTTTATGCTTAAATTGTTTGAGTTATCAAACTTAAATGATTTAAGGCAATCGGTTTCCTCAAACGGTTTGAGTTGAACTAACTCATCAGGTTTTGAATCAGGTGTGTTAAATAAGGGAGACATACACAATATGCAGAGCAGTGGGTCGCGAGGACTGGAATTGAGAACCCCCTGAGCTAATATACATCTCATCAACCCTGAGCCAGAAAGCCTTTTCATATTCGAATATATTGACATGCGAAAGAGCAGAGACTCTTCAGAGACCAAAAATAACAATTTCATTCATATTCTTAAATATAACTGTATTATAACTCAAATTATAATATACATTATATTGTAATCGCCAAGCATTAATTGGAGAAGTGTGAAATTAATCCTTACAGTTTGATTTCGTTGACCTGATACCCAGTGCCAAAGGGCGGAAAATACTCACTGAAGTGTGGTGTGGCACAGGTTAATTGCCAACTGACCACGGAAGAAAATTTACAAGGAGGGTGTAAACTAAACTAGAGATAACGAGAGACCACCACTAACCAAATGTGTGAATGACACCATGAAATAATTCATGCCCACAGATCTGGCTGAAATGAAAGCAATTTGAAGTTTAAAACCCAGAAACTGGGATCTCTAATGCTGTGAGAGCAGACTGTGAAGGCAGACTGCAAGAGCAGGGTTTAGGTGTCGCACACTGAAGCAGCAACAGCCATAATTCAGACCTGGTCAATGAAACTCGGTTTCATGTGACAGCTGGCATTAAAATTGCAATGGAGATGATAACGGAGAAAGCAAACGAATATGCCCACATGTCTGAATTTGAAACTGTTGAAAACATCAAAATTATCTGTGGTCCTCTCTGCATTTGTTTCTGTCAGGTTAACTTCTACAATTCCTCGGAGGACGGATGCCAGGATGGCCGGACTTCATGATTGTTAGAACAAAACCTGAGATTTTTGGAGATGGGTGAAAAGACAATTCAAGAGGCCTTTACATCTCACAACAGCACATCACTACATTAGTATGGCCTCACAGTTTAGAACTGGAACTAAAATTTGGAACACAATTGTTATACAGTAGAATTCCACCCATCTCCTAGACATGAACAACGACTGAACACACCCCTCCATCACTACACCCTCACATCATCATCACATGGAATAGATAGAATCTACCCAGTCTGAACATTACACATTATAAGAAGATGAAGATGACAGAGTCCGATAGTGTCACTTCACTCAAGATCTTTTGTGCATCTTCACTCTCACAGATCCGGATAGCTTCACACACATAGGATGGGAAGCTGATCTAATGACATAGCACATGCTATCCACACCCTGCAAACTCATGGAAAACACAGGAAAACACATATTAATGGCTACAGTCATAAATCAATGCAATGCATGAAAAAGCAGTGGCAGACTTGCCATTAAATTTCAAAATGTTTAAGGGGTGTTTTACTGCGATTTCACTTTTTTCATTTTAAATAGTGTGTAATGTTGCTGATGGTGCATGAACAGTATCTGCAAAGTTGCAGTGCTGAAAGTTCAATGTAAGCAGAGATATCGTCTTTTAAAAACCAGGAAGTGTAAACGCCTACAAAAACGACTCGATTGGGACTACAACCGGTTATGGTACGTCACTAACCCGCACATTTGCATCAACCACTCCCTTCGGAATATGCAGGAAATGACATGTGCATATTTCTGCAGCACGTCGAGTGAGTTGTGTTCACGCAGCTGTCAGGTCTTCTGTGTTTCAAGCTTCCCACGGATGCTATACTTCATCAACAATGGATACAATTTATGTTTGATTATATTCCTGAAAGTGACTATCGTAATCTAGCTCTCTGTGCTGCGCATTTTACGGAAGACAGCTTCCAGAATCTCCACAAGTTTAATGCAGGATTCAGTGCAGCAAGAAACTGTTAAAAACCATGAAGCTGATCCAACTTTAAAACCAGAGGCAGCAGTTGTTGGGCCTTGTTTTCAATATCATAATTAAATAAATATAACATAGGGCATAGTTCAAAAGTACAGTTACACATATCTTGAATTACTTTATGAATCTTCTCCCAAAAAGAGAAAATAGCTTTACAATACCAAAATAAATGCATGAATGATCCTAATTCAATTCCACATTTTCTACACATAGGAGAGTTTGTGTCATTAATTTTATTAAGCTTCACTGGAGTTATAGACTTAATCGTTTTAAATATATTTGCATGTATAATTCCAGACATAATGTTAGCCTGTGTTTTATTTATTTATTTACAAAATGCCAGCGCTGGCTTTATAGCCACTAGGCTACTAGTTATGCTAGTATTTTGTGTCTATAGCCGCTTTCCGACCAAGTAGTTATAGGAACTTAGTTATAGGAACTGTCCACTTCTAAACAGTTCTAAGAACTACTCTCCCCCAAACTCAGTTTTGCTGCTTGCGTTCGCACTGGCCAAGTGGCCATAGAAACTGGTAGGAGGGGTAACGCAAGCACGGCGACGGTCTTTAAAGCGTCATCACTAGACGTAGCGTGGCCACATACAACAGCAACAAACCAGCAGTTAAGCTCAATCAGAATTATTTAATCAATTTCATTCTTTTAATGGCAAAATTTTATTTTCATAAATGCAAATTCTCCTGTAAAAAGCCTAATTTTATTTTATTTAGGAAAGAAATTGAGGTTTATATTGATTCACTCCGATTTTCTATGAAGCAAAAAGCGTTTAAAACATTGAAAATATGCAAATGTTATAATATCTTTATATAAGTTTACAATACCCCCCTAGTATAAAAGACTTTATAATTTATATATTAAATGTTAATTTTGCTGTATACATAAATGTCTGTTGTTCTTATAAAAAAAAGACCGATTGCAATGTTCCTGTTCTGCCTTGCCGGGACCTTAATAACGGAGAACGAACGGCGGCGTTTAAAGATTATGAGATTATTAGAACTCAAGTTCTGTACAGAGAAACACAGAAGACGAATGCTCCAGCGTAATATGATATTAAGTAATATGATGGAAGAAGATAAAAGAGCAGAGCGCAGGAGGCAAATAAAACGACGGGTAAGTTTATCTAAAATTAGCAATTAGCTGGTTGAATGCATTATGTTTGTCTTAATCCTCGATGTAATGTTTTGCAAAAACACGGAGACAGCGTGCTACAAGTTCCGTGTTGACAGTGCATGACTTAAGTTTAACCAATCAACGTAGACCTAGGGAAAGGGAACTAAAAAAGTCCTTGCTCTAGACTAGGTACTGAAATAGTTATAGGAACTACGGTCTGAGGAACTAAAAAATCCCCCATTTAGTCCGGTCGGAACACAAGAAAAAAAGGGTTATAGGAACGTTTGGTTCTAGGAACTGCAAAAGTCCCTCCGGTCGGAAAGCGGCTTATGACAAACGCGTACAAACATTATGGACCTGAATTTTGTATAAGTACTAATGTTTTAAACGTATTTTTCATGTATATATGCTTTATGACGTTATTTTCGATTTGATCAAGAACGTAAACTTGCCACCGCTGTTTGAGTATAACATTAGTAGCCAGTCAGTTGCTATTGTTGCCAGTCAGATGCTATTGTGTAAAACAAACGTGTATATGGTTAAAAAATATGGCAAATTATCATTCAGAAACATTTAGTAAGAGCCGTGTGTGGTGTGGTTCTGTTTGACTCGCTTCATCGCGGCTTTATCGGTCTGATTCTGGGTCATACTGATACTGCAGTTCGACACCATTATTTACATCTGGACCGGAGCTGGCATTTCCCTGTAAAGGTAATAGGCGTTAACCTTCCGGACAACGTGAGCGACAGTTTAGCCAATCACAACACACCCGCCCGGAACCAATCTGAGCCAACGACGTGTTTCTGAGGGAGTGTTTTCATAGACTCAGGAAGTAAACCGCTCGTTCAGGGGACAGAGGAGAGCGCGGCTGACAATAAAGGTGAAGTTTATGGAAAATAAGACTTTTAAAAAAAGAAAAACCACAAATACATGTTATATTGCACCCTATAAACACAATCATGCAAAGGAAAAAAAGCAGTAAACCACCCCTTTAAACTTTCTGATTGTTGTTAGGGTGGTTGGAGGGCCCCTGATTTCTCAACTAACTGCTAATAACAGAAACATCATAATTAAATAAATCTGAAGTGTGAGCGCTTCAATCAATTACAGAATTCACAATTCAACCCTGTCATTTATTGTGACTTAGCCAACAACACACACACGCACACTCTTTCTCCCTCTTTCTCTTACACAAACACTCATACCCTCACACACCCTCTCACAAACACACACACACACACACACTCACACCCTCACACAAACACACTCTCACACCTGTTGCAAGGAATGAACAATCTCCATCCTTGAATACATTTAACCTTATTCCAAGTCACTTCCTAAAATTGCATAAGTGGCTGGCATTGGACGATTCCTGAACAAACACTGATTATTATATGTTTTATTGTTTTTTTTACAACATTATTGAATATTATTGTCTTTATTACATGACTTTTTATCATAGAATCTATTTGATTATTTTGAATACACTGACCTCTTGCTGCATTTCCTTTTTATAATTCAGACCAAAAAAAATATATTTAACAATTGGATATTTAATATGAGACATCCTTCCAATCAATCCCCTTGAGAAAAATATGAGCACACTTGCTGAAAAGAACATGGTATTTTACATTGAACATCACATGATTTTGTTTTGTCGCATTATGCGTTTCTATGCATTTCTTCATGAGTTCAAGTTCATATGTGTTTCAGTCGCAAAATGGACATTTAAGACGCTTTTCAGACGTCACAAGAGAGCCCATTCACCCACTGAGGTCTGTCCAGACAATCGCAACGCTGGAGGTAACAGGATTGGTCAAGAAGGGACAAATTATCGTTATGGGGAAGGTGCCAGGAAAACGTGAGTGTCTTCACGTGGGAACGACATGCCAACTGAAGTCAAAAGGTCCAGATTGACTCTATGAACTTTGCTCACATCACTAGAAGAAAGCCTGAACGCCTCATCCACCTGCTGGACTCAAGCTGCCTGATGAGAACAGGTGTTCTGCAGATTAACAAAGCACTCTGAGCTTCTACAGATGCCAACATTGCAAAGAGACAATTGTTAAATTACACCAAGGATTACAACAAACGTCTTACTCTGTGACCCCTAAAGTGTCTGAATCTGACCCATTGGGGCCAAGGGGGGAATCTGTAAGACTGGAAAACTGGTTAAAGAGAAAATATCTGACCAGTGCCCTCTGAAGACAAATGGCATTGCTTGCAGATTAACATTTGACACCCTCCACATCCTCTCTCTCTCTCTGTCTGTAAATTGAAAACTCACACAGGAGACATTTTTTTTTAATGTGAATATGATAATCTTTAAGGAGTGTTTAGAATCATTGTGATGGTCTCAGGGTGACTGGTAATAATGTCTCATTTCCAAAGAAGTAAAAGAAAAGGTAATAAGATTTTTAAGAATATAGAAATATCTTGCACAAAGAAGGATGTGCCTTTGACTTCATACGTCTGGCCCTTTTGTCTGAATGCAATTTACAACCAAGCAAATGGTCTGCGCCCAATAAGCATGTTGGGGGGATTCAGTAACTTTCCATTGTAGTTTGCTGATTAGATCAGGTAAGGTCTGGCTATTTAAGGGGAGCATCGGGAGAGCTCAAGGCTGCTTTCTGTATTCAGATCAGTCCGTAAGGTTGGGAGTTCTACACCCAGCCTCACGTAGCCTCGTCAGGTAAAATGAGTCTTCTTTGTTCTAAAACATTTGATGGTTTGCTCTGATTACCTTTTGAATTCTAATGATAAATTTACCTGACATAATAAATTGTTATATTTGGCTATTCTAACAGACTTTGACTTTATTTTCATTAGAGTGAAAAGGAATAGTCAAACATTAACGTGTATTTAATGATGCACAGATATCATTGTTAAACCTTTTCATTTTATGGAGTCAGATGAAACGAGTTTATACATAAGATTAAATGTGTTGCATTTAAATAAAAAACACTTTGCCATGGGAAATACGGAACACGCTTGAAACCTTCACCACAAATCGAATTCCATCACCACATGTTGTTTGAGAGGGTTTCCTCACTCATCCAAGAACAAACTCTAGCATATTCAGTGGTCAGACACGACTGGATCTTCAAACTGCACCGGGTTCTATAGTCAGATGAGACTAAAAAAGAGCTTTTTGGCAGCAAACATACTAGATAGGTTTGGTGGACATGAGGATAAAAAGTACCGCATGTGTACAATTTAATATACCATTGGATCTTTAATGATGGGGGCCTATTTTTCTGCAAGAGGTCCTGGACTTCTTATACAGATACATGGCATTGTGGATTCTATCAAATATCAAAAGATAAAAAAAAAATCAAAACCTGACAGCTTCTGCTAGAAATCTTCTAATGGGCCGTGGTTAGATCTTCCATCAGGACAACAATCCAAAACAAACATCAAAATCAACACAAAATTGTGTTAGGGAGCACAAAATGAAGCTACTGCCATAACAGTCCCAGACCCTGACCTGAACCATATAAAAAAAAATGATTGGTCTGAACTGAAGAGAAGAAGCACCAACATGGATCTGGGAATCTGAAGGATCTGGAGAGAGTCTGTATGGAGGAATGGTCTCTGATCTCTTGTCAGGTGTTCTCCAAACTCTTCAGGCATAATAGCAGTGTTTATTTTTGTTTATTGGAAACTTTCAAGTGCAAATACAGGATAATAGTTATTTAATCATGCGGATAAACTGTGTGATATGTTCCTTGCCTTCACATTCAGATTAGGAATAGTAGTATGAAACTAGATTTCAACGTCTCTAACTAAAGAGATGAAAATTAATTTTAGTAGGAGAACATTGGGACTGAATGGCAACCTATTGTCATTAATGGCACACATGTGGAAGAAGTAGAGCAATATAAGTACCTGGGAAGGGTTTTTGATGAGTTCATTTTTGACAGTTGCATTAGAATTTGTCAAACTTTCACACCTTGTTTGTGCTGAGAAAGCTTAATTCTTTTAAATGTACAGAGAGTTGTTCTTAAGTCATTTTATAATTAATTTATTGAAAGTATCCTGTCCTTTTATTTTATTTGTTGGTTTTCATCATTGTATATAAAGAACAAAAATCGGTTGCAGAGCATTGTTAACATGTGCTCAAATTATGAATGTTCCCTTACAAAGTCTTGCATCTTATTACGAACAGCAGGTGCTGAGGATGGCTCATAAAATAATGGGAGTACACACCCACTGGATTTAGACTTTGAGTGGATGTCCCTGGGATGACATCTAAGGGCAATTAAATGTTCTACAAATCGCTATAAATTTACATTATGCCTGAAGCAATACGGATATGTAATTAAATAAATAAATAATAAATTAAATAAACTTTATTTATTTATTTTTTTTTATGTATTTGAATGCATGTGCTAAGTGTTTTATGTGAGGCACCATGTAAGCTCAAACCAATTGTCCCACCTTTCTTTCCACAATCAAATGATAACTGGGCTAAGAAAGATGATACAGATATGATCGGTTGGATACAGATATCCACAAGTGAAATGATAATTGGGCCAAGCAAGGTAATATGGCCAAGCAAGGTAATCATTAAAAATATGCGGACGCCGCTGCGGTCGTTTCTGATCTGCCGCAAATGCTGTACAGTTAATGATCTGTCTCCATCTGCAGATGTGTAATAAACAACAATTTTTCATATTACATCTTATTGTTTCTCAATTACCTTAATTATGGTCTTCAAAGTATGTGTTTGTACATTATTATATGGCATTTAGTTTTTTTTTTTTATTAAAACAAATTAACCATTGACATCTAAAACTGAAACTCAAATTATGGTCTTAAAAGTATGGGTTTTCACATTTTTATTTATGACAATTACAACCAATTTGTATGATTTACAACATGTAAAACTGACACAACAACCTCCTGCACAAGTACACAAAGGGTCTCAAAATGTTCTATTCATCACAAGAATCAGTAAATTTACTGTTGGGAATATGAGCTACTGACATGACTCCTGAGCGGATCTTCAACAATAGTTTAGCAGCCAGGACTCGGGGCTTCCGAACACCAGGCTAAAGCGACCATCCAAAATGTCACGATCATCGTGCAAACCGAGCTGCTCAGCACAAACTTCCAACCTTTCTGCCTCCTTCACATGGTCCTCTGTTGTGCAACAAGAGGTGAGATGACAACAATCCGGCTTTTAATTCTGTATATTCGTCAGTTGCTTTTCCAACAACGGACCAAATAGCTTTTTCATGTCTTTTTCTGCTGCCATTACTGAACTCAAACTGACGCGCTATACATCAACGTCATCATTCTCAGCCACTCCCTCTATTCGCTGATTGGTCCTACAAAAAATTGATTTCTGGAAACCTAAGGATATACAGCAGTGCCAGACGTAGTACTGAAGGAAAATGAAATTGAGTGGAAGTGCGTATTAGGGCGCAGCCAGGCTACTTCATCTATGCTGTAAGATCACAAAATAAGATGAGTTAAAGGAGGCACTCTTTGCCCGCTTTCTGCCATGCCAAATCCCACATACAGTATGCTAGCTTTTCTGCTAAAATCAACAGTGGTGTGTGAACGTGCTTAAAGAGTACCTATTTTGGCATTTAAAATGTTCCTAATATTGTTCTGGGAGTCCCCAACAACAGTTTTACAAGCATGCAATGTCAAAAAAAACACTTTTGTTGTCTTATAATATGCATTTATTTTTACCTGAACTGCCCACCGACTCCCATATGAATCGTTTTAGTGAGTCGTTTTACAAAACCCGCCTTTGCGTGATGCTAATCTGCGGTGATTGGTCAGATGACCTAGTCAGTTGTGATTGGTATTCTCTGTGCAGAAAAACAGGACTCTTATTACCTTAAATGGGTTCTCAACTCCAGTCCTCGAGACCCACTGCTCTGCATATTGTGTATGTCTCACTCATTTAACACACCTGATATAGATCCTCAGCTCATTAGGATAGAGCCGGCTCGCGAATCCATACTTTATAGCGTTTAGGTTTGTGAAGCAATCATCTTCAAAATGACGCGAACACAGAACAAGGTTTGGGCTATACTTGTGTGGTATAGCAGTACTTGTATATATGAACTGCAGCCACTTAGTCTTCAAATACTCCTCACTTGGCAGGTTAAAAAAGTTCGCTTTTGCGTCGCACTTCAAAACACAGCGTCTCGTCGACATGATTGTTTTCCGAAGCCCAGATCTCGAAAAACGACAGAGTCCAAAAAGGTGCGGTGGGTCCAAACCTCCATGCTCTCAGACCTTCCTGGCCAGCCCAGGCAGGGTGGCCCGTCCTGGGCCAGTTTCAGATTTGCCCGCCACCCCTGGAGCTCCGGTTTTCCCTAGCGTCTCCGAGCGCAATAAGTGGGCGTTTCTTATTCAAATAACTTGTCAAGTTGACGTCATCCAGACAGTTCTTCGAACGATTCATATCAGCGACTCAGAGTCGACTCTTGTTTTTGAGAGACAATAACTTTGTATACGATGAACTTTCATGTTTAAAACTTTGCAGGATGTTTTCGTTCACTTAGATCTATGTTAAACACTACATGAAGGGCAATTTTCAAAAACCCAAAATAGGTACCCTTTAAATTAATAATTTGAGAATGTTTACTGGGATGTGTAGGTTGTACAACAAATTATAACTATTACAATTAAATTTTTGTTTTTAAAGGGAAAGCGCATCTCCTTAGCCAAGCTTACCCTCTAGCTACAATTACCAACCAAACTAAAACATACAGAAGACAGGAAAAGGAGGGTCATTCTGCCCGTGTACCTCTGTGCCCATGTCTCTATATCTGTAGAGTCATTTCACCTGCACCTGAATCGCTTTGTGCCAGTCGCACAACACAAAAATTAAGAGGACAGACAAAATAGACTAAAGGTCCTTGCACACGGAGTCCGAAGTTCTCGGAAAATATGTGTTGCCCATCTTATTATATATAAGACTGACGATTTTATTACATATGATATCACTTGTTTCTGCATTATCTTTTAGTGTGTTTAACAGAAGTTTTAGTAATCTTTCAGATCATGTGTAATAGCACCCCTACCGCATAACAGTGAAAACACGGAAAGCCGTAAAATTGCCAACGGTGGGGAAGCGTTGTCTCTCAAATTACGGAAATTTCTGTTAATGGTGGGGAAAGATTTAACAATACAAGCATCCCTCAACCCCACAGGTGACCCCATTGATGTTTGGGGGGTACTTGCCCTAAATTTCAGGGCCATTGTGTGCTCCCTGTGGTCCTAGGGGGCCAGATCTATAAGGGTCTTCTCTTGCATTATGTTCCATTCCGTTATGCTCCATCTCACAATCATGTGGGTATGGTCCTTAAGTAGATCAGGGCTCGAATAATACTTGCAAGCGTCACACAAGCTCTGCTTCACAACAGTGTTCTGCTCGAATACAGAATGACAAAATACAGGTGTGCACCTTCATTTTACCTGGTGAACAACAGGAGCTGGAGCACTGATGACCTGCTGCACATTTCGGACTCCTGCCGAGTACTTGTATTGACCAACTCCTCTAACTACAGCTCCAGTTCTACCACCAGCAGTCTGCGTCCCAATATTTGCTAAGCCAAGAGAGAAACAGGCACATTCAACAAGAAAAGACACTTTACATTCCAGCCAACAGGACACACATAATGACATTAACATTAATCAATTCTAGCTCATTTGATAAAATGTATAGATGGACCAAAGGTGATAGATGCTTGTGAGAAGCATCCATACCCATTACATAAGTCCCATTTTTTAGAACTTAGTAAATGAATGTGTTAAAGGGACCATCAAAATAAAGTTTAGAACACAAGTACCTCTGCACCTACATGTCTACTAACTCTCAGTAGAGTGTTATTACAGTATTAGTAGACCGGTAGGGTTAAAATAAGTTGACATGTAGTTGCTAATTTACTCATAGTAACTTTGTGTGGGACCATCACAATAAAGAGTTATCAGATATTAAGCAGAGAGTCAACTAATTCTCTACTTAGTTGACTTGTAGTTGCAGAGTTACTTAGGTCAACAATGTTCAAAAGGGTCCATCAAAAGAAAGCGAGTTACCGAAAGTTACCGATATTATAAATACACATGTGAACAAATTCCACACATTTGTTTTAATATTTTCATTCTTTGTGGGAACTTTACATTGACTTATTGGGTAACACTTAACAATAATAGTACATGTAAATACTATGTACTTATTTTAGTAGCTACAACTACTGGGTAATAACTAGTACTCTGATAATAACTAATAACTCTGAACCTACCCCTAAACCTACCTCTGATCCATGTACTTACCTTATATTAGCCAGTACTTTCTAGGTAATTATACTGTAAGTACCCTGTAAGTACTATACTGTAAAAAGGAAGTGTTACCAGTACATGAATAATCATGTATTAATATCTGAATTATTATTACTTTACTATGAACTAATGGTGAGTTAAGACGATGAGTTAATGAGGAACTAACCTTAACAACGACATGAGTCATATGAATTCCTGCATTAATATACCATCTTAAGTACATGTTAGTACATGCTTGTTAATTGATGCATTAACTGATTTATTGGGTAACATTTAGCAATAACAGTACATGAATAATCATCTACTAATATCTGAATTATTATTACTTTACTATGAACTAATGATGAGTTAAGACATGTGCTATTGAGGAACTAACCTTAACGACATGAGTCATATGAATTCCTGCATAAATATACCATCTTAAAGGTGCTATCAGCGACTGTGGTTGATGTGACTTCTGTTTGTGTTTGTAGCGAGATCCCAAACAAACCAAGTTAGCTCGCCCCTCCCTCCCGTTTTGTGCATAATCAAAAAAATGATCATGCACGCGCATTTCTTAAAGCGACAAAACACGCTATATTCAGATTGACGGAATGATGGCTCATTCTGCTGGGTAAGTCATTATAGTTGTTTTCTAACATAATTGTATAACTAAGTAAATATAATATCCGTTACTTACACTTTCAATATTGCTTATTTTAAAATAGTCTAAAGCCGAAATTGTTTATATTTTTTTTTAGTTCGTATGCATGAACATTGTTATCTACATAGCTAGCTTCCAGATTTTCTCCCAGCTAACAGAATATAAATGGTTTCCAACAAGTTGTCAGAACGTTGCCTATTATCATTTATTTACCTTGTACAGTTCTGTACAAGGGAGAGGGAGAGGTCGTGCTCGGGCTAATATATATTTCTCAGGCCTGTGAGATTAGGCATAACGTTACGCCGAGTTTCATTCATGAGACCAAAGTCCAGTTTGCGCGCTGTCGCCTCCGTCATTATCATCTATTGTTTACTATACTTCTTATTTGGTCTACTCACCTGTCCAGAAGAAACAGTGCAACCTCGGCGTCCGTTTTAAAATTTTTCAATTCTTTCAGTTCTCTCCACCGTTCGAAAGCCTTCCCGATTATTATTCTTTTCTTTGACGAAACACGACGGTATTTCCTCGCGCTAATCCTACTTCTGTTCTTGAGGATTGCATCTTCCATATTCACTGTTGATAGACGCACTGGCTTATTCTTCAGCTCAGACTTCGCGTGCAGGCGCCATGCACGAGTGCAAAAACAAACAACACCCGCCCCTGTCGGTGACTGGTTGAACTCTGTTTATTTTGATTATGAGTGGTGGTTCTACCCGTTTGTTTTTGTGTGCAGATCTCAGAGCCTAGGCTGCCTACAGAGGCGCGTTTTTTTGACAGCCTGCTTATGGGGCGGGCAGCTAGCGGATTGTTAGGAAAGATTAGATGAATGTGATCATTTTTGTTTTGGCCTGACATCGCTGATAGCACCTTTAAGTACATGTTAGTACATGCTTGTTAATTGATGCATTAATTAACATTTAACATCAATAAACTACATCAAACTTGTTCTAGAAAATGGACAGAACCCTAACAGAGTAGTCATATATTCATATTGATATTTTGCCGCTATGTTAGCCCGGGAAAACCCAGACAACTTCCGGCAAATTTGGATTTGCTTTGAAAGTTAGTCTGGCAAAGAGCTCATTCAAACTCATTTCCAATCCACCGAAATCACGGCACCAATCAGAAACATTGGGGCAGGCTTTACACGATGACGACAGCACAGCGACGGTGAAGCAGATACATTTACAAAGGGGTGTGACGGTTACAGTTGAACACAGTCATTAGAACTCTATAACAGCCAAAACCATATTATTAAAATATTTGGTCCCACTTTATATTAAGTGGCTTTACGTACTATGTACTTACATTGAACAATAAGTACAATATATTATTGTGTTCCTGTTGTATTGTAAAACACTTTTGCTGCTATTGAGGTGTGATACGGGTAAGGTTAGGGACAGGTGTGGTGGTATGGGTCAGTTAAGGTGTGAGGGGAGGGTCAACTGTGTAATTACAAATGTAATTACATAAAGTAATTAGTTGTAATTACATGCTGGTATTTTTAAAATATAAGTACAATGTAAAAACATGTATGTACACAATAAGTCCATTGTATCAAATTATTAATTTCAATGTAAGTATATAGTACTTAAAGCTAGGGTATACGATTTCAAAGATTGTTCATTATTAATATCCTCGTTTAGATGCTGGTTATGGTTATATAGTACAATCCTAACAATATGAATAGAAAAAAGAACGAAAAAAATCCATTCACTCTATTGGCTGTACAGCCGCAGAAAAATTGACCAATGTAAGCTGTGCGGCCGCACAGCTTATATTGGACAACTGCTCTCATCCAATCACCAGCTCCACATGAAACTCCGCCTGGCGCTTAAAGCCTTGTTTATACTCGACGCGTCCGCAAGAGCGCGAGTCTCCGCTGCCTGCGCGCGCACCTCTCCAAGCGGACGAGGCATTTATACTTGACGCGCTCGCCTTTGTGCTATTCTGTGAAACGACAGGGGGCGAACTCGGAGAAATTCTCCTCTAAACCACCAGGAATTAGTAGTATTAATTGCTAATTCATAAAAGAGTAAATGCAGTAGGTTTATTGTAGCCTACTTTCACTGCATGTAAACTAGTTAAACAACTGAAGCCTTATTGGAATGTTTAAACCTTAATTTTACCAGAAAGGCTTAATTCTGCTATTGTAGGCTTATTTTGTAGATGTAACCAATTACTTTAGACAAGTGCTAACTAGGTGCTTATGCAAATGTGTTCCTGTTCACAAAATGAGATGTTATGGTCGCCCATCAATGCAAATGTCTCTGTGTATATAGAAGGATCATAAACATACTGGTACAGATCGTACCAGTTCGGCCAGATTCGGCTCGTAGTCGTCCATCTTCGGATGCGGCGCCGCGCGCAAAGTTACAAAAAGTGCCGTGCACACCGCCTGGCGCAATGGAGTCTTGCGGACCCTACGCGCACGACCGCCCACACCGCAATGACGTCTTTTTTGGCGCGCGCCCTTCGCGCTCTTGCGGACGCGTCGAGTATAAACAAGGCTTAAAGGCCAATTTATACTTCTGCGTCGAGGGTACGCCGTAGTGTACGGCGTTGGCTTCGCACGTAGGTGACGCCGTTGTGAGCATTTATACTTCTGCGTTCAGGTCTTGGTTGCTCTGCAGTACTGCTCCGAAACGCTAGTAGGCGGCGGAGGGTTTTAATGTTCCACTGTGTTTAGATTCCTCGCTGCTAGGTTACTACAAGCAATAGCGACTGAAAGAGAGTGGATCATGTTGGAGTTGGAGCTTATTGGGGTGGAAAAACAGTTCATTTTAGTGATATTACTAAAACTGAAAGGCAGAAATGAGAGAAGACATCAGTGGAGATGGTACGTGTAAATGCGTGAGAAGGTACGTGCGGAAATGCGTAGGAGGAAATGCGATGCTACCAAGCTGACCAATCACCGATCTTGCGGTCCGCGTTGTCGCGACGTGTAGTTACATTTTTGAAGAGGTGCACGTCAGTCAACGGCGAAGGGTACGCGGTATGGGACGCGTCTGTGCGTATGCTACGCCGTACCTACTGCGCGCACCTGACGCAGAAGTATAAATTGGCCTTAAGTCTCCAACCAAACCGCACCCGCCCTCGCCCCCCTCCGTGCGCGAGCAAACAGCTGGCAGACTATCTATGGTAGCTAGCTAGTAGCGTCAGATCAGCAATGGATAAAGCAATGGATAAAAATATAAACGACAACAGCAAGCGGCTCCTGCTTGCCCCTACTCTAAAGTTTGGACGAAAGAGAAAGTAAGTGGAGGAAAGATCAGAGATTAAAAATAAAAAAAATGTGAAGAATGCCGGACTCTAAGTAGGATAAATATAGCGTACTTCATTGACCGTTGGAGAAAGCTACAGGGAGATCTGGGACTGAAAACGACGCTGACACGGATGACTTTTTGTTGAGCAGTTAAACATTTATTTATTCTTTTATGGTGTGACGTGTTACATGGCTTTTTATCAGTTTGAAACCTTGCTCATGCTGCCGGTCGGCATTGGAATGTTAGCCGTTTAGCATCACCTATCACGAGTCAAAGTAATTATATTTCTTGTTCAAGGTTTCTGTTCGAGCCGATCGAAATTTGAACAAGATGCGCCGCGTGCTGCAATAACCATTACTGAAAACCTTAGCAATACTAGTAGTATTATAATGGTGGTGGGAAGTTTAGAACATTTCATGTGTTGCTAATCTTGCGTTGACGTGAACTCAAACGTGACATACGTCACGTATCAGGTAGCACAGAGGGGAGGGGGGTGTGTGTGGAGGGGCGGGATGAGTTTTTTAAAACTTCCCTACCGTCTCGACCGATTTTTAACATCGTATACCATAGCTTCAAAGCCACTTAATATAAAGTGGGACCAAAAATTTTTTTCACAAACATTTTTTTTTCATAGAGAACGTTTAAAAACTAATATCAACTTAAAAGGGAAACGGAGGCCGAGTTAGTGGTGCTTCATAGACTGCTACTGCTGGAGATGATTCAGGAGAGGTCTGTGTACTTTTACAGAT
Organism: Cyprinella venusta; assembly: GCA_038021265.1. Taxonomy (NCBI): domain Eukaryota; kingdom Metazoa; phylum Chordata; class Actinopteri; order Cypriniformes; family Leuciscidae; genus Cyprinella; species Cyprinella venusta. Next base: position 25,790,257 of record CM075872.1, on the reverse strand, counting down.
CAGAGAGTGCATTGACACAAAGTAAAGCCTTGTTTATACTCGAAGCATCCGCACGAGCGCGAAGGTGCGCGGGACAGATGACGCGTTCAGTGCGCAAGACCGACCCCATTCCCCTTGGCTGTGTGCATGGCTTTTTTTGTAGTGGCGCCGCGTCCGAGGATGAAGCCGAATCTGCCCGAGCATGTACGTCTCACCCATAGACAGTAAGGTCTCACCATACCGGCACACAGTTTGCGTGTATAAATTGCAAAGTTCATTGCAAAGTTTTTTTTTAAGGTTTTGTTTACTGTGTGTGATTTATATAAGGGTGATTCTCCAACTATGGTACTTTTTAGACCTGGACATTTTCAGAAAATGAAACATTTTTAATTAAAATATTACTGGCATAATTTGTTTCCCCAGTATGCCTAGTTACCTGCCCTGAAGTTGGCTGCGCTGATTTTTATGAAATAATATGTTTTTTTTTGTTATTTTTTTCAGACATCACAAAATAAATTGTCATTTCCACAACCGAACAAAAACATGTGTTTTCAACCAAATATGTTGAAATATTTGTAGTTATAAATATATTGGGTTACATGTCACACTTACATGTTTCCAAATTGTAAATTCATTTATTTCTCTGAAATGCAACGGTTAAGATTTTACAAAGTTAACACCAAAAAAATGCTGAACACCAAGCCACTGAAACCTTTCATTCATATTTTTGAATTTTATTATATTTTCAAATCTGATTTTTTCAACTCATATACATATACTTTACCCTTAACTGCTAAATAATCAACACCACCACTTTTTTTTTTTTTTTTATGTTTTACCAAAATAATATTTGTGGTTGTGGAAATGACAAGAGAAAGGCAGGTTATGGTGAAAATAACATTTCAGATATAGAATTTATAGTAGAATCATAAATGCATTATGGAAATGCAAAAGTGAGTCATGACCTCAATGTGTAGGACAAAATGAATCTCAAATTCAAGTTTGAAGTTTATTCTTATTTTAATTTCAAACAAGGATAGTGTATTGATGAAATATTCGGTGAAATAACAATAAAATATCTTAATTTAAAACATTCTCATGACATTATATGTAAATTTTGTGTTTAAACTCTATTTTTAGTACTATAGGCAAAGAACTTTGCTTTTAAAGCACATACAATGTCCTTGCCAAGCCAACTGTCTTTATCACTTCCATGGAGACAGATGTGGAAATGACGGTTGTGGAAATGACATTTTTTCCCCTTTGCCTCCAATATCTCATGTTTGACTAGCCTGTTAGTGCTAGTTTTAGAGTTAGCATTAAATAATCTCAAATATCACCTGATGAAATTGTAAAAATCCTGAAATGTTTCCAGCTGAATGAATTATGAGCGGTTCAGAAATGACATACAATAAACATACTCGCAGTATTGCTCATATTTACATTGATATATCTCCAATTTATTAACCTCTGTTGGGACAATTCTTTCATTCAGCCATGTGGGTTCCTCTGGAGTGTCAGTTAACATGGTTACTGAGAATACAAATCTAGAACACTGAGCCTGGGATTGCATTTAATGCAGAGGTGTGGAAATGACAGTGAACCCAAGGGACAAGTGTTCAACAAGTTTAAAATATGTCAAATTGAAAATGAATATATATAAAAATATTTGATTTGAGTGAATTTGGTTATAATGGATACTTTCTGTTTGAATTTAAAATTATATTAGTATTAGATTTTAATTGAGATAAGGTTGAAGACCCAAAGTCTGGCCTAGGGACAGAGGCAAAATAGTAAAAAACGCCTCCTATTTTATATAAAACAACAGAATTGAGCAATGTTTTTTTATATAAATATAGGTTCCCCTACACATGTAGTAAGTTTGAAAAAAAAGTGGAAATGTTTTTTAGTTTTTTTAAAAACTGTCAAGGACATAAAAAGTACCATAGTTGGAGAATCACCCATAAATGGAAAGCACATTCACTTATAGTTGTCTTGCTGTTAATTTTAAATAAACAGTAAGTAGCTAATCAGATTGTTTGCTCATTTATTCAAACAGACGAACGTCGCTCAGCATACGTCATCTCCTTCAGCGCTCTGATTGGTTTTAGGTCTATCCAATTGCGCCTTTGAGACATTTGAGCCATGTCCGTTGGTGATGCCCCTCTGGAAATGATTTGTCTATGAAGCTTTGCCAGACCATAACTCAATTACAAACTGAGATGGTCTGGTTATTACCAGGCTACCGCTATGTGAAAAAAATCAATCAAAATGCGTGGCGCGTTTGTTGACCCCAGGGGATTAACTTTAGCCTAACCATAAATTTTGATTAAAATATATATGATCATTCACATCAAGACGCCCCTGCGGTGGTGGAGTCCATGCAGGAGGAGCAGTGTTTGGCACTGTGGAGCTGAGTGGAGAAGCCCCATTTCCACCTCTATTCTGTTCATCCTGACCACTGTACTAAATACAGATAAATCTACGCTAACTTGAAGCTATCTTAACTGTACTATGCTACTAACTAACTAGGCTACATTAAGTAACTAAATGCTATGCTAAATAGATGTTACAATACTTTATCCTGATCGTTTTTAATTCTCGTAATTCCAACTGTTGACTTGCAGGGGTGTTGACGAAACAAGATGATTTTTAAACTGCCGAGGGCGTGGTAGCTTGTAACAAAGGCATGGTGAGGTGGAATCTGCTTACCCGGGTATGTCACAAAGAACCACAAATATCCAATAGGAAAATTCAACTGCAGTAGCCACCGTTCAAACTGAATAGGGCAGCACTCAGATGTTTTTACACCATATATTGTAGAATTAAAATAATCAATGTCAAAAAAGTTACTCTAATCAATGATCAGGACTAATAAAGCCCCATTCTTACAGATCATTAACTAAAAAAAGCTGGTTTAGGGTTTAGTTCCCCTTTTAAGGTTAGTTCCTCATTAGTACGTCTTAAAGGGTACCCATTATGGATTTTTTTAAAAAAAATTGCCCTTCATGTGTGTTTAACATAGATCTAAGTGAACGAAAACATCCTGCAAAGTTTTAAACATGAAAGTTCATCGTATAAAAAAAGTTACTGTCTCTCAAAAGTAAGAGTCGACTCTGAGTCGCTGATATGAATCGTTCGAAGAACGATGCTTTTCCTTTGTCTGGTTGACGTCAACTTGACAAGTTATTTGAATAAGAAACGCCCACTTATTGCGCTCGGAGACGCTAGGGAAAACCGGAGCTCCAGGGGTGGCGGGCAAATCTGAAACTGGCCCAGGACGGGCCACCCTGCCTGGGCTGGCCAGGGAGGTCTGAGAGCATGGAGGTTTGGACCCACCGCACCTTTTCGGACTCTGTCGTTTTTCGAGATCTGGGCTTCGGAAAACAATCATGTCGACGAGACGCTGTGTTTTGAAGTGCGACGCAAAAGCGAACTTTTTTCACCTGCCAAGTGAGGAGTATTTGAAGACTAAGTGGCTGCAGTTCATATATACAAGTACTGCTATACCACACAAGTATAGCCCAAACCTTGTTTTGTGTTCGCGTCATTTTGAAGATGATTGCTTCACAAGCCTAAACGCTATAAAGTATGGATTCGCGAGCCGGCTCTATCCTAACGAGCTGAGGATCTGATGTGTGTTAAATAAGGGAGACGTACACAATATGCAGAGCAGTGGGTCGCGAGGACTGGAGTTGAGAACCCATTTAAGGTGATAAGAGTTCCGTTTTTCTGCACAGAGAATACCAATCACAACTGACTAGGTCATCTGACCAATCACCGCAGATTAGCGTCACACAAAGGTGGGTTTTGGAAAAGGACTCGCTAAAACGATTCATATGGGAGTCGGTGGGAAAATCAGGTAAAAATAAATGCATATTATAAGACAAGTGTTTTTTTGTCATTGCATGCCTGTAAAACTGTTGTTGGGGACTCCCAGAACAATATTAGGAACATTTTAAATGCCATAATAGGTACCCTTTAACGCATCATTTCTTCATTGTAAATTATTATTAATTCAGGTTTTAGTACATGATTATTCATGCACTATTATTGTAAAGTGTTGCCAAATAGGGTTTAATCTAGTTTTTTTTTTTTTTTTTTTTTTACACAAAATATTCCATATCAGTTTTACTCAAGGAGACTTTTGACTGTTCCCCACTGTATAGCTATTGAGGACATTTGGACCCCACAATGTTGGGCACGCACGCACACACACTTACCCATTCGCTGGGTGTTGTTAACAATGTGAGGAACCTGGGTGGAGGCCTGGCGGACTGTGCTGATGGTAGTGCAGTGCCTGCGTGGCACTGCTTGCTTCACAAACTGAGCTGTAAATGGAGCTGAGGGAGACAATAACAGAAATTAACTCAGAACACAGAACATATGCAGACTAAATAGTTAAATGTATTTGAATAATTGTAGTGACAATTTATTGTAACAATAATTTTATAGTAACAATAATTTAGTAATATTTCCAGTATAATTATTTTGAAGTGATGGTGCTTTATTTAACATTATCCACTTTAAGTGATAAATCCTGTTTGACATTTGTACTGGCTACTGTATACAGGCCACCAGGGCACCATATAGACCAGCAAACTACTTTCTGCATCGGAATTAGAACTGGCTGCACAAAGTCTTAAATGTTGGGGATTTTAATATAGATGTAGACAATGAAAAAGACACGTTGGGATTGGCATTGAGACATTCTAAACTGTACTAGAGTTAGAAAACTTGTCAGGACCCACTCAGTGTTGATATCATACTTTAGGTCTTTTAGCAAGGCTGCAAAGTACTGTATTATAGTACTGAGACTGCTCTCAGAGTTATACATTATTTGCTCTCATCATCTGATCATGGTAGACTTTATTATGAAGCATGGCGTTAGTTTTCACGGTTACACTGATAATCAGTTCTATATTTCCCAGCGGCCTGACTAAACATACCGATTCACAAAATTAACAAAATGCATATTTGATTAAAACAAACAAACAAAAAACTGATAATTTCCTACTAAATTTTGAAATTCTAAAACCTCAAAAACCTCCAAACGTAATAATCTAGAATACTGTCTAACGCTTGATGAAAATCTTCTTCGTCAGTTAGGATACTGGGCGGAACCAATATTACATTTGAAAGCCACCCTTTTAACATCTGAAAAAGCAGATTTTTCCATCTTAAAAATAAACCTAAATTACAACATATGCTCTCAATGACAAATGCAGAAAAGTTATTTCATGAGTTCATGACCTCAAGGTTGTATTATTTTAACGCTCTAGGTGGTTGCCCTGCACGTTTAATAAACTTCATCGGGTCAAAAATGCAGCCGCTAGAGTTCTTAATAGAATCAGGAAGTACGACCATACTTGCCCGGTTCTGTCATTGCCAATGCATTCTAAAATCTTCTTAGAAGTTACTACATGGTACTACATGGTTTAGCTCCACGGTACTTGATCAAGCTCTTAACGCATTTTAATGCATTTGTCTACTATGATCTCAAAATTTTGACCAGATGATAATACCTAGAATATCAAAATCAACTGCAGGCAGTAAATACTTTTTCCTATTCAGCACCCAAACTGAGAAATAGTGTTCCTAGCCTTGTTCAAGAAGAGGACACACTCTGTCAGTTTAAAGGGGTCATGAACTGGCTTTTTAAATTTTATTATATTGTTGTCTGAGGTCAACTTATTCATTTTGATGTTTTTGAATGCAAAAATGTCATAAGTAATAGGCTACAGTATTTTGTACCCAAGTTTTTAGCCTACCTGAAAAACGCTCAGTTTTTATGGGTGTCTCGCACTGATGACTTTGAAGTAAACGCCCACTGCTGTGAGCTCATAACAGTTTCGCATATTATAATGAGTTTCAACTCACCCGTTGATGCACCTGGGGGAATATGTTTTGAAAACGTCCAATGTTGTAAAATGGCATCTGGAATGATTTGACCAAGAGTCCGTGTATTGCACAATTCCTGTCAGATCCAATATAGACAGCACGCCACCGTTCTTTACTCTTAATCGGCCTGCAAATCCAGTCTTGTTTACAAAACAATCCTCAGTGAAATGAAGCGATCAGACGGACAATGTTTTATCCTCATCAGCTGAAGTGGAACGTCATGAAAAATAAAGTATCCATGCAGTCCTATTGGAATCCAGAGGAAGCATATGCAGCGACTGTCTTCTTCCACAACCAGGCACTGCACAATATTTTGTATTGCTCGCTCGGTAGCTTGATCCGGTTTGTCATCACAAGGTAGGAATCTATGTTATTTAGCTATGTGTGTAATGTGCGAATCGGTGGGCGGGGCTAATCCGGCCGTGTTGTAGGTGTTAATCTTCTGCTAGGGTGGTGTTTTATCCTCTTTGACGTCACAGTTTGCCACTTTGAAAAACGAGTCGTTTGCTGAGCCTGGTGTCAATAAAAGCTTTTATTGGACTAACAAGGACGTTTTCAGTTCTGAAACTTACAGGATATTCTTATAATATAATGACCTCTTAGATGTCAAAAGCTCAAGGAAATTTTGATTTCTCAGTTCATCACCCCTTTAAATCTAAACTAAGGGTTATGGTATGATTGAAAAAAAAATATTTTGTTTGTATAAGCTACAAGAGTAGGCAGGAACAATGCATTGTAATTAATACACAATTGACACAGCAGACCAGTTCAGTGCTTTTTCCTGTGTACGCTATCAAGTCTGAGGATAATAAAGTCTTAACTGATTTTGCCATTTTCCTCACTGGTTGTTGCACTACTATAGGCAGTGTAGAGTAAGTAGAGGAGATAGACAGTCCAAGTAACATGCACGTAATATTCAAGCTCCCATTCAAATTGAGAGAAAGGTGGAGAGGTGTTGCTTTGTGAGCATCAAGAAAGCACATGTTTGAGAACACATTTTGCTGAACTGGTGAATTTCAAAGACAGGCAAGGATAGCCTCACATCCACTCTTTGGTAATATTCAGGACAGCAAAAGTTGGTACAAACACTATAACAAACTGTTCTAGTGTCCAAACCAAAATCAATGGAAAAGGAGGCAGTAAAGTTAGGCAAAAGCAAAGCATGTCTGTGCTGCAATAAAGAACATGGGCTGGAAGTGTGCAACACAAAGCGCATAAAGAAAAGCTTAATTTTCTGGTCACATGGTTTGAGTTATGAGTGCTTGTCACCAGGACACTTCAGCAAAGGGTGTCAGCAAAGGCTCACTTGCGCAAAATGCTCACTATAGCACCAAACCGTCCTGTACATGGCTGATAAAAACAAATAAACAAACAAACAAACAAAGAAAGTGACAGCCCTCCAAATGGAAACAACCTCACAGCTGAGATAAATTGCAGTACTATGGACAGTGAAACGTGGATATATGGGGGCCGGTCAATCAGCTTGCTCTTTTAGAGTAAAGTACAAGAAAAGCAGTCATGAAGTCAACACGTATGCATTTCTGGACCCAAGAAGTTCAGCAACTTTTTGCACAGAAGACTTTTTGCACAAACAAACTTCTTACTATGCACCATGGGACAAGCAAAGCCTGTTAGCACACAGGTGGTCACTGGTCTAGAAATCAGCAGACTAGTGGAGAAATTTTTTGTGGAACTCCCAAAAGAAGATATTAAAAGATGGAAATTCCTTGACGAGGTTTATATTCCTCAGATTGATGCAGGTGTTAGTTTGTCAACTTCATCCTCACTGGTGGATCTTCTCCGCCCCTCATAAAAATATAATCGATTCGTAAATAGGTTTTATTTCTACTTCTTCAGCTCCAGCTGCTCAAGATGCGGATATTTTCTCCCTATCTCTGTCTGATCATGATGATAATTTGTGTAGTTTAACATTATTCCCTCGGAAATCTCGGGCCCCTAGCTGGTGATTCAACCCAAAGCTGTCACAGGATGGAAACTTTAGCAGTCAGTTCAGAAAAAGGTTTGCAGAGTTTGTTGAAATTAACCTAGGCTTGGTGGATGATCCACAAAGACTTCTGAATGTGGTTAAAGGCTTTATAAAGAATAACACAATTTCATATGCCGCTTTCCTCCAGAAAAAAACGTCAAAAAAAGATAGTTGAGCTGGAATTGCAGCTTCAGAACTTGACAAGAGATAATAAACGATTGTGGACAATACATTTAGCAAAATCATGGAGGTTAGGAGTCAACTCAACTCATTACTGAGATCCAGATTTTTTTGATTCAGTTAGAATTACTATTTTCAAGGGAGTAGACCAAGTCACCTTTTAGCTATGAGATTACATAATGAAAAGTTTGTTAAAGGGCACCTATTATGCTAAATTCACTTTTACATGGTGTTTGAACATAAATGTGTGTCGGCAGTGTGTGAGCAAAACCACCCTAGAATGATAAAAATCCACCCAGTGGTTTTTTTATAATCTCAATAAATCATATGCACTGTCTCAGAACGAGCTGTTCTGAGATCCAGATATTAGTGACGTAGAAAATGAGAAAGGGGTTTGATTGACAGCGTGGTTGTGGCCAAGACCCATCCCTCGGTGATCTGTAAACACATCCTACATTGCTTCAACGACAGTTGATGTCTCTTGGAAACATAAATGTTCGTCGGTTAATCCTGTTGTTGTAGTTTAAAAGTTAATCCTCAACTGTGGATCTTAATCTACTGTTTGCGATCCGCCGTCACATCCAGTAACAGTAATTGTATTTTATGATTTTTGAGCAAATAGTCTTGTCAATGTTAGCCAATTCAACAACAAATGCGTCTAAAGTTGTTGTCGTCGTAGGATGTAGGCTATAATTTAAACCTTGTTTGTATAGTGTGTAACCACACGTTTATATATATTTAAAGATATTGTATTAAAACTGCATTATTCTTGTTCTGTAAGTTAGCCATCTCCTCACATTTGCCACAGAAGCAGCGGTATGACAAGTAAACATGACGCCACAGGTCCCTGGATAACTCAACTGTAATTTCGCTCGTACGCAGCAAACTTTATCACAGTATGTGTATGTAATTTCACAAAAAATGCGCTAGCATTAGTGTTTGTGTGTGCGTGTGTGTGTGTTGTATGCCCATCATTTCAAAGGGGACGCGATTACAACGCTATAAGTACATAAATGTATCAAATAACCATACCGAGACGTACTGGTCCATTCTCATTTGTGTTTATTCTGCCGGAGTCTTTTAGTAGTATTTATATATTCCGATTCAAACGTAGGCTGCTGAATGACAACTGCGGTTTCTCCGGTTTCTCAGTCTCTCAGTACCGACTGCCACGTCAAGTTACACCCTCGTCCAAAGGCAGGGCGGGGATATGCAGGTCATTTGCATTTAAAGCCATATACCTCCGAAACAGGTCATTTTTAAGCAGGCCCCAAAATGACATTTTCAAATGGTTATAATAAATCAACTGTGGGGTATTTTGAGCTGAAACTTAACAAATACATTCTTGGGACACCAGAGACCAATATTACATCTTGTAAAAAGGGGCATAATTGGTGCCCTTTAACATTCCGGCAGTGAAATCCCAATCTGGGGACATCATGACAGATCGTAAAATATTAATACCACTTTTTAATTCTAAACTTTATACTACTTCTGGTGGTGACCCTGTCTCTTCTACATCCTTTCTATCCAATCTTGATTTACCTCGGCTATTGGATTCACACTCTGAATATCTGGCTGAACCGATTACTCTTCAGGAGCTGGAGTTAGCAGCTAAATCTATGAACAAGGGGCAGTCCCCTGGCACAGATGGCATTCCAATAAAATGATATACAACTTTTTGGTCTGACTTAGGTCCTCTATGGATATGATCATTTTAAGTTTTGCAAGGTTCATTTCACTCATTGATTAATGTAGCTATTATTTCTCTCCTTTTAAAAAAAGACAAAGATCTGAGTTCCTGCTCTAGCATCTGGGTTTGGGGTCAAGTTTTATAAACATGTTTATAATTTTGTATACCAACCCAGCAGCTGCTGTTCTTACAGGTTCAGTTTGTTCAAATCCATTCTTTATACAGCGAGGTACACGTCAGGGCTGCCCGCTTTCTCCTTTGTTTTTTGCTTTATTCTTGGAACTCAAGCAGTCCAATAATCTGAAATTATCTCCCCATTAATTAAGGAACACACACCATCATATTTCTTTGTTTGCTGATGACATCTAATTGTGTATATTTGAGAAACCGTTATACTCTATCCCCCAAGTGTTGAATTTTTTAAACCATTTTGGATCCCTCTCTGGGTTAAAAAATTAATTGGAGCAAGTCAGGTCTGCACTTCCTCAATTCTAAAATTGACCTCACAACCCTATCTTTATCCATTACTGTGGTTCAATCCTTTAAGTACCTGGCTATAGAGGTCTTGTCATCCCTTCAGGAAATTTTAGAAAAACCTGAAAAGCATTTTAGCAAAAATATCCTCAGACTTGGAAAATTGGCCTCCTTGCCCTACTTTTCATGCTTGTATATCTGTAATTAAAATGAACGCTCTTGCACGTATTAATTTCTTTTCATCTATGATTCCCCTTCATCCACCTGCCGGCTACTGGAATAAACTTTATGCATGCGTTTCTCGTTATATATGGGATGGGAAACGTCCTCGAGCTGACTACCTACAGCGTGGCAGATTACATGGAGGTCTGTCTTTCCATAATTTCAGACTACCCTCTGCCTTTTATCAGTCTGGTTTGATCCTAATGCTTCTGTGTCATTGAAAGCCATTGAGGAATCTATGGTTTAAACCTATCAACTTTTTTTCCCGGGGTTCCACTTAGGCAGTGTAAATCTCAGTTCGGTCCTATTATAACTCAACTTCTTTCTACTTAGAGTGAAGTCGAAACACAAACACACCAAGTTACAATCGGACATAGGCATTTGCCTATTTTCCATAATAATAATCTTTTAGTAGAGATCCATGATGACCTGGGACTAAAATAATTTCAGAACATTAGTTCCAATACAATTTACAAGGTACTACTTCATACTATGTTTGTATTTTATTGTTATTTTCTTGAAGTCTACCAGGGGTGGGGTGGGGTAGTTGTTTTTTGCTTTGTATTCTTGTATTTCTTGGCTTTAAAACAAAACTCAACAGTTTTTAAAGGGATACTCCAACATTTTTTTCATATTAAACTATGTTATTCCCTTAACATAGGTATGCATCAACTCGTCTTAAGGGAACTATGAACATCTTAACTCTGGCGTCTCAGTGCGTGCACTCAATCACTCTGGCGTGCAAGACACTTTGATAGCACTTAACTAGCCCAGTTCATTCAATATGGGTTAAGCAGAGAAGCGACTAAACACCTCCACGTTTTCCCTATTTAAATACATTTACTCGAGCAAATACATTAACTCGACATAGGATGGTAACACAAAATAAAACACTTTGCTTTTCTAAGCATGTAAAATGGATAACTATTTGTATGGCGGAATACCACAGCAAGTGCTTGGGAGCACTTCGACTCAGCACAGTCATATCACTCGTGAAAAGTCCTCTCCCCTCTCACTCTCTGGAGTGATAATATTACTGCGCCGAATCCATAGATTTATACATATGCGCCGAGTCGAAGTGCTCCCAAGCACAAGCAGTGGTATTCTCCCAAGCTCTTGCTGTGGTAGTCTCCCAAGCTCTTGCTGTGGTATTTCACCATACAACACTACCACTTTACACGCTTAGAAAAGTGCAACGTTTTATTTTGTGTCACCATTCTAGGTTGAGTTACACTACTCGTGTAACTGTACTTAAAACTTCTCTGCTTGGCCCATATTGAATGTGCTATCAAAGTGTCTCACGCCCCAGCGTGAATGAGGGCACACGCTGAGATGAGAGAGGTATGCATCAACTTGACTTAGTTAAGGGAATAATATAGTTTAAAGGGGTGGTAGATTCCAGGTTCACTTTTTTGATTTTAAATAGTGTGTAATGTTGCTGATGGTGCATGAACAGTATCTGCAAAGTTGCAGTGCTGAAAGTTCAATGTAAGCAGAGATATCGTCTTTTAAAAACCAGGAAGTGTAAACGCCTACAAAAACGACTCGATTGGGACTACAACGGGTTATGGTACGTCACTAACCCGCACATTTGCATCAAACACTCCCTTCGGAATATGCAGGAAATGGCATGTGCATATTTCTGCAGCACGTCGAGTGAGCTGTGTTCAAGCAGCTGTCAGGTCTTCTGTGTTTCAAGCTTCCCACGGAATGCTACTTCATCAACAATGGATAAAATTTATGTTTGATTATGTTCCTGAAAGTGACGATCGTAATCTAGCTCTCTGTGCTGCGCATTTTACGGAAGACAGCTTCTAGAATCTCCACGAGATCAATGCAGCAAGAAACTGTTAATAAACAATGAAGCTGATCCAACTTTAAAACCAGAGGCAGCAGTTGTTGGACCACAACCTGTAAGTAGGCTAAGACTTAATCGTTTTAAATGTATTTGCATGTATAATTCCAGACGTAACGTTAGCCTGTGTTTTACTTATGTTTTATTTTTTCAAAATGCCAGCGATGGCTTTCTAGCCACTAGGCTACTAGTTATGCTAGTATTTTGTGTCTACGACAAACGCGTACTAACATTATGGACCTGAATTTTGTATAAGTACTAATGTTTTAAAAGTATTTTTCATGTATATATGCTTTATGACGTTATTTTCGATTTGATCAAGAACATAAACTTGCCACCGCTGTTTGTGCTTAACATTAGTAGCCAGTCAGTTGCTCAGTTGCTATCGTTGCCAGTCAGATGCTATTGTGTAAAACAAACGTGTATATGGTTAAAAAATATGTCAACTTATCATTCAGAAACGTTTAGTAAGAGCCATGTGTGGTGTGGTTCTGTTTGATTTGCTTCATCGCGGCTTTCTCGGTCTGATTCTGCCTCACTGATACTGCAGCTCGACACCATTATTTACATCTGGACCGGAGCTGGCGTTTCCCCGTAAGGTAATAGGCGTTAACCTTCCGGACAACGTGAGCGACAGTTTAGCCAATCACAACACACCCGCCCAAACGAACCAATCTGAGCCCACGACGTGTTTCTGAGGGAGTGTTTTCATAGAATCAGGAAGTAAACCGCTCGTTCAGGGGACAGGGGAGAGCGCGGCTGACGATAAAGGTGAAGTTTATGAAAAATAAGACTTTTTAAAAAAGAAAAACCACGAATACATGTTATATTGCACCCCATAAACACAATCATGCAAAGAAAAAGAGGACTAAACCACCCCTTTAATATGAAAAAAGTGCATTATCCCTTTAACGAAAAAAATAATTCATAATTGATAATGATATCCCTATGTGTAGTGTTTCTAATGAGGGATTAGTTACATGATTGTGACGATATTAAGATTTAAAAGATTGAGTTTGGGTGCCGGGGTAAAAACCATCACAATGTTACTGCTAAGGATGCAGACCTGTTAAGGTTCCTGTGGTGGCCACAAGGGGAACACTGCTGTGGAAATGGAGGAATATAGGATGACTGTGCACTTATTTACAGGATAATAAAGCACAGCTTTATTTTTGATTCTGCTATTGTCAGTCTCCTCTCTAATGAGGAAAGCGATCATGGTCCGGTTGTGGATGATTTGGCACTCTGGTGTGATAGGGCATTCCTTCAACTAAATGTTGAAAAGACAAAGGAAATGCAGATTGATTTTAGGCGTGAGTCATCAACTCCACAGTCCACTATTATAATGGGAAGACGGTGGAATTCGTTGAAACATACAAGTATCTAGGCAGTTTGATTGACAATAAGTTCAACACTGACAAATGCAAACACTGAAAGGCCAACAAAGACTGTTTTGTCTTCGCAAACTGTCGAAATTCCGTGTCAACAAGACTCTTATGACCCTTTTTTATAAATCATACATTGAGTCTGTTTTAACATTTTCATTAATTTGCTGGTATGGTAGTCTCACTGTCAAGGCCAAAACTGCTCTTTCCAATATAGTGAAGGTCAGTAGTAAAATTATAGGTGTCCGGCAGAGTAGCCTCTCTGACCTGTATGATAGACAGTTAGTTAGGAAGGCCAACGTAGTTATCTCTGATAGCTCCCATCCCCTTCATTTTGAGTTCCAGATATTGCCTTCCGGGTCTTGATTACCTCCAGTGAAGAATAACAGACACAAGCATTCATTTGTCCTGAGAGCCATCTTGTTCATCAATTCAGTTCTGAGGAGCGAACAGACTATTAAAGAGTCATGAGGTTATTATTATTATCATATGTATAGTATTGCTTGATTTCGATGATGATGTTGCTCGGAAATATTGCTATTTTCTGAATTGTCAGATGTTACTTTAAAAATGGTTTTATTAGTCATATTTATTTTTCACAATACTCTGTTTTTCAAAACCAGGGCCTGTCATATTAAGTGTTTTTTTTGTTTTTTGTTTTTTGTATTTGTGTATTTGTGACAATTCTGTGCTTATCTTGCAAAATCAATTGCCCTATGGGGACAATAAAGTCTTAAGTCTTAGTCTTAAAGCACAGCTTGGGCCAGAGCTTTTTCATCAAAACATGAAAAAATGCAAAAAACAAACAAAAATAATGACTTTATTCGACTATTCCCTTTTCCTCCTTGTAGGCCTGAGACAAGAGTTCAAGAGATTTCCACGATGTATGCACAAGAACTGAACTGAAGTAGTTGAAGGAGATCGCAATTCTCGCACATGGGTCGTGGAAATCTCTTGAACTCTCGTCTCAGGCCTACAAGGAAGAAAAGGAATAGTCAGGAAAGTTTGTTATTTTTGTTTGTTTTTTTGCACAAAAAGTATTCTCGCCACTTGATAAACTTATACTTGAGCCACTGTTGTCACATGGAATATTTAAACATTTTCTTCGTTGACTTATGGGCTATCAAGTTTCGATCCCTTAAGCAGCCTATGTAGCAGTGATCCACCTCTCAAATTTAATCAAAAATATCTTCATTTGTGTTCCGAAGAGGAGCAAAGGTCTTACGGGGTTCGTACAGCATGGGGGTGAGTAATTAATGACTTAATTTTCATTTTTGTGTGAACTAACCCTTTAAGGTTCAAAGTCGTGTTGAAAGAAAAGCCACTGACCAGGGGAAGGATTTTATCTATGGTCAGCTCCATTTATGACCCTTTTGGGATACTTGGTCCAGTCATTCTTAAAGCAATTACTACAAGAGTAGTGTAGAACAAGGCATGGATGGGATAACAGTATTCCAAAAACCTTTGTACAAAATTGAAACTCATGGCTGTCTAATCTAAACAACTTAAGCCACCAAATATATGTGAAATTACCTCAGCACAACTACATCACTTTGCAGATGCCAGTGAACAAGGCTATGGCACTGTCACATACTTGCTAATGGAAAACCACATAGGTAAGAGGCACAGTGCATTAATTATGGGAGAAGCATGGGTAATCCCATTGAAACCGGTTACCATTTTAGGGGTGGGAATCTCAAGGTACCTCACGATTCGATTACGATTCAGAGGGCTGCGTTGCCAAAACAAACATCATCTTATGCATCTTTTTGAGTGCAAGTACTTGTTACTCTAAAGAAAAGTATTTATAATGACCATAAAGAATTTACTGCCAATACTTCCATTTTGTTTTATTAATAAAATGAATATAGGAAGTGATGTGGCAAGTCAACTGTAGGTTACATTTGCTTGCATTTGTCCCAACATTGCAAAGAACCAACAGGAAAATAAATGTGCCTGTACTACTCACAGCATAATTGTGGTAAATGAATACAAACTTCAGCATATTCTGAATCTCCTATATAATCCTTCAGATGAAAACAAAACCTGTAGCAAAATCACAAACAGCTTTCGTTGTACCAGCAGCTCTCTACAACAACAAAAAATTCTTGTGGACTTTTTTTCTGAATAATTAATAACTGTGTACACATATTCTGAATAATTTGCAACATACAAAACCGCTCTTCTACACATAAATTTTCTCTGAACATCTGCAAAGAGCACATGTAACTTTTTGTGACTGGCATGGCACCGATACACACAGTGACTGTGGAGGGCAGTAAGTAAACCTACGCGTCACAGATCGGTTCACACACAGCATATTGCTAAAAAAAATAGGTCACAATGAAATTGCCAATTTTTCATTACGTTAGCTTTGAACAAAGAGGGTGCCATTTGTATTTCTTGCTTAGCCATCATGCTAAGACTGCAGTGCCCGTCACCACAGACTGGCCGGGCACTGCACTTCCGTGCTTCAGTTAAAGGAGAACTCCGGTGAACAATGAACCTTTGGTCTAATAAATCATCGGTACCTAGTCAATCGTTGTCTGAGATTTGTTTTCATGATAATCGAATGTAAAGAGTTTTATCTCTAAAAACTGTTTAGCGTATAATGCTAGTACTGGGGAAATTGACTATGTAAAAAGAAATCGCTAGTTTATACCACTAACAAGGCTCAAAATAGCCCCACACCAACGCAGTAACATAACAAGACTCCATACATGCAAAACGAAGCATTGACAACTTTGTAAGTGTACAGACCGTTTAATAAGAACATAAGTTATAAAGACCGTTTACTTCGTGTATACATTCAGAGGCCATCTTAGGAAATAGTCTCGATAAGTCGATCCCCGAACGTCGTGCTGAGTGAGCTGAACTGTATGAAGTTCAACGAACTTCTGAACTGTATGAACGGCGTTCGGGGATTGACTTATCGAGACTATTTCCTAAGATGGCTTCTGTATGTCTCACTCAGTGTGGCCAGCGGGTCAATTTTCCATAGAAATGTTGGTTTCACGGGTTTTATCGCATGACATCGGGTTGCGCATCTGAACCAATTACAAATGTAAATATACTGTAGCTGCAAGCAGCCATTACCGGGGCCAAGCGCAAGAAGCAGCAACATATGCCAAAATGGCAAGGAGTGGCAGACCAACAGCAGCAAGGAGCAATTAAGGGCATTTTGAGAGAACTTTGGGCAAATGGCTAAAAAAATCACATAGGCCTAAACATTAACTTATAAGATGATTTAATGGTTTATAACTTTCGAACATTAGGTGGTGCAGTTACGAAATAGATGCAATGTGGTAAGAGTGAGGTGACAATGACACATGCAAAGTTTGGTGTCAAAATGTGAAGGCATTGCAGAGATAAAGCCTAAATAGTCATTTTGGCAGCATGTCTCAACTTTGATGCTGTGGTATACGAAAACGGTTTTGTCTATTGTCAAGCAATCCATGACTTTTAGTCGGCACGGTCTGGAGATGATACGATTCAATTTTCGTGAAAATCGGACAAACTGTCTAGGAGGAGTTCGAAAAAGAAGGTTTTTAAAAGAAATAAAAATGGCGGACAGGAAGTTTGGCTGATTATGGAAAACCTGATATCTATGTTTTCGGCATAACCCAAGGAATCGATTAAGATCCGTTTCATTACAACAGGCAAATTTATTCAAAAGTTATTAGCATTTTTAGAAATTAATTATAACTTTTGACCACCAGGTGGCGCTGTCTCAAAATCTTTTGAGTACCTTCAGGGCATGCATCTTATGGCACACAATGAGTTTTGTAATGTTAGACAAAAGCATTTGTTTAGTATAGCATTTTAATTTCACAAAATTGTATTGAAGTCATTGGCAATTTCACGTTTTGTTCTATTATAGCGCCACCAAGAGGCTCAGTCCCACAATTTTTTTCATGTGTCCTCAAAGTGAGCCCATACATATGTCTGTCAATTTTGGTGAAAATATCTCAATTCGCTTCAGAGTTATAAACATTTATATGAAAGAACACATAAAAAATGACCGACACATGACTTTGTTTGAATTTTACTACCCCTTACTATCAATATTTTTGCATTTGGGCATTTCGCATGTAGTTAACGAGCTATGATTCCGTTTTTCTGGCGTTGGTTTCGTCTCGATCGGAACAGCGGTTTCGAAGATATCGCCAAGTGTTTTTTTCGCGCTAAATCGCTACGCTACACCAACCGTAAGACGAAATCCAACATGTTTGGTATCGTTGGACTCGGCAACGATTCAGGACCTCAAAAAGATGACACCCGTGAAAATAAGTGTATCACACCCAAAGTTATAAGTGTTTGAAAAAAAAGTTCACCACTAGGTGGCGCTGTTTCGAAACTTCTCAGGCTCCTTTAGGGCATCGTACTGATGAACCATACAGAGTTTCGTAACAATTCGTTCATGCGTTCAAAAAATACAGCATTTTAGCACATAATTCAAAATGGCCGACAGTCAAAATGGCCGATCTGGATAAATTTGATATCAGTCGACTTGGCATGATGCCCTGAATCTAACGAGACCAAGTTTATGATTTTTGGACAAACCGTTCAGAAGTTACGAGCAAAAATAGCCATTATTCATATCTCCGGACCACTAGGTGGCGCTGCGCCGAAACGCTGCATGTAGCCTCAGGTCATGCTTGTGACGACACATACCAAGTTTGGTCTGAATACGATGAAGCGTTGCGGAGATACAGCCTTACGTCTGTTTTTGCAAGCGCTACGTAAAATTCGTTTGTGCGTTTATCGAAAACGGCTAATTGAATCAACTTGAATTCCATAACTTTTTGTCAGCACTGCCTGGAGATGATCCGGTGCGATTTTGGTGAAAATCGGACAAAGTTGGTGGCGCTAGAGGGAATGAGTTAGAGACACCAAAATTGGTGTATTTAATGGTGGGACTGTCCTCTATCAGAATGTCAAACCAAAACAACTTTCCCGCAAAACGGTCTATGGGCTGCCATAGACGCCCAGTCGGAAGAAGAAGAATAATAATAATAATAATAAGAAGAACCAGAACGATTACAATAGGTGCCTCGCACCTTCGGTGCTTGGCCCCTAAATATAGCTGCGAGCAGCGATTGCGGGCCCAAGCCGGTGGCACCGCAACCCCGGTGCCTTTAGTTACCTAAAGGCACCGGGATGGCGGTACCGCCGGCTTGTGCCCGCAATCGCTGCTCGCAGCTATATTTATATATATATATATATACATATATATATATATATATATATATTTAGCCGGTGGCACCGCCACCTTGGTGCTTTTAGGGTTATTCTACATGACGTGCAAAAACGTAACCCCCGCTTTGACTGTCAAAAAGAAGTGCGCTGAAGAGCTTGCACCAGTGAAGGCTCTGCAAAAGTTCGGATCGAGGGCACATTTTAACCACAAAGTATGCATGAGCAACCTTCTGAAAGGTCAGGTGTACATCAAGGTCTACAGCTGTACTTACTTTACATTATAGTATTTAGGGATGCGCCGATCCGATATTCAGGATCGTTATCAGCTCCGATACTGCCATCTTTGCCGGATCGGGTATATTTACACCACTTTAATCAAACCACTCTTCTTTAAAACATTACGATGTGATTTTTTTCACATGTATTTTGTTACTCTTATTGAGCTATTTTGTCCGCATACAGGACTCACTGCCAATCGTACGTGCTCACATCATTCTCTTTCTGTGAAAACTGTACTGCATTCACCAGTTTTCACTCTACAGCTGTTGACCAGAGCACTGAAATTATTTCTCACTTAAACTACAATCAAATGGATTTTCCCACACATTTTGCATTAGTCCTCTGCATGGCATTTTATTATTTTCTGCGCTGCTTCAGAAGTGCACGCACACAGCTTAGAACACATGACATGCACACACACTCAGTCACGAGAGAGGCGCGATCGAACTCTGTGTGTGTTTGTGTGTGAACAATGGAAACTCAATTTTGTTCATACAGGAAAATATTCAGACTAATGTCTTGTGGGAGCAACAGAATACATGTAACGGCATTATGTAATCAGGATACAAAAATCCAGTAACTGTAATTTGTTACAGTGAGTTATTTCAAAAAAGTAGTAATCAGATTGTAGTTACTTTTTGAAAAAGTATATAGTACTTAAAGCCACTTAATATAAAGTGGGACCCTTTTTTATGAAATAATTTGTAACTGTATCGGAATACATTTTTAAAGTAACCCTCCCAAGCCTGGTCTTGTGTGGACGTCCATTACTTTCACTTTTTAAGTTAGCACTTTTTAAGGCTCCAATCCTACTGTATTACCGTGTGGATATTGATCCAATAGTTCTACCTAATTTTGAACACAAGAGGGCAGTATAGCACTATGAATGATTTTTTACTCTTTTGACTAAAACATTTTGGCTGTTTTTAAAATTAGACATAATTCTAAAATTTAAAAAAGAAATAAAATGGCTGTAGTTCCAATATTGGTATAGTCTTATAGAAAAATAAATGGTGAATAATAAAATTTTTAGAAGATATGAGACGTTTCCTGATTCTCTTTTTGACATAATCCCTCGCCATAGCAAAACTGTTTGACATAATAAATATCCGTTCACAATTTAGTATCTTTAATGTATTTTCATAATTTTGAAGAAGTTTGGTGGGAATAATTAAAAAACACTTAAGAGGGGGGAATAAAAATGTAAAGGCTGGTTTTGCAAAACATTCACATAAAGACCAAAATAACCGACTTCCTGTTGGGCTGGCTTAAAGTTGTTTGGGCTAATGAGATCTATATGTGTACCAAGTTTAATATTATTGCATGCAAGTGTGTTTGATTTATGGACCAAATTTTCAGACCAAGTTTATGGACCAAGTTAATTTAATTAATAAACTAATTATATAAAACTATTGTCAATGCAGTACTATTAAACTGGTTATATGCCATTACTTATAAAAAAATAAAAAACTTATTTAAAAAATACCAGGCTTAAGGCATTTATTTTCATTTATTTTCATTTATGCAGGCTACACACACAGCAGTGAAAGGGTTAACCCCCCTCCCCCTGCACACACACACAGACATGCACACACACAGACAGAGACAGAGATGTAGGCTCAAACAGAGCATGACCAGATTCAAACAAACATATCTTACTTTCTGTGGGTCCTAGCTAATGAGTGTCAATTAGAAAGTTGTCCGGCTCGAGGAGTACAATATACATACTGATTTTTGTAACTGTAGATAAAACTAACAACCCCTCTTTTGTCAAAAGGTGGCGCTACTGAGCCCTCACCACGCCCGTTTCACGCCAGTAGACATGCACATGTCTACTGGCTAATAAATGTGATGTGTCTGATGAGTTTCATGCAATTTGAAGCATGCTAAGGGTCTCAAAAGCATCCTAAAAGAATGGTAAAGTTTGATGCATCGCCACGGCGACAGTTTCAAAGATATCAAGAATCCATTCACAGGTCTTCATCTGCCGTATGTTTACATTATACAGATGAAATTTGAAGCAAATCGGGTTAAAATAAGAGGGTGATTTTAAAGCATTTTGAAATTGACACTTCCTGCTGCCAGTTGGTGGCGCTATAACTTTGACACACAATAGTCACATCCATGTGATCATCCTCTTACAGCAAACACACTCCTGAAGTTTCATCAAGATCGGTTGATGTATGCTGAAGTTATGACACACTTCCTGTTTCACGTTTCTCGCCATGATTTCATTTCCTCGCCACGGCCAAACCGTTCAAAATATCAAAAATCCCCTCGCAAACTTTCATCCTCAATGTCTTGACTTCACGCTGACTGAGTTTCGTAGAATTTGGATAAGAGCTCTAGGAGGAGTATTAAAAATTCCATTGCAAGTGTTTTACAAAGAACCTTAAATAACCGACTTCCTATTGGGCTGGGGTAAAAAGTAAAAGTGCGACGTATATATGAAATGATGAGATCAACATGTGTACCGAGTTTCATATTAGTACATACAAGCGTGTTCGATTTATGGACCAAGTGTTCGGACTCCATTCCAGGTGGCGCTGTCGAGCCCCCCTGCCACGCCCGGGTACCATCTTCAGCCCGGCCCTAATGGCCACGGGTTCTGACCAGTGTGCAAAGTTTCAAGAGTTTTCGAGCACGTTAAGGGCCCCAAAAGTGCCCAAATAGTCGTATAAATAATAATAATAATAATATATATAAATATATATATATATATATATATAAATATAGCTGCGAGCAGCGATTGCGGGCCCAAGCCGGTGGCACCGCAACCCCGGTGCCTTTAGTTACCTAAAGGCACCGGGATGGCGGTACCGCCGGCTTTGGCCCGCAATCGCTGCTCGCAGCTATATTTATATATATATATATATATATATATTTATATATATATATATATATATATAAAGCCGGTGGCACCGCACCCTTGGTGCTTTTAGGGTTATTCTACATGACGTGCAAAAACGTAACCCCCGCTTTGACTGTCAAAAAGAAGTGTGCTGAAGAGCTTGCAGCAGTGAAGGCTCTGCAAAAGTGCGGATCGAGGGCACATTTTAACCACAAAGTATGCATGAGCAACCTTCTGAAAGGTCAGGTGTACATCAAGGTCTACATCTGTACTGTGTTTACATTATAGTATGTAGGGATGCGCCGATCCGATACTCAGGATCGTTATCAGCTCCGATACTGCCATCTTTGCCGGATCGGGTATATTTACACCACTTTAATCAAACCACTCTTCTTTGAAACATTACGATGTGATTTTTTCCACATGTATTTTGTTACTCTTATTGAGCTATTTTGTCCGCATAAAAGATTCACTGCCAATCGTACGTGCTCACATCATTCTCTTTCTGTGAAAGCTGTATACTGCATTCACCAGTTTTCACTCTACAGCTATTGACCAGAGCACTGAAATTATTTCTCACTTAAACTACAATCAAATGGATTTTCCCACACATTTTGCATTAGTCCTCTGCATGGCATTTTATTATTTTCTGAGCAGCTTCAGAAGCATGCACACAGCCTAGAACACATGACACGCACACACAGTCACGAGAGAGGCGCGATCGAACTCTGTGTGTGTTTGTGTGTGAACAATGGAAACTCCATTTTGTTCATACAGGAAAATATTCAGACTAATGTCTTGTGGGAGCAACAGAATACATGTAACAGCATTATGTAATCAGGAAACAAAAATCCAGTAACTGTATATTATTACAGTGAGTTACATCAAAAAAAGTAATCAGATTGTAGTTACTTTTTGAAAAAGTATAAAGTACTTAAAGCCAATTAATATAAAGTGGGACCCTTTTTTATGAAATAATTTGTAACTGTATCGGAATACATTTTTTAAAGTAACCCTCCCAAGCCTGGTCTTGTGTGGACGTCGTGAAATTAGAAAATAGAGATCGTTCATTTAGTTCTTTAGCCTATATACATGTTTTTATATCCACATATTTTGTTCTAATGTCACAAATAATAATCTTAGGGTTTACTATAGCCTACATTTCACTCAAATATTTTTGTACTTTCGAGCAATAAACTGAAAGTAATGTGAATATTGCCATTCAGGACTGGACTGGGACAAAAAAAATCAGCCCTGGACACTTCATCCAGACCGGCCCACTATGCAAACACACACACACGTGCATTAATCTATACGTGCATTAATCTGCATGTAAAATTACTGATTAGATTTTATTTACTATCAAAACCAAGAAAAAACTATTAAAATAATAAACAAAGGGAATGGAAATGATTTTATAAGGCTTTATTGTAAATAACTGGTCTGAATTTATGTGCCACTTAATATTTTAATAGAATATTCTTAGGCTACATATATTTCATGAAGTGCAACATCACGGTGAGGACCTACAGAAATATATATTCTGTAGCTCCTGGCAGTGATGTTTCACCTCATGAAATATAGTTTATATAATATAGCATAAGAATATTCTGTTACAATATTATGTTCACATTTATGACACAGACAGTAGATAATATTATGTTCACATTTATGACACAGACAGTATAGGCTTCTGCCAGGCACTTTCAGGGAGACAAATTTAAAAAATATGTATTTATGTGCATATTTATATGCAAAATACTCCTTTTTTCACATCAACTATGTGCTATGGTCATTAACACTAGAACTACCGGAATTCCATAACTACTACAACGACCATAGCGGTCATTCTGACCGTTCAAACTTTAACGTTCATTTGGCTGTACTGAACGTCATTTTCGTCATGTCATATCTGCATTTGAACCTTTCTCTTTAAGTTTTCCAGTGACACTTATAATTCCTGTTGTCATGTTATAATGCCATCGCCCTTAAAACAAGCAAAATATTATATCATATTATAAAGCCAATACAAAAATATTTCCCGACAGGTGCTGCCGAGGAAAGTTTTGCGTCAAAAATATTTTTTCACCGCACTCTCCACGTGAATAGACATGCAAAAAATCTAGGAAACGTCAAAGCTTCATACAGTAGCCTACAGCCCTGTTATACAAATACAATCAATGTGAAATCTAAAAATAAATAGATATACAATGTTAAGATAGATGATAATAAAGATGTGGGCTCATTTGAACGGTGGAAACCCCAATATTCATTCACTGACGTTACGCACACACACATAGGAAAACACCGCTTCGCGTGCAGCTTCAATCCCTCACACTACTTTGGGACATTTGGCACATGACTCCTTGATTTAATTTTTGCAGTTTCTCCTTACTTGGCACTGCCTTCATCATCTTCGTCCCGGACCGCCTACCCGACTCTCGCACCAGTTGAGTGGCTTTTGATTTCATGTTGTCGGAGCGAAATTCGCTTGCCAGTTGCGTGATGGACGCGAAACTTGCTCATTTGTGCACTTCTACAATATGTGCGTGTTGATCGCGGGAAATATAGCGGACTTATGATATTTATAATGCGTGCGGTCAAAATGACCGCCATGGCCATTCTAGGTAGAAATAGGACGCAACTGTTTTGTGTTTTGTGATTGTAATAAAATAACAGTGCCAGAATAAAATATACACATATTTAGGAAAAGTCAGAGTCCTACAGCCACATTGATTTTATTTTAACAAATAAGTTATTACACTGTAAATTTTAAAAACGGTCAAAATGACCACCTTGGGAGTTCTGGTGTTAAATGGCTATCCTTTTCACTTAAGTCCAGCAAATAATTCATTTATTTTAACACATTTGGTGGCATCTGCCTCAAGTTATTGTCGTTGTTATGAAATACAGTCGTATGTTTGCATAGAATTCATTTTGAACACTATAATATTACATGCTTTCAAAATCTGAGGTAAATTATCCGTTATGGCTTGTGGCACAGTGACCTATTTTTAACTAAAAATAAATAATGTGTACTCATAACCAGTGTAATTTCTTCATTCTGTCAGCCGCGACATCGCAGAAATAGGAACCGTTTCTAAATTAGAAAAAACTTCGCATGTCGCCGTCGCGTCTGGTTAGGACAAAAACTCTGATTTACATGGAAAAGATACCTTTTATCGCGTGTCGCGGCGTCGTGTGTAGTTAGGACATATTGTACTGTAACGGTAGTCGATACGCGTTCTTCTGATCATTAAAAAGAATGAGGTTATATTGACAGATGAATAGGCTACGCTCAGTTTATCAAATACGCTCAGTTTATTAAATGTCTCTTGCAAACTATGAAGAGACAATGATGAATCAATACACACTGACATGGCGATGCTGGACTGATTCTTTATTTACACCATCATACAGTAATTTTGTCGGTTGTTTATTACAGATATTAGCATGCATTTTATTGATCATCAGCTAATTTCATCAATAGACATCAATAAGAGAGAGTGGCAACAGCCCTTGTAAGAGTCAATAGATCATTTCTTTCTTTACTTGAAGATGATTGTGTAGATGATTAAGCGTCTCTGACTTACTTTCACTTTTATTTGCGATGTTTGCACGTTGGTTTGACGCTCAGCTGCTGCTTATCTGCGGTGGTGATGCGTGTCGCAGTAGCGCCGACATGTCTGACTAGAACAGCCTGTAAACGCTCTCACTCGTTTATTTTTTAGCATTTTTGGGAGGAGTAAAATATACATGTGTGATATCAACAACCAGATTGCGTTTACACGTAAAGATCCGAACACAATGCGAGCCAGACTACCTCCAGATGGTCAGGCAAATCGATCACAATCCGATCACAACGTAATACCTTGCATTGATATTTCTTTTTTATTATCCGGATAACTTATCTGGATACAGATCGCATTTTAATACCAGGTGTAGGGGTCTCAGAGACGAGACCGGCGAGAAACTTCACGAGACCTGCGGAATGCCTCCACAGGGCGGGGAGATACTATACTGCCTATGGGAGCGGCCGCTTCTCCGCTCTTGATTCCGATTGGCCAGTGTCAGACAGTCAGACCTGTCAGTCTCGCAGCTGGACCAAGTTTATGGACCAAGTTAATTTAATTAATAAACTAATTTTATAAAACTATTGTCAATGCACTACAATTTAACTGGTTATATTATGCATTCACTTATAAAAATTAAAATAAAAACTTATTTAAAACATACCAGGCTTAAGAAATGTATTAAGAAATTACACAGCAGAAAAAAACACACAGCACTGAAATGGTTAAGTTAAGCCCCTCCCCCTACTAACACACACACAGAGAGAGACAGAGATGTAGGCTCAAAGGGAGCATGACCAGATTCAAACAAACATATCTTACTTTCTGTGGGTCCTAGTTAAAGAGTGTCAATTAGAAAGTTGTCCGGCTCGAGGAGTACAATATACATACTGATTTTTGTAACTGTAGATAAAACTAACAACCCAACTTTTGTCAAAAGGTGGCGCTACTGAGCCCTCACCACGCCCGTTTCTGAAACTTTGCACATGTCTACTGGCTAATAAATGTGATGTGTCTGAGGAGTTTCATGCAATTTGAAGCATGCTAAGGGTCTCAAAAGCATCCTAAAAGAATGGTAAAGTTTGATGCGTCACCACGGCAACAGTTTCAAAGATATTAAGAATCCATTCACAGGTCTACATCTGCCGTATGTTTACATTATACAGATGAAGTTTGAAGCAAATCGGGTTAAAATAAGAGGGTGATTTCAAAGAAATTCAAAATTTTGAAAGTGACACACTTCCTGCTGCCAGTTGGTGGCGCTATAACTTTGACACACAATAGTCACATCCATGTGATCGTCCTCTTACGGCGAACACACTCCTGAAGTTTCATCAAGATCAGTTAATGTATGCTGAAGTTAGGACACACTTCCTGTTTCACGTTTCTCACCATAATTTTGTTTCCTCGCCACAGCCAAACCGTTCGAGATATCAAAAATCCCCTCGCAATTTTTGATCGTCTATGTCTTGACTTCAGGCTGACCGAGTTTCGTTCCATGCGGATGAATGCTCTAGGAGGAGTACATTAAATTCCATTGCAAGCATTTTAAAAAAAAACGTAAATATCTGACTTCCTGTTGGGCTGGGGTAAAAAGTAAAAGTGCGATGAATATATGAAACGATGAGATCGACATGTGTACCGAGTTTCATATTATTACATGCAAGCGTGTTTGATTTATGGACAAAGTGTTCAGACCCTGTTCCAGGGGGCGCTGACGAGCCGCCCTGCCACGCCCGGGTACCAGCTTCAGCCCGGCTCTGATGGCCGCGGGTTCTGACCCGTGTGCAAAGTTTCAAGAGTTTTTGAGCATGTTAAGGGCCCCAAAAGTGCCCGGATAGTCGTTAGAAAAAAAAAAAAATATAGCTGCGAGCAGCGATTGCGGGCCCAAGCCGGTGGCACCGCAACCCCGGTGCCTTTAGTTACCTAAAGGCACCGGGATGGCGGTACCGCCGGCTTTGGCCCGCAATCGCTGCTCGCAGCTATATATATATATATATATATATATATATATATATATATATATATATATATATATAAGCCGGTGGCACCGCCACCTTGGTGCTTTTAGGGTTATTCTACATGACGTGCAAAAACGTAACCCCCGCTTTGACTGTCAAAAAGAAGTGTGCTGAAGAGCTTGCAGCAGTGAAGGCTCTGCAAAAGTGCGGATCGAGGGCACATTTTAACCACAAAGTATGCATGAGCAACCTTCTGAAAGGTCAGGTGTACATCAAAGTCTACATCTGTACTGTGTTTACATTATAGTATGTAGGGATGCGCCGATCCGATACTCAGGATCGTTATCAGCTCCGATACTGCCATCTTTGCCGGATCGGGTATATTTACACCACTTTAATCAAACCACTCTTCTTTAAAACATTACGATGTGATTTTTTCCACATGTATTTTGTTACTCTTATTGAGCTATTTTGTCCGCATAAAAGATTCACTGCCAATCGTACGTGCTCACATCATTCTCTTTCTGTGAAAGCTGTATACTGCATTCACAGTTTTCACTCTACAGCTATTGACCAGAGCACTGAAATTATTTCTCACTTAAACTACAATCAAATGGATTTTCCCACACATTTTGCATTAGTCCTCTGCATGGCATTTTATTATTTTCTGAGCAGCTTCAGAAGTGCATGCACACAGCCTAGAACACATGACACGCACACACAGTCACGAGAGAGGCGCGATCGAACTCTGTGTGTGTTTGTGTGTGAACAATGGAAACTCCATTTTGTTCATACAGGAAAATATTCAGACTAATGTCTTGTGGGAGCAACAGAATACATGTAACAGCATTATGTAATCAGGAAACAAAAATCCAGTAACTGTATATTATTACAGTGAGTTACATCAAAAAAAGTAATCAGATTGTAGTTACTTTTTGAAAAAGTATAAAGTACTTAAAGCCAATTAATATAAAGTGGGACCCTTTTTTATGAAATAATTTGTAACTGTATCGGAATACATTTTTTAAAGTAACCCTCCCAAGCCTGGTCTTGTGTGGACGTCGTGAAATTAGAAAATAGAGATCGTTCATTTAGTTCTTTAGCCTATATACATGTTTTTATATCCACATATTTTGTTCTAATGTCACAAATAATAATTTTAGGGTTTACTATAGCCTACATTTCACTCAAATATTTTTGTGCTTTCGAGCAATAAACTGAAAGTAATGTGAATATTGCCATTCAGGGCTGGACTGGGACAAAAAAATCAGCCCTGGACACTTCATCCAGACCGGCCCACTATGCAAACACACACACACGTGCATTAATCTATACGTGCATTAATCTGCATGTAAAATTACTGATTAGATTTCATTTACTATCAAAACCAAGAAAAAACTATTAAAATAATAAACAAAGGGAATGGAAATGATTTTATAAGGCTTTATTGTAAATAACTGGTCTGAATTTATGTGCCACTTAATATTTTAATAGAATATTCTTAGGCTATACTACATATATTTCATGAAGTGCAACATCACGGTGAGGACCTACAGAAATATATATTCTGTAGCTCCTGGCAGTGATGTTTCACCTCATGAAATATAGTTTATATAATATAGCATAAGAATATTCTGTTACAATATTATGTTCACATTTATGACACAGACAGTAGATAATATTATGTTCACATTTATGACACAGACAGTATAGGCTTCTGCCAGGCACTTTCAGTGAGACAAATTGAAAAAATATATATTTATGTGCATATTTATATGCAAAATACTCCTTTTTTCACATCAACTATGTGCTATGGTCATTAAATGGCTATCCTTTTCACTTAAGTCCAGCAAATAATTCATTTATTTTAACACATTTGGTGGCATCTGCCTCAAGTTATTGTCGTTGTTATGAAATACAGTCGTATGTTTGCATAGAATTCATTTTGAACACTATAATATTACATGCTTTCAAAATCTGAGGTAAATTATCCGTTATGGCTTGTGGCACAGTGACCTATTTTTAACTAAAAATAAATAATGTGTACTCATAACCAGTGTAATTTCTTCATTCTGTCAGCCGCGACATCGCAGAAATAGGAACCGTTTCTAAATTAGAAACTTCGCATGTCGCCGTCGCGTCTGGTTAGGACAAAAACTCTGATTTACATGGAAAAGATACCTTTTATCGCGTGTCGCGGCGTCGTGTGTAGTTAGGACATATTGTACTGTAACGGTAGTCGATACGCGTTCTTCTGATCATTAAAAAGAATGAGGTTATATTGACAGATGAATAGGCTACGCTCAGTTTATCAAATACGCTCAGTTTATTAAATGTCTCTTGCAAACTATGAAGAGACAATGATGAATCAATACACACTGACATGGCGATGCTGGACTGATTCTTTATTTACACCATCATACAGTAATTTTGTCGGTTGTTTATTACAGATATTAGCATGCATTTTATTGATCATCAGCTAATTTCATCAATAGACATCAATAAGAGAGAGTGGCAACAGCCCTTGTAAGAGTCAAGAGATCATTTCTTTCTTTACTTGAAGATGATTGTGTAGATGATTAAGCGTCTCTGACTTACTTTCACTTTTATTTGCGATGTTTGCACGTTGGTTTGACGCCCAGCTGCTGCTTATCTGCGGTGGTGATGCGTGTCGCAGTAGCGCCGACATGTCTGACTATAACAGCCTGTAAACGCTCTCACTCGTTTATTTTTTAGCATTTTTGGGAGGAGTAAAATATACATGTGTGATATCAACAACCAGATTGCGTTTACACGTAAAGATCCGAACACAATGCGAGCCAGACTACCTCCAGATGGTCAGGCAAATCGATCACAATCCGATCACAACATAATACCTTGCATTGATATTTCTTTTTTATTATCCGGATAACTTATCTGGATACAGATCGCATTTTAATACCAGGTGTAGGGGTCTCAGAGACGAGACCGGCGAGAAACTTCACGAGACCAGCGGAATGCCTCCACAGGGCGGGGAGATACTATACTGCCTATGGGAGCGGCCGCTTCTCCGCTCTTGATTCCGATTGGCCAGTGTCAGACAGTCAGACCTGTCAGTCTCGCAGCTGGACCAAGTTTATGGACCAAGTTAATTTAATTAATAAACTAATTATATAAAACTATTGTCAATGCACTACAATTTAACTGGTTATATTATGCCTTCACTTATAAAAATTAAAATAAAAACTTATTTAAAACATACCAGGCTTAAGAAATGTATTAAGAAATTACACAGCAGAAAAAAACACAGCACTGAAATGGTTAAGTTAAGCCCCTCCCCCTACTAACACACACACAGAGAGAGACAGAGATGTAGGCTCAAAGGGAGCATGACCAGATTCAAACAAACATATCTTACTTTCTGTGGGTCCTAGTTAAAGAGTGTCAATTAGAAAGTTGTCCGGCTCGAGGAGTACAATATACATACTGATTTTTGTAACTGTAGATAAAACTAACAACCCAACTTTTGTCAAAAGGTGGCGCTACTGAGCCCTCACCACGCCCGTTTCTGAAACTTTGCACATGTCTACTGGCTAATAAATGTGATGTGTCTGAGGAGTTTCATGCAATTTGAAGCATGCTAAGGGTCTCAAAAGCATCCTAAAAGAATGGTAAAGTTTGATGCGTCACCACGGCAACAGTTTCAAAGATATTAAGAATCCATTCACAGGTCTACATCTGCCGTATGTTTACATTATACAGATGAAGTTTGAAGCAAATCGGGTTAAAATAAGAGGGTGATTTCAAAGCATTTTGAAAGTGACACACTTCCTGCTGCCAGTTGGTGGTGCTATAACTTTGACACACAATAGTCACATCCATGTGATCGTCCTCTTACGGCGAACACACTCCTGAAGTTTCATCAAGATCAGTTAATGTATGCTGAAGTTAGGACACACTTCCTGTTTCACGTTTCTCACCATAATTTTGTTTCCTCGCCACAGCCAAACCGTTCGAGATATCAAAAATCCCCTCGCAATTTTTGATCGTCTATGTCTTGACTTCAGGCTGACCGAGTTTCGTTCCATGCGGATGAATGCTCTAGGAGGAGTACATTAAATTCCATTGCAAGCATTTTAAAAACAACCGTAAATATCTGACTTCCTGTTAGGCTGGGGTAAAAAGTAAAAGTGCGATGAATATATGAAACGATGAGATTGACATGTGTACCGAGTTTCATATTATTACATGCAAGCGTGTTTGATTTATGGACAAAGTGTTCAGACCCTGTTCCAGGGGGCGCTGACGAGCCGCCCTGCCACGCCCGGGTACCAGCTTCAGCCCGGCTCTGATGGCCGCGGGTTCTGACCTGTGTGCAAAGTTTCAAGAGTTTTTGAGCATGTTAAGGGACCCAAAAGTGCCCGGATAGTCGTTAGAAAAAAAAAAAAATAATAAAAAAATAATCCTAAGGAAAACAATAGGGCCTTCGCCCTTTCAGGGCTTGGGCCCTAATAATCCTAAGGAAAACAATAGGGCCTTCGCCCTTTCAGGGCTTGGGCCCTAATAATAATAATAATCCTAAGGAAAACAATAGGGCCTTCGCCCTTTCAGGGCTTGGGCCCTAATAATAATAATAATAATCCTAAGGAAAACAATAGGGCCTTCGCCCTTTCAGGGCTTGGGCCCTAAATAAATATAGCTGCAAGCAGCCATTACCGGGGCCAAGCGCAAGAAGCGGCAACATATGCCAAAATGGCAAGGAGTGGCAGAACAACTGCAGCAAGGAGCAATTAAGGGCATTTTGAGAAAACTTGAGGCAAATGGCTAAAAAAATCACATAAACATTGACTTATAAGATGATTTAATGGTTTATCACTTTCGAACAACAGGTGGCGCAGTTACGAAATAGATGTGATGTGGTGAGAGTGAGGTGACAATGACACAATGCAAAGTTTGTTGTCAAAATGTGAAGGCATTGCAGAGATAAAGCCTAAATAGTCATTTTGGCAGCATGCCTCAACTTTGATGCTGTGGTATACGAAAACGGTTTTGTCTATCTTCACGCAATCCATAACTTTTAGTCGGCACGGTCTGGAGATGATACGATTTAATTTTCGTGAAAATCGGACAAACGGTCTAGGAGGAGTTTGAAAAAGAAGGTTTTTCAAAGAAATAAAGATGGCGGACAGGAAGTTTGGCTGATTATGGAAAACCGGATATCTATGTTTTCGGCATAACCCAAGGAATCTATTAAGATCTGTTTCATTGCAATAGGCAAATTTATTCAAAAGTTATTAGCATTTTTAGAAATTAATTATAACTTTTGACCACCAGGTGGCGCTGTCTCAAAATCTTTTGAGTAACTTCAGGGCATATATCTTATGGCACACAATGAGTTTCGTAATGTTAGACAAAAGCATTTGTTTAGTATAGCTTTTTAATTTCACAAAATTGTATTGAAGTCAATGGGAATTTCACGTTTTGTTCTATTATAGCGCCACCAAGAGGCTCAGTCCCAGAATTTTTTTCATGTGTCCTCAAAGTGAGCCCATACATATGTGTGTCAATTTTGGTGAAAATATCTCAATTCGCTTCCAAGTTATAAACATTTATATGAAAGAACACATAAAAAATGACCGACACATGACTTTGTTTGAATTTTACTACCCCTTTCTATCAATATTTTCGCATTAGGATATTAACATTTAATTAACAAGCTATGATTCCGTTTTTCTGGCGTTGGTTTCGTCTCGATCGGAACAGCGGTTTCGAAGATATCGCCAAGTGTTTTTTTCGCGCTAAATCGCTACGCTACACCACCCGTAAAACGAAATCCAACATTTTTGGTATCGTTGGACTCGGCAACGATTCAGGACCTCAAAAAGATGACTCCCGTGAAAATAAGTGTACCACACCCAAAGTTATAAGCGTTTGAAAAAAAAGTTCACCACTAGGTGGCGCT
The DNA here is from genome assembly GCA_038021265.1 of Cyprinella venusta. Lineage (NCBI taxonomy): Eukaryota > Metazoa > Chordata > Actinopteri > Cypriniformes > Leuciscidae > Cyprinella > Cyprinella venusta. The sequence goes on along the minus strand of CM075872.1, from coordinate 25,756,778 downwards.
GTTTCAAAACTTCTCAGGCTCCTTTAGGGCATCGTACTGATGAACCATACCGAGTTTCGTAACAATTCGTTCATGCGTTCAAAAATACAGCATTTTAGCACATAATTCAAAATGGCCGACAGCCAAAATGGCCGATCTGGGAAAATTGGATATCAGTCGACTCGGCATGACGCCCTGAATCTAACGACACCAAGTTTATGATTTTTGGACAAACCGTTCAGAAGTTATGAGCAAAAATAGCCATTTTTCATATCTCCGGACCACTAGGTGGCGCTGCGCCGAAACGCTGCATGTAGCCTCAGGTCATGCTTGTGATGATATGTACCAAGTTTGGTCTGAATAGGATGAAGCGTTGCGGAGATACAGCCTTACGTCTGTTTTTGCAGACCGACACATGACTTTGTTTGAATTTTACTACCCCTTACTATCAATATTTTCGCATTTGGGCATTTGCGTATCGTTAACGAGCTATGATTCCGTTTTTCTGGCGGTGGTTTCGTCTCGATCGGAACAGCGGTTTCAAAGATATCGCCAAGTGTTTTTTTCGCGCTAAATCGCTACGCTACACCAACCTAAGACGAAACCCAACATATTTGGTATCGTTGGACTCGACAACAATTCAGGACCTCAAAAAGATGACTCCCGTGAAAATAAGTGTACCACACCCAAAGTTATAAGCGTTTGAAAAAAAGTTCACCACTAGGTGGCGCTGTTTCGAAACTTCTCAGGCTCCTTTAGGGCATCGTACTGATGAACCATACCGAGTTTCGTAACAATTCGTTCATGTGTTCAAAAAATACAGCATTTTAGCACATAATTCAAAATGGCCGACAGACAAAATGGCCGATCTGGGAAAATTGGATATCAGTCGACTCGGCATGATGCCCTGAATCTAACGAGACCAAGTTTATGATTTGTGGACAAACCGTTCAGAAGTTACGAGCAAAAATAGCCATTTTTCATAACTCCGGACCACTAGGTGGCACTGCGCCGAAATGCTGCATGCAGCCTCAAGTCATGCTTGTGATAACACGTACCAAGTTTGGTCTGAATACGATGAAGCGTTGCAGAGATACAGCCTTACGTCTGTTTTTGCAAGCGCTACGTAAAATTAGTTTGTGTGTTTATCGTAAACGGTTATTTGAATCATCTTGAATTCCATAACTTTTTGTCAGCACTACCTGGAGATGATCCGGTGCGATTTTGGTGAAAATCGGTGAAATCGTCTAGGACGAGTTCGCAAAAGTACGTTTTTTGGACAATTCAAAATGGCGGTCATTTTTTTATGACGGAAAATGACGTCATAGGGTGCGATCAAACAAGAAACAAGAGGAAAAAAGAATTTTGTTGATAGGCCTTACGGTTCAAAAGTTATTTGCATAATAAAAGTGAAACTTTGGACAGTTGGTGGCGCTAGAGGGAATGAGTTAGAGACACAAAAATTGGTGTATTTAAAGTTGGGACTGTCCTCTATCAGAATGTCAAACCAAAACAACTTTCCCCAAAAGCGGTCTATGGGCTGCCATAGACGCCCAGTCGGAAGAAGAAGAATAATAATAGTTAAGAAACAGAACAGATACAATAGGTGCCTTGCACCTTCGGTGCTTGGCCCCTAAAGATACAATAGGTGCCTCGCACCTTCGGTGCTTGGCCCCTAATAAGAAACAGAACAGTTACAATAAGTGCCTCGCACCTTCAGTGCTTGGGCCCTAATAATAGTTAAGAAACAGAACAGATACAATAGGTGCGTCCGCACCTTCGGTGCTTGGCCCCTAATTAAAGCTGCAAGCAGCGATGGGCGGGCCCTCGCACCTGTAGCGCGTTGGGGTCTGAGAGGGCCGCATTGCATTGTCTGCAGATCAGACCGTGCGGCTGTGTATTTGCTACGCTGCTTTGTTAAAGGTCACTTCCTGTTGCCAGCAGGTGGCGCTATGACTGTGGGTGAATGTCAGCATGTAGTTTTGTTCAGGGCGGGACTCTGGTCAAATGTGTAAAATTTCGTGCAGATCTGGGCATTTACAGCCAAGTTACTACAACTTCCTGTTTCATGGCGAATCATCGAAGCCACGGACACGGCCATCGACGCAACCGCGCAGATAGCACAACTTTACATCGTCAATGCATTTAGAAAGGCACAGCAGAAATTTGAAATCGATCCGACTAAATCCCTTGGAGGAGTTCGAGGGGCTTTTTTGTGTGTCTGGTCATGGTAGATGTACCACAGAAATTTCGTACTTGTCGGTCAAACATGTGGCGGGGGCTGCTTCATTAAAGGCCACTTCCTGTTGCCAGCAGGTGGCGCTATGACTGTGGGTTAATGTCGGTATGTAGATTTGTTCAGGGCGGGACTCTTGTCAAATGTGTAAAATTTCGTGCAGATCTGGGCATTTACAGCCAAGTTAGTACAACTTCCTGTTTCATGGCGAATCATCGACGTCACAGACACGCCCATCGAGGAAAATGCGCAGATAGAAAAACTTTACATCGTCAATGCCTTTAGAAGGCGCAGTAGAAATTTGAAGTCGATCCAACTAAATCCCTAGGAGGAGTTAGTTAAAGTATGTAATGAGTAAATCATCCAAAAATGGCGGTAAAATTAGAAATGGCTGACTTCCTGTTGAGTTTAGGGCATCGCTCCAAGAGACTTTTCTCTGTGTCTGGACAGGGTAGAAGTACCACAGAAATTTCGTACCTGTCGGTCAAACATGCGGAGGGGGCTGCATCTTTTAAGGTCACTTCCTCTTGCCACTAGATGGCACTATGACTGTGGGAGAATGCCGGCATGTAGATTTGTTCAGGGCGGGATTCTTGTCAAATGTGTAAAATTTCGTGCAGATCTGGGCATTTACAGCCAAGTTATTACAACTTCTTGTTTCATGGCGAATCAGACGCCACGGACACGCCCATTGACGAAAACGCGCAGATAGCACAACTTTACATCGTCCATGCCTTTAGAAGGCACAGCAGTAATTTGAAGTCGATCAGACTAAATCCCTAGGAGGAGTTAGTTAAAGTATGTAATGAGTAAATAATCCAAAAATGGTGTTAAAATTAGAAATGGCGGACTTCCTGTTGAGTTTAGGTGATCACTCTAGGAGACTTTTTTGTGCGTCTGGACATGGTAGATGTACCACAGAGATTTCGTACTTGTCGGTCAAACATGCGGCCGGGGCTGCTTCGTTAAATGTCACTTCCTGTTGCCAGCAGGTGGCGCTATGACTGTGGGTGAATGTCGGCATGTAGATTTGTTCAGGGCGGGACTCTTGTCAAATGTGTAAAATTTCGTGCAGATCTGGGCATTTACAGCCAAGTTAGTACAACTTCCTGTTTCATGGCGAATCTTCGATGCCACGGACACACCCATCGATGAAAACGTGCAGATAGCACAACTTTACATCGTCAATGCCTTTAGAAGGCACAGAAGAAATTTGAAGTCGATCCGACTAAATCCCTAGGAGGAGTTAGTTAAAGTACGGAGTGTGTAAATTGTCCCAAATCTGTCGGCAAATTCAAAATGGCGGACTTCCTGTCGAGTTTAGGGTATGCGTTCTTGAGGCTTTTTTGTGCGTCTTGATATGATACACGTCCCCACCAAATTTCGTGCATGTAGGTTGAACTTGGACGAGGGGCTATTTTTTTCCAATTTTCTAGGTGGCGCTAGCGTGCCATTTTGCCACGCCCATCCGCAAAACCCACAAAATACGAAATTTTTCACCAGTCCTGACATGCGTGCCAAATTTGGTGAGTTTTTGAGCATGTTGCGGCCCTGAAAATGGCGCTTACTTTGCAGAAAAAAGAAAAAAATATATAAATATAGCTGCGAGCAGCGATTGCGGGCCCAAGCCGGTGGCACCGCAACCCCGGTGCCTTTAGTTACCTAAAGGCACCGGGATGGCGGTACCGCCGGCTTTGGCCCGCAATCGCTGCTCGCAGCTATATTTATATATATATATATATATATATATATATATATATATATATATATATATATATATATATATATATAAAGCCGGAGGCACCGCCACCTTGGTGCTTTTAGGGTTATTCTACATGACGTGCAAAAAAATAACCCCCGCTTTGACTGTCAAAAAGAAGTGTGCTGAAGAGCTTGCAGCAGTGAAAGCTCTGCAAAAGTGCGGATCGAGGGCACATTTTAACCACAAAGTATGCGTGAGCAACCTTCTGAAAGGTCAGGTGTACATCAAGGTCTACATCTGTACTGTGTTTACATTATAGTATTTAGGGATGCGCCGATCCGATACTCAGGATCGTTATCAGCTCCGATACTGCCATCTTTGCCGGATCCGGTATATTTACACCACTTTAATCAAACCACTCTTCTTTAAAACATTACGATGTGATTTGTTTCACATGTATTTTGTTACTCTTATTGAGCTATTTTTTCCGCATACAGGACTCACTGCCAATCGTACGTGCTCACATCATTCTCTTTCTGTGAAAGCTGTACTGCATTCACCAGTTTTCACTCTACAGCTGTTGACCAGAGCACTGAAATTATTTCTCACTTAAACTACAATCAAATGGATTTTCCCACACATTTTGCATTAGTCCTCTGCATGGCATTTTATTATTTTCTGCGCAGCTTCAGAAGTGCACGCACACAGCTTAGAACACATGACATGCACACACACTCAGTCACGAGAGAGGCGCGATCGAACTCTGTGTGTGTTTGTGTGTGAACAATGGAAACTCAATTTTGTTCATACAGGAAAATATTCAGACTAATGTCTTGTGGGAGCAACAGAATAGATGTAACGGCATTATGTAATCAGGACACAAAAATCCAGTAACTGTAATTTGTTACATTGAGTTACATCAAAAAAAGTAGTAATCAGATTGTAGTTACTTTTTGAAAAAGTATATAGTACTTAAAGCCACTTAATATAAAGTGGGACCCTTTTTTATGAAATAATTTGTAACTGTATCGGAATACATTTTTAAAGTAACCCTCCCAAGCCTGGTCTTGTGTGGACGTCCGTTACTTTCACTTTTTAAGTTAGCGCTTTTTAAGGCCCCAATCCTACTGTATTACTGTGTGGATATTGATCCAATAGTTCTACCTAATTTTGAACACAAGAGGACAGTATAGCACTATGAATGATTTTTTTACTCTTTTGACTAAAACATTCTGGCTGTTTTTAAAATTAGACATAATTCTTAAATTTAAAAAAGGAATAAAATGGCTGTAGTTCCAATATTGGTATAGTCTTATAGAAAAATAAATGGTGAATAATAAAATTTTTAGAAGATATTAGACGTTTCCTGATTCTCTTTTTGACATAATCCCTCGTCATAGCAAAACTGTTTGACATAATAAATATCCGTTCACAATTTAGTATCTTTATTGTATTTTCATAATTTTGAAGAAGTTTGGTGAGATTAATTAAAAAACACTTAAGAGGGGGTAATAAAAATGTAAAGGCTGGTTTTGCAAAACATTCACATACAGACCAAAATAACCGACTTCCTGTTGGGCTGGCTTGAAGTTGTTTGGGCTAATGAGATCTATATGTGTACCGAGTTTAATATTATTACATGCAAGTGTGTTTGATTTATGGACCAAATTTTTAGACCAAGTTTATGGACCAAGTTAATTTAATTAATAAACTAATTATATAAAACTATTGTCAATGCAGTACAATTAAACTGGTTATATGCCATTACTTATAAAAAATAAAAAACTTATTTAAAAAATACCAGGCTTAAGGCATTTATTTTCTTTTATGCAGGCTACACACACAGCAGTGAAATAGTTAATCCCCTCCTCCTGCACACACACACAGACATGCACACACACAGACAGGCAAACACACAGAGACAGAGATGTAGGCTCAAACAGAGCATGACCAGATTCAAACAAACATATCTTACTTTCTGTGGGTCCTAGCTAATGAGTGTCAATTAGAAAGTTGTCCGGCTCGAGGAGTACAATATACATACTGATTTTTGTAACTGTAGATAAAACTAACAACCCCACTTTTGTCAAAAGGTGGCGCTACTGAGCCCTCACCACGCCCGTTTCTGAAACTTTGCATGTGTCTACTGGCTAATAAATGTGATGTGTCTGATGAGTTTCATGCAATTTGAAGCATGCTAAGGGTCTCAAAAGCATCCTAAAAGAATGGTAAAGTTTGATGCATCGCCACGGCAACAGTTTCAAAGATATCAAGAATCCATTCACAGGTCTTCATCTGCCGTATGTTTACATTATACAGATGAAGTTTGAAGCAAATCGGGTTAAAATAAGAGGGTGATTTTAAAGCATTTTGAAAGTGACACACTTCCTGCTGCCAGTTGGTGGCGCTATAACTTTGACACACAATAGTCACATCCATGTGATTGTCCTCTTACAGCGAACACACTCCTGAAGTTTCGCCAAGCCGGTGGCACCGCAACCCCGGTGCCTAAAGGCACCGGGATGGCGGTACCGCCGGCTTTGGCCCGCAATCGCTGCTCGCAGCTATATTTATATATATATATATATATATATATGTATATATAAAGCCGGTGGCACCGCCACCTTGGTGCTTTTAGGGTTATTCTACTTGACATGCAAAAACATAACCCCCGCTTTGACTGTCAAAAAGAAGTGTGCTGAAGAGCTTGCATCAGTGAAGGCTGTGTTTACATTATAGTATTTAGGAATGCGCCGATCCGATACTCAGGATCGGCATCAGCTCCGATACTGCCATCTTTGCCGGATCGGGTATATTTACACCACTTTAATCAAACCACTCTTCTTTAAAACATTATGATGTGATTTTTTTCACATGTATTTTATTACTCTTATTGAGCTATTTTGTCCACACACAGGACTCACTGCCAATCGTACGTGCTCACATCATTCTCTTTTTGTGAAAGCTGTATACTTCACTCACCAGTTTTCACTCTACAGCTATTGACCAGAGCACTGAAATTATTTCTCACTTAAACTACAATCAAATTAATTTTCTCACACATTTTGCGTTAGTCCTCCGCATGGCATTTTATTATTTTCTGCGCAGCTTCAGAAGTGCATGCACACAGCCTAGAACACATAACACGCACACACAGTCACGAGAGAGGCGCGATCGAATGTGTGTTTGTGTGCGAACAATGGAAACTCCTTTTTGTTCATACAGGAAAATATTCAGACTAATGTCTTGTGGGAGCAACAGAATACATGCAACGGCATTATGTAATCAGGATACAAAAATCTAGTGAGTTACATCAAAAAAAGTAGTAATCAGATTGTAGTTACTTTTTGAAAAAGTATATAGTACTTAAAGCCATTTAATATAAAGTGGGACCCTTTTTATGAAATAATTTGTAACTGTATCGGAATACATTTTTAACCCTTAATCGCTGTTTGGGGTCATTCTGACCCCGCTGGACTTTTCCTTGAAAATTTAAAAATGTTCCCTTCATCTCAGGGACATGAAACTCGGTGACTTTTCCTAAATAATCTATCTAAACATGCACAAAAAAACTGGGCTTGATTTGGTTGTTCTAAAGGTGTGTAAAAAAAACTTTACCATTTAAGCTGTTTGGGGTCAAAATGACCCCACATTGAAAATGAATGGGAAAATGAAAAAAAATCATTTTTTCCATTTTGATTGTCAAAAAAATAAAAGTAAATCCATTATAAATCTGAAATGTTCCACATATAAACCAAGGTCTGGTCCTAGAGCACAAATAGAAAGTAGAACAAACTTTCTATCTCATACACACACACATACACACACACACAAACACACACATGCCATGACTGCAACAGAGAGCATTTTTACAGAAATTGGCAAATAAAACAAACAAAACTGGCATAAATCTAAAATATTTTTTTTTTAAATTCAAGGGCTGGTCCTAGAGCATAAACACAAAGTGGAATGAGCTTTCTATCTCACACACACACACAGCCACACACACACAAACACACACATGTATGCATCCTGTTCATTACAGTTTATTAGTGCTGTTGTTTTGTATTATATTGGTTTATGTACTTGGTTTATTAAATTTATTTGTTCTAAAATGTCTTGTTCTAAAAAAAAAATAATAATAGTTGATAAATAATTTTCTAAAATGAAGTGTGTGTATACAGTCATGTCATAGTGCTGATTTGTAGTATTTATGCAAATGTATGTATAATAATTTGCATAAACAAATAATTCAAAATGTATCAGACAACAACAAACTCTAATTTTAACAAACATATTTTGTGCAATTCACAAAATATATATATATCATATATATCAAGTTGTGATGAGGATTTGAAGCATCAAGAAAAATGAAGTGAAAATGAATGAGTCTCTATTGGCCCCTATTGGAAAGATGTGGTCATTGCACTTTAATTCCTTAACTATAAGAAAAACTGTTTTTCGACTAACCACCAGATGGTAGTATTCTATCCCAAACACATAAAGCAATGTCCAAAAACTGTTTAGATTTAATTATCATCATAATTTAAGTGTTTTTTTCTTTAAAAAGACATTTTTCATGTGTCAATGTATGGCCTAGTTATGTAATTGTGCAGTAAATAGGTAGAAAACTTAAATTCCAAAAAAACACAGCATAAATGATTAGTTGAGAAGTGAATTTAAAAAATGATATATAGTTTTCCATATAAAAATGTTTATTTCCTTATGCAATCACTCTTTAAAAGTCTGGGGTCAAAATGACCCCAAACCCCTAAAGTGTCGTAGTTTTTAAACAGCGATAGTAACCCTCCCAAGCCTGGTCTTGTGTGCACGTCCGTTACTTTCACTTTTTAAGTTAGCGATTTTTAAGGCCCCAATCCTACTGTATTACCTAATGTGGATATTGATCCAATAGTTCGACCTAATTTTGAACACAAGAGGGCAGTATAGCACTATGAATGATTTTTTTTCTCTTTTGACTAAACCATTCTGTCTGTTTTTAAACTTAAACATAATTCTTAAATTTAAAAAAAGGAATAAAATGGCTATAGTTCCAATATTGGTATAGTCTTATACAGTGTTGGGGTAGTTACTCAAAAAAGTAATTAGTTACTAGTTACTTCTGTAAATTGTAATGAGATTACTTTACTAGTTACTGCGTTGGAAAAGTAACTTCACTACTTATTACTTTACTTTCCTGTTTCTTAATTTACCGTGTAGCCTACATGGACAAACATCATATCAGTTTTTGCCCTATCATCACTTTATTGTACAAATGTATACAAAATGACATGAAAGAACAATATCCCTGTCTGCACAAATAAATATGCCGCACTGTAAAATTCACAAACAAAATGGGGTTCAAAATTCAATATTTTAAAATGGCGTTTAACACAGAAGTTTCAAAACAGGCTGGGAGAATAAAACTCTTCTCCTGAGAACAAAACCAGCTTTTTATTCGGCTCATTGTAATAATAATAATTAAAAAAAAAAGATATCAATGAAAAATAATAAAATAAAGGTCACTTTATCCCATAAAATTCTTAATCCTAATTTAAAATGTATTTTTCTAAACCTGGGGGATTAATGGTCGACAGGGGAAGCATGTCTTCTACAATAAACCCTGCAACAATCCTGTTCATTTCGTTTTGTGTTATCCAAGACTTTCGAGCCTTGTTTATACCTGACGCGTCCGAACGAGCGGAAAGGTGCGCGCGGCAAACAGCGCACGCGATGCCGCATCCGAGGATGAACGACCATAGACAGTAAAAGAAATGGACAGAGCGATCTCATTGGAACTCCATTGAGACGATTGAAGCCCGTTTTTGGCGATTTTTTAGCACTTCCGTCCCTGACGCGCAGACTCATACAGAGCTAGTCTACGTAGTTGTGACGTGAGTGACCCGTTTGATTTCTAGTGCGGTGGCATGAGAAATCTGAATCATTCCATTCCGAAACATGCGCTGAGGCAGAGAGTATGAATAGGAGCTGTCCATGGGCTAGGAGAAGGAAACAAGTTTGCTAGGTATTCTGATAAATTATTTTGTCATTCTGCCTCCATGTTTCCCAATTGCGCGCGAGCTTCTTCTCGTGTCCATACGGTAATCTCAAAACTGACAGAGAGTCGCGTGGGTATGACGCAATCGTTAGCCTACTTTCACTAAAACTGCTTCTACGGGGCCATAACATAAGCTACAAGGTAATGGAGCTATTTATACATTGTCGAGTTTCTTTTGAAATAAATAAAGGACAAATGGGGCCTTAAAACTTCTCAGATGTAAAGTTATTCACTGTCAAAGTGACGCCAAAATGAACGGGAGTCAATGGGAATGCTAACGCAAGTGAAGTTCTGCAACAAGATGTCAGCTCCCGCGAGGCTTCAACTTCCGGTCGATGGATTACCCCCTTGTGAACGACAAGAAGCCGAACCTGCACCGAACATGGAGCCTACATCTCCGCAACGGCACCAAGTTTGCGCATCTAAATCAGTTATTTATGTTTACAAAATGAGCCTAAGATCCATGTTTTATAAAATGTCCACGAAACTTAATGAAATGTTTAGTGAAATTAGAAAATAGAGATCGTTCATTTAGTTCTTTAGCCTATATACATGTTTTTATATCCACATATTTTGTTCTAATGTCACAAATAATAATCTTAGGGTTTACTATAGCCTATATTTCCCTCAAATATTTTTGTGCTTTCGAGCAATAAACTGAAAGTAATGTGAATATTGCCATTCAGGGCTGGACTGGGACAAAAAAATCAGCCTTGGACACTTCATCCAGACAGGCCCACTATGCATGTAACACACACACACGTGCATTAATCTATACGTGCATTAATCTGCATGTAAAATTACTGATTAGATTTTATTTACTATCAAAAACAAGAAAAAACTATTAAAATAATAAACAAAGGGAATGGAAATGATTTTATAAGGCTTTATTGTAAATAACTGGTCTTAATTTATGTGCCACTTAATATTCTAATAGAATATTCTTAGGCTATACTACATATATTTCATGACGTGCAACATCACGGTGAGGACCTACAGAAATATATATTCTGTAGCTCCTGGCAGTGATGTTTCATGAAATATAGTTTATATAATATAGCATAAGAATATTCTGTTACAATATTATGTTCACATTTATGACACAGACAGTAGATAATATTATGTTCACATTTATGACACAGACAGTATAGGCTTCTGCCAGGCACTTTCAGGGATACAAATTGAAAAAATATGTATTTATGTGCATATTTATATGCAAAATACTCCTTTTTTCACATCAACTATGTGCTATCATTAAATGGCTATCCTTTTCACTTAAGTCCAGCAAATAATTCATTTGTTTTAACACATTTGGTGGCATCTGCCTCAAGTTATCGTTGTTATGAAATACAGTCGTATGTTTGCATAGAATTCATTTTGAACATTATAATATTACATGCTTTCAAAATCTGAAAGCATGTAATTGCGGCTTCATGAGAGAGACGCATAAGTCCGGAATTGGACAATTTAACAATATACTTACGTTAGAATATATTTACAATTAATAATGATTTAAAAACAAAATACATAACGCGCCGGGCCGCCGGCCCAACCACACCGCGGCCCACCAGGAATCTCCCGGTAGTCCCGATGGCCAGTACATGCCTGATTTAGTATCTTTAATATCGTCGCTGCCCGATGAAACTCACGTATGTCCAAAACGGTTACTTTTCAGGAAGTGGAAAATAACATGTTATTTTAAAAGCAGCTGAACGTAGCATTCTCATGCTTGGCACAACATCTTTAAATGTAACCATATTCTAGCCAGTGTCATGATATAATCCATATTTGACCCAAAATCGAGTTTAAATGGACATACGTGCATATTTTACTGTAACGGTGGTCGATACGCGTTCTTCCGATCATTAAAAAGAATGAGGTTATATATATTGACAGATGAATAGGCTACGCTCAGTTTATCAAATAGCCTACGCTCAGTTTATTGTCTCTTGCAAACTATGAAGAGAAAATGATGAATCAATACACACTGACATGGCGATGCTGGACTGATTCTTTATTTACACCATCATACAGTAATTTTGTCGGTTGTTTATATTAGCATGCATTTTATTGATCATCAGCTAATTTCATCAGACATCAATAAGAGAGAGTGGCAACAGCCCTGGTAAGAGTCAAGAGATCATTTCTTTCTTTACTTGAAGATGAATGTGTAGATGATTAAGCGTCTCTGACTTACTTTCACTTTTATTTGCGATGTTTGCACGTTGGTTTGACGCTCAGCTGCTGCTCATCTGCGGCGGTGATGCGTGTCGCAGTAGCGCCGTCATGTCTGACTATAGCCTGTAAACGCTCTCACTCGTTTATTTTTTTAGCATTTTTGGGAGGAGTAAAATATACATGTGTGATATCAACAACCAGATTGCGTTTACACGTAAAGATCCGAAAACAATGCGAGCCAGACTACCTCCAGATGGTCAGGCAAATCGATCACAATCCGATCACAACGTAATACCTTGCATTAACATTTCTATTTTATTATCCGGATAACTTATCTGGATACAGATCGCATTTTAATACCAGGTGTAGGGGTCTCAGAGACGAGACCGGCGAGAAATTTCACGAGACCAGCGGAATGCCTCCACAGGGCGGGGAGATACTATACTGCCTATGGGAGCGGCCGCTTCCCCGCTCTTGATTCCGATTGGCCAGTGTCAGACAGTCAGACCTGTCAGTCTCTCAGCTCGCGTCAGCTTCATGCGGCTTCATGAGAGAGACGCATAAGTCCGGAATTGGACAATTTAACAATACTTACGATAGAATATATTTACAATTAATAATGATTTAAAAACAAAATACATAACGCGCCGGGCCGCCGGCCCAACCAGACCGCGGCCCACCGGGAATCTCCCGGTAGTCCCGATGGCCAGTACATATGCCTGATTTAGTAGCCTATCTTTAATATATTTTCATAATTTTGAAGAAGTTTGGTGTGGGAATAATTAAAAATTACTTAGGAGGGGGAAATAAAAATGTAAAGGCTGGTTTTGCAAAACATTCACATACAGACCGAAACAACCGACTTCCTGTTGGGCTGGCTTAAAGTTGTTTGGGCTAATGAGATCTATAAGTGTACCGAGTTTAATATTATTATATGCAAGTGTGTTTGATTTATGGACCCAATTTTCAGATCAAGTTTATGGACCAAGTTAATTTAATTAATAAACTAATTATATAAAACTATTGTCAATGCACTACAATTTAACGCGTTATATTATGCCTTCACTTATAAAAATTAAAATAAAAACTTATTTAAAACATTCCAGGCTTAAGAAATGTATTAAGAAATTACACAGCAGAAAAAACACACAGCAGTGAAATGGTTAAGCCCCTCCCCTACTAACACACACACAGACAGAGACAGAGATGTAGGCTCAAAGGGAGCATGACCAGATTCAAACAAACATATCTTACTTTCTTTAGGTCCTAGCTAATGAGTGTCAATTAGAAAATTGTCCGGCTCGAGGAGTACAAAATACATACCGATTTTTGTAACTGTAGATAAAACTAACAACCCCACTTTTGTCAAAAGGTGGCGCTACTGAGCCTTAACCACGCCCATTTCTGAAACTTTGCACATGTCTACTGGCTAATAAATGTGATGTGTCTGAGGAGTTTCATGCAATTTGAAGCATGCTAAGGGTCTCAAAAGCATCCTAAAAGAATGGTAAAGTTTGATGCGTCGCCACGGCAACAGTTTCAAAGACATCAAGAATCCATTCACTGGTCTACATCTGCCGTATGTTTACATTATACAGATGAAGTTTGAAGCAAATCGGGTTAAAATAAGAGGGTGATTTCAAAGCATTTTGAAAGTGACACACTTCCTGCTGCCAGTTGGTGGCGCTATAACTTTGACACACAATAGTCACATCCATGTGATCGTACTCTTACAGCGAACACACTCCTGAAGTTTCATCAAGATCGGTTGATGTATGCTGAAGTTAGGACACACTTCCTGTTTCACGTTTCTCACCATAATTTTGTTTCCTCGCCACAGCCAAACCGTTCGAGATATCAAAAATCCCCTCGCAATTTTTGATCCTCTATGTCTTGACTTCAGGCTGACCGAGTTTCGTTCCATGCGGATGAATGCTCTAGGAGGAGTACATTAAATTCCATTGCATCCGTTTTAAAAACAACCGTAAATATCTGACTTCCTATTGGGCTGGGGTAAAAAGTAAAAGCGCGATGTATATATGAAACGATGAGATCGACATGTGTACCGAGTTTCATATTATTACATGCAAGCGTGTTTGATTTATGGACAAAGTGTTCAGACCCTGTTCCAGGGGGCGCTGACGAGCCGCCCTGCCGCGCCCGTGTACCAGCTTCAGCCCGGCTCTGAGGGCCGCGGGTTCTGACCCGTGTGCAAAGTTTCAAGAGTTTTTGAGCATGTTAAGGGCCCCAAAAGTGCCCGGATAGTCGTTAGAAAAAAAAAAAAAATATAGCTGCGAGCAGCGATTGCGGGCCCAAGCCGGTGGCACCGCAACCCCGGTGCCTTTAAAGGCACCGGGATGGCGGTACCGCCGGCTTTGGCCCGCAATCGCTGCTCGCAGCTATATTTATATATATATATATATATATAAAGCCGGTGGCACCGCACCCTTGGTGCTTTTAGGGTTATTCTACATGACGTGCAAAAACGTAACCCCCGCTTTGACTGTCAAAAAGAAGTGTGCTGAAGAGCTTGCAGCAGTGAAGGCTCTGCAAAAGTGCGGATCGAGGGCACATTTTAACCACAAAGTATGCATGAGCAACCTTCTGAAAGGTCAGGTGTACATCAAGGTCTACATCTGTACTGTGTTTACATTATAGTATGTAGGGATGCGCCGATCCGATACTCAGGATCGTTATCAGCTCCGATACTGCCATCTTTGCCGGATCGGGTATATTTACACCACTTTAATCAAACCACTCTTCTTTAAAACATTACGATGTGATTTTTTCCACATGTATTTTGTTACTCTTATTGAGCTATTTTGTCCGCATAAAAGATTCACTGCCAATCGTACGTGCTCACATCATTCTCTTTCTGTGAAAGCTGTATACTGCATTCACCAGTTTTCACTCTACAGCTATTGACCAGAGCACTGAAATTATTTCTCACTTAAACTACAATCAAATGGATTTTCCCACACATTTTGCATTAGTCCTCTGCATGGCATTTTATTATTTTCTGAGCAGCTTCAGAAGTGCATGCACACAGCCTAGAACACATGACACGCACACACAGTCACGAGAGAGGTGCGATCGAACTCTGTGTGTGTTTGTGTGTGAACAATGGAAACTCCATTTTGTTCATACAGGAAAATATTCAGACTAATGTCTTGTGGGAGCAACAGAATACATGTAACAGCATTATGTAATCAGGAAACAAAAATCCAGTAACTGTATATTATTACAGTGAGTTACATCAAAAAAAGTAATCAGATTGTAGTTACTTTTTGAAAAAGTATAAAGTACTTAAAGGCATTTAATATAAAGTGGGACCCTTTTTTATGAAATAATTTGTAACTGTATCGGAATACATTTTTTAAAGTAACCCTTCCAAGCCTGGTCTTGTGTGGACGTCGTGAAATTAGAAAATAGAGATCGTTCATTTAGTTCTTTAGCCTATATACATGTTTTTATATCCACATATTTTGTTCTAATGTCACAAATAATAATCTTAGGGTTTACTATAGCCTACATTTCACTCAAATATTTTTGTACTTTCGAGCAATAAACTGAAAGTAATGTGAATATTGCCATTCAGGGCTGGACTGGGACAAAAAATCAGCCCTGGACACTTCATCCAGACCGGCCCACTATGCAAACACACACACACGTGCATTAATCTATACGTGCATTAATCTGCATGTAAAATTACTGATTAGATTTTATTTACTATCAAAACCAAGAAAAAACTATTAAAATAATAAACAAAGGGAATGGAAATGATTTTATAAGGCTTTATTGTAAATAACTGGTCTGAATTTATGTGCCACTTAATATTTTAATAGAATATTCTTAGGCTATACTACATATATTTCATGAAGTGCAACATCACGGTGAGGACAGAAATATATATTCTGTAGCTCCTGGCAGTGATGTTTCACCTCATGAAATATAGTTTATATAATATAGCATAAGAATATTCTGTTACAATATTATGTTCACATTTATGACACAGACAGTAGATAATATTATGTTCACATTTATGACACAGGCAGTATAGGCTTCTGCCAGGCACTTTCAGGGAGACAAATTGAAAAAATATGTATTTATGTGCATATTTATATGCAAAATACTCATTTTTTCACATAAACTATGTGCTATGGTCATTAAATGGCTATCCTTTTCACTTAAGTCCAGCAAATAATTCATTTATTTTAACACATTTGGTGGCATCTGCCTCAAGTTATTGTCGTTGTTATGAAATACAGTCGTATGTTTGCATAGAATTCATTTTGAACACTATAATATTACATGCTTTCAAAATCTGAGGTAAATTATCCGTTATGGCTTGTGGCACAGTGACCTATTTTTAACTAAAAATAAATAATGTGTACTCATAACCAGTGTAATTTCTTCATTCTGTCAGCCGCGACATCGCAGAAATAGGAACCATTTCTAAATTAGAAAAAACTTCGCATGTCGCCGTCGCGTCTGGTTAGGACAAAAACTCTGATTTACATGGAAAAGATACCTTTTATCGCGTGTCGCGGCGTCGTGTGTAGTTAGGACATATTGTACTGTAACGGTAGTCGATACGCGTTCTTCTGATCATTAAAAAGAATGAGGTTATATTGACAGATGAATAGGCTGCGCTCAGTTTATCAAATACGCTCAGTTTATTAAATGTCTCTTGCAAACTATGAAGAGACAATGATGAATCAATACACACTGACATGGCGATGCTGGACTGATTCTTTATTTACACCATCATACAGTAATTTTGTCGGTTGTTTATTACAGATAGCCTATTAGCATGCATTTTATTGATCATCAGCTAATTTCATCAATAGACATCAATAAGAGAGAGTGGCAACAGCCCTTGTAAGAGTCAAGAGATCATTTCTTTCTTTACTTGAAGATGATTGTGTAGATGATTAAGCGTCTCTGACTTACTTTCACTTTTATTTGCGATGTTTGCACGTTGGTTTGACGCTCAGCTGCTGCTTATCTGCGGTGGTGATGCGTGTCGCAGTAGCGCCGACATGTCTGACTATAACAGCCTGTAAACGCTCTCACTCGTTTATTTTTTAGCATTTTTGGGAGGAGTAAAATATACATGTGTGATATCAACAACCAGATTGCGTTTACACGTAAAGATCCGAACACAATGCGAGCCAGACTACCTCCAGATGGTCAGGCAAATCGATCACAATCCGATCACAACGTAATACCTTGCATTGATATTTCTTTTTTATTATCCGGATAACTTATCTGGATACAGATCGCATTTTAATACCAGGTGTAGGGGTCTCAGAGACGAGACCGGCGAGAAACTTCACGAGACCTGCGGAATGCCTCCACAGGGCGGGGAGATACTATACTGCCTATGGGAGCGGCCGCTTCTCCGCTCTTGATTCCGATTGGCCAGTGTCAGACAGTCAGACCTGTCAGTCTCGCAGCTGGACCAAGTTTATGGACCAAGTTAATTTAATTAATAAACTAATTATATAAAACTATTGTCAATGCACTACAATTTAACTGGTTATATTATGCATTCACTTATAAAAA
Organism: Cyprinella venusta; assembly: GCA_038021265.1. Lineage (NCBI taxonomy): Eukaryota > Metazoa > Chordata > Actinopteri > Cypriniformes > Leuciscidae > Cyprinella > Cyprinella venusta. The sequence goes on along the minus strand of CM075872.1, from coordinate 25,739,057 downwards.
TTAAAATAAAAACTTATTTAAAACATACCAGGCTTAAGAAATGTATTAAGAAATTACACAGCAGAAAAAAACACACAGCACTGAAATGGTTAAGTTAAGCCCCTCCCCCTACTAACACACACAGAAGCCCCTTTTCCACCAAAGCATTTTGAGAGCCGGTTCGGAGCCGGTGCCTGCGCGCGAACCAGTTCTTTGTGTTTCGACAGCCAAAGAACCGGTTCGCGGCCGCGAGAACTGGTTCCAAAGCGGCACCAACTCTTTGCTGGACTAGAACCGTTCTTTTAGCACGTCATGTTTACGGGGCGGGTTTAGACGCGTTCTTCTCGGTTCTTTTAAACATATTTTCTGACCATCGCAAAGCCAGGAGAAACTGCAGAAACACGCAAGCGTTTTATTTATTTATTTATTTTTTGAAACATAAGCAAAGAAGAAAACAGTCACGATATAGAACAAATAAATGAAAAAAAAAAACACAAGACAGGGGTACATAACTTATCAGAAAAGATTACATATCAAACGAAAAGATTAAAAGACTTACATATTTCAATTGTTTTTAAAGTCTTCTCGGTACACGAGTTAGAGATAATCCCAAAGCAATGTACTTGCAAGCGACGTCGACAGTGACGTAACGACGTCGTTCCCTGGGCGCTCTAGTCAGTGGAAAAGCAAACCGGTTCTGAACGGCTTCGCAAGTTGAACCAGCTCCGAACCAACTTTGAACCAGCACCAGTTCCGAACCAGTTCTTTTTTCGGTGGAAAAGGGGTAAGAGAGAGACAGAGATGTAGGCTCAAAGGGAGCATGACCAGATTCAAACAAACATATCTTACTTTCTGTGGGTCCTAGTTAAAGAGTGTCAATTAGAAAGTTGTCCGGCTCGAGGAGTACAATATACATACTGATTTTTGTAACTGTAGATAAAACTAACAACCCAACTTTTGTCAAAAGGTGGCGCTACTGAGCCCTCACCACGCCCGTTTCTGAAACTTTGCACATGTCTACTGGCTAATAAATGTGATGTGTCTGAGGAGTTTCATGCAATTTGAAGCATGCTAAGGGTCTCAAAAGCATCCTAAAAGAATGGTAAAGTTTGATGCGTCACCACGGCAACAGTTTCAAAGATATTAAGAATCCATTCACAGGTCTACATCTGCCGTATGTTTACATTATACAGATGAAGTTTGAAGCAAATCGGGTTAAAATAAGAGGGTGATTTCAAAGCATTTTGAAAGTGACACACTTCCTGCTGCCAGTTGGTGGCGCTATAACTTTGACACACAATAGTCACATCCATGTGATCGTCCTCTTACGGCGAACACACTCCTGAAGTTTCATCAAGATCAGTTAATGTATGCTGAAGTTAGGACACACTTCCTGTTTCACGTTTCTCACCATAATTTTGTTTCCTCGCCACAGCCAAACCGTTCGAGATATCAAAAATCCCCTCGCAATTTTTGATCGTCTATGTCTTGACTTCAGGCTGACCGAGTTTCGTTCCATGCGGATGAATGATCTAGGAGGAGTACATTAAATTCCATTGCAAGCATTTTAAAAAAAACGTAAATATCTGACTTCCTGTTGGGCTGGGGTAAAAAGTAAAAGTGCGATGAATATATGAAACGATGAGATCGACATGTGTACCGAGTTTCATATTATTACATGCAAGCATGTTTGATTTATGGACAAAGTGTTCAGACCCTGTTCCAGGGGGCGCTGACGAGCCGCCCTGCCACGCCCGGGTACCAGCTTCAGCCCGGCTCTGATGGCCGCGGGTTCTGACCCGTGTGCAAAGTTTCAAGAGTTTTTGAGCATGTTAAGGGCCCCAAAAGTGCCCGGATAGTCGTTAGAAAAAAAAAAAAAAAAATAATAATAATCCTAAGGAAAACAATAGGGCCTTCGCCCTTTCAGGGCTTGGGCCCTAATAATAATAATCCTAAGGAAAACAATAGGGCCTTCGCCCTTTCAGGGCTTGGGCCCTAATAATAATCCTAAGGAAAACAATAGGGCCTTCGCCCTTTCAGGGCTTGGGCCCTAATAATAATAATCCTAAGGAAAACAATAGGGCCTTCGCCCTTTCAGGGCTTGGGCCCTAATTATATTTCATGAAATGCAACATCACGGTGAGGACCTACAGAAATATATATTCTGTAGCTCCTGGCAGTGATGTTTCACCTCATGAAATATAGTTTATATAATATAGCATAAGAATATTCTGTTACAATATTATGTTCACATTTATGACACAGACAGTATAATATTATGTTCACATTTATGACACAGACAGTATAGGCTTCTGCCAGGCACTTTCAGGGAGACAAATTGAAAAAATATGTATTTATGTGCATATTTATATGCAAAATACTCCTTTTTTCACATCAACTATGTGCTATGGTCATTAACACTAGAACTACCGGAATTCCATAACTACTACAACGACCATAGCGGTCATTCTGACCGTTCAAACTTTAACGTTCATTTGGCTGTACTGAACGTCTTTTTCGTCATGTCATATCTGCATTTGAACCTTTCTCTTTAAGTTTTCCAGTGACACTTATAATTCCTGTTGTCATGTTATAATGCCATCGCCCTTAAAACAAGCAAAATATTATATCATATTATAAAGCCAATACAAAAATATTTCCCCGACAGGTGCTGCCGAGGAAAGTTTTGCGTCAAAAATATTTTTTCACCGCACTCTCCACGTGAATAGACATGCAAAAAATCTAGGAAACGTCAAAGCTTCATACAGTAGCCTACAGCCCTGTTATACAAATACAATCAATGTGAAATCTAAATATAAATAGATCTACAATGTTACGATAGATGATAATAAAGATGTGGGCTCATTTGAACGGTGGAAACCCCCGGTTCATTCACTGACGTTACGCACACACACATAGGAACACACCGCTTCGCGTGCAGCTTCAGTCCCTCACACTACTTTGTGACATTTGGCACATGACTCCTTGATTTAATTTTTGCAGTTTCTCCTTACTTGGCACTGCCTTCATCATCTTCGTCCCGGACCGCCTACCCGACTCTCGCACCAGTTGAGTTGCTTTTGATTTCATGTTGTCGGAGCGAAATTCGCTTGCCAGTTGCGTGATGGACGCGAAACTTGCTCATTTGTGCACTTCTACAATATGTGCGTGTTGATCGCGGGAAATATAGCGGACTTATGATATTTATAATGCGTGCGGTCAAAATGACCGCCATGGCCATTCTAGGTAGAAATAGGACGCAACTGTTTTGTGTTTTGTGATTGTAATAAAATAACAGTGCCAGAATAAAATATACACATATTTAGGAAAAGTCAGAGATACAGCCACATTGATTTTATTTTAACAAAGTTATTACACTGTAAATTTTAAAAACGGTCAAAATGACCGCCTTGGGAGTTCTAGATGGCTATCCTTTTCACTTAAGTCCAGCAAATAATTCATTTATTTTAACACATTTGGTGGCATCTGCCTCAAGTTATTGTCGTTATTATGAAATACAGTCGTATGTTTGCATATAATTCATTTTGAACACTATAATATTACATGCTTTCAAAATCTGAGGTAAATTATCCGTTATGGCTTGTGGCACAGTGACCTATTTTTAACTAAAAATAAATAATGTGTACTCATAACCAGTGTAATTTCTTCATTCTGTCAGCCGCGACATCGCAGAAATAGGAACCGTTTCTAAATTAGAAACTTCGCATGTCGCCGTCGCGTCTGGTTAGGACAAAAAACTCTGATTTACATGGATACCTTTTATCGCGTGTCGCGGCGTCGTGTGTAGTTAGGACATATTATACTGTAACGGTAGTCGATACGCGTTCTTCTGATCATTAAAAAGAATGAGGTTATATTGACAGATGAATAGGCTACGCTCAGTTTATCAAATACGCTCAGTTTATTAAATGTCTCTTGCAAACTATGAAGAGGCAATGATGAATCAATACACACTGACATGGCGATGCTGGACTGATTCTTTATTTACACCATCATACAGTAATTTTGTCGGTTGTTTATTACAGATATTAGCATGCATTTTATTGATCATCAGCTAATTTCATCAATAGACATCAGTAAGAGAGAGTGGCAACAGCCCTTGTAAGAGTCAAGAGATCATTTCTTTCTTTACTTGAAGATGATTGTGTAGATGATTAAGCGTCTCTGACTTACTTTCACTTTTATTTGCGATGTTTGCACGTTGGTTTGACGCTCAGCTGCTGCTTATCTGCGGTGGTGATGCTTGTCGCAGTAGCGCATCATGTCTGACTATAACAGCCTGTAAACGCTCTCACTCGTTTATTTTTTAGCATTTTTGGGAGGAGTAAAATATACATGTGTGATATTAACAACCAGATTGCGTTTACACGTAAAGATCCGAACACAATGCGAGCCAGACTACCTCCAGATGGTCAGGCAAATCGATCACAATCCGATCACAACGTAATACCTTGCATTGATATTTCTTTTTTATTATCCGGATAACTTATCTGGATACAGATCGCATTTTAATAGCAGGTGTAGGGGTCTCAGAGACGAGACCGGCGGAATGCCTCCACAGGGCGGGGAGATACTATACTGCCTATGGGAGCGGCCGCTTCTCCGCTCTTGATTCCGATTGGCCAGTGTCAGACAGTCAGACCTGTCAGTCTCGCAGCTGGACCAAGTTTATGGACCAAGTTAATTTAATTAATAAACTAATTATATAAAACTATTGTCAATGCACTACAATTTAACTGGTTATATTATGCCTTCACTTATAAAAATTAAAATAAAAACTTATTTAAAACATACCAGGCTTAAGAAATGTATTAAGAAATTACACAGCAGAAAAAAACACACAGCACTGAAATGGTTAAGTTAAGCCCCTCCCCCTACTAACACACACACAGAGAGAGACAGAGATGTAGGCTCAAAGGGAGCATGACCAGATTCAAACAAACATATCTTACTTTCTGTGGGTCCTTGTTAAAGAGTGTCAATTAGAAAGTTGTCCGGCTCGAGGAGTACAATATACATACTGATTTTTGTAACTGTAGATAAAACTAACAACCCAACTTTTGTCAAAAGGTGGCGCTACTGAGCCCTCACCACGCCCGTTTCTGAAACTTTGCACATGTCTACTGGCTAATAAATGTGATGTGTCTGAGGAGTTTCATGCAATTTGAAGCATGCTAAGGGTCTCAAAAGCATCCTAAAAGAATGGTAAAGTTTGATGCGTCACCACGGCAACAGTTTCAAAGATATTAAGAATCCATTCACAGGTCTACATCTGCCGTATGTTTACATTATACAGATGAAGTTTGAAGCAAATCGGGTTAAAATAAGAGGGTGATTTCAAAGCATTTTGAAAGTGACACACTTCCTGCTGCCAGTTGGTGGCGCTATAACTTTGACACACAATAGTCACATCCATGTGATCGTCCTCTTACGGCGAACGCACTCCTGAAGTTTCATCAAGATCAGTTAATGTATGCTGAAGTTAGGACACACTTCCTGTTTCACGTTTCTCACCATAATTTTGTTTCCTCGCCACAGCCAAACCGTTCGAGATATCAAAAATCCCCTCGCAATTTTTGATCGTCTATGTCTTGACTTCAGGCTGACCGAGTTTCGTTCCATGCGGATGAATGCTCTAGGAGGAGTACATTAAATTCCATTGCAAGCATTTTAAAAACAATCGTAAATATCTGACTTCCTGTTGGGCTGGGGTAAAAAGTAAAAGCGCGATGAATATATGAAACGATGAGATCGACATGTGTACCGAGTTTCATATTATTACATGCAAGCTTGTTTGATTTATGGACAAAGTGTTCAGACCCTGTTCCAGGGGGCGCTGACGAGCCGCCCTGCCACGCCCGGGTACCAGCTTCAGCCCGGCTCTGATGGCCGCGGGTTCTGACCCGTGTGCAAAGTTTCAAGAGTTTTTGAGCATGTTAAGGGCCCCAAAAGTGCCCGGATAGTCGTTAGAAAAAAAAATAAAAAAAAAAATATATATATATAGCTGCGAGCAGCGATTGCGGGCCCAAGCCGGTGGCACCGCAACCCCGGTGCCTTTAGTTACCTAAAGGCACCGGGATGGCGGTACCGCCGGCTTTGGCCCGCAATCGCTGCTCGCAGCTATATTTATATATATATATATATATATATATATATATATATATAAAGCCGGTGGCACCGCACCCTTGGTGCTTTTAGGGTTATTCTACATGACGTGCAAAAACGTAACCCCCGCTTTGACTGTCAAAAAGAAGTGTGCTGAAGAGCTTGCAGCAGTGAAGGCTCTGCAAAAGTGCGGATCGAGGGCACATTTTAACTACAAAGTATGCATGAGCAACCTTCTGAAAGGTCAGGTGTACATCAAGGTCTACATCTGTACTGTGTTTACATTATAGTATGTAGGGATGCGCCGATCCGATACTCAGGATCGTTATCAGCTCCGATACTGCCATCTTTGCCGGATCGGGTATATTTACACCACTTTAATCAAACCACTCTTCTTTAAAACATTACGATGTGATTTTTTCCACATGTATTTTGTTACTCTTATTGAGCTATTTTGTCCGCATAAAAGATTCACTGCCAATCGTACGTGCTGACATCATTCTCTTTCTGTGAAAGCTGTACTGCATTCACCAGTTTTCACTCTACAGCTATTGACCAGAGCACTGAAATTATTTCTCACTTAAACTACAATCAAATGGATTTTCCCACACATTTTGCATTAGTCCTCTGCATGGCATTTTATTATTTTCTGAGCAGCTTCAGAAGTGCATGCACACAGCCTAGAACACATGACACGCACACACAGTCACGAGAGAGGCGCGATCGAACTCTGTGTGTGTTTGTGTGTGAACAATGGAAACTCCATTTTGTTCATACAGGAAAATATTCAGACTAATGTCTTGTGGGAGCAACAGAATACATGTAACAGCATTATGTAATCAGGAAACAAAAGTCCAGTAACTGTATATTATTACAGTGAGTTACATCAAAAAAAGTAATCAGATTGTAGTTACTTTTTGAAAAAGTATAAAGTACTTAAAGGGACACAAGGCAGTTATTTTAGCTTAATTTAACAGCTTCAGAGTTATTGAAATGGTTATATGACTTCTTTCGGGTTGAATGGTGGGTGTCTCGACCCCCCCTGGTGCCTGTGAGCGGAAAAATCTCACTTGCAGTTTCTGGCCGGCGGCTCGCCGCACTGAAGTATCGCGTGATATCAGCTCTCGCGATGTAACATATTCCTTTGCGAGTCTTGCGACAACACCGCACATATCCAGGAACAAGGTCGACAAGGATGGAGTTTGTCACACTATCGTCATGGCAGAGCCGGCATATAAGATATAGAAAGCTAGGAAAGCATTGTCGGTGGAACAGAGAAAGAGGAAAAAGCAGACTGACCGAGCGAGGAGTCAGACGCGAGAATAGCCGTAATGCGCATGTGATATGTCCCCATTGAAGCATCTCGCAGCACGGATGTATCAATACAAACAAATAAAACATCTCCAGGTAACTCTAGTAGATTCATTTATTTCGTTTGTTAAAGAAGAGGCGATCTGAAATGTGTTGTTTTTGAATTCAAGTGACCAAAGTGCTCGTTGCCGCTGCGATCAGTTTCAGTGGATTCAGTGTTCTGTTGTGATATTCAAACGGACGTGCGCTCATTGCTCAATCCATTGCGGGGACTGAGAGACTCATTACGGTGAAATCACAAAACCCAATGCACAAAAAAACATGTCCCTACTTGAAATACAGCCACTAATATATAATCGGTGTTGATGAGGAAAATAAACTATACTATTGGTAAGAATTAGAACCTAGAACCTGTGAAAAACATGGCAAAAGCATCCTCTGGACCACTAAAGTTCATGGGGATATGTATTTAATCACGTGAAAATTCTCACCACTAACAACATATATTAGATCTCATTAAACAACAAAATAAACACAATGTAGTATACTATGTAACACATCATGCCCTCCGTGAGTGGTATTTACAACAGTAATGTTAAAAACAAGTACTCCACAGTTACTCTAGGGGTCGCTGTTTGACAGCATTGTTGTATAGTGCCCCTTTAAAGCCAATTAATATAAAGTGGGACCCTTTTTTATGAAATAATTTGTAACTGTATCGGAATACATTTTTTAAAGTAACCCTCGCAAGCCTGGTCTTGTGAGGACGTCGTGAAATTAGAAAATAGAGATCGTTCATTTAGTTCTTTAGCCTATATACATGTTTTTATATCCACATATTTTGTTCTAATGTCACAAATAATAATCTTAGGGTTTACTATAGCCTACATTTCACTCAAATATTTTTGTACTTTCGAGCAATAAACTGAAAGTAATGTGAATATTGCCATTCAGGGCTGGACTGGGACAAAAAATCAGCCCTGGACACTTCATCCAGACCGGCCCACTATGCAAACACACACACACGTGCATTAATCTATACGTGCATTAATCTGCATGTAAAATTACTGATTAGATTTTATTTACTATCAAAACCAAGAAAAAACTATTAAAATAATAAACAAAGGGAATGGAAATGATTTTATAAGGCTTTATTGTAAATAACTGGTCTGAATTTATGTGCCACTTAATATTTTAATAGAATATTCTTAGGCTATACTACATATATTTCATGAAGTGCAACATCACGGTGAGGACAGAAATATATATTCTGTAGCTCCTGGCAGTGATGTTTCACCTCATGAAATATAGTTTATATAATATAGCATAAGAATATTCTGTTACAATATTATGTTCACATTTATGACACAGACAGTAGATAATATTATGTTCACATTTATGACACAGACAGTATAGGCTTCTGCCAGGCACTTTCAGGGAGACAAATTTAAAAAATATGTATTTATGTGCATATTTATATGCAAAATACTCCTTTTTTCACATCAACTATGTGCTATGGTCATTAACACTAGAACTACCGGAATTCCATAACTACTACAACGACCATAGCGGTCATTCTGACCGTTCAAACTTTAACGTTCATTTGGCTGTACTGAACGTCATTTTCGTCATGTCATATCTGCATTTGAACCTTTCTCTTTAAGTTTTCCAGTGACACTTACAATTCCTGTTGTCATGTTATAATGCCATCGCCCTTAAAACAAGCAAAATAGTATATCATATTATAAAGCCAATACAAAAATATTTCCCCGACAGGTGCTGCCGAGAAAAGTTTTGCGTCAAAAATATTTTTTCACCGCACTCTCCACGTGAATAGACATGCAAAAAATCTAGGAAAGTCAAAGCTTCATACAGTAGCCTACAGCCCTGTTATACAAATACAATCAATGTGAAATCTAAAAATAAATAGATCTACAATGTTACGATAGATGATAATAAAGATGTGGGCTCATTTGAACGGTGGAAACCCCCCCCCACACACACATAGGAAAACACCGCTTCGCGTGCAGCTTCAGTCCCTCACACTACTTTGTGACATTTGGCACATGACTCCTTGATTTAATTTTTGCAGTTTCTCCTTACTTGGCACTGCCTTCATCATCTTCGTCCCGGACCGCCTACCCGACTCTCGCACCAGTTGAGTGGCTTTTGATTTCATATTGTCGGAGCGAAATTCGCTTGCCAGTTGCGTGATGGACGCGAAACTTGCTCATTTGTGCACTTCTACAATATGTGCGTGTTGATCGCGGGAAATTTAGCGGACTTATGATATTTATAATGCGTGCGGTCAAAATGACCGCCATGGCCATTCTAGGTAGAAATAGGACGCAACTGTTTTGTGTTTTGTGATTGTAATAAAATAACAGTGCCAGAATAAAATATACACATATTTAGGAAAAGTCAGAGTCCTACAGCCACATTGATTTTATTTTAACAAAGTTATTACACTGTACATTTTAAAAACGGTCAAAATGACCGCCTTGGGAGTTCTAGTGTTAAATGGCTATCCTTTTCACTTAAGTCCAGCAAATAATTCATTTATTTTAACACATTTGGTGGCATCTGCCTCAAGTTATTGTCGTTGTTATGAAATACAGTCGTATGTTTGCATAGAATTCATTTTGAACACTATAATATTACATGCTTTCAAAATCTGAGGTAAATTATCCGTTATGGCTTGTGGCACAGTGACCTATTTTTAACTAAAAATAAATAATGTGTACTCATAACCAGTGTAATTTCTTCATTCTGTCAGCCGCGACATCGCAGAAATAGGAACCGTTTCTAAATTAGAAACTTCGCATGTCGCCGTCGCGTCTGGTTAGGACAAAAACTCTGATTTACATGGAAAAGATACCTTTTATCGCGTGTCGCGGCGTCGTGTGTAGTTAGGACATATTGTACTGTAACGGTAGTCGATACGCGTTCTTCTGATCATTAAAAAGAATGAGGTTATATTGACAGATGAATAGGCTGCGCTCAGTTTATCAAATACGCTCAGTTTATTAAATGTCTCTTGCAAACTATGAAGAGACAATGATGAATCAATACACACTGACATGGCGATGCTGGACTGATTCTTTATTTACACCATCATACAGTAATTTTGTCGGTTGTTTATTACAGATAGCCTATTAGCATGCATTTTATTGATCATCAGCTAATTTCATCAATAGACATCAATAAGAGAGAGTGGCAACAGCCCTTGTAAGAGTCAAGAGATCATTTCTTTCTTTACTTGAAGATGATTGTGTAGATGATTAAGCGTCTCTGACTTACTTTCACTTTTATTTGCGATGTTTGCACGTTGGTTTGACGCTCAGCTGCTGCTTATCTGCGGTGGTGATGCGTGTCGCAGTAGCGCCGACATGTCTGACTATAACAGCCTGTAAACGCTCTCACTCGTTTATTTTTTAGCATTTTTGGGAGGAGTAAAATATACATGTGTGATATCAACAACCAGATTGCGTTTACACGTAAAGATCCGAACACAATGCGAGCCAGACTACCTCCAGATGGTCAGGCAAATCGATCACAATCCGATCACAACGTAATACCTTGCATTGATATTTCTTTTTTATTATCCGGATAACTTATCTGGATACAGATCGCATTTTAATACCAGGTGTAGGGGTCTCAGAGACGAGACCGGCGAGAAACTTCACGAGACCTGCGGAATGCCTCCACAGGGCGGGGAGATACTATACTGCCTATGGGAGCGGCCGCTTCTCCGCTCTTGATTCCGATTGGCCAGTGTCAGACAGTCAGACCTGTCAGTCTCGCAGCTGGACCAAGTTTATGGACCAAGTTAATTTAATTAATAAACTAATTATATAAAACTATTGTCAATGCACTACAATTTAACTGGTTATATTATGCATTCACTTATAAAAATTAAAATAAAAACTTATTTAAAACATACCAGGCTTAAGAAATGTATTAAGAAATTACACAGCAGAAAAAAACACACAGCACTGAAATGGTTAAGTTAAGCCCCTCCCCCTACTAACACACACAGAAGCCCCTTTTCCACCAAAGCATTTTGAGAGCCGGTTCGGAGCCGGTGCCTGCGCGCGAACCAGTTCTTTGTGTTTCGACAGCCAAAGAACCGGTTCGCGGCCGCGAGAACTGGTTCCAAAGCGGCACCAACTCTTTGCTGGACTAGAACCGTTCTTTTAGCACGTCATGTTTACGGGGCGGGTTTAGACGCGTTCTTCTCGGTTCTTTTAAACATATTTTCTGACCATCGCAAAGCCAGGAGAAACTGCAGAAACACGCAAGCGTTTTATTTATTTATTTATTTTTTGAAACATAAGCAAAGAAGAAAACAGTCACGATATAGAACAAATAAATGAAAAAAAAAAACACAAGACAGGGGTACATAACTTATCAGAAAAGATTACATATCAAACGAAAAGATTAAAAGACTTACATATTTCAATTGTTTTTAAAGTCTTCTCGGTACACGAGTTAGAGATAATCCCAAAGCAATGTACTTGCAAGCGACGTCGACAGTGACGTAACGACGTCGTTCCCTGGGCGCTCTAGTCAGTGGAAAAGCAAACCGGTTCTGAACGGCTTCGCAAGTTGAACCAGCTCCGAACCAACTTTGAACCAGCACCAGTTCCGAACCAGTTCTTTTTTCGGTGGAAAAGGGGTAAGAGAGAGACAGAGATGTAGGCTCAAAGGGAGCATGACCAGATTCAAACAAACATATCTTACTTTCTGTGGGTCCTAGTTAAAGAGTGTCAATTAGAAAGTTGTCCGGCTCGAGGAGTACAATATACATACTGATTTTTGTAACTGTAGATAAAACTAACAACCCAACTTTTGTCAAAAGGTGGCGCTACTGAGCCCTCACCACGCCCGTTTCTGAAACTTTGCACATGTCTACTGGCTAATAAATGTGATGTGTCTGAGGAGTTTCATGCAATTTGAAGCATGCTAAGGGTCTCAAAAGCATCCTAAAAGAATGGTAAAGTTTGATGCGTCACCACGGCAACAGTTTCAAAGATATTAAGAATCCATTCACAGGTCTACATCTGCCGTATGTTTACATTATACAGATGAAGTTTGAAGCAAATCGGGTTAAAATAAGAGGGTGATTTCAAAGCATTTTGAAAGTGACACACTTCCTGCTGCCAGTTGGTGGCGCTATAACTTTGACACACAATAGTCACATCCATGTGATCGTCCTCTTACGGCGAACACACTCCTGAAGTTTCATCAAGATCAGTTAATGTATGCTGAAGTTAGGACACACTTCCTGTTTCACGTTTCTCACCATAATTTTGTTTCCTCGCCACAGCCAAACCGTTCGAGATATCAAAAATCCCCTCGCAATTTTTGATCGTCTATGTCTTGACTTCAGGCTGACCGAGTTTCGTTCCATGCGGATGAATGATCTAGGAGGAGTACATTAAATTCCATTGCAAGCATTTTAAAAAAAACGTAAATATCTGACTTCCTGTTGGGCTGGGGTAAAAAGTAAAAGTGCGATGAATATATGAAACGATGAGATCGACATGTGTACCGAGTTTCATATTATTACATGCAAGCATGTTTGATTTATGGACAAAGTGTTCAGACCCTGTTCCAGGGGGCGCTGACGAGCCGCCCTGCCACGCCCGGGTACCAGCTTCAGCCCGGCTCTGATGGCCGCGGGTTCTGACCCGTGTGCAAAGTTTCAAGAGTTTTTGAGCATGTTAAGGGCCCCAAAAGTGCCAGGATAGTCGTTAGAAAAAAAAAAAAAAAAATAATAATAATCCTAAGGAAAAAACTATGGCGTTCGCCCTTTCAGGGCTTGGGCCCTAATAATAATAATCCTAAGGAAAACAATAGGGCCTTCGCCCTTTCAGGGCTTGGGCCCTAATAATAATCCTAAGGAAAACAATAGGGCCTTCGCCCTTTCAGGGCTTGGGCCCTAATAATAATAATCCTAAGGAAAACAATAGGGCCTTCGCCCTTTCAGGGCTTGGGCCCTAATTATATTTCATGAAATGCAACATCACGGTGAGGACCTACAGAAATATATATTCTGTAGCTCCTGGCAGTGATGTTTCACCTCATGAAATATAGTTTATATAATATAGCATAAGAATATTCTGTTACAATATTATGTTCACATTTATGACACAGACAGTATAATATTATGTTCACATTTATGACACAGACAGTATAGGCTTCTGCCAGGCACTTTCAGGGAGACAAATTGAAAAAATATGTATTTATGTGCATATTTATATGCAAAATACTCCTTTTTTCACATCAACTATGTGCTATGGTCATTAACACTAGAACTACCGGAATTCCATAACTACTACAACGACCATAGCGGTCATTCTGACCGTTCAAACTTTAACGTTCATTTGGCTGTACTGAACGTCTTTTTCGTCATGTCATATCTGCATTTGAACCTTTCTCTTTAAGTTTTCCAGTGACACTTATAATTCCTGTTGTCATGTTATAATGCCATCGCCCTTAAAACAAGCAAAATATTATATCATATTATAAAGCCAATACAAAAATATTTCCCCGACAGGTGCTGCCGAGGAAAGTTTTGCGTCAAAAATATTTTTTCACCGCACTCTCCACGTGAATAGACATGCAAAAAATCTAGGAAACGTCAAAGCTTCATACAGTAGCCTACAGCCCTGTTATACAAATACAATCAATGTGAAATCTAAATATAAATAGATCTACAATGTTACGATAGATGATAATAAAGATGTGGGCTCATTTGAACGGTGGAAACCCCCGGTTCATTCACTGACGTTACGCACACACACATAGGAACACACCGCTTCGCGTGCAGCTTCAGTCCCTCACACTACTTTGTGACATTTGGCACATGACTCCTTGATTTAATTTTTGCAGTTTCTCCTTACTTGGCACTGCCTTCATCATCTTCGTCCCGGACCGCCTACCCGACTCTCGCACCAGTTGAGTTGCTTTTGATTTCATGTTGTCGGAGCGAAATTCGCTTGCCAGTTGCGTGATGGACGCGAAACTTGCTCATTTGTGCACTTCTACAATATGTGCGTGTTGATCGCGGGAAATATAGCGGACTTATGATATTTATAATGCGTGCGGTCAAAATGACCGCCATGGCCATTCTAGGTAGAAATAGGACGCAACTGTTTTGTGTTTTGTGATTGTAATAAAATAACAGTGCCAGAATAAAATATACACATATTTAGGAAAAGTCAGAGATACAGCCACATTGATTTTATTTTAACAAAGTTATTACACTGTAAATTTTAAAAACGGTCAAAATGACCGCCTTGGGAGTTCTAGATGGCTATCCTTTTCACTTAAGTCCAGCAAATAATTCATTTATTTTAACACATTTGGTGGCATCTGCCTCAAGTTATTGTCGTTATTATGAAATACAGTCGTATGTTTGCATATAATTCATTTTGAACACTATAATATTACATGCTTTCAAAATCTGAGGTAAATTATCCGTTATGGCTTGTGGCACAGTGACCTATTTTTAACTAAAAATAAATAATGTGTACTCATAACCAGTGTAATTTCTTCATTCTGTCAGCCGCGACATCGCAGAAATAGGAACCGTTTCTAAATTAGAAACTTCGCATGTCGCCGTCGCGTCTGGTTAGGACAAAAAACTCTGATTTACATGGATACCTTTTATCGCGTGTCGCGGCGTCGTGTGTAGTTAGGACATATTATACTGTAACGGTAGTCGATACGCGTTCTTCTGATCATTAAAAAGAATGAGGTTATATTGACAGATGAATAGGCTACGCTCAGTTTATCAAATACGCTCAGTTTATTAAATGTCTCTTGCAAACTATGAAGAGGCAATGATGAATCAATACACACTGACATGGCGATGCTGGACTGATTCTTTATTTACACCATCATACAGTAATTTTGTCGGTTGTTTATTACAGATATTAGCATGCATTTTATTGATCATCAGCTAATTTCATCAATAGACATCAGTAAGAGAGAGTGGCAACAGCCCTTGTAAGAGTCAAGAGATCATTTCTTTCTTTACTTGAAGATGATTGTGTAGATGATTAAGCGTCTCTGACTTACTTTCACTTTTATTTGCGATGTTTGCACGTTGGTTTGACGCTCAGCTGCTGCTTATCTGCGGTGGTGATGCTTGTCGCAGTAGCGCATCATGTCTGACTATAACAGCCTGTAAACGCTCTCACTCGTTTATTTTTTAGCATTTTTGGGAGGAGTAAAATATACATGTGTGATATTAACAACCAGATTGCGTTTACACGTAAAGATCCGAACACAATGCGAGCCAGACTACCTCCAGATGGTCAGGCAAATCGATCACAATCCGATCACAACGTAATACCTTGCATTGATATTTCTTTTTTATTATCCGGATAACTTATCTGGATACAGATCGCATTTTAATAGCAGGTGTAGGGGTCTCAGAGACGAGACCGGCGGAATGCCTCCACAGGGCGGGGAGATACTATACTGCCTATGGGAGCGGCCGCTTCTCCGCTCTTGATTCCGATTGGCCAGTGTCAGACAGTCAGACCTGTCAGTCTCGCAGCTGGACCAAGTTTATGGACCAAGTTAATTTAATTAATAAACTAATTATATAAAACTATTGTCAATGCACTACAATTTAACTGGTTATATTATGCCTTCACTTATAAAAATTAAAATAAAAACTTATTTAAAACATACCAGGCTTAAGAAATGTATTAAGAAATTACACAGCAGAAAAAAACACACAGCACTGAAATGGTTAAGTTAAGCCCCTCCCCCTACTAACACACACACAGAGAGAGACAGAGATGTAGGCTCAAAGGGAGCATGACCAGATTCAAACAAACATATCTTACTTTCTGTGGGTCCTTGTTAAAGAGTGTCAATTAGAAAGTTGTCCGGCTCGAGGAGTACAATATACATACTGATTTTTGTAACTGTAGATAAAACTAACAACCCAACTTTTGTCAAAAGGTGGCGCTACTGAGCCCTCACCACGCCCGTTTCTGAAACTTTGCACATGTCTACTGGCTAATAAATGTGATGTGTCTGAGGAGTTTCATGCAATTTGAAGCATGCTAAGGGTCTCAAAAGCATCCTAAAAGAATGGTAAAGTTTGATGCGTCACCACGGCAACAGTTTCAAAGATATTAAGAATCCATTCACAGGTCTACATCTGCCGTATGTTTACATTATACAGATGAAGTTTGAAGCAAATCGGGTTAAAATAAGAGGGTGATTTCAAAGCATTTTGAAAGTGACACACTTCCTGCTGCCAGTTGGTGGCGCTATAACTTTGACACACAATAGTCACATCCATGTGATCGTCCTCTTACGGCGAACGCACTCCTGAAGTTTCATCAAGATCAGTTAATGTATGCTGAAGTTAGGACACACTTCCTGTTTCACGTTTCTCACCATAATTTTGTTTCCTCGCCACAGCCAAACCGTTCGAGATATCAAAAATCCCCTCGCAATTTTTGATCGTCTATGTCTTGACTTCAGGCTGACCGAGTTTCGTTCCATGCGGATGAATGCTCTAGGAGGAGTACATTAAATTCCATTGCAAGCATTTTAAAAACAATCGTAAATATCTGACTTCCTGTTGGGCTGGGGTAAAAAGTAAAAGCGCGATGAATATATGAAACGATGAGATCGACATGTGTACCGAGTTTCATATTATTACATGCAAGCTTGTTTGATTTATGGACAAAGTGTTCAGACCCTGTTCCAGGGGGCGCTGACGAGCCGCCCTGCCACGCCCGGGTACCAGCTTCAGCCCGGCTCTGATGGCCGCGGGTTCTGACCCGTGTGCAAAGTTTCAAGAGTTTTTGAGCATGTTAAGGGCCCCAAAAGTGCCCGGATAGTCGTTAGAAAAAAAAATAAAAAAAAAAATATATATATATAGCTGCGAGCAGCGATTGCGGGCCCAAGCCGGTGGCACCGCAACCCCGGTGCCTTTAGTTACCTAAAGGCACCGGGATGGCGGTACCGCCGGCTTTGGCCCGCAATCGCTGCTCGCAGCTATATTTATATATATATATATATATATATATATATATATATATATATATATATATATAAAGCCGGTGGCACCGCACCCTTGGTGCTTTTAGGGTTATTCTACATGACGTGCAAAAACGTAACCCCCGCTTTGACTGTCAAAAAGAAGTGTGCTGAAGAGCTTGCAGCAGTGAAGGCTCTGCAAAAGTGCGGATCGAGGGCACATTTTAACTACAAAGTATGCATGAGCAACCTTCTGAAAGGTCAGGTGTACATCAAGGTCTACATCTGTACTGTGTTTACATTATAGTATGTAGGGATGCGCCGATCCGATACTCAGGATCGTTATCAGCTCCGATACTGCCATCTTTGCCGGATCGGGTATATTTACACCACTTTAATCAAACCACTCTTCTTTAAAACATTACGATGTGATTTTTTCCACATGTATTTTGTTACTCTTATTGAGCTATTTTGTCCGCATAAAAGATTCACTGCCAATCGTACGTGCTGACATCATTCTCTTTCTGTGAAAGCTGTACTGCATTCACCAGTTTTCACTCTACAGCTATTGACCAGAGCACTGAAATTATTTCTCACTTAAACTACAATCAAATGGATTTTCCCACACATTTTGCATTAGTCCTCTGCATGGCATTTTATTATTTTCTGAGCAGCTTCAGAAGTGCATGCACACAGCCTAGAACACATGACACGCACACACAGTCACGAGAGAGGCGCGATCGAACTCTGTGTGTGTTTGTGTGTGAACAATGGAAACTCCATTTTGTTCATACAGGAAAATATTCAGACTAATGTCTTGTGGGAGCAACAGAATACATGTAACAGCATTATGTAATCAGGAAACAAAAGTCCAGTAACTGTATATTATTACAGTGAGTTACATCAAAAAAAGTAATCAGATTGTAGTTACTTTTTGAAAAAGTATAAAGTACTTAAAGGGACACAAGGCAGTTATTTTAGCTTAATTTAACAGCTTCAGAGTTATTGAAATGGTTATATGACTTCTTTCGGGTTGAATGGTGGGTGTCTCGACCCCCCCTGGTGCCTGTGAGCGGAAAAATCTCACTTGCAGTTTCTGGCCGGCGGCTCGCCGCACTGAAGTATCGCGTGATATCAGCTCTCGCGATGTAACATATTCCTTTGCGAGTCTTGCGACAACACCGCACATATCCAGGAACAAGGTCGACAAGGATGGAGTTTGTCACACTATCGTCATGGCAGAGCCGGCATATAAGATATAGAAAGCTAGGAAAGCATTGTCGGTGGAACAGAGAAAGAGGAAAAAGCAGACTGACCGAGCGAGGAGTCAGACGCGAGAATAGCCGTAATGCGCATGTGATATGTCCCCATTGAAGCATCTCGCAGCACGGATGTATCAATACAAACAAATAAAACATCTCCAGGTAACTCTAGTAGATTCATTTATTTCGTTTGTTAAAGAAGAGGCGATCTGAAATGTGTTGTTTTTGAATTCAAGTGACCAAAGTGCTCGTTGCCGCTGCGATCAGTTTCAGTGGATTCAGTGTTCTGTTGTGATATTCAAACGGACGTGCGCTCATTGCTCAATCCATTGCGGGGACTGAGAGACTCATTACGGTGAAATCACAAAACCCAATGCACAAAAAAACATGTCCCTACTTGAAATACAGCCACTAATATATAATCGGTGTTGATGAGGAAAATAAACTATACTATTGGTAAGAATTAGAACCTAGAACCTGTGAAAAACATGGCAAAAGCATCCTCTGGACCACTAAAGTTCATGGGGATATGTATTTAATCACGTGAAAATTCTCACCACTAACAACATATATTAGATCTCATTAAACAACAAAATAAACACAATGTAGTATACTATGTAACACATCATGCCCTCCGTGAGTGGTATTTACAACAGTAATGTTAAAAACAAGTACTCCACAGTTACTCTAGGGGTCGCTGTTTGACAGCATTGTTGTATAGTGCCCCTTTAAAGCCAATTAATATAAAGTGGGACCCTTTTTTATGAAATAATTTGTAACTGTATCGGAATACATTTTTTAAAGTAACCCTCGCAAGCCTGGTCTTGTGAGGACGTCGTGAAATTAGAAAATAGAGATCGTTCATTTAGTTCTTTAGCCTATATACATGTTTTTATATCCACATATTTTGTTCTAATGTCACAAATAATAATCTTAGGGTTTACTATAGCCTACATTTCACTCAAATATTTTTGTACTTTCGAGCAATAAACTGAAAGTAATGTGAATATTGCCATTCAGGGCTGGACTGGGACAAAAAATCAGCCCTGGACACTTCATCCAGACCGGCCCACTATGCAAACACACACACACGTGCATTAATCTATACGTGCATTAATCTGCATGTAAAATTACTGATTAGATTTTATTTACTATCAAAACCAAGAAAAAACTATTAAAATAATAAACAAAGGGAATGGAAATGATTTTATAAGGCTTTATTGTAAATAACTGGTCTGAATTTATGTGCCACTTAATATTTTAATAGAATATTCTTAGGCTATACTACATATATTTCATGAAGTGCAACATCACGGTGAGGACAGAAATATATATTCTGTAGCTCCTGGCAGTGATGTTTCACCTCATGAAATATAGTTTATATAATATAGCATAAGAATATTCTGTTACAATATTATGTTCACATTTATGACACAGACAGTAGATAATATTATGTTCACATTTATGACACAGACAGTATAGGCTTCTGCCAGGCACTTTCAGGGAGACAAATTTAAAAAATATGTATTTATGTGCATATTTATATGCAAAATACTCCTTTTTTCACATCAACTATGTGCTATGGTCATTAACACTAGAACTACCGGAATTCCATAACTACTACAACGACCATAGCGGTCATTCTGACCGTTCAAACTTTAACGTTCATTTGGCTGTACTGAACGTCATTTTCGTCATGTCATATCTGCATTTGAACCTTTCTCTTTAAGTTTTCCAGTGACACTTACAATTCCTGTTGTCATGTTATAATGCCATCGCCCTTAAAACAAGCAAAATAGTATATCATATTATAAAGCCAATACAAAAATATTTCCCCGACAGGTGCTGCCGAGAAAAGTTTTGCGTCAAAAATATTTTTTCACCGCACTCTCCACGTGAATAGACATGCAAAAAATCTAGGAAAGTCAAAGCTTCATACAGTAGCCTACAGCCCTGTTATACAAATACAATCAATGTGAAATCTAAAAATAAATAGATCTACAATGTTACGATAGATGATAATAAAGATGTGGGCTCATTTGAACGGTGGAAACCCCCCCCCACACACACATAGGAAAACACCGCTTCGCGTGCAGCTTCAGTCCCTCACACTACTTTGTGACATTTGGCACATGACTCCTTGATTTAATTTTTGCAGTTTCTCCTTACTTGGCACTGCCTTCATCATCTTCGTCCCGGACCGCCTACCCGACTCTCGCACCAGTTGAGTGGCTTTTGATTTCATATTGTCGGAGCGAAATTCGCTTGCCAGTTGCGTGATGGACGCGAAACTTGCTCATTTGTGCACTTCTACAATATGTGCGTGTTGATCGCGGGAAATTTAGCGGACTTATGATATTTATAATGCGTGCGGTCAAAATGACCGCCATGGCCATTCTAGGTAGAAATAGGACGCAACTGTTTTGTGTTTTGTGATTGTAATAAAATAACAGTGCCAGAATAAAATATACACATATTTAGGAAAAGTCAGAGTCCTACAGCCACATTGATTTTATTTTAACAAAGTTATTACACTGTACATTTTAAAAACGGTCAAAATGACCGCCTTGGGAGTTCTAGTGTTAAATGGCTATCCTTTTCACTTAAGTCCAGCAAATAATTCATTTATTTTAACACATTTGGTGGCATCTGCCTCAAGTTATTGTCGTTGTTATGAAATACAGTCGTATGTTTGCATAGAATTCATTTTGAACACTATAATATTACATGCTTTCAAAATCTGAGGTAAATTATCCGTTATGGCTTGTGGCACAGTGACCTATTTTTAACTAAAAATAAATAATGTGTACTCATAACCAGTGTAATTTCTTCATTCTGTCAGCCGCGACATCGCAGAAATAGGAACCGTTTCTAAATTAGAAACTTCGCATGTCGCCGTCGCGTCTGGTTAGGACAAAAACTCTGATTTACATGGAAAAGATACCTTTTATCGCGTGTCGCGGCGTCGTGTGTAGTTAGGACATATTGTACTGTAACGGTAGTCGATACGCGTTCTTCTGATCATTAAAAAGAATGAGGTTATATTGACAGATGAATAGGCTACGCTCAGTTTATCAAATACGCTCAGTTTATTAAATGTCTCTTGCAAACTATGAAGAGACAATGATGAATCAATACACACTGACATGGCGATGCTGGACTGATTCTTTATTTACACCATCATACAGTAATTTTGTCGGTTGTTTATTACAGATATTAGCATGCATTTTATTGATCATCAGCTAATTTCATCAATAGACATCAATAAGAGAGAGTGGCAACAGCCCTTGTAAGAGTCAAGAGATCATTTCTTTCTTTACTTGAAGATGATTGTGTAGATGATTAAGCGTCTCTGACTTACTTTCACTTTTATTTGCGATGTTTGCACGTTGGTTTGACGCCCAGCTGCTGCTTATCTGCGGTGGTGATGCGTGTCGCAGTAGCGCCGTCATCATGTCTGACTATAACAGCCTGTAAACGCTCTCACTCGTTTATTTTTTAGCATTTTTGGGAGGAGTAAAATATACATGTGTGATATCAACAACCAGATTGCGTTTACACGTAAAGATCCGAACACAATGCGAGCCAGACTACCTCCAGATGGTCAGGCAAATCGATCACAATCCGATCACAACATAATACCTTGCATTGATATTTCTTTTTTATTATCCGGATAACTTATCTGGATACAGATCGCATTTTAATACCAGGTGTAGGGGTCTCAGA
This sequence comes from Cyprinella venusta, assembly GCA_038021265.1. NCBI lineage: Eukaryota > Metazoa > Chordata > Actinopteri > Cypriniformes > Leuciscidae > Cyprinella > Cyprinella venusta. The sequence continues at coordinate 25,716,636 of CM075872.1, read as the reverse complement.
GACGAGACCGGCGAGAAACTTCACGAGACCAGCGGAATGCCTCCACAGGGCGGGGAGATACTATACTGCCTATGGGAGCGGCCGCTTCTCCGCTCTTGATTCCGATTGGCCAGTGTCAGACAGTCAGACCTGTCAGTCTCGCAGCTGGACCAAGTTTATGGACCAAGTTAATTTAATTAATAAACTAATTATATAAAACTATTGTCAATGCACTACAATTTAACTGGTTATATTATGCCTTCACTTATAAAAATTAAAATAAAAACTTAAAACATACCAGGCTTAAGAAATGTATTAAGAAATTACACAGCAGAAAAAAACACACAGCACTGAAATGGTTAAGTTAAACCCCTCCCCCTACTAACACACACACAGAGAGAGACAGAGATGTAGGCTCAAAGGGAGCATGACCAGATTCAAACAAACATATCTTACTTTCTGTGGGTCCTAGTTAAAGAGTGTCAATTAGAAAGTTGTCCGGCTCGAGGAGTACAATATACATACTGATTTTTGTAACTGTAGATAAAACTAACAACCCAACTTTTGTCAAAAGGTGGCGCTACTGAGCCCTCACCACGCCCGTTTCTGAAACTTTGCACATGTCTACTGGCTAATAAATGTGATGTGTCTGAGGAGTTTCATGCAATTTGAAGCATGCTAAGGGTCTCAAAAGCATCCTAAAAGAATGGTAAAGTTTGATGCGTCACCACGGCAACAGTTTCAAAGATATTAAGAATCCATTCACAGGTCTTCATCTGCCGTATATTTACATTATACAGATGAAGTTTGAAGCAAATCGGGTTAAAATAAGAGGGTGATTTCAAAGCATTTTGAAAGTGACACACTTCCTGCTGCCAGTTGGTGGCGCTATAACTTTGACACAAAATAGTCACATCCATGTGATCGTCCTCTTACGGCGAACACACTCCTGAAGTTTCATCAAGATCAGTTAATGTATGCTGAAGTTAGGACACACTTCCTGTTTCACGTTTCTCACCATAATTTTGTTTCCTCGCCACAGCCAAACCGTTCGAGATATCAAAAATCCCCTCGCAATTTTTGATCGTCTATGTCTTGACTTCAGGCTGACCGAGTTTCGTTCCATGCGGATGAATGCTCTAGGAGGAGTACATTAAATTCCATTGCAAGCATTTTAAAAACAACCGTAAATATCTGACTTCCTGTTGGGCTGGGGTAAAAAGTAAAAGTGCGATGAATATATGAAACGATGAGATCGACATGTGTACCGAGTTTCATATTATTACATGCAAGCGTGTTTGATTTATGGACAAAGTGTTCAGACCCTGTTCCAGGGGGCGCTGACGAGCCGCCCTGCCACGCCCGGGTACCAGCTTCAGCCCGGCTCTGATGGCCGCGGGTTCTGACCCGTGTGCAAAGTTTCAAGAGTTTTTGAGCATGTTAAGGGCCCCAAAAGTGCCCGGATAGTCGTTAGAAAAAAAAAAAAATAAAAAAAAAAAATAATAATCCTAAGGAAAACAATAGGGCCTTCGCCCTTTCAGGGCTTGGGCCCTAAAAATCGCAAGTAAAACAATAGGGCCTTCGCCCTTTCAGGGCTTGGGCCCTAAATATAGCTGCGAGCAGCGATTGCGGGCCCAAGCCGGTGGCACCGCAACCCCGGTGCCTTTAGTTACCTAAAGGCACCGGGATGGCGGTACCGCCGGCTTTGGCCCGCAATCGCTGCTCGCAGCTATATTTATATATATATATATATATATATAAAGCTGGTGGCACCGCCACCTTGGTGCTTTTAGGGTTATTCTACATGACGTGCAAAAATATAACCCCCGCTTTGACTGTCAAAAAGAAGTGTGCTGAAGAGCTTGCATCAGTGAAGGCTCTGCAAAAGTGCACATTGAGGGCACATTTTAACCTCAAAGTATGCGTGAGCAACCTTCTGAAAGGTCAGGTGTACATCCAGGTCTACATCTGTACTGTGTTTACATTAAAGCATTTAGGGATGCGCCGATCCGATACTCAGGATCGGTATCAGCTCCGATACTGCCATCTTTGCCGGATCGGGTATATTTACACCACTTTAATCAAACCACTCTTCTTTAAAACATTATGATGTGATTTTTTTCACATGTATTTTATTACTCTTATTGAGCTATTTTGTCCACACACAGGACTCACTGCCAATCGTACGTGCTCACATCATTCTCTTTCTGTGAAAGCTGTATACTGCACTCACCAGTTTTCACTCTACAGCTATTGACCAGAGCACTGAAATTATTTCTCACTTAAACTACAATCAAATGGATTTCTCACACATTTTGCATTAGTCCTCCGCATGGCATTTTATTATTTTCTGCGCAGCTTCAGAAGTGCATGCACACAGCCTAGAACACATGACGCGCACACACAGTCAAGAGAGAGGCGCAATCGAATGTGTGTTTGTGTGCGAACAATGGAAACTCCATTTTGTTCATATAGGAAAATATTCAGACTAATGTCTTGTGGGAGCAACAGAATACATGTAACGGCATTATGTAATCAGGATACAAAAATCCAGTGAGTTACATCAAAAAAGTAGTAATCAGATTGTAGTTACTTTTTGAAAAAGTATATAGTACTTAAAGCCATTTAATATTAAGTGGGACCCTTTTTTATGAAATAATTTGTAACTGTATCGGAATACATTTTTAAAGTAACCCTCCCAAGCCTGGTCTTGTGTGCACGTCCGTTACTTTCACTTTTTAAGTTAGCGATTTTTAAGGCCCCAATCCTACTGTATTACCTAATGTGGATATTGATCCAATAGTTCGACCTAATTTTGAACACAAGAGGGCAGTATAGCACTATGAATGATTTTTTACTCTTTTGACTAAACCATTCTGTCTGTTTAACCCCCTGAGCCCGACGGCATCGTCGACGATGCCATACGTCACCTCCGATAAAAGTTAACATAAGTCGATGACAGATTTATCGATTTTCTTACCGTTTTTTTCGGCAGAAAGCTAACGAGCTAGCCATCACGGGGGTGTCTTTGGTGTCTTTCTAGCCTTTACAGAAGGTTTTCTATCCAGCCTGGAACTTGTGCTTCTTTTCAGAGGTTTTCAGCAATAAATCCAAACGCTTATATCAATTTTGATACTCCTGAAATCCATAATTCATAAATATTCCGTCATTTTTGCCGCTAGCTCGATGCTAGCGGCCATTCTGGGTATCACGTGATGTGTTCACGTGATGGTTTTTGACCAATTACAGGCTGATCCGTCGTAAACATTGGTGTGCGTCACTGCGCAGGAACCAAGCGCTGATATAGTGGAGAGAGATAGAGACGCACGGAGACACGCTATTCACAGAGAAACACAGCGAAATTGACGTAAATAAAGCGCTAGTCTATTTTGGTGCATTGCAGGATGATGGATTTTCAGGAGAACAGAGCTTTTTGACGGATGAGGAACTAGATTATCAGGATAGACCAGCTGAAGTGCCATTTATTTATTTACTGTAAAAAAGTATTATAGCAGTATAAATGTATTATAAAAGAATAAAAAGTACATAATAAATAAAAGAATAAATAAAATAGGAATGCAAAACCTTTGATGTGGACCTTTGTGTGACTGCTGAACTGTTTTGAGGCTTGGCATCAGTGAATCGCCTGGACTTCTTTTGGAAAAATGTCAATAGTTTTAGTTCTGGACAAGTTATAATGTTTATTCCTGTGCTCCAGAACTCCAAAGACATGAACAAACTATTTTCCAGAGGAAAATTGCTTAGCTTTTATTTATTTGTGTGTGATTTCAATAAATATTTGAGTGATTCCATTTCCGATTTATTTTTTCATTTGTCTTTATGGTCCCATAACTTATTTTACATTAAGGTGACATCAATGTAACACAAATATTCTGAAAGTTCAATTTGTCCTGAAAACAAAGAGGTGTGTCAATTGTCTATGCACCAAAGGGTTGATGTTTTACAAGCTTTTATAGTAAATGACACCAGACGGAAAATTTATTGTAAAAATACCCTTAGGTCTCAGAGGGTTAAAACTTAAACATAATTCTTAAATTTAAAAAAAGGAATAAAATGGCTATAGTTCCAATATTGGTATAGCCTTATACAGTGTTGGGGTAGTTACTCAAAAAAGTAATTAGTTACTAGTTACTTCTGTAAATTGTAATGAGATTACTTTACTAGTTACTGCGTTGGAAAAGTAACTTCACTACTTATTACTTTACTTTCCTGTTTCTTAATTTACCGTGTAGCCTACATGGACAAACATCATATCAGTTTTTGCCCTATCATCACTTTATTGTAAAAATGTATACAAAATGACATGAAAGAACAATATCCCTGTCTGCACAAATAAATATGCCACACTGTAAAATTCACAAACAAAATGGGGTTCAAAATTCAATATTTTAAAATGGTGTTTAACACAGAAGTTTCAAAACAGGCTGGGAGAATAAAACTCTTCTCCTGAGAACAAAACCAGCTTTTTATTCGGCTCATGGTAATAATAATAATTAAAAAAATTATTATTATATAAAAAAAATATTATATATTATTATTATATTATTATATTTAATTATTATATAAAAAAAGATGTCAATGAAAAATAATAAAATAAAGGTCACTTTATCCCATAAAATTCTTAATCCTAATTTAAAATGTATTTTTCTAAACCTGGTGGATTAATGGTCGACAGGGGAAGCATGTCTTCTACAATAAACCCTGCAACAATCCTGTTCATTTCATTTTGTGTTATCCAAGACTTTCGAGCCTTGTTTATACTTGACGCGTCCGAACGAGCGGAAAGGTGCGAGCGGCAAACAGCGCACGCGATGCCGCATCCGAGGATGAACGACCAAGAAGCCGAACCTGCACCGAACATGGAGCCTACATCTCCGCAACAGCACCAAGTTTGCGCATCTAAATCAGTTATTTATGTTTACAAAATGAGCCTAAGATCCATGTTTTATAAAATGTCCACGAAACTTAATGAAATGTTTAGTGAAATTAGAAAATAGAGATCGTTCATTTAGTTCTTTAGCCTATATACATGTTTTTATATCCACATATTTTGTTCTAATGTCACAAATAATAATCTTAGGGTTTACTATAGCCTACATTTCACTCAAATATTTTTGTGCTTTCGAGCAATAAACTGAAAGTAATGTGAATATTGCCATTCAGGGCTGGACTGGGACAAAAAATCAGCCCTGGACACTTCATCCAGACCGGCCCACTATGCATGTAAACACACACACACACACGTGCATTAATCTATACGTGCATTAATCTGCATGTAAAATTACTGATTAGATTTTATTTACTATCAAAAACAAGAAAAAACTATTCAAATAATAAACAAAGGGAATGGAAATGATTTTATAAGGCTTTATTGTAAATAACTGGTCTTAATTTATGTGCCACTTAATATTCTAATAGAATACTCTTAGGCTATACTACATATATTTCATGAAGTGCAACATCACGGTGAGGACCTACAGAAATATATATTCTGTAGCTCCTGGCAGTGATGTTTCACCTCATGAAATATAGTTTATATATAGCATAAGAATATTCTGGTACAATATTATGTTCACATTTATGACACAGACAGTAGATAATATTATGTTCACATTTATGACACAGACAGTATAGGCTTCTGCCAGGCACTTTCAGGGATACAATTGAAAAAATATGTATTTATGTGCATATTTATATGCAAAATACTCATTTTTTCACATCAACTATGTGCTATGGTCATCAAATGCCTATCCTTTTCACTTAAGTCCAGCAAATAATTCATTTATTTTAACACATTTGGTGGCATCTGCCTCAAGTTATCGTTGTTATGAAATACAGTCGTATGTTTGCATAGAATTCATTTTGAACACTATAATATTACATGCTTTCAAAATCTGAGGTAAATTATCCGTTATGGCTTGTGGCACAGTGACCTATTTTTAACTAAAAATAAATAATGTGTACTCATAACCAGTGTAATTTCTTCATTCTGTCAGCCGCGACGTCGCAGAAATAGGAACCGTTTCTAAATTAGAAACTTCGCATGTCGCCGTCGCGTCTGGTTAGGACAAAAACTCTGATTAACATGGAAAAGATACATTTTATCGCGTGTCGCGGCGTCGTGTGTAGTTAGGACACGGTGTAAGCGGCTGCTTCTCAAGTCTAGAATCTGAACTTGATTCCGATTGGCCAGTGTCAGACAGTCAGACCTGTCAGTCTCGCAGCTCGCGTCAGCTTCATGCGGCTTCATGAGAGAGACGCAAGTCCGGAATTGGACAATTTAACAATATACTTACGATAGAATATATTTACAATTAATAATGATATAAAAACAAAATACATAACGCGCCGGACCGCCGGCCCAACCAGACCGCGGCCCATCGGGAATCTCCCGGTAGTCCCGATGGCCATTAGTACATATTGATTTAGTATCTTTAATATATCGTCGCTCCCCGATGAAACTCACGTATGTCCAAAACGGTTACTTTTTAGGAAGTGGAAAAAACATGTTATTTCAAAAGCAGCTGAACGTAGCATTCTCATGCTTGGCACAACATCTTTAAATGTAACCACATTCTTGCCAGTGTCATGATGTAATCCATATTTGACCCAAAATCGAGTTTAAATGGACATACGTGCATATTGTACTGTAACGGTGGTCGATACGCGTTCTTCCGATCATTAAAAAGAATGAGGTTATATTGACAGATGAATAGGCTACGCTCAGTTTATCAAATAGCCTACGCTCAGTTTATTAAATGTCTCTTGCAAACTATGAAGAGACAATGATGAATCAATACACACTGACATGGCGATGCTGGACTGATTCTTTATTTACACCATACAGTAATTTTGTCGGTGGTTTATTACAGATATTAGCATGCATTTTATTGATCATCAGCTAATTTCTTCAATTGACATCAATAAGAGAGAGTGGCAACAGCCCTGGTAAGAGTCAAGAGATCATTTCTTTCTTTACTTGAAGATGATTGTGTAGATGATTAAGCGTCTGTGACTTACTTTCACTTTTATTTGCGATGTTTGCACGTTGGTTTGACGCTCAGCTGCTGCTCATCTGCGGCGGTGATGCGTGTCGCAGTAGCGCCGTCATGTCTGACTATAACATAGCCTGTAAACGCTCTCACTCGTTCATTTTTTAGCATTTTTGGGAGGAGTAAAATATACATGTGTGATATCAACAACCAGATTGCGTTTACACGTAAAGATCCGAACACAATGCGAGCCAGACTACCAGATGGTCAGGCAAATCGATCACAATCCGATCACAACGTAATACCTTGCATTAACATTTCTTTTTTATTATCCGGATAACTTATCTGGATACAGATCGCATTTTAATACCAGGTGTAGGGGTCTCAGAGACGAGACCGGCGAGAAACTTCACGAGACCGGCGGAATGCCTCCACAGGGCGGGGAGATACTATACTACCTATGGGAGCGGCCGCTTCTCCGCTCTTGATTCTGATTGGCCAGTGTCAGACAGTCAGACCTGTCAGTCTCGCAGCTCGCGTCAGCTTCATGCGGCTTCATGAGAGAGACGCATAAGTCCGGAATTGGACTATTTAACAATATACTTACGATAGAATATATTTACAATTAATAATGATTTAAAAAAAAAAATACATAACGCGCCGGGCCGCCAGCCCAACCAGACCGCGGCCCACCGGGAATCTCCCGGTAGTCCCGATGGCCAGTACATATGCCTGATTTAGTATCTTTAATATATTTTCATAATTTTGAAGAAGTTTAATGTGGGAATAATTAAAAATTACTTAAGAGGGGGGAAATAAAAATGTAAAGGCTGGTTTTGCAAAACATTCACATACAGACCGAAACAACCGACTTCCTGTTTTGCTGGCTTAAAGTTGCTTGGGCTAATGAGATCTATAAGTGTACCGAGTTTAATATTATTATATGCAAGTGTGTTTGATTTATGGACCCAATTTTCAGATCAAGTTAATGGACCAAGTTAATTTAATTAATGAACTAATTATATAAAACTATTGTCAATGCACTACAATTAAACTGGCTATGTGCCTTTACTTATAAAAAAAAAAATAAAAACTTATTTAAAAAATCCCAGGCTTAAGAAATGTATTTTATTTATGCTGGCCAGACACACAGCAGTTAAATGGTTAATTAAGCCCCCTCTCCCTGCTAACACACACACACACACACACACACACACACACACACACACACACACACACACAGACAGGCAAAGGCTCAGACATATGCTCAGAGGGAGTATGACTATATTCAAACTAAAATATCTGACTTTCTGTGGGTCCTAGCTATTGAGTGTGAATTAGAAAGTTGTCCGGCTCGAAGAGTACAATATACATACCGATTTTTGTAACTGTAGATAAAACTAACAACCCCACTTTTGTCAAAAGGTGGCGCTACTGAGCCCTCACCACGCCCGTTTCTGAAACTTTGCATGTGTCTACTGGCTAATAAATGTGATGTGTCTGTCGAGTTTCATGCAATTTGAAGCATGCTAAGGGTCTCAAAAGCATCCTAAAAGAATGGTAAAGTTTAATGCGTCGCCACGGAAACAGTTTCAAAGATATCAAGAATCCATTCACAGGTCTACATCTGCCGTGTATTTACATTATACATATGAAGATTGAAGCAAATCGGGTTAAAATAAGAGGGTGATTTCAAAGCATTTTGAAAGTGACACACTTCCTGCTGCCAGTTGGTGGCGCTATAACTTGATCGTCCTCTTACAGCGAACACACTCCTGAAGTTTCATCAAGATCGGTTGATGTATGCTGAAGTTATGACACACTTCCTGTTTCACGTTTCTCACCATAATTTTGTTTCCTCGCCACAGCCAAACCGTTCGAGATATCAAAAATCCCCTCGCAATTTTTGATCCTCTATGTCTTGACTTCAGGCTGACCGAGTTTCGTTCCAATGCGGATGAATGCTCTAGGAGGAGTACATTAAATTCCATAGCATGCGTTTTAAAAACAACCATAAATATCTGACTTCCTGTTGGGCTGGGGTAAAAAGTAAAAGCGCGATGTATATATGAAACAATGAGATCGACATGTGTACCGAGTTTCATATTATTACATGCAAGCGTGTTTGATTTATGGACAAAGTGTTCAGACCCTGTTCCAGGGGGCGCTGACGAGCCGCCCTGCCGCGCCCGTGTACCAGCTTCAGCCCGGCTCTGATGGCCGCGGGTTCTGACCCGTGTGCAAAGTTTCAAGAGTTTTTGAGCATGTTAAGGGCCCCGAAAGTGCCCAAATAATCGTTAGAAAAAAAAAAATAAAAAAAAAATATAGCTGCGAGCAGCGATTGCGGGCCCAAGCCGGTGGCACCGCAACCCCGGTGCCTTTAGTTACCTAAAGGCACCGGGATGGCGGTACCGCCGGCTTTGGCCCGCAATCGCTGCTCGCAGCTATATTTATATATATATATATATATATATATATATATATATATATATATATATATATATATATATATATATATATATATATATAAAGCCGGTGGCACCGCCACCTTGGTGCTTTTAGGGTTATTCTACTTGACATGCAAAAACATAACCCCCGCTTTGACTGTCAAAAAGAAGTGTGCTGAAGAGCTTGCATCAGTGAAGGCTCTGCAAAAGTGCACATTGAGGGCACATTTTAACCACAAAGTATGCGTGAGCAACCTTCTGAAAGGTCAGGTGTACATCCAGGTCTACATCTGTACTGTGTTTACATTATAGTATTTAGGAATGCGCCGATCCGATACTCAGGATCGGTATCAGCTCCGATACTGCCATCTTTGCCGGATCGGGTATATTTACACCACTTTAATCAAACCACTCTTCTTTAAAACATTATGATGTGATTTTTTTCACATGTATTTTATTACTTTTATTGAGCTATTTTGTCCACACACAGGACTCAATGCCAATCGTACGTGCTCACATCATTCTCTTTCTGTGAAAGCTGTATACTGCACTCACCAGTTTTCACTCTACAGCTATTGACCAGAGCACTGAAATTATTTCTCACTTACACTACAATCAAATGGATTTTCTCACACATTTTGCGTTAGTCCTCCGCATGGCATTTTATTATTTTCTGCGCAGCTTCAGAAGTGCATGCACACAGCCTAGAACACATGACACGCACACACAGTCACGAGAGAGGCGCGATCGAATGCGTGTTTGTGTGCGAACAATGGAAACTCCTTTTTGTTCATACAGGAAAATATTCAGACTAATGTCTTGTGGGAGCAACAGAATACATGTAACGGCATTATGTAATCAGGATACAAAAATCTAGTGAGTTACATCAAAAAAAGTAGTAATCAGATTGTAGTTACTTTTTGAAAAAGTATATAGTACTTAAAGCCATTTAATATAAAGTGGGACCCTTTTTTATGAAATAATTTGTAACTGTATCGGAATACATTTTTAAAGTAACCCTCCTAAGCCTGGTCTTGTGTGGACGTCCGTTACTTTCACTTTTTAAGTTAGCGATTTTTAAGGCCCCAATCCTACTGTATTACCTATTATACTGTATTGCCAACTGTATTAATGTGTGTATATTGATCCAATAGTTCTACCTAATTTTGAACACAAGAGGGCAGTATAGCACTATGAATGATTTTTTTCTTTTTTGACTAAACCATTCTGTCTGTTTTTAAACTTAAACATAATTCTTAAATTAAAAAAAAGGAATAAAATGGCTATAGTTCCAATATTGGTATAGTCTTATACAGTGTTGGGGTAGTTACTCAAAAAAGTAATTAGTTACTAGTTACTTCTGTAAATTGTAATGAGATTACTTTACTAGTTACTGCGCTGGAAAAATAACTTCACTACTTATTACTTTACTTTCCTGTTTCTTAATTTACCGTGTAGCCTACATGGACAAACATCATATCAGTTTTTGCCCTATCATCACTTTATTGTAAAAATGTATACAAAATGACATGAAAGAACAATATCCCTGTCTGCACAAATAAATATGCCGCACTGTAAAATTCACAAACAAAATGGGGTTCAAAATTCAAAATTTTAAAATGGTGTTTATCACAGAAGTTTCAAAACAGGCTGGGAGAATAAAACTCTTCTCCTGAGAACAAAACCAGCTTTTTAGTCGACTCATGGTAATAATAATAATTTAAAAAAAATAAAAGATGTCAATGAAAAATAATAAAATAAAGGTCACTTTATCCCATAAAATTCTTAATCCTAATTTAAAATGTATTTTTCTAAACCTTGGGGATTAATGGTCAACAGGGGAAGCATGTCTTCTACAATGAACCCTGCAACAATCCTGTTCATTTCGTTTTGTGTTATCCAAGACTTTCGAGCCTTGTTTTTACTTGACTGGTCCGAACGAGCGGAAAGGTGCGCGCGGCAAACAGCGCACGCGATGCCGCATCCGAGGATGAACGACAAGAAGCCGAACCTGCACCGAACATGGAGCCTACATCTCCGCAACGGCACCCAGTTTGCGCATCTAAATCAGTTATTTATGTTTACAAAATGAGCCTAAGATCCATGTTTTATAAAATGTCCACGAAACTTAATGAAATGTTTAGTGAAATTAGAAAATAGAGATTGTTCATTTAGTTCTTTAGCCTATACATGTTTTTATATCCACATATTTTGTTCTAATGTCACAAATAATAATCTTAGGGTTTACTATAGCCTACATTTCACTCAAATATTTTTGTGCTTTCGAGCAATAAACTGAAAGTAATGTGAATATTGCCATTCAGGGCTGGACTGGGACAAAAAATCAGCCCTGGACACTTCATCCAGACCGGCCCACATGGGCCGCCCACTATGCATGTAAACACACACACACACACACACGTGCATTAATCTATACGTGCATTAATCTGCATGTAAAATTACTGATTAGATTTTATTTACTATCAAAACCAAGAAAAAACTATTAAAATAATAAACAAAGGAAATGGAAATGATTTTATAAGGCTTTATTGTAAATAACTGGTCTTAATTTATGTGCCACTTAATATTCTTATAGAATATTCTTAGGCTATACTACATAAACTATATTTCATGAAGTGCAACATCACGGTGAGGACCTAAAAATATATATAGGGGAGAGCGGGGCACAAAGTAACGCATTTTGGTTTTGGCTCAATTAATTAAAAAATAATTAGGTTAGATTAATACTTTTTTTACACAAGCAACATACACATCTCTGCTACAAATGAACACTTAAAGTTTTTTTCTAGGACCTACCATTTTTGTACAGTTGCACTGAAAGTGACAGAAGTGCAAATGTTACAACTTACCCCATATGCGGGGTTAATTGTAACAGACAGAGGGGTTAGTGGTAACACTTGTGTGTAACAGACATAATTCAGTACTATTTTATTTTTATAGTTTGATATTGTTTGTGCATCTGTATGGATAGATATCCATACATCCATCCCTCATCCAATCATCCTTTTGTTATGGATCAATATCATAGCTAGAGACGTAGAAAAGGGCTGCACGGTTTTGCAATAAATAATAATAAATAAAATAAACATATATAAATATTGTAATTGCAATTAAATTAGATTTGTGTGTGGCAGCTGCATGTACAATTATTATTATTAATAATAATAACATTAATAATAATACAAATGAGCTTAGAATAAAAATTTAAATGGTTTATTACATTAAAAACAGGCCATATTTTAATAAATGAATAAGTTATCATTCATAGTGCACTAAATTTTAAACATTTTAAATTACAACATTGTTTGTGAAAGTCCAACAAAGTTAAATGTATATACTCAAACCTGAAAAGTTGTGTGGCTCCGTTTTCATTTGATTATCATTGTGGCAGCAGTTGGAACACTGTGTTACAACTAACCCTGCTGTGTATTACATATTTTAAACCTAGCTAACAGTCGCTAGGAATTACTGACATGTTTCAAAACGGTGCTGTGTTTAAGCCAACAAGACAGTGATTAAGGCAATATAAAGTTAGATTTGGACGCGTATACATCCAACCCGGAAACAGAAAAAAATCTACGATGAAAAAATTTACTTTCATGATGTCAAAACACTCTTTGTCCATTATCTTCACGAAATATAATCAAAACGTTCCGCAAATTCGCGGGACACCGTCTTCTGGCAGCAAGAGAAAAAGAGCGGAAAGACAGCCGGCTAGATACTGACAAACTATGTAAAATGTCCGTGTTACATTTAACCCCGCGTTAGGTCTACATTTATCCCCGCGCTCCCCAATTCTGTAGCTTCTGGCAGTGATGTTTCACCTCATGAAATATAGTTTATGTTCACATTTATGACACAGACAGTAGATGATATTATGTTCACATTTATGACACAGACAGTATAGGCTTCTGCCAGGCACTTTCAGGGATACAAATCGAAAAAATATGTATGTGCATATTTATATGCAAAATACTCCTTTTTTCACGTCAACTATGTGCTATGGTCATTAAATGGCTTTCCTTTTCACTTAAGTCCAGCAAATAATTCATTTATTTTAACATATTTGGTGGCATCTGCCTCAAGTTATTGTCGTTGTTATGAAGTACAGTCGTATGTTTGCATAATTCATTTTGAACACTATAATGCTTTCAAAATCTGAGGTAAATTATCCGTTATGGGTTGTGGCACAGTGACCTATTTTTAACTAAAAATAAATAATGTGTACTCATAACCAGTGTAATTTCTTCATTCTGTCAGCCGCGACGTCGCAGAAATAGGAACCGTTTCTAAATTAGAAACTTCGCATGTCGCCGTCGCGTATGGTTAGGACAAAAACTCTGATTTATTAACATGGAAAAGATACCTTTTATCGCGTGTTGCGGCGTCGTGTGTAGTTAGGACACGGTGTAAGCGGCCGCTTCTCAAGTCTCTGAACTTGATTCCGATTGGCCAGTGTCAGACTGTCAGACCTGTCAGTCTCGCAGCTCGCGTCAGCTTCATGCGGTTTCATGAGAGAGACGCATAAGTAACATACAGACTGAAACAACCGACTTCCTGTTTTGCTGGCTTAAAGTTGTTTGGGCTAATGAGATCTATAAGTGTACCGAGTTTAATATTATTATATGCAAGTGTGTTTGATTTATGGACCCAATTTTCAGACCAAGTTAATGGACCAAGTTAATTTAATTAATGAACTAATTATATAAAACTATTGTCAATGCACTACAATTAAACTGGCTATGTGCCTTTACTTATAAAAAAATAAAATAAAAACTTATTTAAAAAATCCCAGGCTTAAGAAATGTATTTTCTTTATGCTGGCCAGACACACAGCAGTTAAATGGTTAATTAAGCCCCCTCCCCCTGCTCTACACACACAAACACACACACACACACACACACACAGGCAAAGGCTCAGACATATGCTCAGAGGGAGTATGACTACATTCAAACTAAAATATCTGACTTTCTGTGGGTCCTAGCTATTGAGTGTGAATTAGAAAGTTGTCCGGCTCGAAGAGTACAATATACATACCGATTTTTTTAACTGTAGATAAAACTAACAACCCCACTTTTGTCAAAAGGTGGCGCTACTGAGCCCTCACCACGCCCGTTTCTGAAACTTTGCATGTGTCTACTGGCTAATAAATGTGATGTGTCTGTCGAGTTTCATGCAATTTCAAGCATGCTAAGAGTTTCAAAGGCATCCTAAAAGAATGGTAAAGTTTGATGCGTCGCCACGGAAACAGTTTCAAAGATGTCAAGAATCCATTCACAGGTCTACATCTGCCGTGTATTTACATTATACAGATGAAGATTGAAGCAAATCGGGTTAAAATAAGAGGGTGATTTCAAAGCATTTTGAAAGTGACACACTTCCTGCTGCCAGTTGGTGGCGCTATAACTTTGACACACAATAGTCACATCCATGTGATCGTCCTCTTACAGCGAACACACTCCTGAAGTTTCATCAAGATCGGTTGATGTATGCTGAAGTTATGACACACTTCCTGTTTCACGTTTCTCGCCATAATTTTGTTTCCTCGCCACAGCCAAAACGTTCGAGATATCAAAAATCCCCTCGCAATTTTTGATCCTCTATGTCTTAACTTCAGGCTGACCGAGTTTCGTTCCATGCGGATGAATGCTCTAGGAGGAGTACATTAATTTCCATTGCATGCGTTTTAAAAACAACCGTAAATATCTGACTTCCTGTTGGGCTGGGGTAAAAAGTAAAAGCGCGATGTATATATGAAACGATGAGATCGACATGTGTATCGAGTTTCATATTATTACATGCAAGCGTGTTTGATTTATGGACAAAGTGTTCAGACCCTGTTCCAGGGGGCGCTGACGAGCCGCCCTGCCACGCCCGGGTACCAGCTTGAGCCCGGCTCTAATGGCCGCGGGTTCTGACCAGTGTGCAAAGTTTCAAGAGTTTTTGAGCATGTTAAGGGCCCCGAAAGTGCCCGAATAGTCGTTAGAAAAAAAAAAATAATAATCCTAAGGAAAACAATAGGGCCTTCGCCCTTTCAGGGCTTGGGCCCTAAATATAGCTGCGAGCAGCGATTGCGGGCCCAAGCCGGTGGCACCGCAACCCCGGTGCCTTTAGTTACCTAAAGGCACCGGGATGGCGGTACCGCCGGCTTTGGCCCGCAATCGCTGCTCGCTGCTATATTTATATATATATATATATATATATATATATATATCAGGGTTTCCGTTGTCCGGTAATTACCGGACATTGGCCGGGAAAAAAATGAAATGTCCGACAAAATTAAATCTCTCCGGTCAAATTGTCCGATTAAAATTGCCTAATAATTCCGCCCCCTTACACAGTCTGAATTAAAGAATAAGCCTAAAATGTATAAAGCAAAAGAGGAGTTCTTTTCCAAAACGCTATAAATCCATTTCAATCGTTTTCAGGAAAACTACATTTTTTAACTAGACCCACAAATTTTGTGAATATTCAAATTATCCTGTTGAAATGTTTTACTGGTTCAGTCTGAACATTTTGAACAATGATTATTAAATCAAACAGCAATATTGTTAATGATAAATTAAAATTTTATTTTTTTCCCCCCAAAACGCTAAAAATCCATCCATTTTTTGTATCATTTTTTAGTAGGCTAAAGTCATTTTTAGTAAAGTGTCAAACCTCAAACAAATAGTACCAATTTCAACATATGCATGAAAAAAGTAAATATTAAAAAATGATCAATAATGATAACGATATATTCAAAAAAGGCACCCCTCCAGCACATGCACACACACATATATAGGCTATCATGTGAGCAAAGCGGAGCGGCGTGACGCTTAAATATGAGTAAAAAAAAAAAAAAAAAAAAAAGCTATACGTTTCACATTTTAATAATATTACGTTACTTATTTTTATTATTTCATCTATGTTGAGTATGAAAAGGGAACCGCATAAGATGAGTAAGATAGGATCAAAATTCAAAAGCTGCCCAATATCGGAAAATATTTGGACTGGGTCAGACATGATTTTGACCACTTATTAAGTTTTGTTTTGTAGAAAGCTTGTAAATTTCGTTTGATATAAATTGTATATTCATTTTAATAAATGTTTCATCAACAAATTGACTGGATTAACACATTAGAAGCAAATATCAGACAATATAATCAGGACACAGAGGCGCTCAGGTGAACCGAAACACCGCGATGCTTTCATGAGAACTAAGCTACAGAAAGCTTTAAATGTCTTTTAAACAAAAGAATTAAAAACGAAAATATATTGGCAACTCTCTGCGTATATGTAGGCTAATTCGAAGTATGCGTCTATGCGCGTTCACTGCGAAGATGGCAAGATAAGCATCATCAACTTTATCTTTGCTGCTGACACTGACAGAAAATACTAGTTTATTAATAAATAATTCAAATGTTTCATGCATAATCATTACTTTTGCCGGTTCTTTGTGGCAAGCTTTATGCATGCGTTGAGATGCGGAATAGGCAATTAAATACGCTCATATGGTTTCTCTCCCATTTAATTAAATCAATATATGTGATTACTGCTTAGATAAATGGCTTAAATGATACTTCTAGTCGACTACAAAACTAGGACTCATTTTGAGGAATGAATGAACATAAACAAACCTCTGCTCAGAGTCCCGCCGTGCGTGACGCTCATCGAATTCGAGGATTTATCGCGTTTTGGCTAAAAACAGGGCTGGCGCTTATCGCGGTTTGAAAAGAAACTGTAGGCCTATCTTGCAGTACATTTTAAACAAGGAAATATAGCGATTTGGCATGAAAAGTTGATGGAGCAGCGAAAGCGTTCTTTCCACAGCAGAATGACACGACAAACTCTTTTTTTTTTTAAATGGCGTTATCGCGTTTTGGAAAATACACCGACCTTTGGCTATATAAAGGGCTCTACCGTTTGCATGTTATTAAAGACGGGATGGCACATACAAGGATGTCAAAGTAACCAATTCAAGCGACCGCTCCATTCAAGCTTTCAAAAAAGCCAGGGAACGCTATATGTTCAACATCTGATAGATGCCTTGCAAGATCGGTTCACCTACTGAGAGTGTAGCCTATATAGCCTAATTAAGTTCGCTTGAGTAAAAACTAGCCTACTATTCAGATATTGTATGTGGGGAAGGGGGATTGGCTTGTTAAACTATATAATGTGAAACCATATTAAAACATGTTTGACGCCAATCGGACATTCATGTTTTCATGGTTTCCGTCTATTTGAACGTTATGCTAATAACATGTTGCATTCTATACGGCCTGATTATGTCATTTTTTAAGTTACATAGCCTGCCTCCAGTTTTCCTCAACTTGACAAATTAAGAGGCGATATTTGACCGGCATATCATCAAAATGTCCGTTAAACTAAACCTCTGCCGGTCACTTTGACCGGCACCATTTTTTTCTAGCGGAAACTCTGATATATATATATATATATATATATATATAAAGCCGGTGGCACCGCCACCTTGGTGCTTTTAGTGTTATTCTACTTGACATGCAAAAACATAACCCCCGCTTTGACTGTCAAAAAGAAGTGTGCTGAAGAGCTTGCATCAGTGAAGGCTCTGCAAAAGTGCACATTGAGGGCACATTTTAACCACAAAGTATGCGTGAGCAACCTTCTGAAAGGTCAGGTGTACATCCAGGTCTACATCTGTACTGTGTTTACATTATAGTATTTAGGAATGCGCCGAGCCGATACTCAGGATCGGTATCAGCTCCGATACTGCCATCTTTGCCGGATCGGGTATATTTACACCACTTTAATCAAACCACTCTTCTTTAAAACATTATGATGTGATTTTTTTCACATGTATTTTATTACTCTTATTGAGCTATTTTGTCCACACACAGGACTCACTGCCAATCGTACGTGCTCACATCATTCTCTTTCTGTGAAAGCTGTATACTGCACTCACCAGTTTTCACTCTACAGCTGTTGACCAGAGCACTGAAATTATTTCTCACTTAAACTACAATCAAATGGATTTTCTCACACATTTTGCGTTACTCCTCCGCATGGCATTTTATTATTTTCTGCGCAGCTTCAGAAGTGCATGCACACAGCCTAGAACACATGACACGCACACAAAGTCACGAGAGAGGCGCGATCGAATGTGTGTTTGTGTGCGAACAATGGAAACTCCTTTTTGTTCATACAGGAAAATATTCAGACTAATGTCTTGTGGGAGCAACAGAATACATGCAACGGCATTATGTAATCAGGATACAAAAATCTAGTGAGTTACATCAAAAAAAGTAGTAATCAGATTGTAGTTACTTTTTGAAAAAGTATATAGTACTTAAAGCCATTTAATATAAAGTGGGACCCTTTTTTATGAAATAATTTGTAACTGTATCGGAATACATTTTTAAAGTAACCCTCCCAAGCCTGGTCTTGTGTGCACGTCCGTTAATTTCACTTTTTAAGTTAGCGATTTTTAAGGCCCCAATCCTACTGTATTACCTATTATACTGTACTGCCAACTGTATTAATGTGTAGATATTGATCCAATAGTTCTACCTAATTTTGAACACAAGAGGGCAGTATAGCACTATGAATGATTTTTGTCTTTTTTGACTAAACCATTCTGTCTGTTTTTAAACTTAAACATAATTCTTAAATTAAAAAAAGGAATAAAATGGCTATAGTTCCAATATTGGTATAGTCTTATACAGTGTTGGGGTAGTTACTCAAAAAAGTAATTAGTTACTAGTTACTTCTGTAAATTGTAATGAGATTACTTTACTAGTTACTGCGTTGGAAAAATAACTTCACTACTTATTACTTTACTTTCCTGTTTCTTAATTTACCGTGTAGCCTACATGGACAAACATCATATCAGTTTTTGCCCTATCATCATTTTATTGTAAAAATGTATACAAAACGACATGAAAGAACAATATCCCTGTCTGCACAAATAAATATGCCGCACTGTAAAATTCACAAACAAAATGGGGTTCAAAATTCAACATTTTAAAATGGTGTTTATCACAGAAGTTTCAAAACAGGCTGGGAGAATAAAACTCTTCTCCTGAGAACAAAACCAGCTTTTTATTCGACTCATGGTAATAATAATAATTAAAAAAAAAAATAAAAGATGTCAATGAAAAATAATAAAATAAAGGTCACTTTATCCCATAAAATTCTTAATCTTAATTTAAAATGTATTTTTATAAACCTGGGGGATTAATGGTCGACAGGGGAAGCATGTCTTCTACAATGAACCCTGCAACAATCCTGTTCATTTCGTTTTCCAAGACTTTCGAGCCTTGTTTTTACTTGACGCGTCCGAACGAGCGGAAAGGTGCGCGCGGCAAACAGCGCACGCGATGCCGCATCCGAGGATGAACGACAAGAAGCCGAACCTGCACCGAACATGGAGCCTACATCTCCGCAACGGCACCCAGTTTGCGCATCTAAATCAGTTATTTATGTTTACAAAATGAGCCTAAGATCCATGTTTTATAAAATGTCCACGAAACTTAATGAAATGTTTAGTGAAATTAGAAAATAGAGATCGTTCATTTAGTTCTTTAGCCTAGCCTATATACATGTTTTTATATCCACATATTTTGTTCTAATGTCACAAATAATAATCTTAGGATTTACTATAGCCTACATTTCACTCAAATATTTTTGTGCTTTCGAGCAATAAACTGAAAGTAATGTGAATATTGCCATTTGTTGAAACCCGTCTCTCTCTCCACTTCCCTCTCTCTCTCACTCAAATCGGTCTCTATGGCAACGGCGCACACGCACCACTAGACGGAACTCTCCACACAGGCAAACACGGCTTGGGTAACGCAGGAAAGCGCGTTCCTTTAGTATAGTAAAGTAGTGTAGTTACCAATATTTTCAGTGTAATGCGTTACTTTACTTACCCAAACTCGTTTGTAACTCGTTACCCCCAACACTGGTCTTATAGAAAATAAATGGTGAATAATAACATTTTTAATTCCGCATCCAATCATCCTTTTGTTATGGATCAATATCATAGCTAGAGATGTAGAAAAGGGCTGCACGGTTTTGCAATAAATAATAATAAATAAAATAAAATAAACATATAAATATTGTAATTGCAATTAAATTAGATTTGTGTGGCAGCTGAATGTACAATTATTATTATTAATAATAATAACATTAATAATAATACAAATGAGCTTAGAATAAAAATTTAAATGGTTTATTACATTAAAAACAGGCCATATTTTTAATAAATAAATAAGCTATCATTCATAGTGCACTAAATTTTAAACATTTTAAATTACAACATTGTTTGTGAAAGTCCAACAAAGTTAAATGTATACTCAAACCTGAAAAGTTGTGTGGCTCCGTTTTCATTCATTTGATTATCATTGTGGCAGCAGTTGGTGTTACAACTAACCCCGCTGTGTATTACATATTTTAAACCTAGCTAACAGTCGCTAGGAATTACTGACATGTTTCAAAACGGTGCTGTGTTTGAGCCAACAAGACAGTGATTAAGGCAATATAAAGTTAGATTTGGACGCGTATACATCCAACCCGGAAACAGAAAAAAATCTACGATGAAAAAAATTACTTTCATGATGTCAAAACACTCTTTGTCCATTATCTTCACGAAATATAATCAAAACGTTCCGCAAATTCGCGGGAGACCGTCTTCTGGCAGCAAGAGAAAAAGAGCGGAAAGACAGCCGGCTAGATACTGACAAACTATGTAAAATGTCCGTGTTACATTTAACCCCGCGTCAGGCCTACATTTATCCCCGCGCTCCCCAATTCTGTAGCTCCTGGCAGTGATGTTTCACCTCATGAAATATACTTTATGTTCACATTTATGACACAGACAGTAGATATAGGCTTCTGCCAGGCACTTTCAGGGATACAAATCGAAAAAATATGTATAGGCTATATGTGCATATTTATATGCAAAATACTCATTTTTTCACGTCAACTATGTGCTATGGTCATTAAATGGCTTTCCTTTTCACTTAAGTCCAGCAAATAATTCATTTATTTTTACACATTTGGTGGCATCTGCCAGTTATTGTCGTTGTTATTAAGTACAGTCGTATGCATAATTCATTTTGAACACTATAATGCTTTCAAAATCTGAGGTAAATTATCCGTTATGGCTTGTGGCACAGTGACCTATTTTTAACTAAAAATAAATAATGTGTACTCATAACCAGTGTAGCCTAATTTCTTCATTCTGTCAGCCGCGACGTCGCAGAAATAGGAACCGTTTCTAAATTAGAAACTTCGCATGTCGCCGTCGCGTATGGTTAGGACAAAAACTCTGATTTATTAACATGGAAAAGATACCTTTTATCGCGTGTCACGGCGTCGTGTGTAGTTAGGACACGGTGTAAGCGGCCGCTTCTCAAGTCTAGAATCTGAACTTGATTCCGATTGGCCAGTGTCAGACCTGTCAGTCTCGCAGCTCGCGTCAGCTTCATGCGGCTTCATGAGAGAGACGCATAAGTCCGGAATTGGACAATTTAACAATATACTTACGATAGAATATATTTACAATTAATAATGATTTAAAAACAAAATACATAACGCCGGCCCAACCAGACCGCGGCCCACCAGGAATCTCCCGGTAGTCCCGATGGCCAGTACATGCCTTAGTATCTTTAATATATTTTCATAATTTTGAAGAAGTTTGGTGTGGGAATAATTAAAAATTACTTAAGAGGGGGGAAATAAAAATGTAAAGGCTGGTTTTGCAAAACATTCACATACAGACTGAAACAACCGACTTCCTGTTTTGCTGGCTTAAAGTTGCTTGGGCTAATGAGATCTATAAGTGTACCGAGTTTAATATTATTATATGCAAGTGTGTTTGATTTATGGACCCAATTTTCAGACCAAGTTAATGGACCAAGTTAATTTAATTAATGAACTAATTATATAAAACTATTGTCAATGCACTACAATTAAACTGGCTATGTGCCTTTACTTATAAAAAAATAAAATAAAAACTTATTTAAAAAATCCCAGGCTTAAGAAATGTATTTTATTTATGCTGGCCAGACACACAGCAGTTAAATGGTTAATTAAGCCCCCTCTCCCTGCTAACACACACACACACACAGACACACACAGACAGGCAAAGGCTCAGACATATGCTCAGAGGGAGTATGACTACATTCAAACTAAAATATCTGACTTTCTGTGGGTCCTAGCTATTGAGTGTGAATTAGAAAGTTGTCCGGCTCGAAGAGTACAATATACATACCGATTTTTGTAACTGTAGATAAAACTAACAACCCCACTTTTGTCAAAAGGTGGCGCTACTGAGCCCTCACCACGCCCGTTTCTGAAACTTTGCATGTGTCTACTGGCTAATAAATGTGATGTGTCTGTCGAGTTTCATGCAATTTGAAGCATGCTAAGGGTCTCAAAAGCATCCTAAAAGAATGGTAAAGTTTAATGCGTCGCCACGGAAACAGTTTCAAAGATATCAAGAATCCATTCACAGGTCTACATCTGCCGTGTATTTACATTATACGGATGAAGATTGAAGCAAATCGGGTTAAAATAAGAGGGTGATTTCAAAGCATTTTGAAAGTGACACACTTCCTGCTGCCAGTTGGTGGCGCTATAACTTTGACACACAATAGTCACATCCATGTGATCGTCCTCTTACAGCGAACACACTCCTGAAGTTTCATCAAGATCGGTTGATGTATGCTGAAGTTATGACACACTTCCTGTTTCACGTTTCTCACCATAATTTTGTTTCCTCGCCACAGCCAAACCGTTCGAGATATCAAAAATCCCCTCGCAATTTTTGATCCTCTATGTCTTGACTTCAGGCTGACCGAGTTTCGTTCCATGTGGATGAATGCTCTAGGAGGAGTACATTAAATTCCATTGCATCCGTTTTAAAAACAACCGTAAATATCTGACTTCCTGTTGGGCTGGGGTAAAAAGTAAAAGCGCGATGTATATATGAAACAATGAGATCGACATGTGTACCGAGTTTCATATTATTACATGCAAGCGTGTTTGATTTATGGACAAAGTGTTCAGACCCTGTTCCAGGGGGCGCTGACGAGCCGCCCTGCCGCGCCCGTGTACCAGCTTCAGCCCGGCTCTGATGGCCGCGGGTTCTGACCCGTGTGCAAAGTTTCAAGAGTTTTTGAGCATGTTAAGGGCCCCGAAAGTGCCCGAATAGTCGTTAGAAAAAAAAAAAAAAATATAGCTGCGAGCAGCGATTGCGGGCCCAAGCCGGTGGCACCGCAACCCCGGTGCCTTTAGTTACCTAAAGGCACCGGGATGGCGGTACCGCCGGCTTTGGCCCGCAATCGCTGCTCGCAGCTATATTTATATATATATATATATATATATATATATATATATATAAAGCCGGTGGCACCACACCCTTGGTGCTTTTACGGTTATTCTACATGACGTGCAAAAACGTAACCCCCGCTTTGACTGTCAAAAAGAAGTGTGCTGAAGAGCTTGCAGCAGTGAAGGCTCTGCAAAAGTGCGGATCGAGGGCACATTTTAACCACAAATTATGCATGAGCAACCTTCTGAAAGGTCAGGTGTACATCAAGGTCTACATCTGTACTGTGTTTACATTATAGTATGTAGGGATGCGCCGATCCGATACTCAGGATCGTTATCAGCACTGCCAATCGTACGTGCTCACATCATTCTCTTTCTGTGAAAGCTGTATACTGCATTCACCAGTTTTCACTCTACAGCTATTGACCAGAGCACTGAAATTATTTCTCACTTAAACTACAATCAAATGGATTTTCCCACACATTTTGCATTAGTCCTCTGCATGGCATTTTATTATTTTCTGAGCAGCTTCAGAAGTGCATGCACACAGCCTAGAACACATGACACGCACACACAGTCACGAGAGAGGCACGATCGAACTCTGTGTGTGTTTGTGTGTGAACAATGGAAACTCCATTTTGTTCATACAGGAAAATATTCAGACTAATGTCTTGTGGGAGCAACAGAATACATGTAACAGCATTATGTAATCAGGAAACAAAAATCCAGTAACTGTATATTATTACAGTGAGTTACATCAAAAAAAGTAATCAGATTGTAGTTACTTTTTGAAAAAGTATAAAGTACTTAAAGCCAATTAATATAAAGTGGGACCCTTTTTTATGAAATAATTTGTAACTGTATCGGAATACATTTTTTAAAGTAACCCTCCCAAGCCTGGTCTTGTGTGGACGTCGTGAAATTAGAAAATAGAGATCGTTCATTTAGTTCTTTAGCCTATATACATGTTTTTATATCCACATATTTTGTTCTAATGTCACAAATAATAATTTTAGGGTTTACTATAGCCTACATTTCACTCAAATATTTTTGTACTTTCGAGCAATAAACTGAAAGTAATGTGAATATTGCCATTCAGGGCTGGACTGGGACAAAAAATCAGCCCTGGACACTTCATCCAGACCGGCCCACTATGCAAACACACACACACGTGCATTAATCTATACGTGCATTAATCTGCATGTAAAATTACTGATTAGATTTCATTTACTATCAAAACCAAGAAAAAACTATTAAAATAATAAACAAATGGAATGGAAATGATTTTATAAGGCTTTATTGTAAATAACTGGTCTGAATTTATGTGCCACTTAATATTTTAATAGAATATTCTTAGGCTATACTACATATATTTCATGAAGTGCAACATCACGGTTAGGACCTACAGAAATATATATTCTGTAGCTCCTGGCAGTGATGTTTCACCTCATGAAATATAGTTTATATAATATAGCATAAGAATATTCTGTTACAATATTATGTTCACATTTATGACACAGACAGTAGATAATATTATGTTCACATTTATGACACAGACAGTATAGGCTTCTGCCAGGCACTTTCAGGGAGACAAATTGAAAAAATAAGTATTTATGTGCATATTTATATGCAAAATACTCCTTTTTTCACATCAACTATGTGCTATGGTCATTAAATGGCTATCCTTTTCACTTAAGTCCAGCAAATAATTCATTTATTTTAACACATTTGGTGGCATCTGCCTCAAGTTATTGTCGTTGTTATGAAATACAGTCGTATGTTTGCATAGAATTCATTTTGAACACTATAATATTACATGCTTTCAAAATCTGAGGTAAATTATCCGTTATGGCTTGTGGCACAGTGACCTATTTTTAACTAAAAATAAATAATGTGTACTCATAACCAGTGTAATTTCTTCATTGTCAGCCGCGACATCGCAGAAATAGGAACCGTTTCTAAATTAGAAACTTCGCATGTCGCCGTCGCGTCTGGTTAGGACAAAAACTCTGATTTACATGGAAAAGATACCTTTTATTGCGTGTCGCGGCGTCGTGTGTAGTTAGGACATATTGTAGCTACTGTAATGGTAGTCGATACGCGTTCTTCTGATCATTAAAAAGAATGAGGTTATATTGACAGATGAATAGGCTACGCTCAGTTTATCAAATACGCTCAGTTTATTAAATGTCTCTTGCAAACTATGAAGAGACAATGATGAATCAATACACACTGACATGGCGATGCTGGACTGATTCTTTATTTACACCATCATACAGTAATTTTGTCGGTTGTTTATTACAGATATTAGCATGCATTTTATTGATCATCAGCTAATTTCATCAATAGACATCAATAAGAGAGAGTGGCAACAGCCCTTGTAAGAGTCAAGAGATCATTTCTTTCTTTACTTGAAGATGATTGTGTAGATGATTAAGCGTCTCTGACTTACTTTCACTTTTATTTGCGATGTTTGCACGTTGGTTTGACGCTCAGCTGCTGCTCATCTGCGGCGGTGATGCGTGTCGCAGTAGCGCCCTCATGTCTGACTATAACAGCCTGTAAACGCTCTCACTCGTTTATTTTTTAGCATTTTTGGGAGGAGTAAAATATACATGTGTGATATCAACAACCAGATTGCGTTTACACGTAAAGATCCGAACACAATGCGAGCCAGACTACCTCCAGATGGTCAGGCAAATCGATCACAATCCGATCACAACGTAATACCTTGCATTGATATTTCTTTTTTATTATCCGGATAACTTATCTGGATATAGATCGCATTTTAATACCAGGTGTAGGGGTCTCAGAGACGAGACCGGCGAGAAACTTCACGAGACCGGCGGAATGCCTCCACAGGGCGGGGAGATACTATACTGCCTATGGGAGCGGCCGCTTCTCCGCTCTTGATTCCGATTGGCTAGTGTCAGACAGTCAGACCTGTCAGTCTCGCAGCTGGACCAAGTTTATGGACCAAGTTAATTTAATTAATAAACTAATTATATAAAACTATTGTCAATGCACTACAATTTAACTGGTTATATTATGCCTTCACTTATAAAAATTAAAATAAAAACTTATTTAAAACATACCAGGCTTAAGAAATGTATTAAGAAATTACACAGCAGAAAAAAACACAGCACTGAAATGGTTAAGTTAAGCCCCTCCCCCTACTAACACACACACAGAGAGAGACAGAGATGTAGGCTCAAAGGGAGCATGACCAGATTCAAACAAACATATCTTACTTTCTGTGGGTCCTAGTTAAAGAGTGTCAATTAGAAAGTTGTCCGGCTCGAGGAGTACAATATACATACTGATTTTTGTAACTGTAGATAAAACTAACAACCCAACTTTTGTCAAAAGGTGGCGCTACTGAGCCCTCACCACGCCCGTTTCTGAAACTTTGCACATGTCTACTGGCTAATAAATGTGATGTGTCTGAGGAGTTTCATGCAATTTGAAGCATGCTAAGGGTCTCAAAAGCATCCTAAAAGAATGGTAAAGTTTGATGCGTCACCATGGCAACAGTTTCAAAGATATTAAGAATCCATTCACAGGTCTACATCTGCCGTATGTTTACATTATACAGATGAAGTTTGAAGCAAATCGGGTTAAAATAAGAGGGTGATTTCAAAGCATTTTGAAAGTGACACACTTCCTGCTGCCAGTTGGTGGCGCTATAACTTTGACACACAATAGTCACATCCATGTGATCGTCCTCTTACGGCGAACACACTCCTGAAGTTTCATCAAGATCGGTTAATGTATGCTGAAGTTAGGAAACACTTCCTGTTTCACGTTTCTCACCATAATTTTGTTTCCTCGCCACAGCCAAACCGTTCGAGATATCAAAAATCCCCTCGCAATTTTTGATCATCTATGTCTTGACTTCAGACTGACCGAGTTTCGTTCCATGCGGATGAATGCTCTAGGAGGAGTACATTAAATTCCATTGCAAGCGTTTTAAAAACAACCGTAAATATCTGACTTCCTGTTGGGCTGGGGTAAAAAGTAAAAGTGCGATGAATATATGAAACGATGAGATTGACATGTGTACCGAGTTTCATATTATTACATGCAAGCGTGTTTGATTTATGGACAAAGTGTTCAGACCCTGTTCCAGGGGGCGCTGACGAGCCGCCCTGCCGCGCCCGGGTACCAGCTTCAGCCCGGCTCTGATGGCCGCGGGTTCTCACCTGTGTGCAAAGTTTCAAGAGTTTTTGAGCATGTTAAGGGCCCCAAAAGTGCCCGAATAGTCGTTAGAAAAAAAATAAAAAATAAAATAATCCTAAGGAAAACAATAGGGCCTTCGCCCTTTCAGGGCTTGGGCCCTAATAATAATAATCGCAAGGAAAACAATAGGGCCTTCGCCCTTTCAGGGCTTGGGCCCTAAAAAATAAATATAGCTGCGAGCAGCGATTGCGGGCCCAAGCCGGTGGCACCGCAACCCCGGTGCCTTTAGTTACCTAAAGGCACCGGGATGGCGGTACCGCCGGCTTTGGCCCGCAATCGCTGCTCGCAGCTATATTTATATATACATATATATATATATATATATATATATATATATATATATATATATATATATATATATATATATATATATATATATATAAGCCGGTGGCACCGCACCCTTGGTGCTTTTAGGGTTATTCTACATGACGTGCAAAAACGTAACCCCCGCTTTGACTGTCAAAAAGAAGTGTGCTGAAGAGCTTGCAGCAGTGAAGGCTCTGCAAAAGTGCGGATCGAGGGCACATTTTAACCACAAAGTATGCATGAGCAACCTTCTGAAAGGTCAGGTGTACATCAAGGTCTACATCTGTACTGTGTTTACATTATAGTATGTAGGGATGCGCCGATCCGATACTCAGGATCGTTATCAGCTCCGATACTGCCATCTTTGCCGGATCGGGTATATTTACACCACTTTAATCAAACCACTCTTCTTTAAAACATTACGATGTGATTTTTTCCACATGTATTTTGTTACTCTTATTGAGCTATTTTGTCCGCATAAAAGATTCACTGCCAATCGTACGTGCTCACATCATTCTCTTTCTGTGAAAGCTGTATACTGCATTCACCAGTTTTCACTCTACAGCTATTGACCAGAGCACTGAAATTATTTCTCACTTAAACTACAATCAAATGGATTTTCCCACACATTTTGCATTAGTCCTCTGCATGGCATTTTATTATTTTCTGAGCAGCTTCAGAAGCATGCACACAGCCTAGAACACATGACACGCACACACAGTCACGAGAGAGGCGCGATCGAACTCTGTGTGTGTTTGTGTGTGAACAATGGAAACTCCATTTTGTTCATACAGGAAAATATTCAGACTAATGTCTTGTGGGAGCAACAGAATACATGTAACAGCATTATGTAATCAGGAAACAAAAATCCAGTAACTGTATATTATTACAGTGAGTTACATCAAAAAAAGTAATCAGATTGTAGTTACTTTTTGAAAAAGTATAAAGTACTTAAAGCCAATTAATATAAAGTGGGACCCTTTTTTATGAAATAATTTGTAACTGTATCGGAATACATTTTTTAAAGTAACCCTCCCAAGCCTGGTCTTGTGTGGACGTCGTGAAATTAGAAAATAGAGATCGTTCATTTAGTTCTTTAGCCTATATACATGTTTTTATATCCACATATTTTGTTCTAATGTCACAAATAATAATCTTAGGGTTTACTATAGCCTACATTTCACTCAAATATTTTTGTACTTTCGAGCAATAAACTGAAAGTAATGTGAATATTTCCATTCAGGACTGGACTGGGACAAAAAATCAGCCCTGGACACTTCATCCAGACCGGCCCACTATGCAAACACACACACACGTGCATTAATCTATACGTGCATTAATCTGCATGTAAAATTACTGATTAGATTTTATTTACTATCAAAACCAAGAAAAAACTATTAAAATAATAAACAAAGGGAATGGAAATGATTGTATAAGGCTTTATTGTAAATAACTGGTCTGAATTTATGTGCCACTTAATATTTTAATAGAATATTCTTAGGCTACATATATTTCATGAAGTGCAACATCACGGTGAGGACCTACAGAAATATATATTCTGTAGCTCCTGGCAGTGATGTTTCACCTCATGAAATATAGTTTATATAATATAGCATAAGAATATTCTGTTACAATATTATGATCACATTTATGACACAGACAGTAGATAATATTATGTTCACATTTATGACACAGACAGTATAGGCTTCTGCCAGGCACTTTCAGGGAGACAAATTTAAAAAATATGTATTTATGTGCATATTTATATGCAAAATACTCCTTTTTTCACATCAACTATGTGCTATGGTCATTAACACTAGAACTACCGGAATTCCATAACTACTACAACGACCATAGCGGTCATTCTGACCGTTCAAACTTTAACGTTCATTTGGCTGTACTGAACGTCATTTTCGTCATGTCATATCTGCATTTGAACCTTTCTCTTTAAGTTTTCCAGTGACACTTATAATTCCTGTTGTCATGTTATAATGCCATCGCCCTTAAAACAAGCAAAATATTATATCATATTATAAAGCCAATACAAAAATATTTCCCGACAGGTGCTGCCGAGGAAAGTTTTGCGTCAAAAATATTTTTTCACCGCACTCTCCACGTGAATAGACATGCAAAAAATCTAGGAAACGTCAAAGCTTCATACAGTAGCCTACAGCCCTGTTATACAAATACAATCAATGTGAAATCTAAAAATAAATAGATATACAATGTTAAGATAGATGATAATAAAGATGTGGGCTCATTTGAACGGTGGAAACCCCAATATTCATTCACTGACGTTACGCACACACACATAGGAAAACACCGCTTCGCGTGCAGCTTCAGTCCCTCACACTACTTTGTGACATTTGGCACATGACTCCTTGATTTAATTTTTGCAGTTTCTCCTTACTTGGCACTGCCTTCATCATCTTCGTCCCGGACCGCCTACCCGACTCTCGCACCAGTTGAGTGGCTTTTGATTTCATGTTGTCGGAGCGAAATTCGCTTGCCAGTTGCGTGATGGACGCGAAACTTGCTCATTTGTGCACTTCTACAATATGTGCGTGTTGATCGCGGGAAATATAGCGGACTTATGATATTTATAATGCGTGCGGTCAAAATGACCGCTATGGCCATTCTAAAAATAGGACGCAACTGTTTTGTGTTTTGTGATTGTAATAAAATAACAGTGCCAGAATAAAATATACACATATTTAGGAAAAGTCAGAGTCCTACAGCCACATTGATTTTATTTTAACAAATAAGTTATTACACTGTAAATTTTAAAAACGGTCAAAATGACCGCCTTGGGAGTTCTGGTGTTAAATGGCTATCCTTTTCACTTAAGTCCAGCAAATAATTCATTTATTTTAACACATTTGGTGGCATCTGCCTCAAGTTATTGTCGTTGTTATGAAATACAGTCGTATGTTTGCATAGAATTCATTTTGAACACTATAATATTACATGCTTATTGCTTTCAAAATCTGAGGTAAATTATCCGTTATGGCTTGTGGCACAGTGACCTATTTTTAACTAAAAATAAATAATGTGTACTCATAACCAGTGTAATTTCTTCATTCTGTCAGCCGCGACATCGCAGAAATAGGAACCGTTTCTAAATTAGAAAAAACTTCGCATGTCGCCGTCGCGTCTGGTTAGGACAAAAACTCTGATTTACATGGAAAAGATACCTTTTATCGCGTGTCGCGGCGTCGTGTGTAGTTAGGACATATTGTACTGTAACGGTAGTCGATACGCGTTCTTCTGATCATTAAAAAGAATGAGGTTATATTGACAGATGAATAGGCTACGCTCAGTTTATCAAATACGCTCAGTTTATTAAATGTCTCTTGCAAACTATGAAGAGACAATGATGAATCAATACACACTGACATGGCGATGCTGGACTGATTCTTTATTTACACCATCATACAGTAATTTTGTCGGTTGTTTATTACAGATATTAGCATGCATTTTATTGATCATCAGCTAATTTCATCAATAGACATCAATAAGAGAGAGTGGCAACAGCCCTTGTAAGAGTCAAGAGATCATTTCTTTCTTTACTTGAAGATGATTGTGTAGATGATTAAGCGTCTCTGACTTACTTTCACTTTTATTTGCGATGTTTGCACGTTGGTTTGACGCTCAGCTGCTGCTTATCTGCGGTGGTGATGCGTGTCGCAGTAGCGCCGACATGTCTGACTATAACAGCCTGTAAACGCTCTCACTCGTTTATTTTTTAGCATTTTTGGGAGGAGTAAAATATACATGTGTGATATCAACAACCAGATTGCGTTTACACGTAAAGATCCGAACACAATGCGAGCCAGACTACCTCCAGATGGTCAGGCAAATCGATCACAATCCGATCACAACGTAATACCTTGCATTGATATTTCTTTTTTATTATCCGGATAACTTATCTGGATACAGATCGCATTTTAATACCAGGTGTAGGGGTCTCAGAGACGAGACCGGCGAGAAACTTCACGAGACCTGCGGAATGCCTCCACAGGGCGGGGAGATACTATACTGCCTATGGGAGCGGCCGCTTCTCCGCTCTTGATTCCGATTGGCCAGTGTCAGACAGTCAGACCTGTCAGTCTCGCAGCTGGACCAAGTTTATGGACCAAGTTAATTTAATTAATAAACTAATTTTATAAAACTATTGTCAATGCACTACAATTTAACTGGTTATATTATGCATTCACTTATAAAAATTAAAATAAAAACTTATTTAAAACAGACCAGGCTTAAGAAATGTATTAAGAAATTACACAGCAGAAAAAAAAACACACAGCACTGAAATGGTTAAGTTAAGCCCCTCCCCCTACTAACACACACACAGAGAGAGACAGAGATGTAGGCTCAAAGGGAGCATGACCAGATTCAAACAAACATATCTTACTTTCTGTGGGTCCTAGTTAAAGAGTGTCAATTAGAAAGTTGTCCGGCTCGAGGAGTACAATATACATACTGATTTTTGTAACTGTAGATAAAACTAACAACCCAACTTTTGTCAAAAGGTGGCGCTACTGAGCCCTCACCACGCCCGTTTCTGAAACTTTGCACATGTCTACTGGCTAATAAATGTGATGTGTCTGAGGAGTTTCATGCAATTTGAAGCATGCTAAGGGTCTCAAAAGCATCCTAAAAGAATGGTAAAGTTTGATGCGTCACCACGGCAACAGTTTCAAAGATATTAAGAATCCATTCACAGGTCTACATCTGCCGTATGTTTACATTATACAGATGAAGTTTGAAGCAAATCGGGTTAAAATAAGAGGGTGATTTCAAAGCATTTTGAAAGTGACACACTTCCTGCTGCCAGTTGGTGGCGCTATAACTTTGACACACAATAGTCACATCCATGTGATCGTCCTCTTACGGCGAACACACTCCTGAAGTTTCATCAAGATCAGTTAATGTATGCTGAAGTTAGGACACACTTCCTGTTTCACGTTTCTCACCATAATTTTGTTTCCTCGCCACAGCCAAACCGTTCGAGATATCAAAAATCCCCTCGCAATTTTTGATCGTCTATGTCTTGACTTCAGGCTGACCGAGTTTCGTTCCATGCGGATGAATGCTCTAGGAGGAGTACATTAAATTCCATTGCAAGCATTTTAAAAAAAACCGTAAATATCTGACTTCCTGTTTGGCTGGGGTAAAAAGTAAAAGTGCGATGAATATATGAAACGATGAGATCGACATGTGTACCGAGTTTCATATTATTACATGCAAGCGTGTTTGATTTATGGACAAAGTGTTCAGACCCTGTTCCAGGGGGCGCTGACTGTCAGCTTCAGCTTCAGAAGTGCATGCACACAGCCTAGAACACATGACACGCACACACAGTCACGAGAGAGGCGCGATCGAATGTGTGTTTGTGTGCGAACAATGGAAACTCCTTTTTGTTCATACAGGAAAATATTCAGACTAATGTCTTGTGGGAGCAACAGAATACATGCAACGGCATTATGTAATCAGGATACAAAAATCTAGTGAGTTACATCAAAAAAAGTAGTAATCAGATTGTAGTTACTTTTTGAAAAAGTATATAGTACTTAAAGCCATTTAATATAAAGTGGGACCCTTTTTTTATGAAATAATTTGTAACTGTATCGGAATACATTTTTAAAGTAACCCTCCCAAGCCTGGTCTTGTGTGGACGTCCGTTACTTTCACTTTTTAAGTTAGCGATTTTTAAGGCCCCAATCCTACTGTATTACCTAATGTGGATATTGATCCAATAGTTCTACCTAAGTTTGAACACAAGAGGGCAGTATAGCACTATGAATGATTTTTTTCTTTTTTGACTAAACCATTCTGTCTGTTTTTAAACTTAAACATAATTCTTAAATTAAAAAAAAGGAATAAAATGGCTATAGTTCCAATATTGGTATAGTCTTATACAGTGTTGGGGTAGTTACTCAAAAAAGTAATTAGTTACTAGTTACTTCTGTAAATTGTAATGAGATTACTTTACTAGTTACTGCGTTGGAAAAATAACTTCACTACTTATTACTTTAATTTCCTGTTTCTTAATTTACCGTGTAGCCTACATGGACAAACATCATATCAGTTTTTGCCCTATCATCACTTTATTGTAAAAATGTATACAAAATGACATGAAAGAACAATATCCCTGTCTGCACAAATAAATATGCCGCACTGTAAAATTCACAAACAAAATGGGGTTCAAAATTCAATATTTTAAAATGGTGTTTAACACAGAAGTTTCAAAACAGGCTGGGAGAATAAAACTCTTCTCCTGAGAACAAAACCAGCTTTTTATTCGGCTCATGGTAATAATAATAATTAAAAAAAAAAAAAAGATGTCAATGAAAAATAATAAAATAAAGGTCACTTTATCCCATAAAATTCTTAATCCTAATTTAAAATGTATTTTTCTAAACCTGGGGGATTAATGGTCGACAGGGAAGCATGTCTTCTACAATGAACCCTGCAACAATCCTGTTCATTTCGTTTTGTGTTATCCAAGACTTTCGAGCCTTGTTTTTACTTGACTGGTCCGAACGAGCGGAAAGGTGCGCGCGGCAAACAGCGCACGCGATGCCGCATCCGAGGATGAACGACCAAGAAGCAGAACCTGCACCGAACATGGAGCCTACATCTCCGCAACGGCACCAAGTTTGCGCATCTAAATCAGTTATTTATGTTTATAAAATGAGCCTAAGATCCATGTTTTATAAAATGTCCACGAAACTTAATGAAATGTTTAGTGAAATTAGAAAATAGAGATTGTTCATTTAGTTCTTTAGCCTATACATGTTTTTATATCCACATATTTTGTTCTAATGTCACAAATAATAATCTTAGGGTTTACTATAGCCTACATTTCACTCAAATATTTTTGTGCTTTCGAGCAATAAACTGAAAGTAATGTGAATATTGCCATTCAGGGCTGGACTGGGACAAAAAAATCAGCCCTGGACACTTCATCCAGATCGGCCCACTATGCAAACACACACACACACACGTGCATTAATCTATACGTGCATTAATCTGCATGTAAAATTACTGATTAGATTTTATTTACTATCAAAACCAAGAAAAAACTATTAAAATAATAAACAAAGGAAATGGAAATGATTTTATAAGGCTTTATTGTAAATAACTGGTCTTAATTTATGTGCCACTTAATATTCTTATAGAATATTCTTAGGCTATACTACATAAACTATATTTCATGAAGTGCAACATCACGGTGAGGACCTAAGAATATATATAGGGGAGAGCGGGGCACAAAGTAACGCATTTTGGTTTTGGCTCAATTAATTAAAAAATAATTAGGTTAGATTAATACTTTTTTTACACAAGCAACATACACATCTCTGCTACAAATGAACACTTAAAGTTTTTTTCTAGGACCTACCATTTTTGTACAGTTGCACTGAAAGTGACAGAAGTGCAAATGTTACAACTTACCCCATATGCGGGGTTAATTGTAACAGACAGAGGGGTTAGTGGTAACACTTGTGTGTAACAGACATAATTCAGTACTATTTTATTTTTATAGTTTGATATTGTTTGTGCATCTGTATGGATAGATATCCATACATCCATCCCTCATCCAATCATCCTTTTGTTATGGATCAATATCATAGCTAGAGACGTAGAAAAGGGCTGCACGGTTTTGCAATAAATAATAATAAATAAAATAAACATATATAAATATTGTAATTGCAATTAAATTAGATTTGTGTGTGGCAGCTGCATGTACAATTATTATTATTAATAATAATAACATTAATAATAATACAAATGAGCTTAGAATAAAAATTTAAATGGTTTATTACATTAAAAACAGGCCATATTTTTAATAAATAAATAAGCTATCATTCATAGTGCACTAAATTTTAAACATTTTAAATTACAACATTGTTTGTGAAAGTCCAACAAAGTTAAATGTATACTCAAACCTGAAAAGTTGTGTGGCTCCGTTTTCATTTGATTATCATTGTGGCAGCAGTTGGAACACTGTGTTACAACTAACCCTGCTGTGTATTACATATTTTAAACCTAGCTAACAGTCGCTAGGAATTACTGACATGTTTCAAAACGGTGCTGTGTTTGAGCCAACAAGACAGTGATTAAGGCAATATAAAGTTAGATCAACCCGGAAACAGAAAAAAATCTACGATGAAAAAATTTACTTTCATGATGTCAAAACACTCTTTGTCCATTATCTTCACGAAATATAATCAAAACGTTCCGCAAATTCGCGGGAGACCGTCTTCTGGCAGCAAGAGAAAAAGAGCGGAAAGACACAGCCGGCTAGATACTGACAAACTATGTAAAATGTCCGTGTTACATTTAACCCCGCGTTAGGCCTACATTTATCCCCGCGCTCCCCTATTCTGTAGCTCCTGGCAGTGATGTTTCACCTCATGAAATATAGTTTATGTTCACATTTATGACACAGACAGTAGATAATATTATGTTCACATTTATGACACAGACAGTAGATAATATTATGTTCACATTTATGACACAGACAGTAGATATAGGCTTCTGCCAGGCACTTTCAGGGATACAAATCGAAAAAATATGTATAGGCTATATGTGCATATTTATATGCAAAATACTCCTTTTTTCACGTCAACTATGTGCTATGGTCATTAAATGGCTTTCCTTTTCACTTAAGTCCAGCAAATAATTCATTTATTTTAACACATTTGGTGGCATCTGCCAGTTATTGTCGTTGTTATGAAGTACAGTCGTATGTTTGCATAATTCATTTTGAACACTATAATGCTTTCAAAATCTGAGGTAAATTATCCGTTATGGCTTGTGGCACAGTGACCTATTTTTAACTAAAAATAAATAATGTGTACTCATAACCAGTGTAATTTCTTCATTCTGTCAGCCGCGACGTCGCAGAAATAGGAACCGTTTCTAAATTAGAAACTTCGCATGTCGCCGTCGCGTCTGGTTAGGACAAAAACTCTGATTTATTAACATGGAAAAGATACCTTTTATCGCGTGTCGCGGCGTCGTGTGTAGTTAGGACACGGTGTAAGCGGCCGCTTCTCAAGTCTAGAATCTGAACTTGATTCCGATTGGCCAGTGTCAGACCTGTCAGTCTCTCAGCTCGCGTCAGCTTCATGCGGCTTCATGAGAGAGACGCATAAGTCCGGAATTGGACAATTTAACAATATACTTACGATAGAATATATTTACAATTAATAATGATTTAAAAACAAAATACATAACGCGCCGGGCCGCCGGCCCAACCAGACTGCGGCCCACCAGGAATCTCCCGGTAGTCCCGATGGCCAGTACATGCCTTAGTATCTTTAATATATTTTCATAATTTTTAAGAAGTTTGGTGTGGGAATAATTAAAAATTACTTAAGAGGGGGGAAATAAAAATGTAAAGGCTGGTTTTGCAAAACATTCACATACAGACTGAAACAACCGACTTCCTGTTTTGCTGGCTTAAAGTTGCTTGGGCTAATGAGATCTAAAAGTGTACCGAGTTTAATATTATTATATGCAAGTGTGTTTGATTTATTGACCCAATTTTCAGACCAAGTTAATGGACCAAGTTAATTTAATTAATGAACTAATTATATAAAACTATTGTCAATGCACTACAATTAAACTGGCTATGTGCCTTTACTTATAAAAAAATAAAATAAAAACTTATTTAAAAAATCCCAGGCTTAAGAAATGTATTTTATTTATGCTGGCCAGACACACAGCAGTTAAATGGTTAATTAAGCCCCCTCTCCCTGCTAACACACACACACACACACACACACACACACACAGGCAAAGGCTCAGACATATGCTCAGAGGGAGTATGACTACATTCAAACTAAAATATCTGACTTTCTGTGGGTCCTAGCTATTGAGTGTGAATTAGAAAGTTGTCCGGCTCGAAGAGTACAATATACATACCGATTTTTGTAACTGTAGATAAAACTAACAACCCCACTTTTGTCAAAAGGTGGAGCTACTGAGCCCTCACCACGCCCGTTTCTGAAACTTTGCATGTGTCTACTGGCTAATAAATGTGATGTGTCTGTCGAGTTTCATGCAATTTGAAGCATGCTAAGGGTCTCAAAAGCATCCTAAAAGAATGATAAAGTTTAATGCGTCGCCATGGAAACAGTTTCAAAGATATCAAGAATCCATTCACAGGTCTACATCTGCCGTGTATTTACATTATACGGATGAAGATTGAAGCAAATCGGGTTAAAATAAGAGGGTGATTTCAAAGCATTTTAAAAGTGACACACTTCCTGCTGCCAGTTGGTGGCGCTATAACTTTGACACACAATAGTCACATCCATGTGATCGTCCTCTTACAGCGAACACACTCCTGAAGTTTCATCAAGATCGGTTGATGTATGCTGAAGTTATGACACACTTCCTGTTTCACGTTTCTCACCATAATTTTGTTTCCTCGCCACAGCCAAACCGTTCGAGATATCAAAAATCCCCTCGCAATTTTTGATCCTCTATGTCTTGACTTCAGGCTGACCGAGTTTCGTTCCATGCGGATGAATGCTCTAGGAGGAGTACATTAAATTCCATTGCATCCGTTTTAAAAACAAACGTAAATATCTGACTTCCTGTTGGGCTGGGGTAAAAAGTAAAAGCGCGATGTATATATGAAACAATGAGATCGACATGTGTACCGAGTTTCATATTATTACATGCAAGCGTGTTTGATTTATGGACAAAGTGTTCAGACCCTGTTCCAGGGGGCGCTGACGAGCCGCCCTGCCACGCCCGTGTACCAGCTTCAGCCCGGCTCTCATGGCCGCGGGTTCTGACCCGTGTGCAAAGTTTCAAGAGTTTTTGAGCATGTTAAGGGCCCCGAAAGTGCCCGAATAGTCGTTAGGAAAAAAAAAAATAATATAATAAATATAGCTGCGAGCAGCGATTGCGGGCCCAAGCCGGTGGCACCGCAACCCCGGTGCCTTTAGTTACCTAAAGGCACCGGGATGGCGGTACCGCCGGCTTTGGCCCGCAATCGCTGCTCGCAGCTATATTTATATATATATATATATATAAAGCCGGTGGCACCGCACCCTTAGTGCTTTTAGGGTTATTCTACATGACGTGCAAAAACGTAACCCCCGCTTTGACTGTCAAAAAGAAGTGTGCTGAAGAGCTTGCAGCAGTGAAGGC
The DNA here is from genome assembly GCA_038021265.1 of Cyprinella venusta. Taxonomy (NCBI): domain Eukaryota; kingdom Metazoa; phylum Chordata; class Actinopteri; order Cypriniformes; family Leuciscidae; genus Cyprinella; species Cyprinella venusta. The sequence goes on along the minus strand of CM075872.1, from coordinate 25,677,160 downwards.
TCTGCAAAAGTGCGGATCGAGGGCACATTTTAACCACAAAGTATGCATGAGCAACCTTCTGAAAGGTCAGGTGTACATCAAGGTCTACATCTGTACTGTGTTTACATTATAGTATGTAGGGATGCGCCGATCCGATACTCAGGATCGTTATCAGCTCCGATACTGCCATCTTTGCCGGATCGGGTATATTTACACCACTTTAATCAAACCACTCTTCTTTAAAACATTACGATGTGATTTTTTCCACATGTATTTTGTTACTCTTATTGAGCTATTTTGTCCGCTTAAAAGATTCACTGCCAATCGTACGTGCTCACATCATTCTCTTTCTGTGAAAGCTGTATACTGCATTCACCAGTTTTCACTCTACAGCTATTGACCAGAGCACTGAAATTATTTCTCACTTAAACTACAATCAAATGGATTTTCCCACACATTTTGCATTAGTCCTCCGCATGGCATTTTATTATTTTCTGAGCAGCTTCAGAAGTGCATGCACACAGCCTAGAACACATGACACGCACACACAGTCACGAGAGAGGCGCGATCAAACTCTGTGTGTGTTTGTGTGTGAACAATGGAAACTCCATTTTGTTCATACAGGAAAATATTCAGACTAATGTCTTGTGGGAGCAACAGAATACATGTAACAGCATTATGTAATCAGGAAACAAAAATCCAGTAACTGTATATTATTACAGTGAGTTACATCAAAAAAAGTAATCAGATTGTAGTTACTTTTTGAAAAAGTATAAAGTACTTAAAGCCAATTAATATAAAGTGGGACCCTTTTTTATGAAATAATTTGTAACTGTATCGGAATACATTTTTTAAAGTAACCCTCCCAAGCCTGGTCTTGTGTGGACGTCGTGAAATTAGAAAATAGAGATCGTTCATTTAGTTCTTTAGCCTATATACATGTTTTTATATCCACATATTTTGTTCTAATGTCACAAATAATAATCTTAGGGTTTACTATAGCCTACATTTCACTCAAATATTTTTGTACTTTCGAGCAATAAACTGAAAGTAATGTGAATATTGCCATTCAGGGCTGGACTGGGACAAAAAATCAGCCCTGGACACTTCATCCAGACCGGCCCACTATGCAAACACACACACACGTGCATTAATCTATACGTGCATTAATCTGCATGTAAAATTACTGATTAGATTTTATTTACTATCAAAACCAAGAAAAAACTATTAAAATAATAAACAAAGGGAATGGAAATGATTTTATAAGGCTTTATTGTAAATAACTGGTCTGAATTTATGTGCCACTTAATATTTTAATAGAATATTCTTAGGCTATACTACATATATTTCATGAAGTGCAACATCACGGTGAGGACCTACAGAAATATATATTCTGTAGCTCCTGGCAGTGATGTTTCACCTCATGAAATATAGTTTATATAATATAGCATAAGAATATTCTGTTACAATATTATGTTCACATTTATGACACAGACAGTAGATAATATTATGTTCACATTTATGACACAGACAGTATAGGCTTCTGCCAGGCACTTTCAGGGAGACAAATTGAAAAAATATGTATTTATGTGCATATTTATATGCAAAATACTCCTTTTTTCACATCAACTATGTGCTATGGTCATTAAATGGCTATCCTTTTCACTTAAGTCCAGCAAATAATTCATTTATTTTAACACATTTGGTGGCATCTGCCTCAAGTTATTGTCGTTGTTATGAAATACAGTCGTATGTTTGCATAGAATTCATTTTGAACACTATAATATTACATGCTTTCAAAATCTGAGGTAAATTATCCGTTATGGCTTGTGGCACAGTGACCTATTTTTAACTAAAAATAAATAATGTGTACTCATAACCAGTGTAATTTCTTCATTCTGTCAGCCGCGACATCGCAGAAATAGGAACCGTTTCTAAATTAGAAACTTCGCATGTCGCCGTCGCGTCTGGTTAGGACAAAAACTCTGATTTATATGGAAAAGATACCTTTTATCGCGTGTCGCGGCGTCGTGTGTAGTTAGGACATATTGTACTGTAACGGTAGTCGATACGCGTTCTTCTGATCATTAAAAAGAATGAGGTTATATTGACAGATGAATAGGCTACGCTCAGTTTATCAAATACGCTCAGTTTATTAAATGTCTCTTGCAAACTATGAAGAGACAATGATGAATCAATACACACTGACATGGCGATGCTGGACTGATTCTTTATTTACACCATCATACAGTAATTTTGTCGGTTGTTTATTACAGATATTAGCATGCATTTTATTGATCATCAGCTAATTTCATCAATAGACATCAATAAGAGAGAGTGGCAACAGCCCTTGTAAGAGTCAAGAGATCATTTCTTTCTTTACTTGAAGATGATTGTGTAGATGATTAAGCGTCTCTGACTTACTTTCACTTTGATTTGCGATGTTTGCACGTTGGTTTGACGCTCAGCTGCTGCTTATCTGCGGTGGTGATGCGTGTCGCAGTAGCGCCGACATGTCTGACTATAACAGCCTGTAAACGCTCTCACTCGTTTATTTTTTAGCATTTTTGGGAGGAGTAAAATATACATGTGTGATATCAACAACCAGATTGCCTTTACACGTAAAGATCCGAACACAATGCGAGCCAGACTACCTCCAGATGGTCAGGCAAATCGATCACAATCCGATCACAACGTAATACCTTGCATTGATATTTCTTTTTTATTATCCGGATAACTTATCTGGATACAGATCGCATTTTAATACCAGGTGTAGGGGTCTCAGAGACGAGACCGGCGAGAAACTTCACGAGACCGGCGGAATGCCTCCACAGGGCGGGGAGATACTATACTGCCTATGGGAGCGGCCGCTTCTCCGCTCTTGATTCCGATTGGCCAGTGTCAGACAGTCAGACCTGTCAGTCTCGCAGCTGGACCAAGTTTATGGACCAAGTTAATTTAATTAATAAACTAATTATATAAAACTATTGTCAATGCACTACAATTTAACTGGTTATATTATGCCTTCACTTATAAAAATTAAAATAAAAACTTATTTAAAACATACCAGGCTTAAGAAATGTATTAAGAAATTACACAGCAGAAAAAAACACACAGCACTGAAATGGTTAAGTTAAGCCCCTCCCCCTACTAACACACACACAGAGAGAGACAGAGATGTAGGCTCAAAGGGAGCATGACCAGATTCAAACAAACATATCTTACTTTCTGTGGGTCCTAGCTAAAGAGTGTCAATTAGAAAGTTGTCCGGCTTGAGGAGTACAATATACATACTGATTTTTGTAACTGTAGATAAAACTAACAACCCAACTTTTGTCAAAAGGTGGCGCTACTGAGCCCTCACCACGCCCGTTTCTGAAACTTTGCACATGTCTACTGGCTAATAAATGTGATGTGTCTGAGGAGTTTCATGCAATTTGAAGCATGCTAAGGGTCTCAAAAGCATCCTAAAAGAATGGTAAAGTTTGATGCGTCACCACGGCAACAGTTTCAAAGATATTAAGAATCCATTCACAGGTCTACATCTGCCGTATGTTTACATTATACAGATAAAGTTTGAAGCAAATCGGGTTAAAATAAGAGGGTGATTTCAAAGCATTTTGAAAGTGACACACTTCCTGCTGCCAGTTGGTGGCGCTATAACTTTGACACACAATAGTCACATCCATGTGATCGTCCTCTTACGGCGAACACACTCCTGAAGTTTCATCAAGATCGGTTGATGTATGCTGAAGTTAGGACACACTTCCTGTTTCACGTTTCTCACCATAATTTTGTTTCCTCGCCACAGCCAAACCGTTCGAGATATCAAAAATCCCCTCGCAATTTTTGATCGTCTATGTCTTGACTTCAGGCTGACCGAGTTTCGTTCCATGCGGATGAATGCTCTAGGACGAGTACATTAAATTCCATTGCAAGCATTTTAAAAACAACCGTAAATATCTGACTTCCTGTTGGGCTGGGGTAAAAAGTAAAAGTGCGATGAATATATGAAACGATGAGATTGACATGTGTACCGAGTTTCATATTATTACATGCAAGCGTGTTTGATTTATGGACAAAGTGTTCAGACCCTGTTCCAGGGGGCGCTGACGAGCCGCCCTGCCACGCCCGGGTACCAGCTTCAGCCCGGCTCTGATGGCCGCGGGTTCTGACCTGTGTGCAAAGTTTCAAGAGTTTTTGAGCATGTTAAGGGACCCAAAAGTGCCCGGATAGTCGTTAGAAAAAAAATAAAATAAAAATATAGCTGCGAGCAGCGATTGCGGGCCCAAGCCGGTGGCACCGCAACCCCGGTGCCTTTAGTTACCTAAAGGCACCGGGATGGCGGTACCGCCGGCTTGGGCCCGCAATCGCTGCTCGCAGCTATATTTATATATATATATATATATATATATATATATATATATATATAAAGCCAGTGGCACCGCCACCTTGGTGCTTTTAGGGTTATTCTACATGACGTGCAAAAACATAACCCCCGCTTTGACTGTCAAAAAGAAGTGTGCCGAAGAGCTTGTTTATGTGTCACTTAATATTCTAATAGAATATTCTTAGGCTATACTACGTATATTTCATGAAGTACAACATCACGGTGAGGACCTACAGAAATATATATTCTGTAGCTCCTGGCAGTGATGTTTCACCTCATGAAATATAGTTTATATAATATAGCATAAGAATATTCTGTTACAATATTATGTTCACATTTATGACACAGACGGTAGATAATATTATGTTCACATTTATGACACAGACAGTATAGGCTTCTGCCAGGCACTTTCAGGGATACAAATTGAAAAAATATGTATTTATGTGCATATTTATATGCAAAATACTCCTTTTTCACATCAACTATGTGCTATGGTCATTAAATGGCTATCCTTTTCACTTAAGTCCAGCAAATAATTCATTTATTTAACACATTTGGTGGCATCTGCCTCAAGTTATTGTCGTTGTTATGAAATACAGTCGTATGTTTGCATAGAATTCATTTTGAACACGATAATATTACATGCTTTCAAAATCTGAGGTAAATTATCCGTTATGGCTTGTGGCACAGTGACCTATTTTTAACTAAAAATAAATAATGTGTAGCTACTCATAACCAGTGTAATTTCTTCATTCTGTCAGCCGCGACGTCGCAGGAATAGGAACCGTTTCTAAATTAGAAACTTCGCATGTCGCCGTCGCGTCTGGTTAGGACAAAAACTCTGATTTACATGGAAAAGATACCTTTTATCGCGTGTCGCGGCGTCGTGTGTAGTTAGGACACGGTGTAAGCGGCCGCTTCTCAGGTCTAGAATCTGAACTTGATTTTTGATTGGCCAGTGTCAGACAGTCAGACCTGTCAGTCTCTCAGCTCGCGTCAGCTTCATGCGGCTTCATGAGAGAGACGCATAAGTCCGGAATTGGACAATTTAACAATATACTTACGATAGAATATATTTACAATTAATAATGATTTAAAAACAAAATACATAACGCGCCGGGTCGCCGGCCCAACCAGACCGCGGCCCACCGGGAATCTCCCGGTAGTCCCGATGGCCAGTACATATGCCTGATTTAGTATCTTTAATATATCGTCGCTGCCCGATGAAACTCACGTATGTCCAAAACGGTTACTTTTCAGGAAGTGGAAAAAAACATGTTATTTCAAAAGCAGCTGAACGTAGCATTCTCATGCTTGGCACAACATCTTTAAATGTAACCATATTCTTGCCAGTGTCATGATATAATCCATATTTGACCCAAAATCGAGTTTAAATGGACATACGTGCATATTGTACTGTAACGGTGGTCGATAAGCGTTCTTCCGTTCATTAAAAGAATGAGGTTAGCCTATATTGATAGATGAATAGGCTACGCTCAGTTTATCAAATACGCTCAGTTTATTAAATGTCTCTTGCAAACTATGAAGAGACAACCCAGCAAGCAATAGCCATCATTTCACCGTCTAGGTTAAATAGAGACCCGATATAGTCCGGCTATGTGTAACCCACTTCTAGCCAAAATAACATTGAATCATGGCTAAATGTATTTTTTCCAAAATAACTTGCAAAATGTATTATATTCCATCATGTAAGCAAAGTCAACTGTGATTACAAGGTGTTTGGTTTGATTTCTTTGACATTTTCTATGTGTAGGCTGTGTGAAGACGCGATCTAGCTCGTATAGTCTGTCCGGCTATTTATAGCCCACTTCTAGTCGAAACTGATTAATTGTCGTTTTAATGAATTGTTTGGCAGGCAACGCATGAGATAGTTGATATCCCATCATGTTCGCATTGGTAAACATATCTACAAGGTGCCAGTGTCATATCATGACATGGTCGATTTGTAGTCACGATCCTCTGAATTGGATGGGCTATGTGCAGTCTGCTTTTAGCCCACTGGCGAAATCGAGGCTATCAGTGGTCTACGTTTAACGGCTTGGCTATAGCCCTGATTTAGACCAGCGATTAGTAGGCTATTGCCAAAATAAATCTTAAAATTGTTTTCTTGTTTTTCACCCACGCAGCTTCATGTTTGCTGTCACAGTCACACATTAATTAAAAATCTATGGTTTTATTTGACTGTTTTTCATTTTAAATTAAATAAAAATGCAATTACATTTATCAACCGCTAGATGGCAACAGCCCTACTGAGACATGACTGCTGACAACGCGAGTCTTGATAGCACAGATCACCGGTCACGCGATCGCCGATCGACCATTCTCAAATATTTTAAACGAGGCAGAGCATTGCATTCAGCTGACGGTCGACGACAACAGGTAAAATACATTCCCACTTTTGTCTTTTAAGCATATGTGTTTTCATTTTGACGTGTTAATTTTTTAGATAAATTATTTGTTATCATGTGTTGTTGGAATCGTGACATTTTAGCGGGTGTGTCATGGTACATGCACGTGTAGGCCTAACGTTACTGAATCCAAAGCTGTAAACATGAAACACATGCAATCTATTATAAAGTGTTATGAAAGCCACACTTATATTTGGCTCTTTTCTTTAGATCATTGTGATATAAAAATAGCATTTCCTCACTAAATCTCTCGTCTTTGACAAAGTCCATCATTGATATAAATTATAAAATTGAATTTGTCTGAACATTGGCTTGTTGGAGAGCATAAGCAAATAGAGTAGAATAATATTTGTTATTGTACAAGCAAAGTAAGATGAAGTTTCATTCAAAATGCCTTCATTAATTCAAGTTTGAAACTTTCAAATTAATTTTATAATACAGCATAAAAATACAAATGATTGGCTATATAAAATAAGCAAATCTAAAAAGTCTCCGCCAGTATATCAATAATGCAAATAGCTCCGATGTGCATTAAAACCTAAACAGAACACAAGAACACACACACACACACACACACACACACACACACACACACACAAAACGTACATGTACTTTCAACAATGCTTTTCTTGTGCTAATTATTTTATTCTTATTTGGCAGATGCTGTGATGACCAACTTCCCAGCAGCAACAGAGTTTTCTATTTTATTAGCCTATCTTAAGTTGTTCATGTTAAAATAATTTTATATTTTTAATTTTAATATTGGTGTGGTAATTTTTATGTTTTGAAGTTACGTAATGTTGTTCTTTTGCTAAATAAAGCCTTTTATATATATATATATATTTTTGGAATGGCTTGTTATTTATGTGAACCTGTTATATTTGAGTGAAAAGAATCTTTTAACCATTTTGTTGTCTATTGCATGTATATGTAGTCGTTTAATAGTTGTCTAATTGATGACTAGTCTATTCTTGGGCTTAGACGTCTATTAGATTTTCACTGACAGCCCAAATTTAGCCTTGTTTTAGCCTAGACCCATATGCACTGCCTATTAGACGTATAAATGTAGTCGTTCAATAGCCGTCTAATTGTTGACCATAGTCTGTTCTTGGGCTATGGTTAGATGTCTATTCTTGGGCTATGGTTAGACGTCTATTAGATTTTCACTGACAGCCCAAATTTAGCCTTGATTTAGCCTAGACGTCTGGGCTATGTTTTGACGGCTATTAGACGTCTTTTGGACGTAAAATTGCTTGCTGGGAATGATGAATCAATACACACATGGCGATGCTGGACTGATTCTTTATTTACACCATCATACAGTAATTTTGTCGGTTGTTTATTACAGATATTAGCATGCATTTTATTGATCATCAGCTAATTTCATCAATAGATATCAATAAGAGAGAGTGGCAACAGCCCTGGTAAGAGTCAAGAGATCATTTCTTTCTTTACTTGAAGATGAATGTGTAGATGATTAAGCGTCTATGACTTACTTTCACTTTTATTTGCGATGTTTGCAGTTAGTTTGACGCTCAGCTGCTGCTCATCTGCGGCGGTGATGCGTGTCGCAGCGCCGTCATTTCTGACAATAACATAGCCTGTAAACGCTCTCACTCGTTTATGTTTTAGCATTTTTGGGAGGAGTAAAATATACATGTGTGATATCAACAACCAGATTGCGTTTACACGTAAAGATCCGAACACAATGCGAGCCAGACTAGCCTACCTCCAGATGGTCAGGCATATCGATCACAATCCGATCACAACGTAATACCTTGCATTAACATTTCTTTTTTTATTATCCGGATAACTTATCTGGATACAGATCGCATTTTAATACCAGGTGTAGGGGTCTCAGAGACTAGACCGGCGAGAAACTTCACGAGAACGGCGGAAAGCCTCCACAGGGCGGGGAGATACTATAGGCTACTGCCTATGGGAGCGGCCGCTTCTCCGCTCTTGATTCCGATTGGCCAGTGTCAGACAGTCAGACCTGTCAGTCTCTCAGCTCGCGTCCGCTTCATGCGGCTTCATGAGAGAGACGCATAAGTCCGGAATTGGATGATTTAACAAATACTTACGATAGAATATATTTACAATTAATAATGATTTAAAAACAAAATACATAACGCGCCGGGCCGCCGGCCAAACCAGACCGCGGCCCACCGGGAATCTCCCGGTAGTCCCGATGGCCAGTACATATGCCTGATTTAGTATCTTTAATATATTTTCATAATTTTGAAGAAGTTTGGTGTGGGAATAATTAAAAATTACTTAAGAGGGGGGAAATAAAAATGTAAAGGCTGGTTTTGCAAAACATTCACATACAGTACAGACCGAAACAACCGACATCCTGTTGGGCTGGCTTAAAGTTGTTTGGGCTAATGAGATCTATAAGTGTACCGAGTTTAATATTATTATATGCAAGTGTGTTTGATTTATGGACCCAATTTTCAGATCAAGTTTATGGACCAAGTTAATTTAATTAATAAACTAATTATATAAAACTATTGTCAATGCACTACAATTTAACGGGTTATATTATGCCTTCACTTATAAAAATTAAAATAAAAACTTATTTAAAACATACCAGGCTTAAGAAATGTATTAAGAAATTACACAGCAGAAAAAACACACAGCAGTGAAATGGTTAAGCCCCTCCCCTACTAACACACACACAGACAGAGACAGAGATGTAGGTTCAAAGGGAGCATGACCAGATTCAAACAAACGTATCTTACTTTCTGTGGGTCCTAGGTAATGAGTGTCAATTAGAAAGTTGTCCGGCTCGAGGAGTACAATATACATACCGATTTTTGTAACTGTAGATAAAACTAACAACCCAACTTTTGTCAAAAGGTGGCGCTACTGAGCCCTCACCACGCCCGTTTCTGAAACTTTGCACATGTCTACTGGCTAATAAATGTGATGTGTCTGAGGAGTTTCATGCAATTTGAAGCATGCTAAGGGTCTCAAAAGCATCCTAAAAGAATGGTAAAGTTTGATGCGTCGCCACGGCAACAGTTTCAAAGACATCAATAATCCATTCACAGGTCTACATCTGCCGTATGTTTACATTATACAGATGAAGTTTGAAGCAAATCGGGTTAAAATAAGAGGGTGATTTCAAAGCATTTTGAAAGTGACACACTTCCTGCTGCCAGTTGGTGGCGCTATAACTTTGACACACAATAGTCACATCCTAGTGATCGTCCTCTTACAGCGAACACACTCCTGAAGTTTCATCAAGATCGGTTGATGTATGCTGAAGTTAGGACACACTTCCTGTTTCACGTTTCTCACCATAATTTTGTTTCCTCGCCACAGCCAAACCGTTCGAGATATCAAAAATCCCCTCGCAATTTTTGATCCTCTATGTCTTTACTTCAGGCTGACCGAGTTTCGTTCCATGCGGATGAATGCTCTAGGACGAGTACATTAAATTCCATTGCACGCGTTTTAAAAACAACCGTAAATATCTGACTTCCTGTTGGGCTGGGGTAAAAAGTAAAAGCGCGATGTATATATGAAACGATGAGATCGACATGTGTACCGAGTTTCATATTATTACATGCAAGCGTGTTTGATTTATGGACAAAGTGTTCAGACCCCGTTCCAGGGGGCGCTGACGAGCCGCCCTGCCGCGCCCGTGTACCAGCTTCAGCCCGGCTCTGATGGCCGCGGGTTCTGACCCGTGTGCAAAGTTTCAAGAGTTTTTGAGCATGTTAAGGGCCCCGAAAGTGCCCGGATAGTCGTTAGAAAAAAAAAAAAAAAAAAAAAAAAAAAAAAAAAAAATAATCCTAAGGAAAACAATAGGGCCTTCGCCCTTTCAGGGCTTGGGCCCTAATAAATATATATATAAATATAGCTGCGAGCAGCGATTGCGGGCCCAAGCCGGTGGCACCGCAACCCCGGTGCCTTTAGTTACCTAAAGGCACCGGGATGGCGGTACCGCCGGCTTTGGCCCGCAATCGCTGCTCGCAGCTATATTTATATATATATATATATATATATATATATATATATATATATATATATATATATAAAGCCGGTGGCACCGCACCCTTGGTGCTTTTAGGGTTATTCTACATGACGTGCAAAAACATAACCCCCGCTTTGACTGTCAAAAAGAAGTGTGCTGAAGAGCTTGCAGCAGTGAAGGCTCTGCAAAAGTGCGGATCGAGGGCACATTTTAACCACAAAGTATGCATAAGCAACCTTCTGAAAGGTCAGGTGTACATCAAGGTCTACATCTGTACTGTGTTTACATTATAGTATGTAGGGATGCGCCGATCCGATACTCAGGATCGTTATCAGCTCCGATACTGCCATCTTTGCCGGATCGGGTATATTTACACCACTTTAATCAAACCACTCTTCTTTAAAACATTACGATGTGATTTTTTCCACATGTATTTTGTTACTCTTATTGAGCTATTTTGTCCGCATAAAAGATTCACTGCCAATCGTACGTGCTCACATCATTCTCTTTCTGTGAAAGCTGTATACTGCATTCACCAGTTTTCACTCTACAGCTATTGACCAGAGCACTGAAATTATTTCTCACTTAAACTACAATCAAATGGATTTTCCCACACATTTTGCATTAGTCCTCTGCATGGCATTTTATTATTTTCTGAGCAGCTTCAGAAGTGCATGCACACAGCCTAGAACACATGACACGCACACACAGTCACGAGAGAGGCGCGATCGAACTCTGTGTGTGTTTGTGTGTGAACAATGGAAACTCCATTTTGTTCATACAGGAAAATATTCAGACTAATGTCTTGTGGGAGCAACAGAATACATGTAACAGCATTATGTAATCAGGAAACAAAAATCCAGTAACTGTATATTATTACAGTGAGTTACATCAAAAAAGTAATCAGATTGTAGTTACTTTTTGAAAAAGTATAAAGTACTTAAAGCCAATTAATATAAAGTGGGACCCTTTTTTATGAAATAATTTGTAACTGTATCGGAATACATTTTTTAAAGTAACCCTCCCAAGCCTGGTCTTGTGTGGACGTCGTGAAATTAGAAAATAGAGATCGTTCATTTAGTTCTTTAGCCTATATACATGTTTTTATATCCACATATTTTGTTCTAATGTCACAAATAATAATTTTAGGGTTTACTATAGCCTACATTTCACTCAAATATTTTTGTACTTTCGAGCAATAAACTGAAAGTAATGTGAATATTGCCATTCAGGGCTGGACTGGGACAAAAAAAATCAGCCCTGGACACTTCATCCAGACCGGCCCACTATGCAAACACACACACACGTGCATTAATCTATACGTGCATTAATCTGCATGTAAAATTACTGATTAGATTTCATTTACTATCAAAACCAAGAAAAAACTATTAAAATAATAAACAAAGGGAATGGAAATCATTTTATAAGGCTTTATTGTAAATAACTGGTCTGAATTTATGTGCCACTTAATATTTTAATAGAATATTCTTAGGCTATACTACATATATTTCATGAAGTGCAACATCACGGTGAGGACCTACAGATATATTCTGTAGCTCCTGGCAGTGATGTTTCACCTCATGAAATATAGTTTATATAATATAGCATAAGAATATTCTGTTACAATATTATGTTCACATTTATGACACAGACAGTAGATAATATTATGTTCACATTTATGACACAGACAGTATAGGCTTCTGCCAGGCACTTTCAGGGAGACAAATTGAAAAAAATATGTATTTATGTGCATATTTATATGCAAAATACTCCTTTTTCACATCAACTATGTGCTATGGTCATTAAATGGCTATCCTTTTCACTTAAGTCCAGCAAATAATTCATTTATTTTAACACATTTGGTGGCATCTGCCTCAAGTTATTGTCGTTGTTATGAAATACAGTCGTATGTTTGCATAGAATTCATTTTGAACACTATAATATTACATGCTTTCAAAATCTGAGGTAAATTATCCGTTATGGCTTGTGGCACAGTGACCTATTTTTAACTAAAAATAAATAATGTGTACTCATAACCAGTGTAATTTCTTCATTCTGTCAGCCGCGACATCGCAGAAATAGGAACCGTTTCTAAATTAGAAACTTCGCATGTCGCCGTCGCGTCTGGTTAGGACAAAAACTCTGATTTACATGGAAAAGATACCTTTTATCGCGTGTCGCGGCGTCGTGTGTAGTTAGGACATATTGTACTGTAACGGTAGTCGATACGCGTTCTTCTGATCATTAAAAAGAATGAGGTTATATTGACAGATGAATAGGCTACGCTCAGTTTATCAAATACGCTCAGTTTATTAAATGTCTCTTGCAAACTATGAAGAGACAATGATGAATCAATACACACTGACATGGCGATGCTGGACTGATTCTTTATTTACACCATCATACAGTAATTTTGTCGGTTGTTTATTACAGATATTAGCATGCATTTTATTGATCATCAGCTAATTTCATCAATAGACATCAATAAGAGAGAGTGGCAACAGCCCTTGTAAGAGTCAAGAGATCATTTCTTTCTTTACTTGAAGATGATTGTGTAGATGATTAAGCGTCTCTGACTTACTTTCACTTTTATTTGCGATGTTTGCACGTTGGTTTGACGCCCAGCTGCTGCTTATCTGCGGTGGTGATGCGTGTCGCAGTAGCGCCGTCATCATGTCTGACTATAACAGCCTGTAAACGCTCTCACTCGTTTATTTTTTAGCATTTTTGGGAGGAGTAAAATATACATGTGTGATATCAACAACCAGATTGCGTTTACACGTAAAGATCCGAACACAATGCGAGCCAGACTACCTCCAGATGGTCAGGCAAATCGATCACAATCCGATCACAACATAATACCTTGCATTGATATTTCTTTTTTATTATCCGGATAACTTATCTGGATACAGATCGCATTTTAATACCAGGTGTAGGGGTCTCAGAGACGAGACCGGCGAGAAACTTCACGAGACCAGCGGAATGCCTCCACAGGGCGGGGAGATACTATACTGCCTATGGGAGCGGCCGCTTCTCCGCTCTTGATTCCGATTGGCCAGTGTCAGACAGTCAGACCTGTCAGTCTCGCAGCTGGACCAAGTTTATGGACCAAGTTAATTTAATTAATAAACTAATTATATAAAACTATTGTCAATGCACTACAATTTAACTGGTTATATTATGCCTTCACTTATAAAAATTAAAATAAAAACTTAAAACATACCAGGCTTAAGAAATGTATTAAGAAATTACACAGCAGAAAAAAACACACAGCACTGAAATGGTTAAGTTAAACCCCTCCCCCTACTAACACACACACAGAGAGAGACAGAGATGTAGGCTCAAAGGGAGCATGACCAGATTCAAACAAACATATCTTACTTTCTGTGGGTCCTAGTTAAAGAGTGTCAATTAGAAAGTTGTCCGGCTCGAGGAGTACAATATACATACTGATTTTTGTAACTGTAGATAAAACTAACAACCCAACTTTTGTCAAAAGGTGGCGCTACTGAGCCCTCACCACGCCCGTTTCTGAAACTTTGCACATGTCTACTGGCTAATAAATGTGATGTGTCTGAGGAGTTTCATGCAATTTGAAGCATGCTAAGGGTCTCAAAAGCATCCTAAAAGAATGGTAAAGTTTGATGCGTCACCACGGCAACAGTTTCAAAGATATTAAGAATCCATTCACAGGTCTACATCTGCCGTATGTTTACATTATACAGATGAAGTTTGAAGCAAATCGGGTTAAAATAAGAGGGTGATTTCAAAGCATTTTGAAAGTGACACACTTCCTGCTGCCAGTTGGTGGCGCTATAACTTTGACACACAATAGTCACATCCATGTGATCGTCCTCTTACGGCGAACACACTCCTGAAGTTTCATCAAGATCAGTTAATGTATGCTGAAGTTAGGACACACTTCCTGTTTCACGTTTCTCACCATAATTTTGTTTCCTCGCCACAGCCAAACCGTTCGAGATATCAAAAATCCCCTCGCAATTTTTGATCGTCTATGTCTTGACTTCAGGCTGACCGAGTTTCGTTCCATGCGGATGAATGCTCTAGGAGGAGTACATTAAATTCCATTGCAAGCATTTTAAAAACAACCGTAAATATCTGACTTCCTGTTGGGCTGGGGTAAAAAGTAAAAGTGCGATGAATATATGAAACGATGAGATTGACATGTGTACCGAGTTTCATATTATTACATGCAAGCGTGTTTGATTTATGGACAAAGTGTTCAGACCCTGTTCCAGGGGGCGCTGACGAGCCGCCCTGCCACGCCCGGGTACCAGCTTCAGCCCGGCTCTGATGGCCGCGGGTTCTGACCTGTGTGCAAAGTTTCAAGAGTTTTTGAGCATGTTAAGGGACCCAAAAGTGCCCGGATAGTCGTTAGAAAAAAAAAAAAAAAAAAAAAATATATATATATATATATATAAATATAGCTGCGAGCAGCGATTGCGGGCCCAAGCCGGTGGCACCGCAACCCCGGTGCCTTTAGTTACCTAAAGGCACCGGGATGGCGGTACCGCCGGCTTGGGCCCGCAATCGCTGCTCGCAGCTATATTTATATATATATATATATATATATAAAGCCGCAGCTATATATATATATATATATATATATATATATATACATAAAGCTGGTGGCACCGCCACCTTGGTGCTTTTAGGGTTATTCTACATGACGTGCAAAAACATAACCCCCGCTTTGACTGTCAAAAAGAAGTGTGCCGAAGAGCTTGTTTATGTGTCACTTAATATTCTAATAGAATATTCTTAGGCTATACTACGTATATTTCATGAAGTACAACATCACGGTGAGGACCTACAGAAATATATATTCTGTAGCTCCTGGCAGTGATGTTTCACCTCATGAAATATAGTTTATATAATATAGCATAAGAATATTCTGTTACAATATTATGTTCACATTTATGACACAGACGGTAGATAATATTATGTTCACATTTATGACACAGACAGTATAGGCTTCTGCCAGGCACTTTCAGGGATACAAATTGAAAAAATATGTATTTATGTGCATATTTATATGCAAAATACTCCTTTTTCACATCAACTATGTGCTATGGTCATTAAATGGCTATCCTTTTCACTTAAGTCCAGCAAATAATTCATTTATTTAACACATTTGGTGGCATCTGCCTCAAGTTAGCGTTGTTATGAAATACAGTCGTATGTTTGCATAGAATTCATTTTGAACACGATAATATTACATGCTTTCAAAATCTGAGGTAAATTATCCGTTATGGCTTGTGGCACAGTGACCTATTTTTAACTAAAAATAAATAATGTGTAGCTACTCATAACCAGTGTAATTTCTTCATTCTGTCAGCCGCGACGTCGCAGAAATAGGAACCGTTTCTAAATTAGAAACTTCACATGTCGCCGTCGCGTCTGGTTAGGACAAAAACTCTGATTTACATGGAAAAGATACCTTTTATCGCGTGTCGCGGCGTCGTGTGTAGTTAGGACACGGTGTAAGCGGCCGCTTCTCAGGTCTAGAATCTGAACTTGATTTTTGATTGGCCAGTGTCAGACAGTCAGACCTGTCAGTCTCTCAGCTCGCGTCAGCTTCATGCGGCTTCATGAGAGAGACGCATAAGTCCGGAATTGGACAATTTAACAATATACTTACGATAGAATATATTTACAATTAATAATGATTTAAAAACAAAATACATAACGCGCCGGGCCGCCGGCCCAACCAGACCGCGGCCCACCGGGAATCTCCCGGTAGTCCCGATGGCCAGTACATATGCCTGATTTAGTATCTTTAATATATCGTCGCTGCCCGATGAAACTCACGTATGTCCAAAACGGTTACTTTTCAGGAAGTGGAAAAAAACATGTTATTTCAAAAGCAGCTGAACGTAGCATTCTCATGCTTGGCACAACATCTTTAAATGTAACCATATTCTTGCCAGTGTCATGATATAATCCATATTTGACCCAAAATCGAGTTTAAATGGACATACGTGCATATTGTACTGTAACGGTGGTCGATAAGCGTTCTTCAGTTCATTAAAAGAATGAGGTTAGCCTATATTGATAGATGAATAGGCTACGCTCAGTTTATCAAATACGCTCAGTTTATTAAATGTCTCTTGCAAACTATGAAGAGACAACCCAGCAAGCAATAGCCATCATTTCACCGTCTACGTTAAATAGAGACCCGATATAGTCCGGCTATGTGTAACCCACTTCTAGCCAAAATAACATTGAATCATGGCTAAATGTATTTTTTCCAAAATAACTTGCAAAATGTATTATATTCCATCATGTAAGCAAAGTCAACTGTGATTACAAGGTGTTTGGTTTGATTTCTTTGACATTTTCTATGTGTAGGCTGTGTGAAGACGCGATCTAGCTCGTATAGTCTGTCCGGCTATTTATAGCCCACTTCTAGTCGAAACTGATTAATTGTCGTTTTAATGAATTGTTTGGCAGGCAACGCATGAGATAGTTGATATCCCATCATGTTCGCATTGGTAAACATATCTACAAGGTGCCAGTGTCATATCATGACATGGTCGATTTGTAGTCACGATCCTCTGAATTGGATGGGCTATGTGCAGTCTGCTTTTAGCCCACTGGCGAAATCGAGGCTATCAGTGGTCTACGTTTAACGGCTTGGCTATAGCCCTGATTTAGACCAGCGATTAGTAGGCTATTGCCAAAATAAATCTTAAAATTGTTTTCTTGTTTTTCACCCACGCAGCTTCATGTTTGCTGTCACAGTCACACATTAATTAAAAATCTATGGTTTTATTTGACTGTTTTTCATTTTAAATTAAATAAAAATGCAATTACATTTATCAACCGCTAGATGGCAACAGCCCTACTGAGACATGACTGCTGACAACGCGAGTCTTGATAGCACAGATCACCGGTCACGCGATCGTCGATCGACCATTCTCAAATATTTTAAACGAGGCAGAGCATTGCATTCAGCTGACGGTCGACGACAACAGGTAAAATACATTCCCACTTTTGTCTTTTAAGCATATGTGTTTTCATTTTGACGTGTTAATTTTTTAGATAAATTATTTGTTATCATGTGTTGTTGGAATCGTGACATTTTAGCGGGTGTGTCATGGTACATGCACGTGTAGGCCTAACGTTACTGAATCCAAAGCTGTAAACATGAAACACATGCAATCTATTATAAAGTGTTATGAAAGCCACACTTATATTTGGCTCTTTTCTTTAGATCATTGTGATATAAAAATAGCATTTCCTCACTAAATCTCTCGTCTTTGACAAAGTCCATCATTGATATAAATTATAAAATTGAATTTGTCTGAACATTGGCTTGTTGGAGAGCATAAGCAAATAGAGTAGAATAATATTTGTTATTGTACAAGCAAAGTAAGATGAAGTTTCATTCAAAATGCCTTCATTAATTCAAGTTTGAAACTTTCAAATTAATTTTATAATACAGCATAAAAATACAAATGATTGGTTATATAAAATAAGCAAATCTAAAAAGTCTCCGCCAGTATATCAATAATGCAAATAGCTCCGATGTGCATTAAAACCTAAACAGAACACAAGAACACACACACACACACACACACACACACACACACACAAAACGTACATGTACTTTCAACAATGCTTTTCTTGTGCTAATTATTTTATTCTTATTTGGCAGATGCTGTGATGACCAACTTCCCAGCAGCAACAGAGTTTTCTATTTTATTAGCCTATCTTAAGTTGTTCATGTTAAAATAATTTTATATTTTTAATTTTAATATTGGTGTGGTAATTTTTATGTTTTGAAGTTACGTAATGTTGTTCTTTTGCTAAATAAAGCCTTTTATATATATATATATATATATATTTTTGGAATGGCTTGTTATTTATGTGAACCTGTTATATTTGAGTGAAAAGAATCTTTTAACCATTTTGTTGTCTATTGCATGTATATGTAGTCGTTTAATAGTTGTCTAATTGATGACTAGTCTATTCTTGGGCTTAGACGTCTATTAGATTTTCACTGACAGCCCAAATTTAGCCTTGTTTTAGCCTAGACCCATATGCACTGCCTATTAGACGTATAAATGTAGTCGTTCAATAGCCGTCTAATTGTTAACCATAGTCTGTTCTTGGGCTACGGTTAGATGTCTATTCTTGGGCTATGGTTAGACGTCTATTAGATTTTCACTGACAGCCCAAATTTAGCCTTGATTTAGCCTAGACGTCTGGGCTATGTTTTGACGGCTATTAGACGTCTTTTGGACGTAAAATTGCTTGCTGGGAATGATGAATCAATACACACTGACATGGCGATGCTGGACTGATTCTTTATTTACACCATCATACAGTAATTTTGTCGGTTGTTTATTACAGATATTAGCATGCATTTTATTGATCATCAGCTAATTTCATCAATAGATATCAATAAGAGAGAGTGGCAACAGCCCTGGTAAGAGTCAAGAGATCATTTCTTTCTTTACTTGAAGATGAATGTGTAGATGATTAAGCGTCTATGACTTACTTTCACTTTTATTTGCGATGTTTGCACGTTGGTTTGACGCTCAGCTGCTGCTCATCTGCGGCGGTGATGCGTTTCGCAGCGCCGTCATTTCTGACTATAACAGCCTGTAAACGCTCTCACTCGTTTATGTTTTAGCATTTTTGGGAGGAGTAAAATATACATGTGTGATAACAACCAGATTGCGTTTACACGTAAAGATCCGAACACAATGCGAGCCAGACTAGCCTACCTCCAGATGGTCAGGCATATCGATCACAATCCGATCACAACGTAATACCTTGCATTAACATTTCTTTTTTTATTATCCGGATAACTTATCTGGATACAGATCGCATTTTAATACCAGGTGTAGGGGTCTCAGAGACTAGACCGGCGAGAAACTTCACGAGAACGGCGGAAAGCCTCCACAGGGCGGGGAGATACTATACTGCCTATGGGAGCGGCCGCTTCTCCGCTCTTGATTCCGATTGGCCAGTGTCAGACAGTCAGACCTGTCAGTCTCTCAGCTCGCGTCCGCTTCATGCGGCTTCATGAGAGAGACGCAGAAGTCCGGAATTGGATGATTTAACAAATACTTACGATAGAATATATTTACAATTAATAATGATTTAAAAACAAAATACATAACGCGCCGGGCCGCCGGCCAAACCAGACCGCGGCCCACCGGGAATCTCCCGGTAGTCCCGATGGCCAGTACATATGCCTGATTTAGTATCTTTATTATATTTTCATAATTTTAAAGAAGTTTGGTGTGGGAATAATTAAAAATTACTTAAGAGGGGGGAAATAAAAATGTAAAGGCTGGTTTTGCAAAACATTCACATACAGTACAGACCGAAACAACCGACATCCTGTTGGGCTGGCTTAAAGTTGTTTGGGCTAATGAGATCTATAAGTGTACCGAGTTTAATATTATTATATGCAAGTGTGTTTGATTTATGGACCCAATTTTCAGATCAAGTTTATGGACCAAGTTAATTTAATTAATAAACTAATTATATAAAACTATTGTCAATGCACTACAATTTAACGGGTTATATTATGCCTTCACTTATAAAAATTAAAATAAAAACTTATTTAAAACATACCAGGCTTAAGAAATGTATTAAGAAATTACACAGCAGAAAAAACACACAGCAGTGAAATGGTTAAGCCCCTCCCCTACTAACACACACACAGACAGAGACAGAGATGTAGGTTCAAAGGGAGCATGACCAGATTCAAACAAACATATCTTACTTTCTGTGGGTCCTAGGTAATGAGTGTCAATTAGAAAGTTGTCCGGCTCGAGGAGTACAATATACATACCGATTTTTGTAACTGTAGATAAAACTAACAACCCAACTTTTGTCAAAAGGTGGCGCTACTGAGCCCTCACCACGCCCGTTTCTAAAACTTTGCACATGTCTACTGGCTAATAAATGTGATGTGTCTGAGGAGTTTCATGCAATTTGAAGCATGCTAAGGGTCTCAAAAGCATCCTAAAAGAATGGTAAAGTTTGATGCGTCGCCACGGCAACAGTTTCAAAGACATCAATAATCCATTCACAGGTCTACATCTGCCGTATGTTTACATTATACAGATGAAGTTTGAAGCAAATCGGGTTAAAATAAGAGGGTGATTTCAAAGCATTTTGAAAGTGACACACTTCCTGCTGCCAGTTGGTGGCGCTATAACTTTGACACACAATAGTCACATCCTAGTGATCGTCCTCTTACAGCGAACACACTCCTGAAGTTTCATCAAGATCGGTTGATGTATGCTGAAGTTAGGACACACTTCCTGTTTCACGTTTCTCACCATAATTTTGTTTCCTCGCCACAGCCAAACCGTTCGAGATATCAAAAATCCCCTCGCAATTTTTGATCCTCTATGTCTTGACTTCAGGCTGACCGAGTTTCGTTCCATGCGGATGAATGCTCTAGGACGAGTACATTAAATTCCATTGCACGCGTTTTAAAAACAACCGTAAATATCTGACTTCCTGTTGGGCTGGGGTAAAAAGTAAAAGCGCGATGTATATATGAAACGATGAGATCGACATGTGTACCGAGTTTCATATTATTACATGCAAGCGTGTTTGATTTATGGACAAAGTGTTCAGACCCCGTTCCAGGGGGCGCTGACGAGCCGCCCTGCCGCGCCCGTGTACCAGCTTCAGCCCGGCTCTGATGGCCGCGGGTTCTGACCCGTGTGCAAAGTTTCAAGAGTTTTTGAGCATGTTAAGGGCCCCAAAAGTGCCCGGATAGTCGTTAGAAAAAAAAAAAAAAAAAAAAAAAAAAAAAAATAATAATCCTAAGGAAAACAATAGGGCCTTCGCCCTTTCAGGGCTTGGGCCCTAAAAAAAAAATAATCCTAAGGAAAACAATAGGGCCTTCGCCCTTTCAGGGCTTGGGCCCTAATAATCCTAAGGAAAACAATAGGGCCTTCGCCCTTTCAGGGCTTGGGCCCTAAATAGGGCCTTCGCCCTTTCAGGGCTTGGGCCCTAAATATAGCTGCGAGCAGCGATTGCGGGCCCAAGCCGGTGGCACCGCAACCCCGGTGCCTTTAGTTACCTAAAGGCTCCGGGGTGGCGGTACCACCGCCTTTGGCCCTTCATCGCTGCTCAGAGCTATATATATATATATACAGTATATATATATATATATATATATATATATATATATATATAGCCGGTGGCACCGCCACCCTGGTGCCTTTAGGGTTATTGTGCACAAACGTAACACTGCTTTGACTGTCGAAAAGAAGTGTGCCGTAGAGCTTGCAACAGTGTGGGCTCTGCAAAAGTGCGCATCGAGGACACTTATCAACCAAAATCTATGCGTGAGCAACCTTCTGAAACTTAAAATGAAAAATGAGACACCCTACAGACATTCATGGCTTTAGCTGACACATTACATAAGTACACAACACTGAAAATTCATATGAAGTGTGCCATTTGGGACAGGGCCTATGATCGCGAACACAGTTTAATGTTCCCTCTAATTTTTTTCTATTTTTTCACCACCTGAGCAAAAATATTCTTTATACCTGACCTGTACATCATATGTAGAAACACAATGTTTTCAACATTCAGTTGTAACTTTTAACTTGAATGTGCCAGTTATATTTTATTTGACCCTTAATGTAACGTATTGGTATTAAATCATATTTGTGAAAAACAAGCAGTTAATTAAGAAGTCACTAAATGAAGCACATTTTAGGTTATCTGATATTTTTTTCCAGTGCTGTTAACTGTACAGTCTTTACCAATAAATACTATGAAAAATAATTTACAAAATCTTTTGCAGGACAGTTCAATTGTTTACAATAAAAGAATATAGTAAGAAAGAAAAGTAAGCTGTTACGCTGAGATGGTTTGGGAAAACCATAAAGTGTTTTTGTACCAAGGTTATTATAGTTTTGCATTTTTCATTAGTTTTTATTTTTATTTCGTTTGGAATTTTTATTTTCAAATTCAGTGGGCTTTATGCACAGCTGCACTACTTCCTGAACTTAAGCCAGCTCCTTGTTTCCTGTCTGCCATTATTGGGCAAACTTGATTAATTCAGGTGTGTCTGATTATTCTTGCCGTGACTACTGAGGTCAGGCACACCTGAATTAATCAATTTGTCCAATAATGGCAGACAGGAAACAAGGAGCTGGCTTAAATTCAGGAAGTAGCGCAGCTGTGCATAAAGCCAGTTTAGTTTTAATTAGTTTTAAAAGTGGGTTTACTAATTTAGTTTAGTTTCTATTTTTTGAAAATGCTTAGTTTTAGTTTAGATTTTATTAGTTTTAGTGTTAGTTTTAGTCTTTTTTGTAGTTTGGGTAATTTGTCAGGGGCAAGGTTGAAAAAGGTCAGAAAAAGAATTATAACTCAACAAAAACATCAAACAATTTTAGAAATATCTTTTCGACATTAAAACCAGCACATAAAATGTAGCCTACAATGTGAAATTCCTTTACCGTACCAACAATCTACATATCTTATATATAAAAATCCCACAGCTTTACAATTTCCACACCCTATAGGGGAGAGTGGGGCACAATGTAACGCTTTTTGACTTTCTCAGTTTGTGTAATTCTACAAAGGGTTTAGAGTATTTATTTTTTCCCACATTAATTTCCCACATGTCTAGTACAATTATGTGGTTTTGTTTTATGAATACAGTGTATACTTTTTACTTGATTTACCCTGAAAGAATGGAAGTGAAATGTGACAACATGCCCCATAGGTGAGGGGCACATTGTAAAGTCACCATATAACAGCTTCAATTGTTATCAGATCTAATAAAAAATATACAAGTCAAACCAAAATATTTTTAAATAAAATACAATTATTAACTTTTTTCAAATAAAATAATGTGATTTTTTTAATAATTAAAAATAATCTAATTTTTGATTTTGACAACAATCACACCGGAAAACACAGCTATACAGCATAGTTCAAAACAAAATATAATGAATAATCTCTGAACATTGACTGTCATTATTTACATGTTTCTCGTGTTTTCTCAGTAGAATTCATACAAGTATAGAATAGCATATTTCTAACGGGGCACATATTCCTGGATCAACATCTTTTTTTCGGAATTTTGGCGCAATTTTTTTCTCTATAGTGTTGAAATGGCAACTAGTAAATACACAAAGTTTCGTCATGCCAGCGTTTGTGGAAGTATTTAAAACAAGCGTGTTACTTGCAACTAGCCCCGCGTTACTTTGTGCCCAGAGCTCCCCTACTAAATGTACCCTATACAACACTAATCTGGACTGAAGCAGCAAACATTAATTGTAAGAGTAAAATAATGACATAACATTATTTAATATTTGAATCACAGCTTATAGAGTTTTGACATCGACAACCCAGCAGCATTTTACCTCAAAATTGCGACCAAGTCAGTTAACTTTCTAACGAAGGCTCAATCGCTTCTCGGGTCGACATTAACACACTGAAAGAATTGTATTAAGAATTTAAAATATTTGTACACCACCTTTTAATGTGTGATTGCGTAAGGATGTTCATCATGAGATACCAACCTTTTGCGAACTTGCTTTCAACATCGAACCCTCGTTTTCATGGAGACGCGGTATGCACTGCTGGAGGGGAGGGGCTGTGTGTGTGTGCGTGTGCGCGCGTCCATGTGAGAGAGATGGAGGGGGAGCATTACAGGGAAATGAAATGCAGCTGAACGAACACACTGCGTGTTTTAAATAGCATTAAAATTAAAGACATTTACAAAGACGAAAAACTAAGGACATTTGCTCTATAATTTTATTTTATTTTAGTTAGTTTTGCAAACACACATTACAGTTTTAGTTGGTTATAGTTTTTTTGTAATGGCTCGTTTTTATTTTTATTTCAGTTAACGACAATGTGTTTTCCCATCTAGTTTTCGTTTTTTCGTTAGTTTTCGTTAACGATTATAACCTTGTTTTGTACAGTCAATGAATTGTGTACAGGAAGCATTAAACCATCAAAGTTAAATGGTTGTTTGTTGCTTATGAATTTCCAATATTTTCTTTAGCAAGGGGTTTCAAACTTTTATTGGCAATGAGCCCTAAACAACCCTTGTGAGGTACTTTATTTAGCCTTAAAATATAATAAAATATAGGCCTAATATAACCTAAACAATACATTTGTTAGATTCTTTATTCAGGCTCATAATATAATACAAAAGAGGCCTAATAAAATATAAAAAAACGAATTGAAGTATTTGAAGTGAAATTATATATCAGTTCAAATGCTTCAATTTGTGCACATAATATATTATTATAATATGAAAACAAACTGAAGCATTTAAATAGATCTAATAGCTAAATATTTTCAAGAAAAGTGAATATGCGAACTCTTTAATAGTAATCATACCTACCCTCCACCCCACACACACAAAATCATCGATTTAAACAACCCTAAATAGCCGACTTCCTGTTGGGCTGGGGTAAAAAGTAAGAGTGTGAAGTATATATGAACCGATGAGATCTATATGTGTACCAAGTTTCATATTATTACATGCAAGTGTGTTTGATTTATGGACCAAATTTTCAGATCAAGTTTATGGACCTTCAAGTTTAAGTTAATTTAATTAATAAACTAATTATATAAAACTATTGTCAATGCACTACAATTAAACTGGTTATATGCCTTTACTTATAAAAAAACTTATTTAAAACATACCAAGCTTAAGAAATGTATTTTCTTTTTCAGCAGGCGAGACACACAGCAGTGAAATAGTTAAGCCCCCTCCCCCTGCACACACACACAGACATGCACACACACAGACAGGCAAACACACAGACTGAGACAGAGATGTAGGCTAAAACAGAGCATGACCAGATTCAAACAAACATATCCCCCTGGGGACCAAGGTGTATTTGGGGTCCTTGAGAGGTTCTGACATGCCCTAACATCTGTGTTTTTTTCAGCTGTTTATAAACATATTAATGACACAGGTGAAATTACACTATATTTAGCAGAAACAGGGCAACCATGACATATGGGCAACATGTTTGTACATGTTTGTATTTTTGAGAGAATATTGTTTATGCGTGGTTATTGTAAAAACTAAAAATGAAAGTTTCTGAAATAAGGCCACAAAACACATGTGAAATATGCGTCCACAAGACTTTTGACTGATTGATGTTGTTGCCTAGGGTTTTTTCTTCACAATGATCTGAAAATCATCCCCCTAATCATTCACATAAAACTGTGAATTGGGTTATATTGTGAAAAACATTTTTTTTGTTTGCCAAGGCAATATGCGAATGGGCGTGAACAGGCCAGCCCTCATCATGTATAATTAGGTGATTCACACCTGAGAGAGACAAATGCATAATAATGAGCCTTTCATTCAGGTGAGTCAGACAAGAAAAAAAAATGAAAGGACAACATACATATATATATATATATATATATGTATATATATGTATATATATATATATATATATATATATATATATAACACAGAAGGTCAGATGCAAAAGCCTCTAAGTTCCATTTTAAATTCTTCTAGAATGATCATTTTTATCAAGCTTGTAAGCTTTAAGTTCAGTTAAGTTCAGTAGTCTTCATTGCCATTATGTGAAATTATTGAAGTTATATAGGCCTATACAAGCTTGATAAAAATGATCATTCTAGAAAAAATTCAAATGGCACTTAGAGGCTTTTGCATCTGAGCTCTTCATATGTATGTATAAAATCAAAGTACAAATGAAAGTCAAAACCCATTTTTTGTCATACCTGGAAACAAATCCTGGTCAAATATTATATGGGCCATGTATAATTGGTTCAGAGTTAGAGTTTAAAACATCAAGATGTTTTAAACTCTAACCGAAAAGTGTGTTTAAATATGATTCGAGTGTGTGGCTAAGAAAATAATATGAGCAGAACTCTAACAGTCTCTAACTAAATGAACGTTCGTTCGTACGTCCGTCCACACGCCCGAATCATATTTAAACACACTTTTTGGTTATAGGTACAGATAAATAATGTTATCTTACTAATGTAAGGATGTCACTTGAGATTCTTGTTCCAATGAAAGCGAAAGTGAATGAACGCACTGCGCGCGCGTGTGAATTCGTCTATTCTTTCCTATCAGACGCGCATTTGATATTTACACAGTCTTTGTAGACACTATTCAATAACGCGATTAGAACAAAGCACTTATAATAAATGACTTACTGCATCAGCTGAATCCGTGCTCCTCAAAATGAAAGTATAAGGTAACTTTTTTCCAGGATCTCCTCACTGCGCATGCAAGACTAAAGAATAGGACGAGGTTATCCGTAATAGTGTTTTTATCGATATGGGCATAAATGTGGGCGTTTTCATGGCTTGTCTCAACATTAGAATTTGAATAGCATGCGCTCCCAGTGGGCGCGGTCACATTAGTACCTCATTTGCTGTAATGAGGTGAAAGGGAAAATCCTGACATCTCTTTCTTTTCATACAGATTACATCAACTGAGAGTAGTTGCTTTTTATATAAATGACTTAAATTAAAAGAAGAAAATCTCAGCTTCATAAAGAGAGATTTTTCGTGTGTCTGTGATAAGTATTTAATGAGTTACAGCTCTTTTTTCGGACGCGTTTCAGAAAGATTTTTGCGGAGACAGAGTGAGCTGAAAGCGCACCCTGTTTAATTTATTTATTTTACAAAAACACAAGGTTTTGATATTAATAAGAGTGTACACAAAAAAGAAGACCCTCTATAGTTTATAATCATGTATCGATATTATTTATATGACCATCAATGACGGAGTATTTTAAGTCTATGTTGCAGCTGTGTGAAAAAAAACGATCAAAACGCGGGGGCACGTTTTTGGTCCCCAGGGGGATATCTTACTTTCTGTGGGTCCTAGCTAATGAGTGTCAATTAGAAAGTTGTCCGGATCGAGGAGTACAATATACATACTGATTTTTGTAACTGTAGATAAAACTAACAACCCCACTTTTGTCAAAAGGTGGCGCTACTGAGCCCTCACCACGCCCGTTTCTGAAACTTTGCACATGTCTACTGGCTAATAAATGTGATGTGTCTGATGAGTTTCATGCAATTTGAAGCATGCTAAGGGTCTCAAAAGCATCCTAAAAGAATGGTAAAGTTTGATGCGTCACCACGGCAACCGTTTCAAAGATATCAAGAATCCATTCACAGGTCAACATCTGCCATATGTTTACATTATACAGATGAAGTTTGAAGCAAATCGGGTTAAAATAAGAGGGTGATTTTAAAGCATTTTGAAAGTGACACACTTCCTGCTGCCAGTTGGTGGCGCTATAACTTTGACACACAATAGTCACATCCATGTGATCGTCCTCTTACAGCGAACACACTCCTGAAGTTTCATCAAGATCGGTTGTCGTATGCTGAAGTTATGACAGACTTCCTGTTTCACGCCATGATTTCATTTCCTCGCCACGGCCAAACCGTTCGAGATATCAAAAATCCCCTCGCAATTTTTGATCCTCTATGTCTTGACTTCAGGCTAGTTTCGTTCCATGTGGATGAATGCTCTAGGAGGAGTACATTAATTTCCATTGCATGCGTTTTAAAAACAACCGTAAATATCTGACTTCCTGTTGGGCTGGGGTAAAAAGTAAAAGTGCGATGTATATATGAAACGATGAGATCGACATGTGTACCGAGTTTCATATTATTACATGCAAGCGTGTTTGATTTACGGACAAAGTGTTCAGACCCTGTTTCAGGGGGCGCTGACGAGCCGCCCTGCCACGCCCGGGTACCAGCTTCAGCCCGGCTCTGATGGCCGCGGGTTCTGACCCGTGTGCAAAGTTTCAAGAGTTTTTGAGCAAGTTAAGGGCCCCAAAAGTGCCCGAATAGTCGTTAGAAAAAAATAATAATAAATAAATAAATAAATAAATAAATAATCCTAAGGAAAACAATAGGGCCTTCGCCCTTTCAGGGCTTGGGCCCTAATAAATATAGCTGCGAGCAGCGATTGCGGGCCCAAGCCGGTGGCACCGCAACCCCGGTGCCTTTAGTTACCTAAAGGTAACTATTATTAGTTACCTAAAGGCACCGGGATGGCGGTACCACCGGCTTTGGCCCGCAATCACTGCTCGCAGCTATATATATATATATATATATATATATATATATATACACATATATACACATTTAGCCGGTGGCACCGCCACCTTGGTGCTTTTAGGGTTATTCTACATGACGTGCAAAAACGTAACCCCCGCTTTGACTGTCAAAAAGAAGTGTGCTGAAGGCTTGCAGCAGTGAAGGCTCTGCAAAAGTGCGGATCGAGGGCACATTTTAACCACAAAGTATGCATGAGCAACCTTCTGAAAGGTCAGGTGTACATCAAGGTCTACATCTGTACTGTGTTTACATTATAGTATTTAGGGATGCGCCGATCCGATATTCAGGATCGTTATCAGCTCCGAAACTGCCATCTTTGCCGGATTGGGTATATTTACACCACTTTAATCAAACCACTCTTCTTTAAAACATTACGATGTGATTTTTTTCACATGTATTTTGTTACTCTTATTGAGCTATTTTGTCCGCATACAGGACTCACTGCCAATCGTACGTGCTCACATCATTCTCTTTCTGTGAAAGCTGTATACTGCACTCACCAGTTTTCACTCTACAGCTGTTGACCAGAGCAATGAAATTATTTCTCACTTAAACTACAATCAAATGGATTTTCCCACACATTTTGCATTAGTCCTCTGCATGGCATTTTATTATTTTCTGCGCAGCTTCAGAAGTGCACGCACACAGCTTAGAACACATGACACGCACACACACTCAGTCACGAAAGAGGCGCGATCGAACTCTGTGTGTGTTTGTGTGTGAACAATGGAAACTCAATTTTGTTCATACAGGAAAATATTCAGACTAATGTCTTGTGGGAGCAACAGAATACATGTAACGGCATTATGTAATAAGGATACAAAAATCCAGTAACTGTAATTTGTTACAGTGAGTTACATCAAAAAAAGTAGTAATCAGATTGTAGTTACTTTTTGAAAAAGTATATAGTACTTAAAGCCACTTAATATAAAGTGGGACCCTTTTTTTATGAAATAATTTGTAACTGTATCGGAATACATTTTTAAAGTAACCCTCCCAAGCCTGGTCTTGTGTGGACGTCCGTTACTTTCACTTTTTAAGTTAGTGCTTTTTAAGGCCCCAATCCTACTGTATTACCGTGTGGATATTGATCCAATAGTTCTACCTAATTTTGAACACAAGAGGGCAGTATAGCACTATGAATGATTTTTTACTCTTTTGACTAAAACAATCTGGCTGTTTTTAAAATTAGACACAATTCTTAAATTTCAAATAGGAATAAAATGGCTGTAGTTCCAATATTGGTATAGACTTATAGAAAAATAAATGGTGAATAATAAAATTTTTAGAAGATATGAGACGTTTCCTGATTCTCTTTTTGACATAATCCCTCGCCATAGCAAAACTGTTTGACATAATAAATATCCGTTCACAATTTAGTATCTTTAATGTATTTTCATAATTTTGAAGAAGTTTGGTGGGAATAATTAAAAAACAATTAAGAGGGGGGAATAAAAATGTAAAGGCTGGTTTTGCAAAACATTCACATAAAGACCAAAATAACCGACTTCCTGTTGGGCTGGCTTAAAGTTGTTTGGGCTAATGATATCTATATGTGTACCAAGTTAAATATTATTACATGCAAGTGTGTTTGATTTATGGACCAAATTTTCAGACCAAGTTTATGGACCAAGTTAATTTACTGTAATTAATAAACTAATTATATAAAACTATTGTCAATGCAGTACAATTAAACTGGTTATATGCCATTACTTATAAAAAATAAAAAACTTATTTAAATTAAAGCTGCAAGCAGCGATGGGCGGGCCCTCGCACCTGTAGCGTGTCGGGGTGTGAGGCAGCCGCGTTGCATATTCTGCAGCTCAGCCGGTGCGGCTGTGAATTTGCTATGCTGCTTCATTAAAGGTCACTTCCTGTTCCAGCAGGTGGCGCTATGACTGTGGGTGAATGTCGGCATGTAGATTTGTTCAGGGCGGGACTCTTGTCAAATGTTTAAAATTTCGTGCAGATCTGGGCATTTACAGCCAAGTTATTACAACTTCCTGTTTCATGGCGAATCATCGACGCCACGGACACGCCCATTGACGAAAACGCGCAGATAGCACAACTTTACATCGTCCACAGCAGTAATTTGAAGTCGATCAGACTAAATCCCTAGGAGGAGTTAGTTAAAGTATGTAATGAGTAAATCATCCAAAAATGGTGTTAAAATTAGAAATGGCGGACTTCCTGTTGAGTTTAGGGCATCTCTCCAAGAGACTTTTCTGTGCGTCTGGACATGGTAGATGTACCACAGAGATTTCGTAGATGTCGGTCAAACATGCGGCCAGGGCTGCTTCGTTAAATGTCACTTCCTGTTGCCAGCAGGTGGCGCTATGACTGTGGGTGAATGTCGGCATGTAGATTTGTTCAGGGCGGGACTCTTGTCAAATGTGTAAAATGTCATGCAGATCTGGGCATTTACAGCCAAGTTACTACAACTTCCTGTTTCATGGCGAATCATCGACGCCACGGACATGCCCATCGACAAAAACGCGCAGATAGCACAACTTTACATCGTCAATGCCTTTAGAAGGCACAGCAGAAATTTGAAGTCGATCCGACTAAATCCCTAGGAGGAGTTAGTTAAAGTACGGAGTGTGTAAATCGTCCCAAATCGGTTGCCAAATTCAAAATGGCGGACTTCCTGTCGAGTTTAGGGTATGGGTTCTTGAGGCTTTTTTGTGCGGCTTGAAATGATACACATCCCCACCAAATTTCGTGCATGTAGGTTGAACGTGGAGGAGGGGCTAATTTTTTCCAATTTTCTAGGTGGCGCTAGCGAGCCATTTTGCACGCCTATCCGCGAAACCAACAAAATAAGAAATTTTTCACCAGTCCTGACATGCAAAGTGTTCAGACCCTGTTTCAGGGGGCGCTGACGAGCCGCCCTGCCACGCCCGGGTACCAGCTTCAGCCCGGCTCTGATGGCCGCGGGTTCTGACCCGTGTGCAAAGTTTCAAGAGTTTTAGCACGTTAAGGGCCCCAAAAGTGGGAGTAGCTTTTTGAGCATGTTGCGGCCCCGAAAATTGAGCTTACTTTGCAGAAAAAATAATAAAAAAATAAAAAATAACCCTAACAGTTTCAAGAGGGCCTCGCACCGTTGGGTGCTCGGGCTCTAAAAATAACCCTAACAGTTTCAAGAGGGCCTCGCACCGTTGGGTGCTTGGGCCCTAATAAAAATTAAAGCTGCAAGCAGCGATGGGCGGGCCCTTGCACCTGTTGCACGTCGGGGTGTGAGGTGGCCGCGTTGCATTTTCTGCAGCTCAGCCAGTGCGGCTGTGCATTTGCTACGCTGCTTCGTTAAAG
Source organism: Cyprinella venusta (assembly GCA_038021265.1). Taxonomy (NCBI): domain Eukaryota; kingdom Metazoa; phylum Chordata; class Actinopteri; order Cypriniformes; family Leuciscidae; genus Cyprinella; species Cyprinella venusta. Next base: position 25,644,948 of record CM075872.1, on the reverse strand, counting down.
GTCACTTCCTGTTGCCAGCAGGTGGCGCTATGACTGTGGGTGAATGTCGGCATGTAGATTTGTTCAGGGCGGGACTCTTGTCAAATGTGTAAAATTTTGTGCAGATCTGGGCATTTACAGCCAAGGTACTACAACTTCCTGTTTCGTGGCGAATCATCGACACCACGGACACGCCCATCGACGAAAACGCGCAGATAGCACAACTTTACATTGTCAATGCCTTTAGAAGGCACAGCAGAAATGTGAAGTCGATCCGACTAAAGCCCTAGGAGGAGTTAGTTAAAGTATGTAATGAGTAAATCATCCAAAAATGGCGTTAAAATTTGAAATGCCCGACTTCCTGTTGAGTTTAGGGCATCGCTCCAAGATACTTTTTTTGTGTCTGGACATGGTAGATGTACCACAGAAATTTCGTACCTGTCGGTCAAACATGCGGCCGGGGCTGCTTTGTTAAAGGTCACTTCCTGTTGCCAGCAGGTGACGCTATGACTGTGGGTGAATGTCGGCATGTAGATTTGTTCAGGGCGGGACTCTTGTCAAATGTGTAAAATTTCGTGCAGATCTGGGCATTTACAGCCAAGTTACTACAACTTCCTGTTTCATGGCGAATCATCGACGCCACGGAGACGCTCATTGACGAAAACATGCAGATAGCACAACTTTACATCGTCCATGCCTTTAGAAGGCACAGAAGAAATTTGAAGTCGATCAGACTAAATCCCTAGGAGGAGTTAGTTAAAGTATGTAATGAGTAAATCATCCAAAAATGGCGCTAAAATTAGAAATTGCCGACTTACTGTTGAGTTTAGGGCATTGCTCCAAGAGACTTTTTTGTGCCTCTGGACATGGTAGATGCAACACAGAGATTTCGTACATGTCGGTCAAACATGCGGCCGAGGCTGCTTCGTTAAAGGTCACTTCCTGTTGCCAGCAGGTGGCGCTATGACTGTTGGTGAATGTCGGCATGTAGATTTGTTGAGGGCGGGACTCTTGTCAAATGTGTAAAATTTCGTGCAGATCTGGGCATTTACAGCCAAGTTACTACAACTTCCTGTTTCATGGCGAATCATCGAAGCCACGGACACGCCCATCGACGAAAACGCGCAGATAGCACAACTTTACATCGTCAATGCCTTTAGAAGGCACCGCAAAAATTTGAAGTCGATCCGAGTAAATCCCTAAGAGGAGTTAGTTAAAGTACGGAGTGTGTAAATCGTCCCAAATCGGTCGCCAAATTCAAAATGGCAGACTTCCTGTCGAGTTTAGGGTATGGGTTCTTGAGGCTTTTTTGTGCGGCTTGAAATGATACACATCCCCACCAAATTTCATGCATGTAGGTTGAACGTGGAGGAGGGGCTAATTTTTTCCAATTTTCTAGATGGCGCTAGCGAGCCATTTTGCCACGCCTATCCGCGAAACCAACAAAATACGAAATTTTTCACCAGTCCTGACATGCATGCCAAATTTGGTGACTTTTTGACTATGTTGCGGCCCCGAAAACGGCGCTTACTTTGCAGAAAAAAGAAAAAAAAATTAAAGCTGCAAGCAGCGATGGGCGGGCCCTCGCACCTGTAGCGCGTCGCAGTGTGAGGCGGCCGCGTTGCATACTCTGCAGCTCAGCTGGTGCGGCTGTGCATTTGCTACGTTGCTTGGTTAAAGGTCACTTCCTGTTGCCAGCAGGTGGCGCTATGACTGTGGGTGAATGTCGGCATGTAGATTTGTTCAGGGTGGGACTCTTGTCAAATGTGTCAAATTTCGTGCAGATCTGGGCATTTACAGCCAAGTTACTGCAACTTCCTGTTTCATGGCGAATCATCGACGCCACAAACACGCGCATCGACGAAAACGCGCAGATAGCACAACTTTACATCGTCAATGCCTTTAAAAGGCACAGCAGAAATTTGAAGTCGATCCGACTGAATCCCTAGGAGGAGTTAGTTAAAGTATGTAATGAGTAAATCATCCAAAAATGGCGGTAAAATTAGAAATGCCCGACTTCCTGTTGAGTTTAGGGCATCGCTCCAAGATACTTTTTTTGTGTCTGGACATGGTAGATGTACCACAGAAATTTCATACCTGTCGGTCAAACATGCGGCCGGGGCTGCTTTGTTAAAGGTCACTTCCTGTTGCCAGCAGGTGACGCTATGACTGTGGGTGAATGTCGGCATGTAGATTTGTTCAGGGCGGGACTCTTGTCAAATGTGTAAAATTTCGTGCAGATCTGGGCATTTACAGCCAAGTTACTACAACTTCCTGTTTCATGGCGAATCATCGACGCCACGGAGACGCTCATTGACGAAAACATGCAGATAGCACAACTTTACATCGTCCATGCCTTTAGAAGGCACAGAAGAAATTTGAAGTCGATCAGACTAAATCCCTAGGAGGAGTTAGTTAAAGTATGTAATGAGTAAATCATCCAAAAATGGCGCTAAAATTAGAAATTGCCGACTTACTGTTGAGTTTAGGGCATTGCTCCAAGAGACTTTTTTGTGCCTCTGGACATGGTAGATGCAACACAGAGATTTCGTACATGTCGGTCAAACATGCGGCCGAGGCTGCTTCGTTAAAGGTCACTTCCTGTTGCCAGCAGGTGGCGCTATGACTGTGGGTGAATGTCGGCATGTAGATTTGTTGAGGGCGGGACTCTTGTCAAATGTGTAAAATTTCGTGCAGATCTGGGCATTTACAGCCAAGTTACTACAACTTCCTGTTTCATGGCGAATCATCGAAGCCACGGACACGCCCATCGACGAAAACGCGCAGATAGCACAACTTTACATCGTCAATGCCTTTAGAAGGCACCGCAAAAATTTGAAGTCGATCCGAGTAAATCCCTAAGAGGAGTTAGTTAAAGTACGGAGTGTGTAAATCGTCCCAAATCGGTCGCCAAATTCAAAATGGCAGACTTCCTGTCGAGTTTAGGGTATGGGTTCTTGAGGCTTTTTTGTGCGGCTTGAAATGATACACATCCCCACCAAATTTCATGCATGTAGGTTGAACGTGGAGGAGGGGCTAATTTTTTCCAATTTTCTAGATGGCGCTAGCGAGCCATTTTGCCACGCCTATCCGCGAAACCAACAAAATACGAAATTTTTCACCAGTCCTGACATGCATGCCAAATTTGGTGACTTTTTGACTATGTTGCGGCCCCGAAAACGGCGCTTACTTTGCAGAAAAAAGAAAAAAAAATTAAAGCTGCAAGCAGCGATGGGCGGGCCCTCGCACCTGTAGCGCGTCGCAGTGTGAGGCGGCCGCGTTGCATACTCTGCAGCTCAGCTGGTGCGGCTGTGCATTTGCTACGTTGCTTGGTTAAAGGTCACTTCCTGTTGCCAGCAGGTGGCGCTATGACTGTGGGTGAATGTCGGCATGTAGATTTGTTCAGGGTGGGACTCTTGTCAAATGTGTCAAATTTCGTGCAGATCTGGGCATTTACAGCCAAGTTACTGCAACTTCCTGTTTCATGGCGAATCATCGACGCCACAAACACGCGCATCGACGAAAACGCGCAGATAGCACAACTTTACATCGTCAATGCCTTTAAAAGGCACAGCAGAAATTTGAAGTCGATCCGACTGAATCCCTAGGAGGAGTTAGTTAAAGTATGTAATGAGTAAATCATCCAAAAATGGCGGTAAAATTAGAAATGGCTGACTTCCTGTTGAGTTTAGGGCATCACTTCAAGAGACAAGAGACTCATCAATCCTTGATTTGCTTCTTTTCCACTCATTTATAAACAAGCACCTTCGATTTTTATATCATGTGAACTTATCCTCGATACTATTCCTCATAAAAAACAATTCGATTGCTCTGACATCGCTACTTATATCCAAACTTCCGAATCTCGGCTACTAGCCTTTAGCCCGCTAGCATTTCACGCGTGGCCTCTCGCCTATCGGCCGTCTCCTTACACACCCGTTTCACTAAGGATACTGGTTATATCCGGCATTTTGTCCTAAATTAGTAGTGATATTTGTAGTATCACTACTAATTTACTGTTCATCCGTTATAATGGCGAACGAATCAGATGCGTGTCTAACCTTACCTTTGAGTGCAGGTGAAGACACATTCGAGCTCTTCTCGGTGAAGCAGGAGCTGGAATACGTCGAGAAACAGATCCGTGGTCTGCTGGTGAAGAAAGCCGAGCTGTTGGATCGGCGCTCAACGCTTGAAGCATCACGCGCCGACGCTCACAAATCAGTGGTTAGTAATATTAACTCTTTGAACCCGACTTCCTCGACTCCGTGTGTTCATCTGCCCAGAAGGACGCGACCATCTCTGGCCTCATTCACCCCGGCACCGACACAACACCATGGACCATGGATCACACAGCGGAAGACTCGAGCCAGGACCAGAGCTGCCTCTCCGCCCCTCCCGGTCTTCGAGATCTCCACTCGGAACCGCTTCTCCCCTCTTCGCGAGCCGGAACGCGACGACGCCGTGATCATCGGCACGTCCATGATCCGTCATGTCCACGCTACCTCGGATAAAGGTAAGGTGTGGACTCACTGCTTTCCTGGTGCTCGTGTTCTTGATGTCGTTGCACAGGTTCCCGAGATCCTGAACGATAAGCGCGTCGGAGCTGTTGTGCTGCACGCGGGAGTGAACGATATCAGGCTGCGGCAGACTGAGGTACTGAAGAAGGACTACATGTCCCTGATCGACTCGGTACGCAGCACAGCTCCTGAAGCAACGATCATCGTGTCTGGACCGCTCCCCACGTACCGACAAGGACAGGAAAGGTTTAGTAGATTATTTGCATTAAATGAATGGTTAACGTCACTGTGTAATGACCAGAAACTGCTCTTTGTAAATAATTGGAATCTGTTTTGGGAGAGACCCAGGTTGTATAGTTCAGATGGTCTCCACCCCAGCAGAATCGGAGCGGCTGTTCTGTCGGACAACATCTCCAAGATGTTACAGACCAGATGACTAAGTCAAAGTCCAAAACACACTCTTTGTTGCCCAAACTTAACTAATTTGCACAGTGTGGAACATTATATAGAAACCGTGTCTATTCCTCGTTTTGTGAAACCAAACAATAAATGTAGTGCAGGATCTTGCAAAAATCTTATTCTAATTAAACCAGAAAATCTAAATATCAGTGAACAAAAACAATCTCTAAAGTTAGGTCTTCTAAACATTAGATCGCTCACACCTAAGGCGGTTATTGTAAATGAAATGGTCACAGATAATAATTTCGATGTTCTGTGCATTACTGAAACCTGGCTTAAACCAAATGAATATTTCGGTCTAAATGAATCTACTCCACCAGGATACTGTTATAAACATGAGCCCCGTCTGATCGGTCGTGGCGGCGGTGTTGCAACAATTTATAAAGATATTTTTAATGTTATTCAGAAAACAGGTCACAGGTTTAATTCATTTGAAGTACTTGTGCTAAATGTTACGCTCTTAGATGTAAGAAGGAAATCCATATTATCTCTAGCCTTGGCTACTGTATATAGACCTCCAGGGCCATATGCAGATTTCCTAAAAGAGTTTGCAGACTTTCTCTCAGATCTATTGGTGAATGTCGATAAAGCAGTAATTGTTGGAGATTTTAACATTCACGTAGATAATACAAATGATGCTTTAGGTGCTGCGTTTACAGACTTATTAAACTCCTTTGGGGTCAAACAAAACGTCAGTGGCCCCACTCATCGTCTAAATCATACACTAGATTTAATTATATCGTACGGAACCGATCCAACTGACATAGATATTATACCGCAAAGCGATGACATCACTGATCATTACATGGTGACTTGCATAATACGCACTGCTGAAATATGTCATGTTGCACCACGTTATAGACCAGGCAGAACAATCCTTCCAACCACTATAGATAGATTCTCAAATACCTTACCTGATCTATCTAAATTGCTAAGTGAATCCAAACAAACAGATGAATTAGAGGAAATGACTAGCAGTTTGAGCACCATTCTCTCTAGTACATTAGATATTGTTGCACCAATTAGATTAAAAAAGGTTAGAGAGAAAACTAAAGCACCCTGGTACAACAGTGATACGCACGCTATCAAGAGAGAAACCCGTAAGTTAGAGCGTAAATGGAAACAAACTAACTTAGAGGTCTTTAGAATCGCGTGGAAAGACAGTATGTCATGTTATAAAAAGGCTCTAAAAACAGCCAGGGCTGAACATCTCCGCAAACTAATCGAAAATAACCAAAATAACCCAAGGTTTTTATTTAACACCGTGGCTAGACTAACAAACAAACAGACATCACCAGAGCAAAATATACCGTTACAGTTAAGCAGTAATGACTTTATGAATTACTTCAACGAGAAAATAGAAAGCATCCGAAACACAATTATAAATGTACAATCCTCTATGGTGTCTTATGATTCAGCCGCACTTATGGCCCCTCTAGAACAACTACACCGCTTTACAATGATAGGACAGGAGGAGCTAAATAAACTTATCACTGCATCTAAACCCACAACATGTTTATTGGATCCAATACCCACTAAACTACTAAAAGAACTATTACCTGCAGTAGAAGAGCCTCTCCTCAATATTATTAACTCGTCTCTATCTCTAGGTCATGTTCCAAAAATATTCAAGCAGGCAGTAATAAAACCTCTCATTAAGAAACCACAATTAGACCCAAAAAAGTTAGCGAATTACAGACCCATTTCAAATCTTCCATTTATGTCCAAAATATTAGAAAAAGTTGTGTCCGCTCAACTATGCTCTTTTTTGCAAGAAAATGATATCTATGAAAAATTCCAGTCAGGATTCAGACCGCATCATAGCACTGAAACTGCGCTAGTTAAAATTACAAATGATTTACTTTTAGCTTCTGACCAAGGCTGTATCTCAATACTAGTCCTACTTGATCTCAGCGCTGCGTTCGACACTATAGATCATAAAATACTCTTGGATCGACTACAAAACTACACTGGTGTTCAAGGACAGGCATTAAGCTGGTTCAGATCGTATTTATCGGACCGTTATCATTTTGTCTGTTTAAACGGGGAAAAATCAAAGATAACGTCAGTAGACTATGGAGTACCGCAAGGATCAGTTTTAGGCCCTCTGCTATTCTCAATATATATGCTGCCACTTGGTAATATTATAAGAAAACATGGAATTAATTTCCACTGTTATGCTGACGACACTCAATTATATATTTCATCACGACCAGACGAAAACACTAACTCCTCTAAATTGACAGAGTGTCTCAAAGATGTAAAATGCTGGATGACGCGTAACTTCCTGCTATTAAATTCAGATAAAACGGAGGTATTACTTATTGGTCCAAAAAACCACTCACAAAATCTCTTACAACAAAACCTTAATATAGACGGATGTCCTGTTACTTTATCCACTACAGTAAAAGACCTGGGTGTTATACTAGACCCCAACTTATCTTTTGAAAATCATGTTTCATATGTTACAAGGACAGCCTTTTTCCACCTTAGAAACATTGCTAAGCTACGTAACATGCTATCTCTCTCTGATGCAGAAAAGTTAGTTCATGCATTCATGACCTCGAGACTAGATTACTGTAATGCTTTATTAGCCGGTTGTCCTGCATCCTCAATAAACAAGCTACAGTTAGTCCAAAATGCAGCTGCTAGAGTTCTTACTAGGTCAAGAAAATATGATCATATAACACCGATTTTATCATCTCTGCACTGGTTACCTATTAAGTTCCGTATCAACTACAAAGTACTACTACTGACCTATAAAGCCCTAAATGGTTTAGCTCCTATGTACTTAACAGACCTTCTCTCGCCCTACAATCCACCGCGTTCCTTAAGATCACTAAATTCAAGACTTCTGGTCATTCCTAGGATATCTAAGTCCAGTAAAGGAGGGAGGGCGTTCTCGCATCTAGCTCCAAAACTCTGGAATAGCCTTCCCGATACGGTCCGGGGCTCTGACTCGCTGACACAGTTTAAAACTAGACTAAAGACGCATCTCTTCAGTCAAGCATTCACATAATGCTCACCTGTCAGTCCTCTTTTATGCCATACCGAACCGTTTGCCACTGAAATTGCTTAACGCACCAGTGGGGCTCGATAGCCTTTTAGACAAACGGGTCGGTCCGTATGGCTGAGTTGCATTGCGGAGAGTTTGGGTTGCGGAGAGTTCGTGAGATAGTGGTTTTCTAACACCGACACCCGTACAATGGAAATTATTATGAACATCAGCTATGCTAATTATGAACATCAGCTATGCTAATTATTTCCCATCTGCCTTTCTGCTGTTATCTCGGGACGCTTGTCCCGAGAAAAATGGCGTTCGTCAGGTCCAGCCTTGTATCCAGCATCTCACGGGGGTTTCGGATGCCCCACCGCCTGTGATGAGAAGACCAACGCCTGTGAAGAGACGACTCAACGCCTGCGATATGTTATGGGGCTGTTTTAGACATAAATAATATTTATATTTAATAGTTATATATAAACAATATGAATGTAAGCCAGAGGAGAACTGGCCCCCGACTGAGCCTGGGTTCTCCCAAGGTTTTTTCTCCATCCAATCTGATGGAGTTTTGGTTCCTTGCCACTGTCGCCTTGCTTTTGGCTTGCTTGGCTTGCTTAGTCGGGATTATTTAGGATTATTTAATATTTAACAATATTATCGATCTGTGTTGTACTACTTTCATGTTATCACTGTGAAGCTGCTTTGATACAATCTGTATTGTGAAAAGCGCTATATAAATAAATGTGACTTGACTTGACTTGACTTTTCTGTGTGTCTGGACACGGTAGATGTACCACAGAAATTTCGTACCTGTCGGTCAAACATGTGGAGGGGGCTGCGTCTTTTAAGGTCACTTCCTCTTGCCACTAGATGGCGCTATGACTGTGGGTGAATGTCGGCATGTAGATTTGTTCAGGGTGGGACTCTTGTCAAATGTGTAAAATTTCGTCCAGATCTGGGCATTTACAGCCAAGTTATTACAACTTCCTTTTTCATGGCGAATCATCGACGCCACGGACACGCCCATTGACGAAAACGCGCAGAGAGCACAACTTTACATCGTCAATGCCATTAGAAGGCACAGCAGAAATTTGAAGTCGATCCGACTAAACCCCTAGGAGGAGTTAGTTAAAGTACGTAATGAATAAATCATCCAAAAATGGCGGTAAAGTTAAAAATGGCCGACTTCCTGTTGAGTTTAGGGCATCGCTCCAAGAGACTTTTTTGTGCGTCTGGACATGGTAGATGTACCACAGAAATTTCGTACTTGTCGGTCAAACATCTGGCCGGGGCTGCTTCGTTAAAGGTCACTTCCTGTTGCCAGCAGGTGGCGCTATGACTGTGGGTGAATGTCAGCATGTAGATTTGTTCAGGGCGGGACTCTTGTCAAATGTGTAAAATTTTGTGCAGATCTGGGCATTTACAGCCAAGTTACTACAACTTCCTGTTTCATGGCGAATCTTCGATGCCACGGACACGCCCATCGACGAAAACGCGCAGATAGCACAACTTTACATCGTCAATGCCTTTAGAAGGCACAGCAGAAATTTGAAGTCGATCCGAGTAAATCCCTAGGAGGAGTTCGTTAAAGTACGGAGTGTGTAAATCGTCCCAAATCGGTCGCCAAATTCAAAATGGCGGACTTCCTGTCGAGTTTAGGGTATGGTTTCTTGAGGCTTTTTTGTGCGTCTGGACATGGTAGATGTACCACAGAAATTTCGTACTTGTCGGTCAAACATGCGGCCGAGGCTGCTTCGTTAAAGGTCACTTCCTGTTGCCAGACGGTGGCGCTATGACTGTGGGTGAATGTCGGCATGTAGATTTGTTCAGGGCGGGACTCTTGTCAAATGTGTAAATTTTCGTGCAGATCTGGGCATTTACAGCCAAGTTACTACAACTTCCTGTTTCATGGCGAATCTTCGATGCCACGGACACGCCCATCGACGAAAACGCGCAGATAGCACAACTTTACATCGTCAATGCCTTTAGAAGGCACAGCAGAAATTTGAAGTCAATCCGAGTAAATCCCTAGGAGGAGTAAGTTAAAGTACGGAGTGTGTAAATCGTCCCAAATCGGTCGCCAAATTCAAAATGGCGGACTTCCTGTCGAGTTTAGGGTATGGGTTCTTGAGGCTTTTTTGTGCGGCTTGAAAGGATACACATCCCCACCAAATTTCGTGCATGTAGGTTGAACGTGGAGGAGGGGCTAATTTTTTCCAATTTTCTAGGTGGAGCTAGCGAGCCATTTTGCCACGCCTATCCGCGAAACCAACAAAATACGAAATTTTTCCCCAGTCCTGACATGCGTGCCAAATTTGGTGACTTTTTGAGCATGTTGTGGCCCCGAAAATGGAGCTTACTTTGCAGAAGAAAAAAAATAAATAAATAAAAAATAACCCTAACAGTTTCAAGAGGGCCTCGCACCGTTGGGTGCTCGGGCCCTAATTAAAGCTGCAAGCAGCGATGGGCGGGCCCTCGCACCTGTAGCATGTCGGGGTGTGAGACGGCCACGTTGCATATTCTGTAGCTCAGCCAGTGCGGCTGTGCATTTGCTACGTTGCTTCATTAAAGGTCACTTCCTGTTGCCAGCAGGTGGCGCTATGACTGTGGGTGAATGTTGGTATGTAGATTTGTTCAGGGCGGGACTCTTGTCAAATGTGTAAAATTTCGTGCAGATCTGGGCATTTACAGCCAAGTTACTACAACTTCCAGTTTCATGGCGAATCATCGACGCCACGGACACGCCCATCGACGAAAATGCACAGGTAGCACAACTTTACATTGTCAATGCCTTTAGAAGGCGCAGTAGAAATTTGAAGTCGATCCGACTAAATCCCTAGGAGGAGTTAGTTAAAGTATGTAATGAGTAAATCATCCAAAAATGGCGGTAAAATTAGAAATGGCTGACTTCCTGTTGAGTTTAGGGCATCACTCCAAGAGACTTTTCTGTGTGTCTGGACACGGTAGATGTACCACAGAAATTTCGTACCTGTCGGTCAAACATGCGAAGGGGGCTGCGTCTTTTAAGGTCACTTCCTCTTGCCACTAGATGGCGCTATGACTGTGGGTGAATGTCGGCATGTAGATTTGTTCAGGGCGGGACTCTTGTCAAATGTGTAAAATTTCGTGCAGATCTGGGCATTTACAGCCAAGTTATTACAACTTCCTGTTTCATGGCGAATCATCGACGCCACGGACACGCCCACTGACAAAAACGCGCAGATAGCACAACTTTACATCGTCAATGCCATTAGAAGGCACAGCAGAAATTTGAAGTCGATCCGACTAAATCCCTAGGAGGAGTTAGTTAAAGTACATAATGAATAAATCATCCAAAAATGGCGGTAAAATTAGAAATGGCCGACTTCCTGTTGAGTTTAGGGCATCGCTCCAAGAGGCTTTTTTGTGCGTCTGGACATGGTAGATGTACCACAGAAATTTCGTACTTGTCGGTCAAACATGCGGCCGGGGCTGCTTCGTTAAAGGTCACTTCCTGTTGCCAGCAGGTGGCGCTATGACTTTGGGTGAATGTCGGCATGTAGATTTATTCAGGGCGGGACTCTTGTCAAATGTGTAAAATTTTGTGCAGATCTGGGCATTTACAGCCAAGTTACTACAACTTCCTGTTTCATGGCGAATCTTCGATGCCACGGACACGCCCATCGACGAAAACGCGCAGATAGCACAACTTTACATCGTCAATGCCTTTAGAAGGCACAGCAGAAATTTGAAGTCGATCCAAGTAAATCCCTAGGAGGAGTTAGTTAAAGTACGGAGTGTGTAAATCGTCCCAAATCGGTCGCCAAATTCAAAATGGCGGACTTCCTGTCGAGTTTAGGGTATGGGTTCTTGAGGCTTTTTTGTGCGTCTTGATATGATTCACGTCCCCACCAAATTTCGTGCATATAGGTTGAACGTGGAGGAGGGGCTAATTTTTTCCAATTTTCTAGGTGGCGCTGGCGAGCCATTTTGCCACGCCCATCCGCGAAACCAACAAAATACGAAATTTTTCACCAGTCCTGACATGCGTGCCAAATTTGGTGACTTTTTGAGCATGTTGCGGCCCCGAAAACGGCGCTTACTTTGCAGAAAAAAAAAATAAATAAAAAAAATAAATAAAAAATAATCATAACAGTTTCAAGAGGGCCTCGCACCATTGGGTGCTCGGGCCCTAAAAAAAATAACCCTAACAGTTTCAAGAGGGCCTCGCACCGTTGGGTGCTCGGGCCCTAAAAACCCTAACAGTTTCAAGAGGGCCTCGCACCGTTGGGTGCTCGGGCCCTAAAAAACCCTAACAGTTTCAAGAGGGCCTCGCACCGTTGGGTGCTCGGGCCCTAAAAAAAAATAACCCTAACAGTTTCAAGAGGGCCTTGCACCGTTGGGCTAAAAACACTTTCTGACCTCAAACCTTTAAAGGACAAGTTCGGTATTTTACAATTAAAGCCCATGTTTTAAGATCGTCCCTGATGAAATAGAATAGTTAAGATTGTTTTTGAGACAAATGCTCCTGTCACGAGGATTTTTGGATTGTGTGTTAGTACCCCTCCACCTTTACAATGAAAGCATAGGTGCCCTCGAACAATCATTCATAAAAACGCATAAAACTTTAGTTTACAAAGACTTGAAACTCACCGAGTGGTCTGGGGTGTTCACTGATATGCTCATACAAAAATCGCTGCAAAAGATGCTTTCCAACAGGTTTTATCGTAGTTTTTGTCCAAGTCCATTTTACTTCCTATTTTCGGTTGAAGTCCACAGTAGTCAATTGTCGAGTTCACGTGCGCGATCATTGGTAACTTGATAACTAAGGATCGCGCACGCAAACTCGACAATTGACTACTGCGGACTTCAACCGAAAATAGGAAGTAAAATGGACTTGGACAAAAACTAGGATAAAACCTGTTGGAAAGCATATTTTGAAGCGATTTTTGTGTGAGCATATCAGTGAACACCCCAGACCACTCGGTGAGTTTCACGTCTTTGTAAACTAAAGTTTTATGCGTTTTTATGAATGATTGTTCGAGTGCACCTATGCTTTCATTGTAAAGGTGGGGGGGTACTAACACAGAATACAAAAATCCTCGTGACAGGAGCATTTGTCTCAAAAACAATCTTAACTATTCTATTTCATCAGGGACGATCTTAAAACAGGGCTTTAATTGTAAAATACCGAACTTGTCCTTTAAATAGTGAAATCTGTAGTGCATTGTCAGATGAGTCATATGCATTAAACTGAATTACATCTGTATTGACCGATGGGTTTCATTTTTTGAAGCATTAAAGTATTACAATTTAGTAACTACATTTTGATGGTGAATAGACCTTACCTGGTGCCCTAGGAGCATGAGCTGTCCAGCGTGGCACAGGCCGTAGGTTTGGTAAAGTGTTGTAAATAGAGCGAACCTGATGCTAGACAAGCATATATGCAAGTTCACAAAGCATAAGTAATGCAGATAATGCAATCATCATGTTAAACCAAACATGCATATAAACCTTTCCACTCACTTGCGGCACAGAGGTCATGTAGTAACCAGAGCTCTGCTGGTAGGTGGTGGATATTGCAGGGCTGGGGATGGCTCGGATGCTGGCTAGTCTCTGCATGTACTGATTGGTGAGGATGGCTTTTCGCTCCTCTTTTCTCTGGGCAAGAGCCACATAAAGTGGTTTAGTGCTAACAATACGGCCATTCATCTCAGTCACTGCCTTTGTGGCCTCTTCGGGAGAGGAAAAACATACAAAGCCAAAGCCCCTACTGTGGCCTCCATCTGTCATCACCTATGCCAAAAATACACAACAGTCACTTAAATGAATTCATCTCAATGTAAAAATAAACAAATGTGAGAAATTGTCCTCCTTTCTCAATAAGCACTGCCATCTACATGTAATATCACAATTAATAAAGTCCCACCCACACATATGGTGTTATATATATATATATATATATATATATATATATATATAGAATATAACAGAATGGAGCTAGAATGAATTTGAGTTTGCTAAAATAATGGTTATTGGTAAAACATACTGGTAAAGGACACACTGTGAATCAATGTAATAACTGCAAATAATGTTAAAAATGCAAATAATGTAATAAGTATTTCATTATTATTGTAATTTTCATAATGTCATAATTCTCAAAACAAAATCTTGACGACATAATGTAATAATTTTACATTATATTATAAACTCACCCAAAACATGTCATTCATAATTGTAATAGCTTAAAAAAAATATAATTTCCTTACAGAATATTTTTAATCTAAATCCAGTCTTATACTAGCTGTGAAATGCAAAAGATTTAAATATTCATGCAATTATTATTGTTACTATAATTATCATTATTGTTGTTATTAAACAAAGCATTGGTATTCCTTTACAGTACATTTTTAAAATGCACTCTTAAAGCTGCAGTCTGGCTTTTTTCCTCTGTCGCCATCTCTGTTCAAAATCTGCCATTACAGTCATTGCGGAATTATCAGCTTTTCGTGAGTTGTACTTCAACACCCGACACCCCACAACACGGATGAACACAATGTTTGAGACGACTGTGAGGCTGTCAGTTACCGTGCTGATGTGAACACTGGCATTCAGAATCACAGATTATTTTTTTTTAATCTGTAAATTACATTGCAGTAAATCCCGCAGATTAAATCTAACAACTGTTTATAAGTTCTCATGCAAAACCATGCAAACTATACTTTTTTATACTTTTTTGTAGCCACTTAAATTATGGATCATTTTTAACCCCCCCCCCCCCCCCCCAATTCCCCCCCCCCCCCCCCCAAAAAAAAAAAAAAAAAAACTACAGACTGCAGCTTTGACCGTTTTGAGAACATTTTATTGTAAATTAATGTAATATGTTTTAAATTATGTGCAGTCCTAATGAGTCACTACACACTAAAACATTCATGCTAGATTAAGAATTTTATAGTAGACACCTTCTCAACAAATTTTAACTATACTTTGTAGTTGTCCTGTTACATTCGTAAAAAGTGTGTAAAGACATGTAATTTGTGCTTTACATTACTTTTGCACTAGTGATGGTTCCATAAGGTGCAAACTCTTTCCTCAACTTCTCATCATCAATGCCGTCATCTAGATTTTTTACATAGAGATTAACCCCCTAAAATGAAAAACAATGCATGCATCAAAACATATTCCTAAATATCAACATACAATTAAGCATAAGCAAATCCTTCTCACATGATTAGGATGATACTTGTATACATTTGCAAATCTCCCTAAATTATGCAACATGCAGGTAAGCATGTGTGTACCTGGTAGCGTTGTATGCGCTCCTGCTTTATTTGCTCAAACTTGCGTTTGAGTTCTCCCTGCCTCTCCAGTCTTTTCTGAGCTCTACCCACATACAGGACCCTGCCATTCAGCTCTTTCCCATTCATTTCAGTTACTGCCTACCACAAAGAGAAGGACAGACTTCAGTCTCCACATCTCTGGGCTATTAACACGTATACCATATAACAACTGTTGGATTACCCTCCTGGCATCTGTGTGGTTTTCAAAGTTGACAAATCCAAAGCCACGAGAGCGTCCCCTTTCATCAGTCATCACACAGACACTAAGGGTCATACCTGTGAACCAGAGCAAACTTCAAGTAAGAGATGCAGAATCCATTTTCTTTATGAAAAGTGGGTCATATATATATAATACAATGAAAGAAAACAATACTTTTATTCAGCAAGGATGCATTAAATAGATCAAAAGTTACAGTAAGTGATTTATAATTGTAAAAAAAGATTACATTTCAAAAGATCAAAAATAGAACTTTCTATTCATCAAAGAATCCTGATTTCTTTTTGTACACAACTGTCTTAAGATTGCTGCTTTAATGAATGCTTTTTGAGCATCAAATCAGCATATTAAAATGATTTCTGAAGGATCATGTGAAATTATGCTGAGAACTCAGCTTTGCATCACAGGAATGAATTACATTAATTAATTACATAAATTCAAAATAGAAAAACAGTTATCTAAATAATATTTCACAATATTACTGAAGGGTTTTTTTTGTCACATTTAAATCAAACACGGCCTTGGTGAGTATAGACTTTTAAAAACATTACAAATCTTTAACGAATAATATCCATCACTAGGTTAGTTACAAAAAGAATACCTTGACAATCAAGATTGTGTCATTGGATTAAATCCCTGTCATCATATAAGTTCAATATCTTACCAGTATACATTTTTTACAAAGATGATTTAGGAGCTGAAACCTTAACACATAGGAAACTTTATGAAATCACACTTAATTTTAATCTTATTCGTAGACTCAAGAATATGCAATTCTTACAATTTTGACACTGAAGACTAAAATTTTACTCCGAGTGGCTATATGAAGTTAGTGAATCCATTTACAAAATTGTTTACCAAATTCAGTGAAGATGGTCTTCAGTTTCTCACTGTCAATATCTTCACCAAAGTTCTTAATGTACACATTGGTGAACTCCACGGATTTAGCCCCCAACTCTGCCTCACGCTCCTTACGAGATTTAAAATGACCCACAAATCTGTAAATCACATAAAAAGATATACAAAGAAAATGGGCAAATATGACTCATTTTTCTACTTAAAGGTATACAAAATAAAGGTATATTTATATTTTGAGCTTTGATTTGTATGCATGTACGGAAACCATGGATAGCTGACAAGGACAAAACTCAAAAGCACAAATGAAACTATGAAAAAGTGGTTTTAATCTTTTTTGACTCAAAAGCCCCAGTCGTCTAACAAAACATTCTGTTTATCCCCATACACCAAGATACCAGTATTCCAGAAGTAATTATGCCAAAGCAGCTGGTGTAATATATTAAACCTCTATCTAAAATAGAAATATTAAATTAACATGGTTAAGTAACTTAATATCATTAATGAACTTGAATTCAATTTGTGATTCCAGAAATTATGTTCTATAACAGAACTCCATGTTCTATGTCAGTTCAGAAATTTGATTTTGTTTTGGAGCATTTCAATTTAAATTGGAGTTAGATCTTATGTATATAAAATCTAAACTTTTATTGAATTAAAACAAAGGATAATCAAAGGATATTGTAAAATGCTATAAAATCAAGAATCTGTGATTTGTTAATTCTTTATTTAACAAAGAAAGTTCTCAATGTTTTTACTGACCAACTTATTTGCATTTTGATTTTGACATCACCTTTCCTTTTAATTGCACTTTTTAATCATTTAGCAATTGGGGATACTAATTGTTGCAATTTTGCAATTGAGATTAGGCAAAAATTTAATTTTTGCCCAATCTCACCTGATACAAGACAGCAGTTCAACAGCCTGTGGTCATCATTGTCTGATTCTCCTTTTCATGATGTGCCATATATTGTCAATAAAAGACAGATCTAGCCTGCAGTCAAGCACATCTCTTCTACGGTGTAGTGTCTAAGAAACCACTCTGTAGCATGTGCAGATTGAGGCCTTGCATTGTCTTGCTTTCTATGATAGATGTCATCTTGATGGCAGTACATGTCTCTAATCCCAATCTAATCCCAAGCCTCCACCTCAATGGAAAATTCACAGTCACCCATGCTGTTTGCAAAAACAAGCTAAAACATGGACTCATCTGACCAGAGCACACATTACCACTGTCTTTTGGACCATCTGAGATGAGCTTGAGCACAGAGTACTAGGCGGCATCTCTTATTTTAATTTATGTATAGCTTTCTTCTTGCGTAACAGATTTAAGTAGATGCAGCGGCAGACTGTGTTACGCGACAACGGTTTTTACAAATTATTCCTGAGCATGTGGCTAGTAGCATTCTCATCTTGAGGGCTTGAACAAGGTTTTTCTGGATTCCCCGGTCGTTCTCAAGGTCTTTCTGGAATCCCTAGATCCGTTTATATGCATATCCTCTAGAGCATATGAATGCTCATGTATTTCTTTTATAAAATCAGTAATTGAGTATATTCATTATCACTTAATAATATATCCACACACACACACAAATATATATACATATACACACACATATGCTTTTTAAAAATTATAATCTTAAATGCATGCTGATGTAAGTAACCAGCTTCTTTTAGGTGCAAAAGGGCATTTGTCTCTTTCTCTTGTATCAGGAGAAAGGTTTATGGATCCTAAAGGCGCCGTGAACACACGTCCAACACATATGATACTTCTCTGTACAGATGGTCAAGCTATATTGTACGGTGACGCATTGCTGCCAAATACATATTATTTTTTCCCCTCAATTATGTTGTAATAATGAGATCTTATGTTGTTAAAACGACATATTTTCTCGTTGTAATGACATAATATCTCGTTTTAAAAACATAAATATCTTGTTATTTCGGCATAATAAGGGGAAATTGTAATATGTAAGCTACATTTAGCGTTCTTATAACAAGTTTCTATGGGAGGAAAATGCTTAACGTCAAATTAAATGCTTTGAGTTCATGTTCTGGACTTATCTAATTTTTGTGGTAGGCCTATACTTTATGATTTTAGTATCATATTGATTAATAAATGCACGCACAATTATCCGTGAACTTGATAAATGTATGTTTTTATTAGGCTACTATATCCACAAACAAATTGCGTTATGTGTGCAAAATTCAGAATTCAACGAATGTGCAGCGATTTGTACAAATAGAGACGTGTATAAAATACATTTGGTTTATGGATTATAATTTGCGCGTCCATTTATTGATGTCTGAGTCGATATCATTGGAGTGTATTTGGCAATTTGCTTAATGTGTAATTAAAAACGTTGAGTTTTCTGAGCTCAGCAGATTTTGTTGTACATATACTTTATAGTAGCCTATGATTATTTACTGTGTTTGGTCTGAACACTCTCCGACACGTTAAGGTTTGTATTCATTTCAAGACCGGGAATTAAAGAACACATTATGTTGGGACATTCTAAAACGCTTAACGTTAAAAAGGCTTAACGAGGCTTACTGTACTAAGACAGTAGGGTAGAGTGGGGGAAAATGCCCCCCTGGGGTAAAACGCCCCCCACCCGTTTTTCCCAAAATAACCACTAGAATGAATCAAGATACATTTTTACTATTGCTATGCACTACGTTGACAACGGGGATATAAAAATCTCCATGGAGAAGCTTATCAACCCCATATAGGCCTATAGTGTAGAAATCAAAATATTAAAATGTTAGAAATTTGGCTATTTTGTACATTCCTGAATATATTAATAGGTATATATACACATGTTGTTGCATTACTTGCCTTTTACTTTTAGAGATTAAAAACTATGTTCATTTTGCTGTTGACCTATGAAGCAAACTGGTTGGTAAGAAAGGGGGCATTTTACCCCACCTTGGGGGGCGTTTTACCCCACCGCTGGGGCAAAATGCCCCCTTTGTATAAAAATATTTTCAGTCAAAAAAATAAATAATTATGAAGGTTAAGCAATTTTAATATTTGGTAAATAACTCCTGCCATAGTCACTCAAAACTGGGATGCTAATTCTAGTCACATTTATGTTTTGTTTCACAGTAATGTCACATTTTCCTTAAGGGGGGCGTTTTCCCCCACTCTACCTAATATTAAAGACCAAACTCAGTAAACATCATATTAATAAGCTAGACTATGTGCAAGCCATGTTAAGCCTTTTCTAATAACGGCTTTCACATGTTGCGTTCATATTCTGTTCTCATGATTTTTTTTTTTTTTTTGCTCAAAGTATAGCTTATTAATATGAAGTTTACAGAGTTTGGTCTATTAATATTACTGTCTTGGTATACAGTAAGCCACGTTAAGCCTTTTTAACATTAGCGTTTAGAATGTCTCAACATAACTAGGCTACAATTCTTTAATTCCCAGTGTTCTGTCGATTTTTGCTTCCTTGTCGAAAAATGCTACCGTAGCGCGAATTGATGACAGAATGCCGATTAAAGTCGTATGAAATACAATTATAATACAATTCTAAGTTATGAGAAGCTATACTGTATACGACTATTTTTACTTTTAAAACGGTGTGAAAAATCATAAAATATTCATCGTTGACTTGTCAAAGTACACCTTTCCTCATAGTAACTGAAAATTTCAGTTATTCCTTTTCAGCTGGCTGACCGTACAAATATTCATATGGTAGTAAGCATTTTTTAAAGGGAAATTACATATTATAACGGGAAAATGTACCTTTTGTAAAAAAAGAAAAATATATATCTGACGCTGCACATGCGCATAACCGGTAAGTAGCAAATCTCGATGGGTAGCATGAATTGTCAGAACACCTGTCTTAAAATGAATACAAACCTTAACATAACGGACAGGGTTCAGACCAAACAGTAAATAATCATACTAGTAAGGCATATGTACAACAAAATGTGCTGAGCTCAGAATATAAACTCACCGCGTTTAATTACATGTTAAGCAAATTGCCGAATACACTCAAATGAGATCGACTCAGACGTGCAAATTCTAATCACTAATACAAAATAAAAACAAAGGTATTTTATACACAAACATGTCTCTATTGTACAAATCACTGCACATTCGTTGAATAGGCTTTATGTCGAGCGTCACGTGACCAAACCGGAAAACGGGTCTCATCGCATCCGCTTGTCAGAGAAAGTGTTAACGGCCGTAAGTACTGACTACGATATCTATGGATTTGTAAGGTAATCAGCTAACCTACCTATTTCACTTTGTTATTGGCATTTTATTCCATTTAAATATCTAAACGTTACTGTGAAGAATAAAAAATATAAAACGTTTAAATATCAATCTTCACATGTGAGGGATATTGGTTATGCTAATCTTTGATCGCTCCTTTTAAGTTATCTTGATTAAAACCGCAAAAAATTTCATGAAGCACATACAAAAGATCTGGACCGGAAGCGACGAGACCCGTTTTACAGAGAATGCGGAAGTAAGTTGTGCATAAAGCCTATTCTGAATTTTGCACACACATCTGAAAGCAATATGTTTGTGGATATAGTAACCTAATAAAAACATGCATTTATCAAGTTCACAGATAATTGTGCATGCATTTATTAATCAATATGATACTAAAATCATAATAAAGTATACTACAAAAATCAGATAAGTCCAGAATGTGAACGCAAAGCATTTAATTTGACGTTAAACGTACAATATGTATTTTTTTTTTGGCCACCAGGGGTCACTCATTTCACATAATAACAAAGACGTACTTTGATGACGTCAGGAAAGAGCGTGGGCTCACGGGAATTGTTGTCGCTGTCAATGACAACCAGCTCAGCTCATGACATGACATGATCGTTTTTACAAAATATACGGATATACGGCATCTCTCTATAGATTTAGCTTGTCAAGAAGCTTTAAATGCAACCCCAAATAATGTTTACCTGTGTCATGCTTCTCCTGTCGAAAAAAACCTTCTCAGGTCATATCTTTCACCCGTACGTTTGAGCTTTACTGGGCTGTAGCAGCAGAAGGTGCAGGCAAAGGTAATCGTGGTTCATAACTATAATACAGACGAATATAAATATTTATATTACGCTCCTTCAATGAATGACCTATTTTAGAACATTTTTCGGGCACACCGGATTTTATAAGCACGTAAGATACTGCAGTCAAACGTTTGACTGGGTTTGCGTTATGCATCCACTATGTGCTAAAGGGAATGTAGTGAGAGCTTGCGCCGCAGGTGAGGCGTTTATTTAGTAAGCATGAGCGCGCTAAAGCGGGCACGTACATTCGCAACCTGACTCATATGAGTATTCAATGTGCGCGGCTCGCTAACAGCAACAGTTGGCTGATTTGAATGAGACGACCCGTGAACGGGGAGCGCTATATGCGCGAGCAGCACCGGGGGACAGTGCATCTCGTCTGAGTGAGCGCTCGTGAGCGGGCACGTGATTTACACGCATAAAAATACGTCTTACTTTTTTTTCTTCGTCATTTTCTATGCTTTCTTGGCGGTAGTCCAATGTTCCCCTTTGTGTTTGGTGGTTTCGCCGGGTTCCGCAAGGAAGTTATAGGTTATATGACGCCATAGACGGACGACGAAACGGAAATAAAGAAACGTCCCGTTTCTTCGAATTAAACTATAAATTTCTCCGTATTTGAAAGTTGGTGGAAACTGTCGGGATAATGTAAGTACACATCTAATAGAAATATATAACATAGATACAGTTATTTTTGCTATTTTTAAAGTCGAAAAAGTACAGATTGTGGCTTTAAGCACTTTCCTCCCAAAGAAACTCATAAGTATGCTAAATGTAGCTTAATCCATATTACAATGTCCCTTATTATGTTGAAATAATGAGATATTTGTCGTTATAACAAGATATGTTGTTACAGCGAGATATTTATGTTGTTAAAACGAGATGTCGTTATGAAACATTTATGTCGTTAATATCTCGTTTTAACGACAATCTCATTTTAACAACATATCTTGTTTTAACGACATGAATGTCTCATAACGACATATCTCGTTTTAACGACATAAGATCTCGTTATTCCGCCATAAATGAGGGGGGGAAAAATAATATGTGGCAGCAATGCGTCACTGTAATAGAGCGTCACTGTAGTAGAGCTTTGCTATATTGAACTTTAATTGTTGTATTAAAATGTATTCTTTCTAGTATATTTCCTTTCTGGGGAGCAAATGTTATCTGTTTTTTTCTCCCTAACAAGTGAATGTTTTACAATTAATGTATGTTTTGGTACACTTAACTGATAAGCAGCTCAGACTCTCTTCAGCCTTGATGGGAGCTCTTATTTGTCCTATGCGAATGCCATAACAGTGAAAATAATAATAGGGAAATAGGGATTTGGTTTGTGTTTGAGTGTTAAAACATAAAGGGGTCATTAAAGCCAATAGTTTAAGGCACCATTTCTTTTGTTAAAGTCTTACTCCAGTTAGACTTACTCACTCCAGTTAGACTTACTCACTCGAGTTAGACTTACTCCAGTTAGGAGAAAGACTAGTTTTCTGGACATACTGGTGCCCAGCAACCCAAAATCTGTGACCTGGAAGGTCATGATGTGGCTCTCAGTGTCAGATGCATCATGGAGATATGCTTCCGTCTATCTGTATACACCTTATTCTGCTCTAAACAATGGGCACCGCCATGACAACGACTCCAGTTGTCAACTTCTGGTTTGGGTCTGGTCTATGCTTTTTTGCCATGTGTTTTAGATTGAGTCATCCTCACATCGCTAAAAGGTTAGGCTGGTTAGCCATTTGACTCCTGTCTACCTCTGCTTTCAAAGATGCATAGTCTATATATTTCTCAGGGCTGTGAGGTTAGGCATAACGTTACGCCGAGTTTCAGACCAAAGCCCAGTTTGTGCGCTGTTGCCTCCGACATTGATCATCTATTGTTTATATACCTCTTATTTATTAAAACCAGTCAATTGGTTGATGAAACATTGACTTAAATTAAGATTCAGTTAATAAAAAAACAATTCACTTTAAAGAAAGGTTTCTTTGTGGTTTCTCTTTAAAATCTCGGTGATAGTTTTAAAGTTGCTTTAATAACGGTCATGTCCGTGAATATAAAACGCATATTTAAACTGATATTTTTCGAATCTCTGGACCACTGATCTATATAATATATCATTGTACGTATATAGATGAGTGGTCTGGACTAGAGTGCTAGCATTCTATGTAAACAATACTTCAACAGGAGGTGGAAAACCGTTTAGTCAGTTGAAACAGCAATGAATCATGGGAAATAGAAGGGCCGGAGAATAAGGTGGATATGTGTGGAAAATTACTGTTTATCTATTTCTTAACCAATGAGAATCATTCAACGTGTAAGCAATGCTGTAGCTCAGACCTTGGAAATGGTAGAACTGCTGTGATCTTTGTAACTGTAAAAGAGGCGGCCTATGAACTCCTGTGTGAGTCTGACTTCTGCTGATGAAACTGCAAACTATGTTGAGTAAAAATTTACTTTAATTTTTTATAGTTCTGACTCTGGGTCTTCATTCTTTATTTCTGGTTCTGAGTCTTTGACTGTAAACCCCTTACACAATTAAAGGGACAGTGCTCTTTGAAATTAATTTTAATTTCAATTTTAATTAGTTTTAGCTTACCTCAAGGGCATCCAAGATGTAGGTGTCTTTGTTTCCACAGTTGTTTCAATTTTGATATTTTTAGGTCAAATCGTTCTTGTCTGTGCATGCTCTTTGAGGTGACCATAGACCTGGATTATATGACTGACAGAGAAGTCCAGATTTAACATGATTGAATGACTCCTAAATTTAAGTAAACATTGATGACCTATGACATAAATACTGTTTGTTTTCTCACTCAAACCGCTCATTTCATATCATTTTTACCACTTATAACCACAGTACTATTCGTTTTCTCACAAAAAAAAAAAACCGCTCGTTTCGTGTCTTAGGTTAACGTGTACTTACATTTACGAGTCATTAAATCATGTTTAATTTGGACTTCTCTGTACATGCTCTTTGAGATGGTGACCATAGACTTGCATTATATGATTGACATACAAGAATAGTTTGACCTAGAAATATCAAAATTGAAACTACTGCAGAAACAAAGACACCTACATCTTGGATTCCCTTGAGGTAAGCTAAAACATGCCAAAAATTAATTTCAAAGTGAACTATCCCTTTAATTTGAATAGTGCAAAAAACATTGATTATTTTCATTGTACTTTTGTCAGTTAAATAAAGGTTCAAGAGAATTAACATAAAATCAAAGATTCTTTGCATTTTGCAAAATGTCCTAACTTTTCTGGAATTATGGCGATACTTCAAAGTCATCCAAGGACCCCCTGTTTGAGAACCATTGGTGTAAAGAAATGTTGTACCACAAAGTCCATTGACAATACTTACACTTTGCGATCATTCAGAAGCATGCCGTTCATCGTGTCAATGGCTTTGTTGGCAGCTTCTTGGGTCTCAAAGTGCACAAACCCATAACCTTTTGAGCCGTTCTCATCACAGACCACCTAGAATGAAAAATAGGCTAACTGTTAAATGCCCGTTCACACCAAGGAAAACTAAAACAATAATTATAACGACAGAGTACTAAAAATCATTCTAAATGTAAAAGAATAACAGAGTCCACAACACAAATATAAAGATCAAGGCACTGTGAAACAATATCTTTGGAATCACTTAAAAAAAAACAACATTTTCCCCAGTTGACGAAAGGTAAAAACAGCGACAGTCCATCAAGCCAAACAACTTAGTATCTAAAATCAGCAGATGACAAAACCGCAACACATGCTTATTATAGACAAAGTTATCATCCGCTAGTGTAACTGCCAATATATTTATAGTTATCTTTATGGTTTTCGTTTTTGGTGTGAATGAGCCTTTTCTGTGGGTAAAATTTGGTGCATTAGTTGCAATGATGATACTTTTTTATTAATTTCTTAAAGGCATTTTTATATGAAAGATGACGGAAATGAATAAATCATTAAAAAAAAACAGGGATGAAAAAGGATGTACCTTACATGACAAGATGTTACCAAAAGCAGAAAAGGTGTCATAGAGAGCCTTGTTATCAATAGACTCATCCATGTTCTTGATGAAGATGTTTCCCACGCCAGACTTTCTCAAACCTGGATCTCGCTGTGACCACATGATCCTAATTGGACGACCCTTGATGACTTCATAGTTCATTGTGTCAAGGGCACATTCCGCTTAAATATAGGGGGAGAGGGAAGTGTGATTCACCATATATAGAAGTGCTCCAATCATTTCAAATGTAGTAATTCGAGTTTAGGTAATTAATTACTATTAAAAAGTATACTTTTCATTCCACTAAAATTCTTACTTCATTCTTACTTCAATTATGAATGCAAAACGCTAAAAGTGTCCTCACCATCAGCAGGCTGCTGGAAGTTGATATATGCATATCCAAGGGATCTCCGTGTAATGACATCACGGCACACACGAATGGACATGATTTGACCAGCAGGAGAAAACTTCTGGTACAGCATGGCCTCAGTGACATCAGGATGAAGGTCACCAACGTACAGAGAGGCTAATGGGTATGCTGGTCCACTACTCATCCTTCAAAAACACCCCCAAAAAAAGAGTACTTTATTTTCAGAGAAACTTGACTTTAAAGGTGAATGATTTTTTTTACACTTATGGCCCTATTTGCTGACAAATTTTAACATCATGTGGCCAATTAAATGGTTTAAGCTAGTCTGTCTGGGACTTGTTACTTTCTCAAACTTTAGATCTCATTAAAATAACCCTAATCAAACTATATAAAGCATTAGATCGTTCCCACCAAGACACAAAAGAGCGCAACACAGTGGCATAGGTTTGATTTTGAAATTGGTGGGGACGGGGACATCAATTTAAAAATATATTTTTGAAAAAGTTTTGATCGAAATTATTGCTAGGGATATATCAGCATCACTGGATATTGGTAGGGACACGTCCCTAGCGTCCCTACTAAGTATGGTATCATGGCAATAATTGGAGAATTTGGCCATTTCTGATTATTCAGGTGGGGGGAAATGCATCTCTCATTGTCTATAGTGGTTACGGCCCAAGTTTAAGCATTTAAACTTTTACATGTGCATGCAAAAACAGGAAACACAAATGCAATCTGAATTTGCAGGCAGGTTTCAAACGCATTGATCGATATGCTTGCATAGACTTCAGTGAAATGGGTGCTAGTTCTTCTCCACATTCTGAGGTGGTGTGCAGGTCTCATCAACAATAAAGCCGGTGGCAACCGCAACCCCGGTTCCTTTAGTTACCCAAAGGCACTAGGGTGGCAGTGCCGCCGGCTTTCGCCCTTCATCGCTGCTTGCAGCTATATATATATATACACACACACACACACACACACACATACAGGGCAGGGGTTAAAGTGGGCCGGAACGGTCCGGAATATCAGATAAATTAATAAATAAATAGATCCATTAATCTCAACGAATCTCGCTGCTCCCGAGTCCCGATATGGGCCGACCGACTGTGACCAACCTCCCTTCCTGCCCGCTGAACGCGAGCGATTACAAATGTGTGAAATGCACTCACGGTGGTTGAGCGCGCTAAAGCTTTAGGTTTGATATATTTCGCCTGACATTAGTTTTCCCTAGCCACTATTCTATAGACCATTTCACGAGATGTAAACAACACTGGTCCAGAAGCACTTCCTGTTTCAGTTTGTAAATGGTTTCTTAATTTCAAATGTAAAGAAAATATCTTAAAGATGGTTGTTTTACTTTTTGATTCAGCTGTATATGTTCTGTTGGTTGTACTTTTATCCCAATGTTTATATAGTGTTAAACTGAAACAGGAAGTGCTTCTGGACCAGTGTTGTTTACATCTCGTGAAATGGTCTATAGGGTCTCACAAAGAGATCAATAGCATGATTAGTTTTAACATTATGTAACCATTTTATATCGACATTAAATATTCGTTCAAAATCAACTACGTGCATTAATGCTGCATATTTATAGCTGAAAATGCTTTGACGCATCTCCACAGCGCATGATGAGGGAACGTCTGCCAATTCCATCAACTGCGTTAAACCAAGCTATAATTTGTATTATTTAAAATTACTTTTCAAATTCCAAAGCTTGTAGAAGGCTCCTATTGGCAATACTGACCTGGTAGCTTTGAGTGAATTACCTTGTTTAAGATAATAATTCATAAAACATTAAATTATCATTTAAGTTTAGGCTACTATCTTCACTAACACAGACGAAAATGAAAAGACAAGTCAAAGTTCAGGTTTAGGAGGGGAAGAAATAGGGCAGGTTAAGGAGACTGAGAGAAAAAGAAAGATGTAGATGAGGAGCAGATATTGAAACAAATATATATTTGATATATGAAATATAGGCCTAACAGATATTTGACAAAATAATCTAATGCTGCCCACTGGCATGGTTTTAAAGCCATTTATTATCCTTTTTTTGGACTTCAAAAGTCTTAAATTGCATATATGTTGGTCAGAGAAATCTAAATTTTCTCGGGGAAGCATGCCTCCCAACCCCCCTAAATATCTCTTATTTTAATGCTCATGTCTGTAAATACCCAAAAAGTATTGCTGAACATACCACGATACTCAATATGTTGTCCCACGGTGAGTCATTTTTCCCCAGTTGCACCTACACAAAATTTGAGGGTTCCCCCACCTACCAAATCCAACTTTAACCACTGTGTGTGTACATACATATATATATATATAGGGACAAGACAGGAAATTAATTGCCTGATCTGATTAGAACAATAATGAACAATGGAAACATAAAAAAAACATACTCCGTCCTTTTGTTCATACAGGACATTATTTCAAACTTGAATATATATTTGTGCACACAATATAACACAACATTGTGCTTTTGTCAAACTATAAACTCTTGTCAAACTGTAACCTACAACTGTCACGCAACCAAAATCTCTCCCTCTCTGCCATCTTTTGGACATTCATCATGTCACATTGGTTTTAATTTCTTGTTCTCGAACAGAGCCCTAATCTGTTTATTTCTCAGTTACACATTCTACATTGATTAAAAAAGAAAAATCAAATGTGTTTATTTTATACAGAAATAAACTATTTATAATTCAGCTAAGAATAAAGTTAATGTTAGTTCAAATTTTAAGAAAAACAAATGTATGATCTGAAATATAGCACATTCATTTTAAATTCATTCAGGTTCAATTACCAAAAATACAATCTTAATTTAATTTAAAGCAAATAATGAATCTAAAATATATGGGTTGTATGTAGCCTCGCATGCCAGACCTACATCAAGATGTCAGGTTGAGGTCATGCCAGACCTACATCAAGATGTTAGATAAATTTGCACACTTCGCTGCAAAGCATAGACTGTAAAAAATATGGACGTAGTATCCGTGACGTCACCCATAGGTTTCTGAAGAGCGGTTTTGAGGCTTAAAGTGGGCGGGGCCAGCCGTCGCCATCTTGAAAAAGCGTCACCTCTCGTCACTACCGGATAAATTAAAATGGGCAAGAGGCGGGACGCGGGTGGAGCTGAGGTACTAATGCTATATGCTACTGCCCTCGCGCTGAACTGACAAAGTAAAGCCAATGGTTAAAGTTAATGTTTTTGCCCTTCGAAATAATATAATAGTTAAGACGTAGCTAAAAGTGAGACTATTTACTTTACTTCTTTATCAACTTTATTAATCCTACAAGTGGCAATTAGTTAGCATGTATACAAGTAATTTACATAACACAGATCAGTGATCATAAACATTTCTCACAACATACAAGCAGTCAACTAGTCGTGCATCGTGAAGCATTATTATATTCTGGTAGTTAAAAATGTATTAGTTACTTACAATATTGCTCTAAGCTTGACAGTGATTCAAGGCAAGCACATATTGTATGTCAGTCGCCATCTCACGTCAAGTTCATAAAGAGCTTAAATACAGTCCTCAGTTTCTCAGATGGTAAAAACAGCAAATGAACTAAAATCCGCGCTCATTTAAGGGTGTTAATCTATTGCATGGACGGAGATAAAGCACTGAAATCATCAGACATCCATTAGTACAGTCGAGTGAAACAGCTGGAAACACAGCGCTGGTTGTTATCTCCATACTCAACACGACGGAATCCAACGGCGTGCACGTGCGAAGATATAATACATGTATTAAATTGTATGATATAATCCCGAAAAAGCATGAACACAGCTGAGGGTGACGCTAACAGACAGCAGACAAACTAGCAGTGGCACCTGTCACTCAAGTGGCCACGCCCTTAATTATGCAGAACTTTAAGGCTTAAATATAATTAAAACAGATTAGTTTTAAAAAAATTCACCCCCCTCACAATTGTCATGAAGGGAAAAACGAGCTCTATCGACCAAAGCCACTTTTTGCTCCAGGCTGTAAACATGTTTTTTTCTGCTGTAAAGTTGGGCATTTTAACATGGGGGAGATACAGATTTGACTCGCTTCTGCAGCCTGCCTCATGCGGCCCCTCGATGAATTGCAGTTTAATTCACTTCCGTGTTGGCTTCAAGCGTGCCGCACCAGCCCTCAAAAGTGAAGCCAAAACGTCTCGATCGCCCCCCTGTGACTGGTCCTAGTATAGCTCATAATCCCCGCCTCCCCATGTTATTCAATGGGACGCGAGACCAACTAAACAATTAAATTACACTTCACATATCCTTTTTCCAAAGATAGTTTCTGTCATTTACTGTAGTTTCTATCACGTTTATGTAATTTCAAGTGTTCGTTTTTAAAATAAGTTTGTTTTTAGTTAGTTATGTGATGATAAAATAACGGTGCTCTGACGTCATGATTGAGATTGTGATTGACAGGTTCTCTGTGCGAGGTAGTCACTGAAGCACCAGCGGACGTTTTTTAATAATGTTGATTATGTGGTTAGTAGTTGTATTTACCTTATTTTAACAAAGTTCTGCAATCGGCAGACATCATTGGAGAGGAACGAAGCAGACAGAGGCAACTTAATGAAAGTGCGGGGCGTGTGCTTGCGTTTGATTCAGCGAGAATGAGGACGGGGCCTTGATTTCGCAGCTTTACTTCCTGCTCACGACTGCGCATGACTGGTCCCCAAACACGCAAGTGCGCAGACTCAAGTTCGAGATGTCAGCGCCATATCGAGACACTGGCGGCTTCGGTTCTCTCTGATGGAAAAGAGCGAGGGGGCGTCGTCCATCTTTTTTTACAGTCTATGGTTGGCTTCAAGAGAGAGCCGGGGAGGTTGCCGCTTGCTGCAAAGTAATTTTTGCTGCCGCTAGGGTTCGTCTAGATTTCTAGGCTAGGTTGTATGCCTATTTTGTTAAAAAAAAAAGTAAAAAAAAAAAAAAAAAAAAGATATAAAACCAAAAAGAAAGGCCTTAAACTTTAACAATGGTGCAACTATTATCACTCTAACACAGTCACACACAAGTCAAGTCACTTACATTTTAGATGCACTCTACACTGTTCCTGTTGACAACACTCGTTGAGATGGTGACGATATATTAGGGGTATAACGATTCATCTACTACATCGACGTATCGATTTATATTCCTACGATCCAACTACATCGATCTGTGCTCTGCTAGTCGATCTAAAATCTGCATATATCG
Source organism: Cyprinella venusta (assembly GCA_038021265.1). Taxonomy (NCBI): domain Eukaryota; kingdom Metazoa; phylum Chordata; class Actinopteri; order Cypriniformes; family Leuciscidae; genus Cyprinella; species Cyprinella venusta. Next base: position 25,613,985 of record CM075872.1, on the reverse strand, counting down.
ATATAAAATCGTTTTAAAAGTTAATCAATCAATTGTATCGATACTAGGAAATAACGCATTGAATTTAAACACGTCAGACTTTATATGGATGTTTTTTTCTTTGAACTTTAGTTTTAATGACACAGGCGTTAAAAGATTCACTCGATTCAGTCTGCCTATCTGTGACGTAATCGCCACGCACCAGCAGCAGCGCGTCAATCTGGGAAGCGTCTTTTTTTACAGTCTATGGTCAGAACTGATGCCCTGCGTGTGGTAACGCGCACAGACTGTGACGTGCTGATCTACCCAGCGGTCTCATAAAACGTTCAAATATGTCAACGTCTGGCAGAATGAGTAGTAGAGTATGCAGATCTGAATAAGAGTTACGATGCAAAAAAGGGATTTCTGTGCGCTCACACACGACCGGCCCAAACGTCCAACCCGATAGACACCTATTCAGCTCGCGAGTATAATGAATTGAGCTCTCTTTCGTGTCTGAATGCACAAATACACACAACATTATGTCTAAATGTCCGTTTTGGAGAGTAACGTTATTCATGTAGGCCTACTGTAAACGATGTCGGTTATGTATTAATTAAACAGTTGTGAGTGTATCGGATGTGCATCAGTGCAATTGTATCCGCTATGTCATTGGACATGATGTGACAGTGGCAATAAACCTAATGCGGTCTGTGTCCTTAATATTCAAGCGACAAAAGAAAAAGAGAAAAGCATTCACTGTTTGTTAATAGCTTTAATAAGGATTAATTATATTTAATTCATACAAATAAATTTGTCTACTTGAAAGAATAAAGGAATGCAAGTATTTATAAAGAATGCATCATTCATTGAAAAGAAGACTGTTTTACTTTTGGAAAAGTGGTTTTATTTAATTCTAAGCTAGTTAAATCTGTATCTGTATTGAATGTTCAAACTTAAAAATCATTAATATTAATAGGTTCATAGATGTTTTCTCCGGGAATATATGGGTTTGGACATTTTAGAGAAATTCTAAATTAACCAGGTTAATAATATTTATAACCTAATAATAAATAAATAATTTTTTTTATTTATTTCAGTCACACTGGTTGAATTTTTTTAGGCTAAAAAGTTACTGAATCGATTTCAAGTCACTGAATCATTTCGGATCGTATCGTTCTAAATTAACCAATATCGTCCTTGAATCGTATCGACAACCACGAATCGTGATACGAATCGAATCATTGTTAAAATGAATCGTTACACCCCTACGATATATACATTGCTTGAATAACAATCAAAAGAACATCCCTTTCAGTTCTCTTAACTCAAATAAGCATAACCAAAAATTTGTGACTATCATATAAAATATATATTTGTGACATCACTAAAATATTGCTAAATTGCTTAAACATTGCTAAATTATGGCTCATCATAGACTAGCTAACCACAAAGCTAGCTAATGCCACTATCGTCAGTCTGTTCTATTGTGACAATAAAAGAAACAAGTTTCAAAGTTTTTAAACTGCATTTTTAAAATGCATTATCATATTATTTTAGTTGAAACTAGGGATGTCCCGATACCACTTTTTCACTTCCGATACCGTAGCTTTGGCTTTTGCCGATACCGATATTAATCCGATATTTTTATTTTATTATTAAACTAATAAAAAATATGTCAATTTTCTCAATTAGCCCCTTCAAATACACCTCCAGTATATAGTTCACAACAACATTATGAAAGATTGCCACCCTTATATATATATATATATATATATATATATATATATATTAGGGCTGCACGATTAATCGCACGATGTTGTTATGCGCATCTAATCAGTAAAGCCGGTTCCTTGATTAGTAGTAAATCACCTTCACCTGCTTTCAGATGGAGCGGCATTTACTACAAAGAGCCGTAGTTACCTGACCAGCTGAGCCAAATCGCATTAAATATCGTTGGCGATATGTACTCGATTTTAACGCGATTTGGCTCAGCTTGTCAGTGATCTACGGCTCTTTGTAGTAAATGCCGCTCCATCTGAAAGCAGGTGAAGGTGATTTACTACTAATCAAGGAACCGGCTTTACTGATTAGATGCGCATAACAACATCGTGCGATTAATCGTGCAGCCCTAATATATATATATATATATATATATATATATATATAAAAGAAAATGCTGGTACTTCAGTACTTAAAGCTAGCAAGCTACCAGCAGGTTTAAAGTTAAAACAATTTAAACAGCAGTATTCTAAATACCAGTACAGTTTTTTTTAAAGCAAGTAGAATTTCTATAACTGTGTTTTAAACTGATTATCACTCTTGTGTAGAATTTCTATAACTGTGTGTTAAACTGATTATCACTCTTGTGTGTGTTAAACACAATCTACTTAACAGACAGCTTCATTATAAAGATAAACAACAAATCCCCAAAATACATGATCATAATCTATGACAAAAAATGCTATTATAAACTAGATTAGTGAATAACACATATTGCTCTTTGTATTGTTGTAAAATACATTCATGAAAAACAATACAACAAAAATGAAAAAGATAATCATTTTAGATATAGCCAAGGCTACTAAAAAATAAGACATGTTTTACGTGTATAGTACAGCTATTTAATGAGGCAGCAACATTAATAATATTAAAGCTGCAAGCAGCGATGGATGGGCCCTCGCACCTGTTGCACGTCGGGGTGTAAGGCCGCCGCGTTGCATTTTCTGCAGCTCAGCCAGTGTGGCTGTGCATTTGCTACGCTGCTTCGTTAAAGGTCACTTCCTGTTGCCAGCAGGTGGTGCTACGACTGTGGGTGAATGTCGGAATGTAGATTTGTTCAGGGCGGGACTCTTGTCAAATGTGTAAAATTTCGTGCAGATCTGGGCATTTACAGCCAAGTTACTACAACTTCCTGTTTCATGGCGAATCTTCGATGCCACGGACACGCCCATCGACGAAAACGCGCAGATAGCACAACTTTACATTGTCAATGCCTTTAGAAGGCACAGCAGAAATTTGAAGTCGATCCGAGTAAATCTCTAGGAGGAGTTAGTTAAAGTACGGAGTGTGTAAATCGTCCCAAATCGGTCGCCAAATTCAAAATGGCAGACTTCCTGTCGAGTTTAGGGTATGGGTTCTTGAGGCTTTTTTGTGCGGCTTGAAATGATACACATCCCCATCAAATTTCGTGCATGTAGGTTGAACGTGGAGGAGGGGCTAATTTTTTCCAATTTTCTAGGTGGCGCTAGCGAGCCATTTTGCCACGCCTATCCGCGAAACCAACAAAATACGAAATTTTTCACCAGTCCTGACATGCATGCCAAATTTGGTGACTTTTTGAGCATGTTGCGGCCCCGAAAAACGGCGCTTACTTTGCAGAAAAAAATGTAAAAAAATAATAATAAAAATTAAAGCTGCAAGCAGCGATGGGCAGGCCCTCGCACCTGTTGCACGTCGGGGTGTGAGGCGGCCGCGTTGCATTTTCTGCAGCTCAGCCGGTGCGGCTGTGCATTTGCTACGCTGCTTCATTAAAGGTCACTTCCTGTTGCCAGCAGGTGGCGCTATGACTGTGGGTGAATGTCGGTATGTAGATTTGTTCAGGGCGGGACTCTTGTCAAATGTGTAAAATTTCGTGCAGATCTGGGCATTTACAGCCAAGTTACTCCAACTTCCTGTTTCATGGCGAATCATCGACGCCACGGACACGCCCATCGACGAAAACGCGCAGATAGCACAACTTTACATTGTCAATGCCTTTAGAAGGCGCAGTAGAAATTTGAAGTCGTTCCAACTAAATCCCTAGGAAGAGTTAGTTAAAGTATGTAATGAGTAAATCATCCAAAAATAGCGGTAAAATTAGAAATGGCTGACTTCCTGTTGAGTTTAGGGCATCGCTCCAAGAGACTTTTCTGTGCGTCTGGACACGGTAGATGTACCACAGAAATTTCGTACCTGTCGGTCAAACATGCGGAGGGGGCTGCGTCTTTTAAGGTCACTTCCTCTTGCCACTAGATGGCGCTATTACTGTGGGTGAATGTCGGCATGTAGATTTGTTCAGGGCGGGACTCTTGTCAAATGTATAAAATTTCTTGCAGATCTGGGCATTTACAGCCAAGTTATTACAACTTCCTGTTTCATGGCGAATTGTCAACGCCACGGACACGCCCATTGACGAAAACGCGCAGATAGCACAACTTTTCATCGTCCATGCCTTTAGAAGGCACAACAGTAATTTGAAGTCGATCAGACTAAATCCCTAGGAGGAGTTAATTAAAGTATGTAATGAGTAAATCATCCAAAAATGGCGTTAAAATTAGAAATGGCCGACTTCCTGTTGAGTGTAGGGCATCGCTCCAAGAGACTTTTTTGTGCGTCTGGACATGGTAGATGTACCACAGAGATTTCGTACATGTCGGTCAAAAATGCGGCCGGGGCTGCTTCATTAAAGGTCACTTCCTGTTGCCAGCAGGTGGCGCTATGACTGTGGGTGAATGTCGGCATGTAGATTTGTTCAGGGCGGGACTCTTGTCAAATGTGTAAAATTTCGTACAGATCTGGGCATTTACAGCCAAGTTACTACTAGGGCTGCAGCTATCGATTCTTTTTGTAATCGATTAATCTAGCACTTAATCGATCGATTAATCGAGTAATCGGATAATTTGTTTATGTGTGTTTTTAAGCAACCAAAACAAATAATGTATTGCGAAAATGATAAGGTGTTTGGCTTTTATTTCTTAAAAAACTAGAGGTATTTATTCCAACTGAAACATTTGTCTCCACAACTAATTATTGCAATTCTTACCCATTTAGTGTTTATAAGTGCCAGTGCCAACTATTATATAACAATACAGTTAAAACAATTTACTGTAAAACATGTTACATGTAGCCCATAACATCTAAAACTTTGAATACAAACTTAAAGTAAAGGCCATTTGGCCTTAGTTTTGTCTTCTTAATACAACATTACAAAAAAAGGATTGCACCTTCTACAAATTACCCACCTGAAAACAAAAATAAATTAATATAAAATATCAAGCCAAACAGGTACACAAATGTATACAATTTATAAAAAAATAAATGTAAATAAAACATTTATAAGAATCAGACTTTTTCAACTGTAATCTCAAGACAAACATCAGAGTGTGTTTGTGTCTCACAATATTTGTTCCTCCATCACGTCCCAGTGTATAAGTTACAGTGAATGCATGCTGAAATTTTTGTTGCGTGACTACATAAAATTTTAAGCATATGATGAATTGCCGCGATTGCTCTGACTGCCGCGTGAGAGAGACACGGGTGCACGCGCTCGCTTACCTCTTTGCCGTCGTGCGCGAGCCGCGGTTAGGAGCTCAACATCTCGTATGCGCGCTCGCACTACAGGATATTTTAACTTGCGAATTAATGTGCGGCTGTAAAACTAGTCGATCACGAGTGGCTCAACAGGTAGATCTATAGACAAACTCATCTTTCAGGCATTTGACCGAAGGGATTGACACTTCAGCGTGAGAAATCGGGGGTATGGCGTGAGAGTGAGAATTGGCTCAATTGCGCTAGTCTCACGCTGAATGCGTGAGAATTGGCAGCCCTGCCAGGTATACTTTGCAGTAGACACATTGCATCTTGTTTTCTTCCTTTATAAACATATAATGATCCCAAACTTTAGACATTCTCTGCCATTTATGAAGTCACATGAAGTCAAATGTATCATGCGCTATGGTGTGCTTCCTGAACAACGGTCCGAGTGAAACAATCAGATCCCTGCGTGCGCGTAAATTGCGCGTCAAAGGAATTTAACGAGGCTTCGAGGCAAATTTTTTGCCTCGAGGAATTTTTGTAATCGAGTAACTCGAGGAATCGTTTCAGCCCTAGTTACTACAACTTCCTGTTTCATGGCGAATCTTCGATGCCACAGACACGCCCATCAACGAAAACGTGCAGATAGCACAACTTTACATCGTCAATGCCTTTAGAAGGCACAGCAGAAATTTGAAGTCGATCCGACTAAATCCCTAAGAGGAGTTCGTTAAAGTACGGAGTGTGTAAATCGTCCCAAAATGGGCGCCAAATTCAAAATGGCCGACTTCCTGTCGAGTTTAAGGTATGGGTTCGCCTTGCTTTTGGCTTGCTTAGTCAGGATTATTTAGGATTATTTAATATTTAACAATATTATCAATCTGTGTTGTACTACTTTCATGTTATCACTGTGAAGCTGCTTTGATACAATCTGTATTGTGAAAAGCGCTATATAAATAAATGTGACTTGACTTCTTGAGGCTTTTTTGTGCTTCTTGATATGATACATGTCCCCACCAAATTTCGTGTTTGTAGGTTGAACGTGGACGAGGGGCTAATTTTTTTCAATTTTCTAGGTGGCGCTAGGGAGCCATTTTGCCACGCCCATCCGCAAAACACGAAATTTTTCACCAGTCCTGACATGCGTGCCAAATTTGGTGAGTTTTTGAGCATGTTGCGGCCTCGAAAATGGCGCTTACTTTGCAGAAAAAAGAAAAAAAGAAAAAAAATTAAAGCTGCAAGCAGCGATGGGCGGGCCCTCGCACCTATAGCGCGTCGGGGTGTGAGGCAGCTGCGTTGCATTTTCTGCAGCTCAGCCGGTGCGGCTGTGCATTTGCTACGCTGCTTCGTTAAAGGTCACTTCCTGTTGCCAGCAGGTGGCGCTATGACTGTGGGTGAATGTCGGCATGTAGATTTGTTCAGGGCGGGACTTTTGTCAAATGTGTAAAATTTCGTGCAGATCTGGGCATTTACAGCCAAGTTACTACAACTTCATATTTCATGGCGAATTATCGACGCCACGGACACGCCCATCGACGAAAACGCGCAGATAGCACAACTTTACATCGTCAATGCCTTTAAAAGGCACAGCAGAAATTTGAAGTCGATCCGACTGAATCCCAAGGAGGAGTTAGTTAAAGTATGTAATGAGTAAATCATCCAAAAATGGCGGTAAAATTAGAAATGGCTGACTTCCTGTTGAGTTTAGGGCATCACTCCAAGAGACTTTTCTGTGTCTGGACACGGTAGATGTATCACAGAAATTTCGTACCTGTCGGTCAAACATGCGGAGGGGGCTGCGTCTTTTAAGGTCACTTCCTCTTGCCACTCGATGGCGCTATGACTGTGGGTGAATGTCGGCATGTAGATTTGTTTTGGGCGGGACTCTTGTCAAATGTGTAAAATTTCGTGCAGATCTGGGCATTTACAGCCAAGTTACTACAACTTCCTGTTTCATGGCGAATCTTCGATGCCACGGACACGCCCATCGACGAAAACGCGCAGATAGCACAACTTTACATCGTCAATGCCTTTAAAAGGCACAGCAGAAACTTGAAGTCGATCCGACTGAATCCCTAGGACGAGTTAGTTAAAGTATGTAATGAGTAAATCATCCAAAAACGGCAGTAAAATTAGAAATGGCTGACTTCCTGTTGAGTTTAGGGCATCACTCCAAGAGACTTTTCTGTGTGTCTGGACACGGTAGATGTACCACAGAAATTTCGTACCTGTCGGTCAAACATGCGGAGGGGGCTGCGTCTTTTAAGGTCACTTCCTCTTGCCACTCGATGGCGCTATGACTGTGGGTGAATGTCGGCATGTAGATTTGTTCAGGGCGGGACTCTTGTCAAATGTGTAAAATTTCGTGCAGATCTGGGCATTTACAGCCAAGTTACTACAACTTCCTGTTTCATGGCGAATCTTCGATGCCACGGACACGCCTATCGACGAAAACGCGCAGGTAGCACAACTTTACATCGTCAATGCCTTTAGAAGGCACAGCAGAAATTTGAAGTGGATCCGAGTAAATCCCTAGGAGGAGTTAGTTAAAGTACGGAGTGTGTAAATCGTCCCAAATTGGTCGCCAAATTCAAAATGGCGGACTTCCTGTCGAGTTTAGGGTATGGGTTCTTGAGGCTTTTTTGTGCGGCTTGAAAGGATACACATCCCCACCAAATTTCGTGCATGTAGGTTGAACGTGGAGGAGGGGCTAATTTTTTCCAATTTTCTAGGTGGCGCTAACGAGCCATTTTGCCACGCCTATCCGCAAAACCAACAAAATACGAAATTTTTCACCAGTCCTGACATGCGTGCCAAATTTGGTGACTTTTTGAGCATGTTGCGGCCCCGAAAATGGAGCTTACTTTGTGGAAAAAATAAAAAAAAAATAACCCTAACAGTTTCAAGAGGGCCTCGCACCGTTGGGTGCTCGGGCCCTAAAAAAAATATATAAAATAAAAAAATAACCCTAACAGTTTCAAGAGGGCCTCGCACAGTTGGGTGCTCGGGCCCTAATAACCCTAACAGTTTCAAGAGCGCCTCGCACCGTTGGGTGCTCGGGCCCTAAAAAATAACCCAAACAGTTTCAAGAGTTCCTAATTAATGTTAATAAGCTTTAATTGCGTCACTGCATTATGATATGAATGACTCCAACACAGTGCGGCACAAAGCACTTATGCGCATTCCGAGCACAGAATGATGCGCTTGAAACCACGTGGAGTTACAGCACGCAGCCGAGTATGCACCATAGAGGTATGCACCCTATGGTATGCACGCTGCGCCTCGAGTCCGCTTTGAAAAGTTCAAAGCACAAAGGAAATACATATTGATGGACAGTGTATTTCACAGTATCTATCTATACAATTGTTTGTTGAGCCTTTTCTTAAAACAGTTTTAAATTTACTGTGCACGCGAAGAACAATAGAGCTCTGACATAGTGCTCTGACTCTAGTGTTATGATCTAAAAAGCGTGACAGCGTCCGACACCTGGTAGAAAGTAACATGATTAAAGTCCCCGTGAACCGGAAGTTGCAAACGATTTTTCTCCAGTGCTGTGACGTATTTCCAGGGGGGTAATCCATCAGCCGGAAGCTGAAGGTGCCTGTGGGGGCCGTCATTGTAGCCCACTATCACCTGCTGTTAGCATCCCATTGACTCCCATTCATTTTGGAGTCACTTTGACAGCGAATAACTTTACATCTGAGGTGTCCAAAGACTCCATTTATCCATTATTTATTTCTAAAGAAACACGAAAATGCATAAAAGGCTCCATTATGCTGTATGTTACGTTATGGCCACGTAGAAGCCGTTCTTGTAAAAATAGGCTAAAAATTGCGTCATAACCACTCGACTGTCAGTGGCACAGTAAAAAATTACCGTATAGACAGGAAGAGAAGCTCACACAGCTTCGCGGGCAATCTTTTACTGTCTAAAAGTCAGCCCATGGCATAAATAGAAGCAAAATGACAAAATAACTAATCAGAATACTTACCAAAAGTTGCTCCAGGTCGCGCTTCGCCGTCTCTGTGCACGATTAAAATTTCTCTTGGTACAGCTACTATAAGTCGGTCAGTTTGCTCACGTGACAACTACGTCGTCAAGCTCAGTTGGAGCCTGCGCAGAACGCTCTGCTATCAGGAAGTGAGTGCCCATGTTGAGCTTCAGCTCTCTCCGTTGAAATCAACGGGGTCGCTGTGTCCATTTCTTTTACTGTCTATGCGTATTTCCAAGTGAAACGGAATATTGAACAGAGGGCAGGGTTTTACTCTAGCGCTCCTCCTCTCCATCTCTCGCTCATAGCAAACTAACGGTTTGAGGGGAGTGGTTAAGCGTTTCCCCACCCAAGTTGTGAAACCTACGTCATCAGAATACGAAATCATTCCAGACCGGAAGTAACTTTTCAGATTTTGATTAAAGATTACCTAGGTAAAACATTTTTTAAATATATATTTACTTGCACGGATTAATTGTTATACCACAAGACTAGTAATATGCGCTAACAAAGTAAATAGGTTCAATTTTGATTTCATGGGGACTTTAAGTAACAGCAATAAAGTCCAGCAAGATAATGTTGTTTTAGGTGAAAACATAGACCTTTATCTACAAATAAATTATAATAGTATTAACATTGAATCATCTTGAAGAGAGTTTGAATCATCTTGAAGAGAGTTTCATCATTTACTGTAACCGAGCGCGACCGCGCTGTTTGAGTGCTGAATGGAGAATGACTGACATCCGCGAGAGGGAAAAGTTTACGTGATCTTGAATTTAATTATATATTAATTTCTCTCTCACATAACTTAAATATTAATTTCTCTCTCACAAAATGGCTTCAAAACACATAATACGAGTGCACGAAAACGTTATGGTACTTTAGAATGTTTTTGTGCCTTCTGTGGGGCTTAACAATAACTAGTATATGCAACTAGTATAACTAGTTAACTAGTATAACTATTTATAACTAGTATAATAAATAGTATATGCACAATATCGGATTTGGATCGGCCTCGTCTGATCGATACCCAATCCGCAAAAATGGCTGGATCAGAGCCAATACCGATCCTGAGTATCGGATCGGGACATCCCTAGTTAAAACTCATAAATAACTACAAAAAACTAATGTTAGGGAAATCTGTTAATGTTTTGTTGCACGTTTCTGAAATTAAAAAAAAAAAAAAAAACATTGGCCGATATATCTGATTTTAAAACCAAAAAATATTTGTATCAGCCTTCAAAATTCTTTATCGGTCGGGCTCTAATATAAATACAATAGCCATACCTGATAAAAAAGTTTTATGTATACGGACATCAAAAACATATTTAAAAAAATACAAGGCTTAAAGAGATAGTTCACTTTGAAATCAATTATTATGTTTTAGCTTACCCCAAGGGCATCCAAGATGTCTTTCCACAGAATTTTCAGTTTTGATATTTTTAGGACAAACTGATCTTGTCTGTCAATCATATAATGCAGGTCTATGGGGTCCACCCTGGGTTCACCTCAAAGAGCATGCACAGAGAAGTCCAAATTAAACATGATGTAATGAGTCATAAATGTAAGTACACATTGATGGCCTAAGAGACGAAACGAGCAGTTTGTGAGAGAAAACGCCACGTCCAAGTTATCTGAGGGTGCGGGTGTGTTTTGTGGCTGTGGTTACAAGAGGTAAAAACAATATAAATACTCTTAGTTTTCTCATACAAAGCGCTCATATCGTGTCTTAGGCCATCAAATGTGTCATTAAATCTTGTTTAATATGGACTTCTCTGTGCATGTTCTTTGAAGAGGACCCCATTTACCTCTATTATATGACTGCGGAATACTGCGGAAATAAAGACACCTACATACTGGAAGACCTTGAAGTAAGCTAAAACATATCAAAAATTCATTTCAAAGTGAACTATCCCTTTGAAACATTTATTTTACTTTTTAATGCAGGCCACACAGCAGTGACATGGTTAATCTAGCCCCCCTCCTCCCCCCCCCACCCCCCCACCCCCCCCCCCCCCTACAAGCACACACACCCAGACAGCCACAGACACGTAGGCTCAGAGAGAGAATGACCACATTCAAACCAAAATATCTGACTTCCTGTTGGTCGTCACTAATGAGTGTAAATTAGAAAGTTGTTTGGCTCGAAGAGTACAATATACATAGCAAGTTTTGTTACTGTAGATAAAACTAACCTGCTGCCAGTTGGTGGCGCTATAACTTTGACTCACAATAGTCACATTCAGGTGATCGTCTTCTTACAGCGAACACACTGCTGAAGTTTCATGAAGATCGGTTAATGTATGCTGAATTTATAGCACACTTTCTGTTTCACATTTCTAGCCATAATTTCATTTCCTCGCCACAGCCAAACCGTTCGAGATATCAAAAATCCCCTCGCAATTTTTCATCCTCAATGTATATATAAAAAAGAAGCTGGTGGAGGCGCCCTTTCATATAGGTGCCTATGTATCAGGACGAGCCTGATATACATATATATCAGAATAAGAAGAATATTACTTGCCTTACCTGATTAAAACAATGCAAAAAATGAAATAAAAAATAACTAGGGAATCACTAAAATAAGAGATTTATTCTGCTTTTTATGATACACTCAAAATCATCCACAAGCAATAATTAAAATGTAATGATATTCAGAACAGAACAAGGATAATATATATATATATATATATATATATATATATATAAACAATAAATAACTTAAAGCAAAAGTATGCTTTGTTGGGCTCACATTACTCTCTCATTCAAATCGAACTGTTTTAAAGGTGTGGTTCATTGCTTTTTTTCTTTGCATGATTGTGTTTAGGGGGTGCAATATAACATGTATTCGTGGTTTTTCTTTTTTAAAAAGTCTTATTTTTCATAAACTTCACCTTTATCGTCAGCCGCGCTCTCCTCTGTCCCCTGAACGAGCGGTTTACTTCCTGATTCTATGAAAACACTCCCTCAGAAACATGTCGTGGGCTCAGATTGGTTAGTTTGGGCGGGTGTGTTGTGATTGGCTAAACTGTCGCTCACGTTGTCCGGAAGGTTAACGCCTATTACCTTAACGGGGAAACGCCAGCTCCGGTCCAGATGTAAATAATGGTGTCGAACTGCAGTAGCAGTTTGGGGCAGAATCAGACCGAGAGAGCCGCGATGAAGCGAGTCAAACAGAACCACACCACACACGGCTCTTACTAAACGTTTCTGAATGATAATTTGCCATATTTCTTAACCATATACACGTTTGTTTTACACAATAGCATCTGACTGGCTACTAATGTTATACTCAAACAGCGGTGGCAAGTTTACGTTCTTGATCAAATCGAAAATAACGTCATAAAGCATATATACATGAAAAATACGTTTAAAACATTAGTACTTATACAAAATTCAGGTCCATAATGTTTGTACCCGTTTGTCGTAGACACAAAATACTAGCATAACTAGTAGCCTAGTGGCTGTAAAGGCAGCGCTGGCATTTTGAAAAAATAAAACATAAATAAAACACAGGCTAACGTTACGTCTGGAATTATACATGCAAATACATTTAAAACGATTAAGTCTTTAGCCTACTTACAGGTTGTGGTCCAACAACTGCTGCCTCTGGTTTTAAAGTTGGATCTGCTTCATTGTTTATTAACAGTTTCTTGCTGCATTGAACTCGTGGAGATTCTGGAAGCTGTCTTCCGTAAAATGCGCAGCACAGAGAGCTAGATTACAATCGTCACTTTCAAAAATATAATCAAACATAAATTGTATCCATTGTTGATGAAGTATAGCATCCGTGGGAAGCTTGAAACACAGAAGACCTGACAGCTGCGTGAACACAACTCCCTCGACCTGCTGCTGAAATATGCGCATGCCATTTCCTGCATATTCCGAAGGGAGTGGTTGATGCAAATGTGCGGGTTAGTGACGTACCATAAGCCGTTGTAGTCCCAATCGAGTTGTTTTTGTAGGCGTTTACACTTCCTGGTTTTTAAAAGACGATATCTCTGCTTACATTGAACTTTCAGCGCTGCAACTTTGCAGATACTGTTAATGCACCATCAGCAACATTACACACTATTTAAAATCAAAAAAGTGAAACTGGAATCAACCACCCCTTTAACATTTGCGATGTATTTGGATGCTAAACTATTCTTTAATATAGGCTTTGTATTTCACTCACGTTCCAATATCGACAGAAAAAAACATCCACATTCAGACCAAAATAGACGACTTCTTGTTGGGCTGGCTTAAAACTTAGAGCATGAAAGATGTTTGGCCCGATGAGGTGTATATGACACACAGACACTGAATTATATGGCAAGCCATTTTAACATTTAACAGCTAGACTGGATATGTGTATCAGATATCTGTAATTCAGTTTTGCCTAGTCAAAAAGAACATTTTCGATATCCAAAACTACATGCTTCCTACCCATTATTGTCATTTCGGATATCCACAAAGACATTCTTCCAAGGAAAAATGACATCACTTTTGCCATTAATTTGTATGGGGTTTATCATTACAGATATCTACAATTCAGTTGGAGATATCCACTATGTGAATAATGCAACTGAATTGTAGACATCTGTAATTCCAGTTTGAGATATCTACAATTTGATTCTGACTAGTCATATCTCCAATTCAAGACATCTTTAATTAACTTCAATTCAAGATATCTATATGTTCCTTTTCAGATATCTTAAATTAAGTTTTGAACAGGAAAAAAATGACATTGTAGAGATCTGTAACTGGAATTATTACTAGTCAAAATGGTGTTGTCGATATTTCAAACTGGAGTTAGGGATAGTCATAATTTAATTGTAGATATTTATTATCAAGTTATAGATATCTTGATATTAATTTGGATTAGAGATATTTGAAATTTGAGATATCTGTAACTTTCATTCTGCCAAGTCAAAATGTATTTAAAGAGCATGTTTTTAATTATATTAGCTACTGTTTTAACCTGAAATCAATACCTACAGGCTATCATGGGTTTTTACTGTTTTTTTTTTTAAAAAAAAAAAGAACTAATCTGAACTGAGAATTTTTTTTCAGTTATTGTACTGCCATGCCAAGTATTGCACGCGCATCTTTACTAAAGTGAATTAGAGTGAATCACTCTCATGCGTAAATCTTACATCAACAATAATCTACGGTAATTTTAAGGATGATCATAAACATAGAATTGCATGGCAAACATTGCATGTTGCCAATATTGTTGAGAAATCCGAAGGCTAATGCTAATAAATACAATTTGTGTCACGATCTACACATTTTCTGGTGTTTTTCGATTACAGCAAATGCCATTGACTGCTTTTTTCTTTTCTTTTTTTTTCTCATTCATAGAAAAAAGGGAACGAACCCACTTCTTTGATTATGGCAAGGAGAGGAAATTACGCATTCATGGATAACTAAAATAGAGCAACCTCATTCAAAATAATTTGCTCTAGTCATAATGACATTTGAGATATCTTTTTTTAACTTTCTGTCTAGTCAAAACTGAATAACAGATATTTGCAATTGTCATTTAAGATGTGTGAGGAGTTGAATGTTGTTTTGAATGACGTCATTGCAGATATCTGTAATTCAGTTTTTCCCAGTCAAAACTGAATTACAGATATCTCTGTCGTTTCGACAAGTCACAATTATGTGACTTTTCAAACTGTGCAGCCTCTCTGATCAACCCGTAAAATCACCGGAAAGAATAGAGTCTGTCCGCAACGGAAGCGCGCGTCCGAGTAAAGACTGCGCGAGCTACAGAGAACACTGCATCCACTGATCGGCGCGGCAACGAACCCTCAGGTTGAGTTCAAAAACTCATAATATATATGAAGCCATATTGTAGTATAATGTGAGATAGAAATTAATGTTTAAGTCATTAAATTCAAGTTTACGTAAACTTTTCCCTCCGCTGTCAGTCATTCTCCATTCACATTCAAACAGCGCGTCAGTCATTCTCCATTCAGCATTAAAACAGCACAGCGTGTCGCGGTCGGCAACGATGAAAACTCTCTCCAAGATGATTAAATGTTAATATTATTATACTTAATCTGTAGATAAAGCTCTGGTTTCGTATAAATTGACTCTTGTTGTAGTACCTCAATCATGTTCCTTTCTACCATGTGTCTAGATCACAACACTGGAGAGCACTATCATTGTTCATGCGCACAGTAACTGAAATGTAAAACTGTTAAAAGAAAAAGCTCAATAAACTATTGCATAGATAGCTACTGTATAATACACTATGCATCAATATGCATTTCCTTTGTGCTTGGAACTTTTCCAAACGGACTCGAAGAGCTGCGCGCTGACTCGTGTTGCCTCAAGCGCATCATTCAGCGCTTGCAAAGAGTCGCGATGTACATAAGCACTGTGTACTGGAGTCTTTCATAATCATATATCATAATAATTTTGCACAATGAAAGATAATTAATTGCATTGTTTTGTTCTGTCCTACTTATCATAAAGGGGGTCGCACACCGGACGCGCAGCGCCGCGCCGCGTCGCGCAGCGCCACGTCTTTAAAATTCGAACACATTATTCTCTATGAGTGTACACACACCGGCGGCGCCATTCGGCGTCTGTCCGCGGCGCCCAGCAACGGCTCAGGACCGTGTTCAAAACCCTGCAGCGCCACAGAGCGCCATTTACATAGTTTATATAAAATTGTAATTATTTTTGACTCAAATCGTTGCGGATGGATCCTGACTTCGCACTATGCTGCAATATACATTTGGTTTTGCATTCATTTACAGAAATCAGCCGCTTGAATGACAATTGCTGAATGTTATTGGATTTTTCAGGTGAGATTCTCAATTCATTCAGTTAACGGATGCTCTGAGGTAAAGTTTTCAGACTGCAGACTCAGCAGCGATTTTATTTAATTGTGCAGTACAATAATAACATAGAACAGACATTATCTTCATTTCCTGTCATTAAATATTACAATATTGCTGGCCATACACTAATGAGAAAGTGCGCGTCCGGTGTGTGATACCTTGAGTTGTCCTAGACGCGACGTGACGCGGCGCGGCGCTGCGCGTCCGGTGTGCGACCCCCTTAAGTTGCTGCCTCATTAAACAGCTAGTACACATTTGTGCTATATTTATTTTCTTAATTTTATAGTAGACTAAAATAATTGCGACTAGACTGTAATTACGACTAGTCAGAAAGGCGTTATTGATATCTACAATGTTAATTCCGGATAGTCAAACTTGGCTTTTAAATGTTAAAAGGGCTTGCCACACAGGGACGTAGGCTCACCATATTCAAACCAAAATATCTGACTTTCTGTTGGTCGGAGCTAATAATTGTAAATTAGAAAGTTGTCTGGCTCGAGGAGAACAATATACATACCGATTTTGTAACTGTAGATAAATCTAATCCACCCACTTTTTACAAAAGGTGGCACTACTGAGCCTTCACCACGCCCGTTTCTGAAACTTTGCACATGTCTACTGGCTAAGAAATGTAATGTGTCTGACGAGTTTTATGCAATTTCAAGCACGCTAAGAGTCTCAAAAGAATCAAACAAGAATATTACAGTTTGATGCGTTGCCACAGTGACAGCAACAGTATCTAAGATATCAATAATCTTTTCACAGGTCTATCTGCCGTGTGTTTACATTACACATATAAAGTTAAGCAAATCGGGTAAAAATAAGAGGGTTATTTCAAAGCATTTTAAAAGTGACACTTCCTGCTGCCAGTTGGTGGCGCTATAACTTTGACTCACAATAGAGCTGGTAAGTCCCGCCCATCCGTAAAACTCCGAGTGGACCTCTAGATTGAAAAAGCGTCAATGCAAGTGAAGAGAGAAAATAATTATTTTCTGATCCCGCTTGAATTGTGCCATGAATGTGACATATGTTGTCTGTGAATTTTTTATATAATTTCTCATGTAACGAGTTTGACAGTATATTGTATGATTCTTTGGCTAGCAGTTGTGGAATAGACATAACGAGAAAGACTACACGTCCCATATGTGACGTCGCCGCATAACACATTTTCCCTCCATAAACCACGGTTTTCACCACGCTCAACTAGTTTGTCCTCTCCCTGAAAGAAGGCGGTGAAGTGCACCAAAGACACAGGTACGTTTAGCTGGATCCGTGTGCTAGTGGGGGTGATGTATATCAAACACGTCGAAAGAGTTGTAGTCCACAAGTGCTCTCACACAAAGTCTAACCGTATGAAAATTATACCCGCTTAATTGTAGCATTCTTTACACGAAACATTATATAAAAAAAAAATCACAGACAACATATGTTACATTCATTGCAAAATTCAAACGGGATTAGAAAATAATTATTTTCTCTCATTCACTTGCATTGACGATTTTTCAACCTAGAGGTCCAGCGGGGCTAGCTGAAGGGGCGGGACTTACCAGCTCTATAGTCACATCCATGTGACCGCTCTTACAACGAACGCACTACTGATCAGTTAATGTATAAAGAAGTTATGACCAGTGTTGGGGTAGTTACTCAAAAAAAGTAATAAGTTACTAGTTACTTCTGTAAATTGTAATGAGATTACTTTAGTTACTGCGTTGGAAAAGTAACTTAACTACTTATTACTTTACTTTCCCGTGTAGATACATGGACAAACATCATAGCCTATAATCACTTTTTGCCCTATCATCACGTTATTGTACAAAATTTATACAAAATGGTATGAAAGAACAATATCCCTGTCTGATTTATGCTGCACTGTAAAATTCACAAACAACAGGATACAGGAGGCTATGGTGGGGTCATTTTAAAATGGGGTTCAACACACAAGTCTCAAAACATAGGCTTTGGGAGAAAACTCTTCTCCTGAGAACAAAACCAGCTTTTTATTTGACTCATGGCAATAAAAAAAAAAAAAAATTAAGAGGTCAATGAAAAATAATAAAATAAAGGTCACTTTAACCCATACAATTTTTATTCTTAATTTAAAATAGATTTTCTAAACCTAAACTTGGGGATTAATGGTCGACAGGGGAAGCATGTCTTCTACAATGAACCATGCAACAATTCTGTTCATTTCGTTTTGTGTTATCCAAGAGTTCCGAGCCTTGTTTATACTCGACGCGTTCGCATGAGCACGAAGGTGCGCGCGGCAAAAATTAGGTCATTGTGGTGTGGGCGGTCGTGCAAGACCCCATCTCACTTGAAGTGTAGCTACGGCTTTTTTGCGGTGCCGCATCCGAGGATGAACGAATTCAAGAAGCAGAATTTGCCCTAGCATGCAAGTTACTAGGGCAACAGCCTACATCTCCGCAACGGCACCCAGTTTGCGCATCTAAATCAGTTATTTATGCTTACAAAATAAGCCTAAGATGCATGTTTTATAAAATGTCCACGAAACTTAATGAAATATTTAGTGAAATTAGAAAATAGAGATCGTTCATTTAGTTCTATAGCCTATATACATGTTTTTATATCGACATATTTTGTTCTAATGTCACAAGTAATAATCTTAGGGTTTACTAGAGTAGCCTACATTTCACACAAATATTTTTGTTCTTTTGAGCAATAAACTGAAAGTAACGTTGCCACTTGGCGAAACCCCGTCTCCACTTCCCTCTCTCCTTCGCACAGGCAGCTATGTCACTCAAATCGGTCTCTATAGCCCCTTTTCCACCAACGCATTTTGAGAGCCGGTTCGGAGCCGGTGCCTACGCGCGAACCAGTTCCTTGTGTTTCGACAGCCAAAGAACCGGTTCGCGGCCGCGAGAACTGGTTCCAAAGCGGCACCAACTATTTGCTGGACTAGAACCGTTCTTTTAGCACGTCATGTTTACGTCGGGGGCTGGGGCGGCTTCAGATGTGTTCTAAACATATTTTCTGACCAACGCAAAGCAATGAGAAACTGCAGAAACACGCAAGCGTTTTTATTTATTTTTTTTTTAAACATAAGCAAAGACGAAAACAGTCGCGATTGAACAAATAAATGGAAAGAAAAAAGACACAAGACAGGGGTACATAACTTATCAGAAAAGATTACATATCAAACGAAAAGATTAAAAGACTTACATATTTCAATTGTTTTTAAAGTTTTCTTGGTACACGAGTTACAGATAATCCCAAAGCAATGTAGCCTACTTGCAAGCGACGTATGGCAACGGTGCGCACGCACCACTAGATGGAACTTTCCACACCGGCAAACACGGCTTGGGTAACGCAGGAAAACGTGTTCCTATAATATGGTAAAGTAGTGTAGTTACCAATATTTTTAGTGTAATGCGTTACTTTACTTCGTTACCCAAAAAAGCAATATTGTTACTGTAATTCGGTACTTTGTAACTCGTTACCCCTAACTCTGGTTATGACACTCTAGAGCTGACTTCTATTCGACGATTTGTTTAGGAGAGGTCTGATTCGACTATGAATGAACTGTTTTGTTTTTTTCGTTTTTTTCTTGATTTTATTTAATGTTTCATCAACCAATTGTCTGGATTTAATAAATAAGAAGGAAAAGGAAACAATTACTGATAATCAAGGGACAGGCACCGATGTGTGAACTCGAGCTCGTTTCATAAATATAGCTACCGCAACTCAGCGTATAAGTATAGCCTACGCCACAGACCTGAAACATTTATCTAAATTGAAGTGTCTAGGCCCGCTTGTAAATAGAACGATTCAAAACGCAATAAAACGTAATGCTTTCTGCTTATGAAATTAACTGTGCATTTCTCTCTAGCGCATGCACTATGCGAAGATTATCGTCAACTTCAACTACGCGAGCATCGTCAACTTCATCTTTATCAATAAACAATTAAAATGTCTCCTTGCTATATTTGACATTTTCATAATCATTGCTTTTGCCGGTTCTTTGTGACAGTTTTTTATTTTCGGCAGCGCCGCTGCTACCATTTATAGGCTAGAGCGTTAAGTTACAAGCTCACCACCGCATCAAAAACATGATTGCGTGATAAAAACATGAAAAATACCACCTATACATAGCCTAACTGTTTACAAAAAAAACAAAGAACGAATAGCCTAATGTGCATACGTCCATCTCTTTTGTTTGAAATGGAAAAAATATAGCTGCTATCTAAAAAAAAAAGGTTTGACTATCAGTCGACTACGGCAAAATCTAACGAATCAGATTCGACTATGAAAATCCTTAGTCGAAAACAGCCCTAACACACTTCCTGATACTCTTTTCGCGCCATAATTTTGTTTCCTCACCACGGCCAAACC
The DNA here is from genome assembly GCA_038021265.1 of Cyprinella venusta. Lineage (NCBI taxonomy): Eukaryota > Metazoa > Chordata > Actinopteri > Cypriniformes > Leuciscidae > Cyprinella > Cyprinella venusta. The sequence continues at coordinate 25,593,552 of CM075872.1, read as the reverse complement.
ATTCAAGATATCAAAAATCCCCTCACAATTTTTCAACCTCAATGTTTTGACTTCGTGCTTAACGAGTTTCGTGCCGTGTGTTTGAATTATCTAGGAGTAGTATTTCAAATTCCACTGCATGCGTTTGCCCAACAACCCTAAATAGCCGACTTCCTGTTGGGCTAGGGTAAAAAGTAAGAGTGTGAAGTATATATGAACTGATTAGATCTATATGTGCACCGAGTTTCATATCATTACATGCAAACGTTTTTGATTTATGGTCCAAGTTTTCGGAGTTAGGCCAAGCATGACATCCAGAGAGGGGGAGCTGGATGTCATTTGGCTCTGCAATGAGCACAACCCATTTTTCAGCCTGGAATTTTAATGGCCAAAATGAGCCACTACAAGACACCCCGCCCCTTTTCAACTTGTGTTTTAACCAAGCGTCAACCTTTCGATCTCTCTATTGAATTCAACACAGAAGTGACTTCAACTGCAATTCATCGGCTCGCCGCTACAGAAAGAGAGTAAATCCCATATGCACCCCATGTTAAAATGCCTAAAAAAATTACAGCCACAAAAAGTGATTTTGGTCTATATAGCTAATGTTAACCTTTATGACAACTGTGGGGGGGGGGGGGGGGTGATTTTTTTATAACTCATCCATTTGAATTATATAAAGCCTTAAAGTTCTGCATAATTAAGGGCGTGACCTAGCCTGGTTAAAACCAGACCATCACAGTTTGTAACTTTCATAGCAAATCCAAATTAGCCGGAAGTTGTCTGGGTTTTCCCAGGCTAGGCGTGACCACTTGAGTCATTGCTGCTGCTGTCACTACTAGCCGTTTGTCTGCTGTCTGTAAGCCGTCACATCACCTCAGCTAATCCCGCACCTTTGCTTATCTTCAGTTTATCACAACACCATAAAATGATGCACTCCCCCTGGCATCAGCAACCTATGGGTGACGTCACTAATACTACGTCCATTTTTTATTATTATTTTTACAATTTATAGTTTTAACAGGAATATTCATAAATAACCAATAATATACTATACTTTTTAGGCAAACATTCTTGATTCAAACATATTAATAGGCATACTGCATATACAAATTAAAAAGTTAGTTACATGAAAACGAATATCAGACAGCAATACGACTTATATGCTCATCTAACAAATGTAATGTTACACAGTTGTATAAAAACTTTGAGATTGTCTTTTATTATTATTATTATTAATTGGAAGGGAGGATTAATTGCCTTACAAAATTGTTAACTCATTTACCTTTTAAAAACAGACAGATAAGTCTTATTTTGACAGGGGAAAAAAAAACAAGAAAGAACATAAACTGTCATGGAAAAATTTAGATCGGTACGCTTTTAATGTTTTTAAAAGAAGTCTCTTATACTTACCAAGGCTAGATTTATTTGATTAAAAAAAACAACAACAACAAAAAAGTAGCCTAATATTGTGAAATATTACAATTTAAAATAACTGTTTTCTATATTAATACGTTTTAAAATGTTATTTATTAGTGCGATCAGAAATTCAGAATTCATTCTAATATGCTGATTTGATACTCAAAAAAACCTTAATTATTATCAATATTGAAAATGGTTGTGCAATTTTTTTTTCAGGATTCATTGGTGAATACAAAGTTCTATTGGGTCAGTGACGTGCCGCACTGATTTGCACTTCCAAGAGCAATAAATATTATATATTAATATAAAATAGGTTTAAAATTATATACATGTTTTAATCTCACATCATCTGTCCTCCTCACTGTTCTTAATTGTGTGAAATTTCAAAAATTGGTAATTTTTTAGACTATTAATGCGGTCAAATGTCATACGGTCAAACGGAATTCACTTAAAATTATTTAAGACAATTGTATTTAAAATTATTAAAAATGTTTAAAAATGATAAAATTTTTCATTTGGCATATTTTTTCAAGTCTTAAGATAACCATATTAAAGTATCAGTAAGATAGTCCTTTCAGAAATGTCATTAGTATCTAAAACAAATTGTTCCGCAAAAACACATTTTCCCTATGTCATACGGTAAAACAAAGTTTAGAAGCCATTTTGGAACTGAATATTAATGACTTTAGTCATGTGAAATTGGATCACATAACTCAGAGGACCCCTGAAGACCAGCCAAGTTGAAGGCAAGTTTAAGATTTTGCTCCTATATGGGGGTAATTTCACCTTTTCCAAGTGTGTTACCATGTGTCACAGATTTGGGTGTCATATGGTCAAACGTCAAAAAAGGGTTTAAAACATTTAAAATTTGAAAAAATATTTATTTACAGGTGAAATATAAAGTTTAAAAGTCAAGGTAAAGGGTAAAGATGGAAGGAGGTGGCTAAGTAACTGCCTGTTATAAATGACACAGCACAAAATTGTCATAAGGGCAAACAAAAAATGTCATACGGACAAACGATTTTACCGTATGACATGTTATACCATATGACACAGATCATTTAACTGTTATTTCTTAATTGTTATATCACATATATAGTTTGTACGACTACTATGAATTAATATTAACATATATAATATATTTCTGCCTATTTTAAGCATTTTTTTCACATTATTACAGATGCCTCTCTCTAGTAAGGAGAGGGGTGTATGTTTCCATGCAAAGCTAAGGGCAGATCCTGCAGCTAGAGAGGAGAACCTAGCCAAGAGGAGGGAAAGGTATAACTGTGAGAGTATATGATGCCAGTAATGTTAGGATGTGCCAGTTTAGTCAGTATAGGCAGTATCTTATAGGCCTGAGTTGAAGTCAGCATCACAATGTTTCTGGAAAGTGGCTTCATGGACAGTGGGGCCAAAAAGTATTTAGTCAGCCACTGATTGTGCAAGTTCTCCTACTTAGAATGTTGAGAGAGGTCTGTCATTTTCATCATAGGAACACTTCAACTATGAGAGACAAAACGAGAAAAGTAAACACTGTAAACACCAGCTACAGCGTGTGCAAACCTGCTGAAGACTTACAGGGAACGTTTGTTTGTTAACAAACGTCCGTTAAAATAAGGTTCACTTGAGATGCCTGTTTCTTTAAAATAATTTTGAATTGACCTACATCAATTTATTACATTAAAAATGCAATGAAACATTGAAATTGGACTATGTCATACGGTAAAACAAAATATGTCATATGGTAAAACATTGAATTTTAAAAGAAATAAAAATAGATACTTTGTTTTTTTACAGGGTTCATGAAAATAATAGAGGAGAGCTAGTATGATATACATATATATATAGTTTCAAGGCATTTTTGACTAATTCATCGCAAAAAAATAGAACAAATGTCCATAGATGACATGCTGTGGTTGTTAAAAAACAAAATATCTAATATTTGTGGTGTAGGTGGTTATATTTTGCAACTTGTTATATGATACTTACAGATCAACTATTACATTCATGTTTTTTTTTACTGTGTTATGAATTTAAATTTAATTTATTCCTAAAAATCACTTAGTTTTACCGTATGACATTTTCAAGGACTGTATACAAAGAAACACATTAAAATGTCATATATTGTTATTTTTTATAAGGGGCACTAAAAAAACAAAAAATATACACATAGATGTACACAAAAAATGCTATATTTAATTTGTCCTTTCATTTTTATTTTTTTACTGTTTTGAAATTCTAAAACGTCACTGACCCTATTGCATTTATTCAAAATAAAAACTTTTGAACATTAGAATAATATAAATGTCTTTAATCTATTTAATCAATTTAATCTTTTGATCAATTTGATGCATCATTGCAAAATAAAACTATTGATTTAAAGGTGTAATGTGTAAAAATGTTAATATATTAACAGAAATGCAATACATCCATTATTGTTTTCAGTGGTTTATAAAGAACTTAATAAAACGTAACATTTTTTATTACCTTAGAAGGGGGTGTCTGTGGTTATGTGGATATAAATCTCTCATTCTAGGTTTCTACCATAGCCGACAGCGAACAAACAGAACAAACAGCGTGCTTCGTCACTACCTTGAAAGAGAAGCATGCAGCAGAAAGCTATAAATGCTTTTCTTTTTTATGTATTACATATTTTGATGTATACATACCCAGGATGCTTATCTTCTGTTAGGTACTGTCCGATGAAAACCACGTATGTCCATTTTTGGCGATTTTGAGATTTTTTGACTGATAGAATGTCCAGGTTCATTTCCGTGTACAGGATGCGTCACATTATCTAAATGACCAATGAAAAGTTGTGAAATCATGTCATCTGATTTCCACGTATTTCCATTTGCTGTCAAAGCTGTCCATCACGCAGCGTATCTCCCATAGGCAGTATAGTATATCCCCGCCCTGTGGAGGCAGATCGCCGGTCTCGTGAAGTTTCTCGCCGGTCTCGTATCTGAGACCCCTACACCTGGTATTAAAATGCGATCTGTATCCAGATAAGTTATCCGGATAATAAAAAAGCCATGTTAAGGCAAGGTATAAATACGTTATGATCGAATTGTGATCGGATCTGCCTGACCATCTGGAGGTAGTCTGGCTCGCATTGTGTTCGGATCTTTACTAGTAAACGCAATCTGCTTGTTGAAACCACATATGTAGGCCTATATTTTACTTTTCCCAAAAATACTAAAAAAAATAAACGAGTGAGAGCGTGTTATATCGGCTATATGACACGTTATAGTCAGATGACGGCGCTACGGCGACACGCATCACCGCAGATGAGCAGAAAGCGAAACTGAAAGTAAGTCCCAGACGCAATCATCTTCACAATCACACAATTATCCCTTACACACAATCATCTTCAAGTAAAGAAACGAAGTGATCTTACCAGGGCAGGCTGTTGCCGAGCTCTTATTGATGTATGTCTTTGATTTTGAAATTAGCTGATGATAAAATTCAGCTCATATCTGTAATAAAATGCTGTTCATATCTGACAAAATTACGGTAAGATTGTGTAAATAAAGTATCAGTCTAGCATCGCCATGCCAGTGTATGATTCATTGTCTCTTCATAGTTTGCAAGAGACATTTAATAAACTGAGCGTAGCCTATTCATCTGTCAATATGAAACGCGATTTGGTCATTCTAATTAATGATCGGAAGAACGCGTATCGACCACCTTTACTATACAATATGCACGTATGTCCATTTAAACTCGATTTTGGGTCAAATATGGATTATATCATGACACTGGCAAGAATATGGTTACGTTTAAAGATGTTGTGCCAAGCATGACAAAGCTGCGTTCAGCTGTTTTTAAAATAACATGTTTTTTTCACTTCCTGAAAAGTAACCGTTTTGGACGTACGTGGTTTTCATCGGGCAGCGACGTATTGTTTATTTGTTTTTACACCTTGCATTACTTCCCTGTGTTGGTAATTTTGTATAAGTTCTGCAATAAAAAAAAGCAGAAAGCTATAAGCTAGCCATAATCACTGTGAGTAGTGACTTTTCCCTTGTCAGTGGTGTCACTGGTGTAACATAGTTGGATTGTTTCATGCAACTTAGTTCTTCTCCCTCACTGTGTTAGTGCTTTGTGGGGATAAATGTGCTGGAGTGAAACACCAACCCGTTGATTGCGGCTGACAAGTCGATTGCGAAGAGTTTTCAAAATCAGAGGAAAAAAACTATTGTGTGTAGTAAATGGTGTCTAGGGGATGTGAAGGCGCACCTAAACTTTTATTTACAGCTATTATCTCTAATTATCAGTCACGCAATAATGTAAAATGCATAAAGGCTATGTTAAATATCGAGAGAAAGCGGGCGTAGAAGTCATGTGGATCGACTTACGAGGTGCACAACGCTTTATAGGCCTAATAATATTTATAACCTGTACGAAGAGCTGGGGACACACAAGCGAACTTTCAGGTGTACGAGCACCGCTTGGCACTATCTTCATGCGCGTGCGACCGGTATCTGTGTTTGTAGCTCCGGAGAATTTCTTCATTAATCCCCGATTTTCTTCTTTTCCACTCATTTATAAACAAGCACTTTCGATTTTTACATCATGTGAACTTATCCTCAATACCATTCCTCATAAAAAACAATTGGATTGCTTTGATATCGCTACTTATATCCAAACTTCCGAATCTCGGCTGCTAGCCTTTAGCCCGCTAGCATTTCACGCGTGGCCTCTCGCCTATTGGCCGTCTCATTTTACACCCGTTTCACTGAAAGGATACGGGTTATATCCGGCATTTCAGTCCTAAATTAGTAGTGATATTTGTAGTATCACTACTAATTTACTGTTCATCTGTTATAATGGCGAACGTTTCAGATGTGAGTCTAACTTTACCTCTGAGTGCAGGTGAAGACACATTCGAGCTCTTCTCGGTGAAGCAGGAGCTGGAATACGTCGAGAAACAGATCCGTGGTCTGCTGGTGAAGAAAGCCGAGCTGTTGGATCGGCGCTCAACGCTTGAAGCATCACGCGCCGACGCTCACAAATCAGTGGTTAGTAACGTTAACTCTTTGACCCCGACTTCCTCTACTCCGTGTGTTCCTCTGCCCAGGAGGACGCGATCATCTCAGGCTTCGTTCATTCCAGCACCGACACAACACCATGAACCATGGATCACACAGCGGAAGACACGAGACAGGACCAGAGCTGCCTCTCCGCCCCTCCCGGTCTTCGAGATCTCCACTCGGAACCGCTTCTCCCCTCTTCGCGAGCCGGAACGCGACGACGCCGTGATCATCGGCACATGCATGGTCCGTCATGTCCGCGCTACCTCGGGTAAAGGTAAGGTGCGCACTCACTTTCCTGGTGCTCGTGTTCTTGATGTCGCCGCACAGGTTCCCGAGATCCTGAACGGGGACGAGCGCGTCGGAGCTGTTGTGCTGCACGCGGGAGCGAACGACATTAGGCTGCGGCAGACGGAGGTTCTGAAGAAGGACTACATGAGCCTGATCGAGACGGTACACAGCCTAGCAACAATCATCGTGTCGGGACCGCTCCCCACGTACCGACAATGACAGGAAAGGTTCAGTAGACTATTTGCATTAAATGAATGGTTAATGTCACTGTGTAATGGACAGAAACTGCTCTTTGTAAATAATTGGAATCTGTTTTGGGAGAGACCCAGGTTGTATAGTTCAGATGGACTCCACCCCAGCAGAATCGGAGCGGCTGTGCTGTCGGACAACATCTCCAAGACGTTACAGACCAGATGACTAGTAACTCAAAGTCCAAATCACACCCTTTGTTGCCCAAACTTATCTAATATGCATAGTGTGGAACATTATATAGAAACTGTGTCTATTCCTCATTTAGTGAAGCCAAACAATAAATGTAGTGTAAGATCTAGCAAAAATCTTATTGTAATTAAACCAGAAAATCTAAATATCAGTGAACAAAAACAATTTCTAAAGCTAGGTCTTCTAAACATTAGATCACTCACACCTAAGGCGGTTATTGTAAATGAAATGGTCACAGATAATAATTTCGATGTTCTGTGCCTTACTGAAACCTGGCTTAAACCAAATGAGTATTTCGGTCTAAATGAATCTACTTCACCAGGATACTGTTATAAACATGGGCCCCGTCTGATCGGTCGTGGCGGTGGTGTTGCAACAATCTATAAAGATATTTTTAATGTTACTCAGAAAACAGGTCACAGGTTTAATTCATTTGAAGTACTTGTGCTAAATGTTACGCTCTTAGATGTAAGAAGGAAATCCATATTATCTCTAGCCTTGGCTACTGTATACTGTATATAGACCTCCAGGGCCATATGCTGAATTCCTAAAAGAGTTTGCAGACTTTCTCTCGGATCTGTTGGTGAATGTCGATAAAGCAATAATTGTTGGAGATTTTAACATTCACGTAGATAATACAAATGATGTGTTAGGTGCTGCGTTTACAGACTTATTAAACTCTTTTGGGGGTCAAACAAAACGTCAGTGGTCCCACTCATCGTCTAAATCATACACTAGATTTAATTATATCATATGGAACCAATCCAACTGATATAGATATTATACCGCAAAGCGATGACGTCACTGATCATTACATGGTGACTTGCATAATACGTACTGCTGAAATATGTCATGTTGCGCCACGTTATAGACCAGGCAGAACAATCCTTCCAACCACTATAGATAGATTCTCAAATAGCTTACCTGATCAATCTAAATTGCTAAGTGAACCCAAACAAACAGATGAATTAGAGAAAAAGGACTAGCAGTTTGAGCACCATTTTCACTAGTACATTAGATATTGTTGCACCAATTAGATTAAAAAAAGGATAGAGAGAAAACTAAAGCACCCTGGTACAACAGTGATACGCATGCTATCAAGAGAGAAACCCGTAAGTTAGAGCGTAAATGGAAACAAACTAACTTAGAGGTCTTTAGAATCGCGTGGAAAGACAGTATGTCACGTTATAAAAAGGCTCAGGTAGGATAGGACCTGATAGGACAGGAGGATCTAAATAAACTTATCACTGCATCTAAACCAACAACATGTTTATTAGATCCAATACCCACTAAACTACTAAAAGAACTATTACCTGTAGTGGAAGAGCCTCTCCTCAATATTATTAACTCGTCTTTATCTTTAGGTCATGTTCCAAAAATATTCAAGCTGGCAGTAATAAAACCTCTTAATAAGAAACCGCAATTAGATCCAAATAAGTTAGCGAATTACAGACCCATTTCAAATCTTCCATTTATGTCCAAAATACTAGAAAAAGTTGTGTCCGCTCAACTATGCTCTTTTTTGCAAGAAAATGATATCTATGAAAAATTCCAGTCAGGATTCAGACCGCATCATAGCACAGAAACTGCGCTAGTTAAAATTACAAATGATTTACTTTTAGCTTCTGACCAAGGCTGTATCTCAATAGTAGTCCTACTTGATCTTAGCGATGCGTTCGACACTATAGATCATAAAATACTCTTGGATCGACTACAAAACTACACTGGTGTTCCAGGACAGGCATTAAGCTGGTTCAGATCGTACTTATCGGACAGTTATCATTTTGTCTGTTTAAACGGGGAAAAATCAAAGATAACGTCAGTAGACTATGGAGTACCGCAAGGATCAGTTTTAGGCCCTCTGCTATTCTCAATATATATGCTGCCACTTGGTAATATTATAAGAAAATATGGAATTAATTTCCACTGTTACGCTGACGACACTCAATTATATATTTCATCACAACCAGACGAAAATACTAACTCATCTAAATTGACAGAGTGTCTCAAAGATATAAAATGCTGGATGACGCGTAATTTCCTGCTATTAAATTCAGATAAAACGGAGGTATTACTTATTGGTCCAAAAAACCACTCACAAAACCTCTTACAACACAACTTTAATATAGACGGATGTCCTGTTACCTTATCCACTACAGTAAAAGACCTGGGTGTTATAATAGAGCGCAACTTGTCTTTCGAAAATCATATTTCATGTTACAAGGACAGCCTTTTTCCACCTTAGAAACATTGCTAAGCTACGCAACATGTTATCTGTTTCTGATGCAGAAAAGTTAGTTCATGCATTCATGACCTTGAGACTAGATTACTGTAATGCTTTATTAGCCGGTTGTCCTGCATCCTCAATAAACAAGCTACAGTTAGTACAAAATGCAGCTGCTAGAGTTCTTACTAGGTCAAGAAAATATGATCATATAACACCGATTTTATCATCTCTACACTGGTTACCTATTAAGTTCCGTATCAACTACAAAGTACTACTACTGACCTATAAAGCCCTAAATGGTTTAGCTCCTATGTACTTAACGGAACTTCTTTCGCCCTACAATCCACCGCGTTCCTTAAGATCACTAAATTCAAGGCTTATCACTAAATCACTAAATTCCTAGGATATCCAAGTCCACTAAAGGAGGGAGGGCGTTCTCGCATTTAGCTCCAAAACTCTGGAATAGCCTTCCCGATACGGTCCGAGGCTCTGACTCGCTGACACAGTTTAAAACTAGACTAAAGGCGCATCTCTTTAGTCAAGCATTCACATAATGCTTACCTCTTATTCCTGTTATGCCATACGGAACCATTTGCCACTGAAACTGCTAAACGCACCAGTGGGGCTCGACAGCCTTTTAGTCAAACGGGTCAGCGCGTATGGTTGGGTTGCGGAGAGTTTGTGAGATAGTGGTTTTCTAACACCGACTCCTGTATAATGGAAATCATTATGAACATCAGCTATGCTAATTATTTCCCATCTGCCTTTCTGCTGTTATCTCGGGACGCTTGTCCCGAGAAAAATGGCCTCTCACGGGGATTTCGGATGCCCCACCGCCTGTGATGAGAAGACCAACGACTGTGAAGAGACGACTCAACGCCAGCGATATGTTATGGCACTGATTTATACATAAACAATATTTAAATTTAATATTTATATATAAACAATATGAATGTAAGCCAGAGGAGAACTGGCCCCCGACTGAGCCTGGGTTCTCCCAAGGTTTTTTTCTCCATCCAATCTGATGGAGTTTTGGTTCCTTGCCACTGTCGCCTTGCTTTTGGCTTGCTTAGTTGGGGTTATTTAATAATTAATATTTAACAATATTATCGATCTGTGTTGTACTGCTTTCATGTCATCACTGTGAAGCTGCTTTGATAAATCTGTATTGTGAAAAGCGCTATATAAATAAATGTGACTTGACTTCACCATGACTTGAATGACCTGTGATTTGATTTCTCCCCGTCAATGTGTTCATGGTGTGAAAAACTGCAAGGTTAAGAGCATATAGGCTACTTTACATTTTTGTATTATCAACATGTATAAGGGCATTTAGCATTTACATTACTGTTATCAGTCATGTACTGATTAACTCAAATAAATGGTTGATTTGATTTCCTTTAACCATAAAATACTAAAAAATAAAATCAATCTATCCCTTGTGGAAAGGTTGCTTGGTAGCTAAAAGTAGGTCTAGCAAGTCTTATATTTCAAGTAATTCACACAGATCAAACATATGCTGACTGAATAGGTTTATTTTGAGTAGCTAGCAGTTCTCTTGGCAGTTTGCCGATAATCCGGTGTCTGAAGTAAAATGCTCAAAACATCTCCTGAGTAAAATAACCAAGTCTTGGTTATTTAATTTTGTTTTAGTCTTATTTTCCTTACCTCGTCATTCAAGGCCAGGGCATTTTTTTGTACATTTCTGGAACTTTTCCGTGCTTCCACATCCCGTGCAACTATGGATCTCCCTTCTCCCAGGAACATATTGACGCGTACATTTATCCGTGACACCTAGATGCGCATGCACGAGCGGTGCGCGATCATGGTCGACTGACGACATAAGCAGCTGAAGAATACGGCCGTTTTTAAAAATTTAATTATGGATTCATTGGGAGAATCCGAAATTGGCAGATATAGGCAGGCAATGCAAAACAAAATCTTACATTGGGAAATATTGTGTGGGGGACTAAGATTTGGGGGGGGAGGGGGGGGGGGGGGGGGGGAGACATGCCCCTCACCCCACGTATAATGGCTCCTAGTCCCCTGTTGTGGTTAAACTATACAAAATAGCACCTAAGTCACATTAGAGCCTTAACATAAAAAGCAAGAAGTTCACATAGTCATGCACAAACTATTCATTGCGCACTAGCAAAAGTGTTTGTTTTCCAGTAGATGGCAGCAATAATCCACTAAACGTTTCACATTTTTCGCCATGAATGAAACGTAACCAGAGAATGAAGAGAATTGGCACCAGTGTTGCCAGATCTCGTGAGACAAATAAGCAACCAAGCCGGTGAAAACAAGCCCAAAACAAGCGACTTTTGCTCATAGACAGTAAAAGCGCTTTTTCTACGGAGGTACAGTTTATTTTTCTTCTGTAATACAGCTTGGCTGTTCATCTAGTGTTGGTACTGCGCCCAAATAAAATCTGACTGAAAGCTCATTTTTGAGATATCAACCTAAAATTTGGAACTTCTTTAGATTTTTGGCTTACATTTTCTTACAGTTTTAGAGTAAATATAATTTGTAATATATATATATATATATATATATATATATATATATATATATATATATATATATATATATATATATATATATATATATATAAAATAGAAATAATTATATTTTTACATTGTTCATTTTCATAAACTCAAACTTATAACTTTTTTTCTGTTTCACTTTCTTAATTTTATAATACTTCACTTCAAAAATAATTTGGCAAATGTCTTCTTTAAAACAAGACCAAATAGGTTTATATTCCAAAGCATTCTTGAATTACAACCATTGGATAGTGATTTTCATGAAAAAAGGGGGAGTGACAGTTAAAGGGTTAAATGATATTAAATTATAATAATATCTAAAATATCTAACACATAATTAATATATAAATCTCTCCTACAGTCCAGTCAGCATCAGTCGCGATGGTCCAGACTCGCATGTATTTTCATTTTAACGTCACTTACTGACGTTTTCCTAACCAGAAAGAAAAAAAAAAAACACAACGATTGTCCAGCTCTGCCTCTGATTGGCTAGTACTCGTTGCCATCTGGGTCAGAGCCAATTAGAAGCAGGATGTGGGTGGGAAAAAAACTCTTTGAATGGGGAAAGGGCGAGAGGGAACAGGCAAGACAAACTCCTACGTTTAAATAACATAGGAAATATCTGCTTGGCAACGAGCTGGGAACAAGCCCAAATAAGCAACTACACTTTAGAAACAAGCCCAAAAAACGCGACCCGCGACTCCCATTATTTGCAAGCGACTTTACAGAAAAACAAGCCCAAAGTCGCTTAGAATAAGCGGACTTGGCAACACTGATTGGCACTGGCTGGTTACTTCCGGGTTCTGGACTGGCTGCAGTAACACGTCTCCGTCCATGCGGGGGCGCTCGCGGTCGAGTGCAGAAAGTCACAGTGTTGCCAAGTCCGCTTATTTTAAGCGACTTTGGGCTTGTTTTTCTGTAAAGTCGCTTACAAATATTGGTAGTCGCGGGTCGCGTTTTTTTTGGGCTTTTTTCTAAAGTGTAATTGCTTATTTGGGCTTGTTCCCAGCTTGTTGCCAAGCAGATATTTTCTATATGTTTTTTAAACGTAGGAGTTTGTCTTGCCTGTTCCCTCTCTCCCTTTCCCCATTCACAGAGTTTTTTCCCTCCCTTGGCAGTAGTAATATTGACCCTTGGACCCAGATGGCAACGAGTATTAGCCAATCAGAGGCAAAGCTGGGCAATCGGGGTTTTTTTTTTCAGGTTTTTTTCTGGTTAGAAAAACGTCAGTGAGTGAGATTTAAATAAAAATAACGTGTCAGTCGTGAGTGACTGATAGTGACTGGACCGTAGGTGAGTTTTTATATAGACCATTTCAAAAGATGTAAACAACACTGGCCCAGAAGCACTTCCTGTTTCAGTTTTTTAACACTACATAAAAACTGGGATAAAATACAACCAACAGAACATTTAAAACTGAATCAAAAAGTAAAACAAACATCTTTAAGAAGTTTTCTTTACATGTGAAATAAAGAAAACAGTTACAAACTGAAACAGGAAGTGCTTCTGGACCAGTGTTGTTTACATCTTTTGAAATGGTCTATAGGCTATTCTTTATTTTTTGTAGATATTACAGAGATATTATAGTTTAACCCTTTAACTGTCACTCCCCCTTTTTTCGCAAAGACATGACAATCATATCATAATCATCAAACTATTTGGTCTTGTTTTAAAGAAGACATTTGCCATATTTATTGTTGAAGTGAAGTATTATGAAACTATGAAAGTGAAACAGAAAAAAAGTTACAAGTTTGAGTTTATAAAAATGAACAATGTAAAAATATAATTTTTCATATTTTATTATATATATATATATATATATATATATATATATATATATATATATAACAAAATATATTTTACTTTAAAACTGCAAGAAAATTAAAGTCAAAAATCTGAAGTTGTGTTCCAAATTTTAGGTTGATATTAGGGCTGCACGATTAATCGCACGATGTTGTTATGCACATCTAATCAGTAAAGCCGGTTCCTTGATTCCTCCACCTTCACCTGCTTTCAGATGGAGCGGCATTTACTACAAAGAGACGTAGATCACTGACAAGCTGAGCCAAATCGTGTTAAAATCGAGGACATATCGCCAACGATATTTAATGCCATTTGGCTCAGTACTAACACTGGATGGACAGCCACGCTATAGGCTACCGTGTGCACAGCAAAAACTGCGCACAGTTTACCAGTCTGTCCACGTGGATGTAAATTTACAATCTACCCAGTTTAAAACCATCCGTCCCCACGGATTGTAAAACCATGCACACAGTTTATTTTTCTCTTCCTGAAACCTAGGGGCTCTTTTCTTTAAAAAAAGCTCTAAAATAGCTCTTTTACGGTCTATGAGAAAAAGTCGCTTGTTTTGGGCTTGTTTTCACCGGCCTGGTTGCTTATTTGTCTCGCGAGATCTGGCAACACTGAGGAGTCAATGGGGTTTCATCCCCAGAAATCCACTTTTCTCAGGATGTATTTTTTTCTCCTTCTCTGCATCAGTCTATGTGCAGTAGGATCTATGGCATACCATAATTTATGCCACATCATGGGGATTGGGCTATCCTTCACAATCTATTTTTTTTTATGATCTGGGGCCTGTTTCAGAAAGGAGGTTAAGAGAAAACTCTGAGTATGTTAACCCTGAAATGAGGGAAACTCTGGGTTTTCCGTTTCAGAAAGGGGGGTATATCAAACCCGAGAAAGCAGAGTAAGTCAAGCCCGTTTCTGAAAGAGAGGTAACTTATACTGAGAGTCAGTTACCATGGTAACTTACTCTGTGAACCTAACCTGGTCAGGAGCAGGTTTTCTTCAGTAAACGCAGAGTTTCTTGCGGTCTCCTCCCCTTTTTTAAAGAGGAAGTGTTGTTTAAACGCCAACAATAAAATGTATTTACATATTCTTTAAGGAATATATATTGTTTGTCCATGTTTTAATTGACTAAATCTGTTTTGCAGCACTTTGCCAAAAAATAAAAGGATTAAAACGTTTGCTAAACTTTTATTTGATTACCACCATTTTTGATAATATAGGCTATTTCTATTAAATCATCAAAAAAAATTGGAATAAAAAACATTTAATAGAACTCAATTATTTTTCAAACATAATATAATAAGTTATTAGGCTAATGATAAAAATAAGATGTTAATCTTATTCATAATCAATTATTGAAGTTAGTTGATTACATATGTTTTATTGAACGAATGTTTAATTTATTTAACTGTCATTTTAACCGATGATAATAATAACCGTAATTTAATAATGCAGTTTATATATTTAATTGTTTAATACCATAAACCGTGATATTTTCTGAGATGGTTCTTATACTGTGAAACTCTCATTCCCCACATGGGGGAGTCCCCCACCCCACCCCCACTGTTAAACAAGTTACTCAGCAACGTTTACTCATGTTGTAAATTAACTACTTTTTACTTGAGTAGATTTTTAGACTGGTATTTTTACTTAAGTTAAAATTTATCAAAGCAATAGTAGCCTACTTTAGGTTGAATAAAATTCTTCCAGTTTCACCTCTAATATTATAACAGTAAGTTACTCTAAAATAGTTATGAATTATTAACTACAAATGACATCTTCAATGGTGTAGTTAGATTAAAGTAATAATTACTATCTCTAGAAAATATTGGTCTGCATATTACTAATTGCTAAATCCTATATCAATCTCAACTACTTGATTAATACAAGGAGGAGAGACAAGAAACTGCACTTTTAATGCTTTCAAATTAACAATAGGCCTATACATTGCATGAATTATTCTTGAATTGATCAAAGTGTGTAGAGGGAGAAGGTTACATTAAAAATAAACCTTTTAAAAATGTATGTTAAATCCCCTATTGTTTTATACTGAACTGGTCTATAGCCTAGTTTATGCAGTTGCCTATTTAATGTAATTGCATCATATTTTATTTTAAATTACAGAAGAAGTAAGAGTAATCCCCTTAATTAAATTACAATATTTAGATCACTTGGTAATTAATTATACCCAACACCTTTTTTGTCTGGCGCTGTTGCCATGGTGACTCGTAATATCTGTGGTCCATTGATAATGGCTTTTTATAGTTGTGGTGCACGCAACTATAAAACTTAACTCAGAGTTAGTCAACTCAGAGTTGATTGAACTAACTCATTTCAGCTGTTCTGTAACCGAAAACTCAGAGTTTCCCATCTCAGGGTAAGTCAACTCAGAGTTCAAGCTTTAACTCAGAGTTGGTTGGAACCTCCTTATTGAAAAGGGCCCAGGTAATCACAATCAGATAACTTTCACCACATTTAGACCTGGCGCGAGACATAGATCCATAATAAAGACTAGGGCTGCGTTCCAAACCGCATACTTCCCTACTATTTAGTATGGGAAAAAGAGTAGGCGAGCAAAAAAGTATGAATGAATCCAAAAGAGTAGGCGAGAATTACCTGGGTGACGTAATAATTGTCGCGAGATTCGGACTTAAGTGCGTTCCAATATGCCTACTTTCCTACTATATAGTAGGCGAAAACAGTACGTGAAGGAAGCAGTACGTTCGAAACAATTTATAAAAAGAGTAGGGGAGAAGTTCCCGGATGGCTTACTGCTTCCGCCCAGATTTTTGAGTGCTTTCCCCAAGGGGGTAATCCATCGAGCGGAAGTTGAAGCCTCGTGGGAGCTGACATCTTGTTGCAGAACTTCACTAGCGTTAGCATTCCCATAGACTCCCGTTCATTTTGGCGTCACTTTGACAGTGAATAACTTTACATCTGAGGCGTTTGAAGACCCCATTTGTCCTTTATTTATTTCTAAAGAAACTCGACAATGTATAAATAGCTCCATTACCTTGTAGCTTATGTTATGGCCCCGTAGAAGCAGTTTTAGTGAAAGTAGGCTAACGATTGCGTCATACCCACGCGACTCTCTGTCGCGCAGTTTTGAGATTACCGTATGGACACGAGAAGAAGCTCGCGCGCAATCGGGAAACGTGGAGGCATAATGACAAAATAATTTATCAGAATACCTAGCAAACTTGTGTCCTTATCCTAGCCCGTGGACAGCTACTATTCATACTCTCCGCCTCTGCGCATGTTTCGGAAGGGAATGATTCAGATTTCTCATGCCACCGCACTAGAA
Organism: Cyprinella venusta; assembly: GCA_038021265.1. Lineage (NCBI taxonomy): Eukaryota > Metazoa > Chordata > Actinopteri > Cypriniformes > Leuciscidae > Cyprinella > Cyprinella venusta. Next base: position 25,576,497 of record CM075872.1, on the reverse strand, counting down.
ATCAAACGGGTCACTCACGTCACATCTACGTAGACTAGCTCTGTATGAGTCTGCGCGTCAGGGACGGAAGTGCTAAAAAAATCGCCAAAAACGGGCTTCAGTCGTCTCAATGGAGTTCAAATGAGATCGCTCTGTCCATTTCTTTTACTGTCTATGGCTTTTCCATGGGTACTCATGATACTCATCTATCCCAGGATGCCACGCGAGAGGATACGTTAATATCAACATCGCGGAGATCAGCGATGTTTAACAGTTTTCTCCAAAAGAGATCTTCGAGCAGCTGCCTGGCTCCTTTGTGCAAACATTACAAACGCAGAGGAAAACTGTTCTAGGATGTGCTTATGATGTGTTAGTGCATCTGTCGCTCATATAATTTAAACTTATTACATGCAAGATCATGGAAAGATACTATAGTTTATGTAACAATCATAATGACAAAACAGAAAATATAAAGATCATTGGTTTGTGTACTTCACAATATGACATAAAATTATATTTATACACAGGAAAAAAGAACAAAAAAGGCTAAATATCTTCATTATAGTTCTTCATAATACATAAAAAAGTTGTTATATGTCTGAGTGATGAAACGAGGTAAATTCATTAAGAAAAAGGAAAACTTAAAGGAGAAACTTTTTGGGTATAAAATAAAGAAATTAACAACATAATCAAGAAATGACGATTTTGGGGTTTCTTAAAAAAATATCGTTATAAGAATAACATTGTTGGTCACATTAGTAGCCTAGGGTTTATAATAACAACTTAAATCAACCCAAATGTATTCACAAAATAAATGGGCAGCTGTTTCTTCAACAATACCACAACAAAATGAGCAAGTTTAATCAATATCAAGATATTTATCGATAGATGAATTAAACGTATCGTTCATATATTTTATGGTGTTGCGCTTGAGATAACGCGTCGTAGGTCACATGATAACGTCAACATGGCAGATGACCGGTTCGCATTCATACTCAACGAGATTTGGCTATAAAGTACCTACTCTTTTAGCGCTCGATGAGTAAGTACTTATTGAAATTAAGTACCTACTCATTGAGTATGCGGTTTGGAACGCAGCCTAGATGTCTTAAGGCGGAGTCATCACCGTCGGCCATCTTGTCACAGGTAAGCTTTCTGGTGGGCTGTGGTACGACATCCAATGTCAGCAGTGCGGACGAGACTTCTAGCCTTTATGGATATCTATGGCGCGAGCGGCCATGCCCGCTTCTACATCGGACGTGGCAAGAGGCGACGCAACAACAAATTCCCAACCATTAACTCCACGCGCGTTCTTACCACAACCAAATAATTAAATAAATAAATAAAAACACTGTTTCATTTCTGATGCGCTTCAATACTCGCTGGAGGGGGAAGATTGATGAGGCGGGCTGGGTTATGGGTTTTGTGCGTTTTGTTTGGCTTATTTGGTAATATTTCGAATTACAATAAGCACTAAAAAAGGAACAACCACACTCATTTTGGCGCCTCTAGTATTAGCCTATTCCGCGATTTTTGCTTCCTTGTCGAAAAATGCTACCGTAGCGCGAATTGATGACAGAAATTAAAGTCGTATGAAATTCAATTATAATACAATTCTAAGTTACGAGTAGCTACTGTTTACTGTAGACGACTATTTTTACTTTTAAAACGGTGTGAAAAGTAAAAATTATCATAAAATATTCATATTTGACTTGTCAAAGTACACCTTTCCTCATAGTAACTGAAAATTTCAGTTATTCTTTTTCAGCTGGCTGACCGTACAAATCTTCATATGGTAGTAAGCATTTTTAAAGGAAAATTATATATTATAACAGGAAAATGTACCTTTTGTAAAAAAAGAAAAAAGAATCTGCGAGTCTGCACATGCGGATAACCGGTAAGTAGCAAATCTCGATGGGTAGCATGAATTGTCAGAACACCTAAGCTGTCTTATATCCCTGCTCATTTTCAAATTCACTGAAACGCGAAAAACCTTCTTTAAAAATGTTAAGTAAAATTGATTTGCTATTCACTCACATGTTAAATTACACATGCATATGCGATATTGCATAGGCTATAGCCTATTGTATGCTAGCTAATATGTGAATCGTTAAAATTGGGCACCCGCCAACCGGTGTATCGTTGTCCAATAATGTTATTAATAACATTATTTTAAAAACTTTCAAAACAAGAAACCCTCTGTAGAAACAATGTTAGTTACAGTTACCTGGTGTAATGTGAAGCAAATAAGCATATCCTTTAGTGAAAGCAGTAAGAGGGCTTCACCCCGACTGTTTTAGTGTCAGTTTAATTATTACTGAGGAACACCTGTAATTTGTAACGCGCTCTAATGTGTACCAATTAAAACTCATCTGTGAGAACTTTTTTCCGTCTTGTTCCGCGTGTGAAAGTAGTTCTTGTGAGAGCTCACAGTAGGCTACAATTTAGGCTACTTCCTTAAATGTTGTCAACAACTATGTTGTTAATTTATTAATTGTTCTGTAGTAGGCTTACATTCAAAAATCATCTGTTGCCTATTTTGGGAACATAAATCTTCATTCTAGACCCGTATTCACAAAGAATTTTACCACTAGGAGTACTCCTAAATCGCACTAAATATACCTACTCTTAGGAAAAATGACAACTCCTAAACTAAGAGTGAGTCTTCGTTGCTATGGATGACGTCAATTTTAATGCACGAGCTTCCTCGCAATGATCACGGTGATACATTTATATTATAATTATTAATCTTTACGGTTATAAAAACAAGCTCGAAAATGATAAATTACTTGATTCATTAGAGGAAAGAATTACATTCTGGCTCACTAAATAACCAAACTCTCTTCTTCTAATTGGTGGAGACTTTAATATTGCAGATAATGCTATTGACAGGTGGCCTCCTGGGCGGCCCTCCTCCATCAGCACAAACCTTAAAAGACTTATGGGAAAATTTAACATTGTGGATGTTTGGAGAGAAAAAAATTCCTGATAAAAGATCGTTTACTTGGAGCAAGGTCAGGTTCCAGCCAGTCTCGCCTTGAGGCTATTATCCAATTACATTGATAGAGATAAACATACAGTAAATATCCTGACCACACCCCTCACTGACCATAGAGCAATTCATATAAGCATCCAATGAAATGCATCAAATACATTTCATAGATTTTGCTACTGGAAATTAAACAATTCATTGTTAAAACATGATAAGGCGAAGACTGAAATTATTAAGTTAAGTACTTTTTTACAACAAGGCAAAAAAGGAAAAATCGTACAAAACTAACTGGGAACTACTTAAATTTAAGTCAGGAGCATTTTTGAGACAGTATGGGACCTCTATTGCCAAAGCTAAAAGAGCAGAAGAAGAAGAAGTCATAAGTAAAATTTCTTCATTTTATCAGAGAGCCCCTGATGAGGTTTCAGAGGAGGATAAACTGTGTCTTTTACAACTCCAAATCAAATTAGATGATTTATATCGACAAAAAGCAGAGGGAGCCTTTGTAAGGTCTATGGCTGGAGGAGGGGGAACAAAATTCAGCTTATTTTTTCCGTCTTGAAAGATACCGGTCTAAAATCAATTCCATTTATAATTTAAATATTAATGGGATTGTTACTGATGACGCTAAATTATTCTCTGATTTTTGTTAAAAATGTTATAGTAATTTATACAGTTCAAAATTTAATGAAGCAGTTACATCTCAATTTCTTAACTCAATGAATAACATATGACAGATTGATGAGGTAGAGAAAGATTATTGTGACACCCCTCTTACATTGGAAGAGGTCACGGATTCAATTGCTCTACTCATAAACAATAAATCCCCCGACACTGACGGTTTAACTTTAGAATTTTACAAAATATTCTCTGATCATTTAGCCCCTTTTATACTGCAAGTCTTTATGGAAAGTATAGAGAATGAGACCCTTCCTCCTAGCCTCACTCAAGGGCTGGTCACTTTGATCCCCAAAAGATGTACTTTTTATTGACAGCTGGAGACCCATTTCTCTGTTAAACAATGACTACAAAATTATGACGTTAATGTTTGCTAGGAGAATTAAAGAAACTCTTGACACAATTATAGATGAGACACAATCCGGCTTTATGAGGAACAGACACATCTCTAATAATATTAGATTGGTGTTGGATGTTCTTGACTACTCTGACCTGTTATCTGAAGATACAGTGGTTGGACAATGAAACTGAAACACTGGCCAATGTTGGAGGTTTCACATCTATATGCCTGGTGGCCAATCTTCTGAGTAAAGCACGGGTGGATCAGTGATGGTTTGCACTGCAATATCATGACAATCCTGACTGTGTTTGATGGACACGAGTCAAAAATCATGAGCTGGAGGATCATGAGCACCTGTTGCTCAAACCGCGTATCTGCATGATCATGCACCAACACACACAAGAGTTGTGACAGAAGGGTTTGATGAAGATGAAAGTGACGTTGAACATCTCCCATGGTCTGCACAGTCACCAGAGATGAATATTATTGAGGTGTCAGAAAACGTTTTCCTCCAACAGCATCAGTTACCTGGTCACTGTTCTGGAAGAGGAACGGCTCATAATACCTCTGGTCACTGTGAAGGACTTCGATCTGTCATTCCCCCAAGATGTATTGGTGCTTTATTTGGATGCAAAATGAGGCCCTCGCCATCCTAATAAATGATTGTGTTGTAAGAGGTGTTTCAGTTTCATTATCCAACCACTGTAGCTTTATCCTCCTCTTAGATACACTCTAAGAAATAAATCCGTAAAATAACAGAAAAAATACTGGCAGCTCATTACCCGGACTTTGTCCCGTTAAAAAACGGACACTTTCTGTTTACACAATGCAAAAAATATTCAAAATACGGGTAAATGACCTGTAAAAGACAAAAACGGAAAAATCCTTCAAATTTATATGGTACATTGTACCATAGTTTTACGGATTTTTTTTTACAGTGTATCTCTAAGGCTTTCGATACGATAGAACACAAATTTATTTTTTTGTCATTAAAGAAATTTGATTTTGGGAATTTTTTTCTGCAAACCAATTAAAACCTTATGTTAATGGCAATAGTTCTATCAAATTAAAAAATGGAACTTCCCCCAGATTTAATCTGGAACGGGGCATTCGTCAGGAATTCCCGATTTCCCCTTTCCCTCCCCTATTTGCCCTCCCCTATCCTTTTTTGCTTTGTACGCAAATTCTCACTACTCATGTTGTTAACAGCTCTATACAAGGAATTTCTATTGAGGGTAGGAATATCATCATCAGTCAGCTTGCTGACGCTACTACAATCTTTTTAAAAAATGCAAGCCAGATACCAGTCACCATTCATGTTATTAGTCAGTTTTCAGAGGCCTCTGGTTTATGCCTAAATATTAATGTGAGCTGTTTCCCTTAAAATAGTGTAATATGCAAACTATTTGCAACATTCCGGTCAAGGATGAAGTTACCTATTTGGGTATTGTTATCTCTAAAGATCAGAAAAATACATGTCCTTTAAACTTCTCTCCGATTATTAAAAAAAACTCAAAACAAACTGAACCAGTGGTTGCAAAGGGACTTATCTCTAAAAGGCAGAGTGTTGCTTACCAAAGCTGAAGGTTTATCCCGGCTCACATACGCAGCTCTCTCTTTACACCTTGACAATAAAATTTGTAAAGACATTGATAGAATGCTTTTTGACTTCATCTGGAAAATCGGACCCATTATATAAAAAAAGTGTTATTATGAATAATTATGAATCTGGTGGCCTTAACTTTTTTGACTTCAATACTCTAAACAATACCTTTAAGATTAATTGGGCTAAGCATTTTCTTAAAAACCCTGTCTCAATTTGGAATTTTATCCCCCATTTTATTTTCTCTCGCTTTGGTGGTTTGAGCTTTATTTTGAATTGCACTAATGCGGACAAACTCCCTGTAAAACTGTCCAATTTTCACAAGCAGATCTTTTTAGCTCGGTCTCTTTTTTACAAGCATAATTTCTCACCTCACAGGAATCTAATTTGGAATAATAGAGATATTTTATATAAGAACAAATCACTCTTTTTTGAGAATTGGGTAGGCAACAAGATTCTGCTGGTGGACCAGCTATTTAATGAAGAGGGGCGACTTTTTTCCTATAGAGAATTTTTGTCTACCTATAACATTCCAGTTACACTAAGAGAATTTGCAATTGTATTTGACGCCATTCCATCAGGCGTAATCATGCTTTTTAGGTGTTAGTAGACTTCCACCTATTTCTGTCTCCCTCCCCAATGTGGCTGAGTCACCAGTTGGGAAAATCTGTTTCTCCCAAATTCCTCAAAATAATAAGAACGTTCATGCCTTATTTCAGAAAGAAATTGTCTCAATCCCTAATGTTATGTTTTATTGGAACCGATTTGTAAATACTATTGACTGGAAAAATGTTTGGATGATCCCTCAAAGATACCTGTTAGTAAACAAGGTGAAATAAGTGTCGTTCAGAATAATTCACAGATATTATCCTGCTAATCATTACATAGGTAAGTTTAAAAGAGTCATAAATACAAACTGTTCTTTTTGTGAGGACCACCCTGAAACTGTTTTGCATCTATTTTGGTATTGCTCACACAGCAGAAAATTTTGGCAAAACCTCTGCAGATTCATCATTGACAATATTTATAAAGATTTTGCTTTATTGTGGAAGGATGTTGTTTTTTGTTTTTATAGATATCATAGTAAAGAAAAGACGTATTTCATTATAAATTTGTTAATTATTTTGGTGAAATTTCATATTCGTTAAATGTAAATTCAGTGCTAGAAAACCTAACTTTGTACTTTTTTTTCAACAAAGTTGTACATTATATTAAGCTGAGTGATTTCTGGCTCCAACAACAAAAAGGCAATTAAAACTGTCAACACATGGTCCTTTTTTTTGTAATGGCCCTTATGCTTCCCATGGCAAAACTGTTTTGTATTTATTTTAATGTTATATTTTTATATACTGTAATCTATATTTTGTTAAGTTTTTTTGTGATGTGATTTGTACTGTATTTTTGCAATAAAAAAAGATCACGGTGATTGGTTGTTAGATGACAAGGCCATCATGCGGAACATAACAGCAACAAATCATGGAATTACGACATCTAAATATGTCTGTGTCCTACACAAAATAAAAATAAGAAAAAAAGTAATGTCATCGAAATGCATAGGCCTAGGCTATATAATGACATGTTTGTGCAGGGCCCAGTGAAGTGTAATTCTAAAAAGGCAGAGAGAGAAAAGTCATGATTGAAATTAGTAGCATAGGGCCTGCAGTGTTCACTTATCGTGTCTTTTGCGCGCTAAATTTTATTTTAAATGTAGGCGCGCGATATGTGCGCCCGTTTTTTCCAAGCTCGTCCGTATGGAGCGCACCGCGCGCCTTGCTTTTTTAGGCGATATATGAATGGCGCCCAAATGAAATCTTCACTTGCCTGATTATGAAAAACGACACTTGGATTAACACTTGCTTGGTTAATTGACATTCTTTTAGCCTAACTAGACTATTTAAAGCAAGGACATGTTGCTCCTTTTGAAGTAGGCTAATAAGAGTTGAATGACGGTGGATTATGAACTCGCCAAAATGGAAAAGAAAGCCCAACTGGACGCAGGATCAGTTACTGCTGCTGGCCCAGATGGTGCTAGAAAAAAACTAAAAAAAACATAATAAAAGTGAAATTCAGCACTGGGATTTCAAGCGAAACTAAGCATGAGACATGGGAGAGGATTGTTTGCAGATGAATGCAACAGCTTGTTTCGCGGACCCCAGACGACTGCGAGAGGAGCTGGTATGCGCTAGCCTGGATGCAAGCCCGAACTCCGCCCACAACATTGGTCTGGACTCAATCCATTGAGGAGAAATTATGAACGGTTCAGAGATTATCGGGCCAATCAAATTGCCAGGGCGGGCTTTATACGATGATTGACAGGTGGTCTTCAGTAACGTAATCCTCACGTCGTCAAAGAGCGCTTGTCAAAGATGAGTGCAGCTGGAGAATTGAGATATATAGATTCCGCTGTCGCGTCTTTTGTAAAATAAAACGACAGCACATTCATTTTAATAAACAAACAGAGAACTGCAATCAAGGCATTTGTCGATCGGAAATATATTTTTGGCGTCCTTCCTACATGATTCGGGAAAAGTGTAACTTATCAGCTGGCTCTGACGGTCGTTAAGAAGATGGGACGTAATGAAAAGCCTGTGGTCGTTGTGGTTTCTCCTTTGGTGGCACTCATGGAGGAGTAAGTAAAAGAAGTAACACTCATTATTTAACTTCTAAAATAAATAAAGTAGGCAACGTTCTGTATTTGAAAACTGCGCTATGCAAAGGAGTTGACTTATGCGTTGCTCTGATTGGTTGGTAGGTCTACCGACTATCCAATTGAGTGCAGAGGTTTTTTTTTTTGTCCTGGTTCGGTTACGACACGCCTCATAATTAAAGTTCAGTTGAGTGATTTCAGACTCATATTCTCATTAGAATATGAGTATGCCGAAGTCAGGCTAGGTATGCGCTACAATCCTTTGAGTCCCTTCGACTTCTTTTAAGCTGTCCCAGACTTAGGTGCTAAGTTAATAATGTCATTTTACTTCTGTAATAGGCCTATCAATAGCCAAATCTACGGTGGCCGAGAGAGCTCACCGCGCTGCAACCTGATGAAGACGAATGCAATTACAAAAAAACGTGTGCAACTTTAAAAACGCGTGCAAATACAAAAAAACATCGCAAATTAAGAAAAACATCTTCATCAGTTCCACAACACACGTGTGCTCCAAGTACTCACAACACAACCAAATACAGAAACGCGCTGCAAACGTTCACATCATCACCAAATACAGAAACGTGCTGCAAATAACACGGTCCACAACGGAAATGTTTCCGGGGAACCAAATAAGTGACGGACCCGACTGGAACCACAGGACGTGCTTACAGCAAAAAACCTTTATTGACAAGAAGTCAAAGCCTATTTTTTATAAATAAACTATACTATTAAAATAATATTGTATATATAAATAATATTATAATATGATATTTTTATAGTTCTATACTCCTTGCTTACTCAAAATTCTACTTTGTTTTATTTAATTTCTTTTGACTTTTCCCCCGCACAACACCGAGATTCAAATTATTATGACATACAACTTGTGTACAATACACAACATGTGTTAACAATATGTTCAATGTCATCACAATACAAATGAGAAAAAAACAATGATCTGAAAACTAAACTAAATAAATAAAAAAAAGATCTAGAAGAACATGAAGGCAAGATATTAATCTATACATCAGTTACACTATACAAATAGTTTCATTTTATGTTTAAATTTTCATAAGAAAAGTTTCCTAAAAATGTTAGGTAATGTATGGCACTGATATACAGATATATAAAACAGATATTTTAACAGATTTTTATAAAGTAAAAATAAAAAATAAATAATTTATTTGCAACCGTTATGTTAATCATTATATTTCTGTCGTCAGAACAGCTATACAGCTGATGGACAAAGTGCTGCGTTGTCATAGGAACATCCAATGTAAAAATAATTAGCCTACATTAAGTCGTTTGTTGTTGCTCCCTTCATCAAGTTCCAAACGGCTACATAAATGACACACTAGGTGTTATGCTCACGCCAAATTCTTCAAATTCAAACACTTGAAGAGCTTTGCCATCTGCCCTTTGAAGGGAGTAGGGCATAGGGAAGCTCACGAGCAATAAAGCAAGTCCCAGTTGGGTCCGTCACTCATTTGGTTCCCCGGAAACATTTCCGTTGTGGACCGTGTTATTTGCAGCGCGTTTCTGTATTTGGTGGTGTTGTGAACGTTTGCAGCGCGTTTCTGTATTTGGTGGTGTTGTGAGTACTCGGAGCACACGTGTGTTGTGGAACTGATGAAGATGTTTTTCTTAATTTGCGATGTTTTTTTTTGTATTTGCACGCGTTTTTAAAGTTGCACACGTTTTTTTGTAATTGCATTCGTCTTCATCAGGTTGCAGCGCGGTGAGCTCTCTCAGCCACCGTACAAATCGCATGTGATACGATGTTGGAGGGGGTAACAATTTGCGCATCGCTGTCATGAATGTATTACATAACTTCCTGATATGTGCGCGAACACAAATAACCTACACAACAGGGCAGTTGAATGCTTATCTGAACTTAGAAGCTCTTATAATTATTATCCAATAGTAATCTTGTTAAGACTTACTTGTGAAAAGCCCTATTTTCAATGGTCCAGCGATTAGAACAGGAAAATGCTCCACAATGCTCTGGGATCTTATCTGCTGCCACTCAAAGAAACTAGAAATACGACCGGTTCAAGATGGTGGCCGGATTTCTCGGTTTCCAGCGGCCAACAGGGAATCTAGTCTGCAACAAACAAAGTTGCTAACTTAGTTAGGTATGACTGGTCCATGACATCATGATTTACTTCAGAGCATCTATACATATGTTTAAATGAAATAAATTAATAACTTTTTTAAAACAAAATCGTACTGAAAAAATAGAAAAAGTCATTTACACCTAGGATGCCTTGCGGGTAAGTAAATTATAGGGTAATTTACATTTTTTGGTGAACTATCCCTTTTAGACACACTAGTTAATCAAGGGGTAATAGTGTATCAGTCTTTTCAGATTCAAATTAGTCCAGTCTACATTTTTATGACTGACTTTAAAAAGATATGACCAGTGTTGAAAAAAATGAAGGACTAAGTTGTAAGACTAGTCTACGAAGTTTATGCAACTGGCCACAGAACTCAGGCTTGGAGACCAGCCAAGACCAGTAGCCAGTAACTTTGTTTTTGATAGAAAAAGTTTATAAAATTACTTTTTAGAATGTGGAAGATACATCAGCCTTAAAAAATCCTTAGCTATATAGTCATTCAAAAGTTTGGGGTTGGTAATAAAAAAAATGTTCCCCCAAAATTATAATATAGTGTATGTCTCCTATACTCCCGTGGGTTGCATTTATTTTATCAAAATACAGAAAAAAATATATTATTCTGAAACATTACAACTTAAACAAACTGTTTTCTATTATATTTTAAATGTAATTTATTCACGCAAGGACAAAATTGAATTTTCAGGATCATTATCATTATCATGTTCAATGTAACATGATCCTTCAAAATCATTCTAATATGGTGATTTGGTCCTCAAGGAACATATCTTATTGTTATCAATGTTGAAAACAGTTCAACAAACTGCCTAATATTTGATAATTTTTTTTCAAATGAACAGCAAGTTAAAAATAATAGCATTTGAAATAGATTTTTTTTCTACATTGTTGCAAAAAAAAAATCTATCAATTTAAAGTATCCTTTCTGTTTATCCTGTTAATCTATAAATCTATTTAAAATCTTTTAATATGAAATACATGAACTACTAGAAACAGGCATCACTTTCTCCATTTTCTATCAGCCAGAGTTAAATCTCAGTTGTGGACCATTCTGGCCATCAATGCAGATGGTGATACTAGCTGATTTAGATCCAGACATATGAGCGCAACCAGTCATTGAACCGTCACAATGTAAAGAAGGAATGCCTTGTTTGTTGATGACAGAGGAACTGGCTGCAGCAATTCTATAATGTGGCTTTGCATACAATAATTCATGAATGCATCAATAAGCAAGAAACAGTAGCGAAAATAATCTAATTTCAATGCTTACTTAAAAAAAATCTCATTTGAAATATGCAAACAATCCTTTATTTCCATCTAAGCCCTGCAAAACATGCCCACGCATTTGCTGTCTACTTAAGAAAACAGCACAATATGCATTTGTCTATGTTATTAAATAGGAACAGAGTCCTCGTTTTCTAGAGTTCAAAGGAGATTCGAAGTCACCCTTTGCTGAATTCCTGGATAACAAAAAATTCCTTGGATCTAGTCTGAACATTCCTGCATTCTTGTGCAATGACTGTCCCATAAAAACATACATTGAGATTTGCAGAATCAGTTTTCCTTTGATAAAACAAAGTTCAATATAAAAGGATATGGTTCTTTAAAAAAAAAAAAAAAAAAAAAAGCAAAGAAGAAGACATGCCTATTTCTGGTTTCCACCAAATAATATCCTTGTATTTTTCTTTGAAACAAATACTGCTCTGAGAGCAATATTCACTATATTTACAGAAATATGCTCTGGGTTATCAGATATGCTGAATACAGGGGGGGGGGGGGAACATAATATTTCCAGGAGGTAAGGAGGTAAAGTAAGACGAGCAAATCAGAGGCAGGCTGTTCCCTAAAGCACTCTAGCTTCAGAGTCAGATTTATTAATAAAATCAATAACTCAAAACCTTCTACAGACCACTCCTGAGGTCCAAGCCTTGGGTCATTCTATTGCGCTTCAAAGTAGAGCAGTGAGGACAGTTGTCAGCAGAGCATCAGTCTGAGAAAGAGGCCAGAATAGAGTGCTTGTATTAGTTGGCTTTGGCTCGAAGCTGGGCTCTTTTGCCAGTGACAGCTTGGAATCCAGTCTTGATGCTGGCTACAGAGCAACGCGAGTGACAGGTTTCACACTGCAGGAAGTAGAGACGCGTGTCCTTCTGCAAAATTGTATCCGGTGAGCGGCAGGTATGACAAGTCACATATTCCTCTGTGAAACAGAGAAAAGAGAAAATGCCTTGTCAAAAATATATTAGGTAAACTAAATCTGAGTCCTCACATGAGATAAACTGCTAATTTTGATGTAACGGGTGGAATAATATTTAAATTGTCATTTTCATTACGGGTGCTGGTCGGGAATCAATAGGCACTGGCAGACTACGGTTCCAATAGCCAAGAGACTACTTTGACTCAACTCGGTACCCACTGATGGGCAGCTGCTTGCAATTGGCCCCGTGCTAATTTGTGTTCGTGCTCTATAGCCTGAAGACCGTCAAATGTTTATAATGATTCCAAGTGGTTTAGCGCTGAGCAGAGCAACGTTTGCGAGCTGCCTGCAACTGTAGTGATTGACAGGTTCAGTCCATCTGTACATGGTCAAATTAACACTTAGGGGCGGTTTCCTGGACAGGGTTTAAATTAAGCCTGGAGTAGGCCTTAATCTAGAATAGTTAATCGTGTCTTTAAAAATGGCTTTTTGTAACACAGATTAAGTACAGATTAGTTACACTTGGACTATGGAGTCCTGAACTAAAATAAATCAGATTAAATTAAAACCAACTGTGCTAATCTGAATTAGCATGACAGAGGTTGCCTATAAAACATGGAATGAACCAAGAAAAGCTTAAAATTGCATGGAACTGAGAAGCAAATCAAAAGAAAACAATGGCATCAGAAAAAGACTGCAATCAAAAAACATTTACTAACAAGAGTAAATAATTTTTATGCAAGCTAAATAATCTGCACACACCAGCTATGGAATAAAAGAAGAAATGTCGGGAAATCTGTTTGTGTGTGTGTGTGTGTGTATGTATATATATATATATATATATATATATACACACACACATATATATATATATAACGAAATACATACACATAAAATCAATGATGTACAACTAGAATCAATGGTGTTCTTTAACAATGAATGGTTTTCATTTAATTATTCAAACAACTATAACTCAAGCTTCTTGTTTATTTCTTTGATTTACATAAACTTGCTAAAACATTAATTTACACATGTGGTGTTTTGTGTTGACAGTCTAGAATCAATACTTTCAACTAAAGTAGTACCATAGTGGCTGCTTTATTAATTAAGTAGCTTGAATTTTTAGTAGCAGGTCCTCGCTCCAAGCACAGGCTCAACACTTCACCAAAACGGTAACCCCCAAAAATACTAACATAACATAAACGTTTAAATAACAACATAATAATAGAACATTAAACATTCTCTCCGTTTTCTCATCTTACTAAAATAATTGCATAAAATATCACTTTATTTCAAAATTTACATTTCAGCCCTGTGCAAAGCATGATGGGAAGTGAATGTCATGTATGACTGGGTTATTAGATTGAAACGTATTTCAAAATTAAAACATCAAGTGAAGTCAAAGTGAAGTGACCATTTCAAGTTTAACATGAACTAATCACATTTTAACAAGAAACCTGATACAAATAAAACATAATTAAATGTTTAAATGACATATTAATATATGTACTGAATGTGTGTGTGTGTGTGTGTGTGTGTATCCAAGTAATGCAGGTGTCTTCTTTGAAACACAAAGTTAATCTGAAGTTAAACCTGCCTCCTTGTAGGTTTAATTTAAGACTCAATTTAGTCCTGGAGTAACTGTAGTCTTCCTCCAGGAAATCGGCTTATTAAACTCTGGACTAAACTAAATCTAGGACTATTTAAAGCCATGACATAGAAAGCAGATTTCTGTTAATCAGGTTTAAAGGGCCATTTTATTCTAGGACTAGGCTTAATCTCTGTCCGGGAAACCGCCCCTTAATCACTTTTTTTCTTAATTAAAAATTAAATTACCACATCAAGGCTCAGGCTTTGTACAGATACTGTAATGAAATTCCCGGACTTTCAAGTACAACTTTTTTGCTTTCCAATGACTACAGTTAGAGATCTCACTTATCAAATAATATCTTTATAAAAAAAAAGGTGAACAGCTGTATCAAATATATAAAAAAAAAGATATGGGCAATAACATGCTCATAGCCTCGTGAAATGGCATATCTATATAAGATGGGCTACAGCATTAATTTTGTGTGAAAAGAATGTATTTGTTTTTCACACACAAAAAACAACAACAACAACAACAACGAAAAAAAATCAGTTAAGTCGGTTAAGGTTTTTCTCCACCAGCTTTAAATGGTGCCCTGGCCACAGTAGGGAGGTTAAGCCCAAAAAATAGGCCTTTGACTTCAAGTCATGATGCAAAGGTCTCCTTTGGTATGGAAGTACCTTAGGGTCATACAAATAAATTTATCCTAAGACACAAGTGAGATCACACTTTGTATCAGAAATAAACACGTTATTTCAAAAATGGCCGCCAATGCGCCGAAATTACTCTAGAGCCCATATCTTTCCTTCTGTTATCACTATAATGACAAATTTAGTGTCAAAGTGTACATTTTTGGGGTCAAGGAATCCAATGAAATTGGTTTCAAGTTTCAAAAAACAATAATTTTCCCCATATCATGACAATTGGGGGTAAATATGTACATTTCACATAAAAATTATGTCATCAGTGTGACTTTACATATCTTTTCATTCAAAAACTTTAATTTTGTACTAAGCAGTGCAGCTACTTCTGTACATTACTGTACATTTGTCCTAAGTAGCATGAGATTTCGACCAGTCAGGTGTAGCCTATAGCAAATCAGTTCCTGCAACAACACATCCCATCTTCACCAGGAGCTGTGACAACTGTTGAAGGTCAGAGGTGACAGGTTAACACTTTAAGGTTCGTTTGACTTTCTTGTTAAATAGAAAAATGTTTTTAATGTTAGAAAACTAATAACTAGCTAGATCGTTGACTATGAAAAAAAAAACCTTAGAGGAAATATTATTCTCGAGAATACTGAAGGCAAAAATTATCCATATAATTTGTATTAATTTAAATGCACTTGCTGCAGCTAGCAGATCTTGGCGAGGCAGCTCGCGCGCCTATTGGATGATCTGCAGTAGAGCCCTGCGCAGGACTGTTTTCTTCATCCCGCTCCCGCCAGCGGCTGCCGAATTTCTGACCATTACCGCCCACTCCCGCAACGTATGTGCTCCACTCCCACCCACTCCCGTAATATGTATGTCCACTCCCGTCTGCACCCGCAAAACTCTGAGAATTTATTCCCGCCCAATATTAGAGATGCATTGATTTTGTGTCTTCTCCCATCCCACAGGAAAAAAAAACACGTATTTGTATTGCTATTATTAAAGAGAATCATGGGGTTGTTTTTCGTTACCCTGGCCTGCATGTATTCTGACGCACTGATCAGGAAGATGAATAGTAGTCCAAATGTCAGACTTGCCTTGCTTAGGTTTTGTGCTGTAAATACCTCGTTTGAGGATCTTTTCCACATCATTTATTGATATCTACATCATGTCGCTAGGCTACCTCCCAATCCCGCAGTTTTTTTTCCCACCCGCAGCAAAGTTCAAAGTGCCCGCTCCCCTCGTGATTTGCGGGACTCAATCCCAATGCAGCCCTCCACTCTGTGGCATCTGCTGCAACCTATCGAGGGACTGCTCGTGACGTAAGCACCAATGAGGGCGCCGGCGCCCTCAGACGTCACGTCCCGCGCGAATGGACGCGGCTTATGCCTATATAAGCCAGAGGTTGATAGGATGCTCCTTGGTTTTCATCGACTGAAGCGAAACCAGATGGTAGCACAACCAAGTCTTGGTTTGAGGATGACCTTGTAGTCATTAGGCCCAAACTCAAGGCATGACGCGCTAACAGAAAGTGCGTTTAAGTCACCCACCCACTTGACTGAGGCGATAGCCAGGCAGTTTTCAATGAGAGATACGTAAGGTCCACAGACTGTAGAGGTTTGAAAGGGGCACCCTTCATGGCCTTAAAGACGAAGGAAAGGTCCCATGTGGGAACCGAGGGGGGACGAGGAGGGTTCATCCTTCTAGCTCCTCTGAGGAAGCAGACTACAAGGTTGTTCCTACCCAGTGACTGGCCATGCGAATGTTTGGCAAGAGCAGCAATAGCCGCCACATATACCTTGAGCATGGATGGGGATCTACCCTTATCCAAGAGCTCCTGTTGGAAAGAGAGAACCTCCGATAATTCACAATCTTGTGGATCAGGGTTGCAAGCTGAGCACCAACGTGAGAACACTGACCACTTGGAAGCATAAAGCCATCTAGTAGAGGGCGCTCTAGCTTGCGTAATCGTATTTAACACTCCGTCGGGGAGACTGATGGGTACCCGTTGATGGCCCACACATGCAGAGCCCAAAGCTCGGGTCGTGGGTTCCAAATCGCCCCCACGGCCTGTGAGAGGAGATCTCTCCTCAAACGGGACAGGCCACGCAGCCAAGCTCTGAAGCTGTATCAGCTCCGGAAACCAAACTTGTTTCGGCCAGAACGGTGCTACTAGAAGTACAGAGGAACCATTCTCCCTGATACGCTTGATTACCTGTGGTAACAGCATGATCACAGGGAAAGCATAGAGAGGGAAGCTGGGCCAGTGATGGGCCAGCACGTCCTTGTTCTTTGTGAAGCGTATTAGATACTGAGCATTGTCTTGAGGCGCAAAGAGGCCGACTTCTGCTGTACCAAAGGTGTACCACTACAGCTGAACTGTCTGAGGGTGGAAAGACCATTCCCCTGGGGGAACGTTGTCCCTGGACAGCTTGTCTAGAGCCACAATCAGATGGCCTGGCACACGCGCCGCTCTCAACGAGAGTAGGTTGCGCTGAACACATACAAGCAGGCGTTCTGCCAGTGCATGAAGGTTCCGCGATCTCAGACCACCCTGGCGATTTATGTAAGGCATTCTCAACCGCCTTCATCTCTAGACAGTTTATGTGCAAGCTCTTTTTTTGGCTTGACCACAGGCAAAAAGTCGGTCTGCCCTTGTAGAGGGCGCCCCAGCCCGAATTGGAAGCGTCTGTCGAAACCACGTTCAGTTTCGAGATTACGCCTAGGTTTACACCTGACTGATACCAGTCGACCGCCTCACAGGGCTCCAGAGCTGCGATACAGTTCTGAGTTACCTTGAGACATAAACGACCGGATGCCCGTGCTCGACGCGGGACCCGCGTCTTCAGCCGGTGCTGTAAAGGCTGTAAAGGCGAAGCAGAATTTATTAAAGGGATAGTTCACTTGGAAATTAATTTTTGATATGTTTTAGATTACCTCAAGTGCATTCAAGATGTAGGTGTTTTTATTTCCGCTGTAGTTTCAATTTTTTTATATTTTTAAGTCAAACTGTTTGTGTCTATCAGTCATATAATGGAGGTCTATGGGGTCCACCTCAAAGAGCATGCAAAAAGAAGTCCAATTTAAACATGATTCAATGACTCGTAAATGACACGGAACGAGCGATTTGTGTGAGAAAACGAACAGTATTTATATTGTTTTTACCTCTTGTTACCACAGCCACAAAGCATGCACCCTCAGATCACTTGGACGTGGCTGTGGTTACAAGAGGTAAAACGATATAAATACTGTTCGTTTTCACACACAAACCACTCGTTTCGTGTCTTAGGCCATCAATGTGTACTTACATTTACGAGTCATTTAATCATGTTTAATTTGGACTTCTCTGTGCATGCTCTTTGAGGTGGACCCCATAGACCTCCATTATATGACTGATAGACTCAAATGGTTTGACCTAAAAATATCAAAATTGAAACTACTGTGGAAACAAAGACACCTACATCTTGGATGCCCTTGAGGTAAGCCAAAACATATAAAAAATTAATTTCAAAGTGAACTATCCCTTTAAGTTGTGATTGGACTGTGTGTTTGGCATGCTTTTTTGATTTAAAAATTGCATACTTCACCTCCAATTGTCATGGTAAGGACAACATTATGTTTTCTAGTCTTGGAACCTACTTTATTGGACTCCTTGACCACAAAAATGTGCACGTTGATACCAAATTTGTCATTATAGCTATAACAGAAGCAAAGACAGGGTTCCTACACAATTTCCATTTCAAAATTCCATACTTTTCCAGACTCAAATTTCCAGACCTCACTACAGATTTTTCCGACCATATTTAAAGGGGAACTATACTGTTTTTCTGTTTTTTAAATCAAAAGACCAAAGTGCTCGTTGCCGCTGCGATCAGTGGTGCGGATACAGTGTTCTGTTGTGATTTGCAGAGCCTTCACACCGTTGCGGAGAGACTCTCTATATTTGATACAAAAAACCTAATTCACAAAAAAACGAGTCCCTGCTTTATATACAACCACCAATAAATAATCGGTTTTGATGAGGGAAAAAAAAAAACTATACTACTTAGAGTGGATTAGAACTCAGAACCTCTGACACGCTTGGCAAAAGTTCTGCCACTGGACCATTAGTACATGGGGATACGAGTCGGATATATATATTTATATATCCAATGTACTATTGTATACTATGTAACACGTCACAAGTACTCCACAGCGACTCCAGGGGTCGCTGTTTGACAAAAACAGAATTCCTGCATAGTGTGCCTTTAACTTGTTCTGATAAATTGCTTTAAAATTCAACTACAACTATTGCCATTTTTGCCTTTTATTAGGATAGAAAAGTAACTAGACAGGAATATCCTGAAGCACAATGGCGCTACATGGCGACGCACTCACCCACAATGCTATCAGCACCGACAAGTGTTACACTCTGAGTCAAAATGTGTATGCTATCATGTTAAATTTGTACATTTGAAAATTGTAGCTACTGATGCACGTACAAGTCATTTAACACCAAACCCAGTCATTTTATTTAAACTGCAATGCTAAAACAGTGCATTGTTGTTCATTTTTGTAATTTTGTAAATTGAAATAACTGTAAACCCTTACATAAACAGACGGGATGTTCATGTACAATTAACCAGAAAATTTGAAAATAGAGCTAAATTCATGTTTAGATGTTTAGTCAAAGATGTCAAAGTCAAAGATGTTAAGTCAAACTCTAAGGTAGGGGCGCTGTGATGGCAACTGCTGCCTAACAACGTAACAACCAATCTCTGCAGACCAAGACTCCGGCAGACCAAGTGTAAAAACGATCTTTAGGCAGCGCTCGCTGGCAGCCTAATCCAAACGCCATGAAAAAGACGATTGCATATTTTATACACATTTAGAAATGAGTAATTTTATATTTAGAAAACGAAATTTGTACAATAGTCTGGAAACATCAATATTTTTCCATACTCTGATTTATTTTTTCCATACTTTTCCAGACCTGGAAATTACTCAAATCAAATTCCATACTTTTCCATACTTTTCCAAACTGCGTAGGAACCCTGCAAAGATATGGGCCTCTCAAGTATGATTGGTGGCCATTTTAAAAAAATGTGTGTATATAAGAAACAAAATGTGATCTCACTTGTGTCTTAGGATAAATTTATTTCTATGGCCATAAGGTACTTCCATACCAAAGGGGACCTTTGCATCATGATGTGAAGTCAAAAGTCGCTTAACCTCTCTACTAAGAGGAATGAAAAAAAAAACAAAAAAAAAAAAAAAGTGCTGGACTTTTTTCACAGTCATTCCCAGGACAAATTAATGCTGTATTGGCCGCAGGAGACGCTACACTAATAAAAAATAATTTTGCCCTACACTAATAATAAATAATTGTGGTCTAAAACTAGTGCTGCGTCCCAATTCGCTTACTTATACTACCCCTAAAGTATGTACTCTTTTTGTGAGGAAAAAGTACATACTTTTGAGTGTGTATCAAAAGAGTAGGCAAGCTTTGGGACATACTATCACGTCATCTTTAATGGACAGCTCTGTCGCGTGCTGCATGCATCCTGTTACCGTAAACTGCCCTGTCAATCATCTTGTCACAGTAAAAATCCTCCATTTTATCTAATTTTATTTCCTACCGTTTCGGAGAGCACGTTCATCTACCAGTTGTGGGTCTTTCATGCTCTCCTCGTGTTTACAATTTGAATATAATGATGCATTTAAAACGTAATGGCTAAACGTGTCTTTACAAAAGTTCACAATGCTGCGGCAAATGCAATATAATGTGGACAACATTGAATAAATTCATTTTCGTCAGGTTAGATACTGATAATTAATCACTCAAAGCTCTTTATCTAAATCTCTATACACAACTGCGGGGACTCGCGCGTCCTCCGTATCGACTACGTGTCTGTAGTTTTTTTTTTTTAACACTTTTTACTCGTGTTTGTAGTTCTAACCGAATCCTCGTCCAATGCGCAATGGTTTGTGGGCAATATCAGCCGTTAGAGTGTGCATTGATCTACACTTCGGATTCTGACCGGAAAAAGTAGACCATCCGGGTATTTTTGAAACACTCATTTCAACATACTACGATTTGAGACGTACTAATTCTATTTTCGAATACTATTTAGGACGGACAGTATGCGAATTGGGACGCAGCATAGGTGTTTCAGTTTCATTGTCCAGCCCCTTGTACATTAGCATGTAGAATTGGTAAACCAGCTGCATATTCATAGATTCAAAATATTTGACTTACTTATATATCTTCTCAAGACATTCTCTATTTGTTTCTGTTGAAAGCGTCCTTTGATTACAAGCTGGTTATTTCCATCTATGGAGCCACTAGATATAAGACGACATCTCTTTAGTTACAGGAAAAATCACATTTTCACATCTGAAAATTATTGAAAAGCAAAATAACTGAAATAACTCACCTTGTTCCTAACTCAGCTAACAAGAATGCCAAAAGATGTTTGGGCTGTCGATGCAACCTGAATATGAAAAAGTAAACATGCTATGGTTCACTAGACAAAATTAGGCCAATATATTAGAATAACTGGTTTGATTAAATTCATATATTGGTCAATGTCAGTGTCCATATTAAAGGAAAACCATAAACTCACAAATTTTCCATTATCCTCACTCTGAATACATGTGTGTACTTCTTCACTTTCAAGAAGATTCAATTATTTTTCAACGTAAAACTTTTAAAATAAATTCAGAATTAAATTACAAAAATATTTAAATTTATATTTAATATATTTTAGTCATTTACTAATACAGAAATATCATAAGATCTGTCATTTTACAACCTGAACTAACCTTGTCTTGACAATTTTAAAATATACCTTGAGACAGTAATGAGGGTCATGTTTTTTCTTTTCTTTTTTTTGCATTTTAGTGCATTTGCTTTATTTAGCCGACACATCTTTTTCAAATATTAATTTTATTTCACTATTATTTTATCATCATATCAGGACAATTGTATCACCCTGACAAGTCCCTTTAAATTGAATCTTTAGAAACATGCTTCAAGAAATAAAAAAATAAAAAAAATGCTTGTATTCAAGTCATTGTTAATATGATTTTTTTTTGTGCTGCTCAAATGTATTTTCAAATAAATAAAAAAGTAAAAGGAAAAAAATAGCGTAATGTGTGACTTAACCATATATCATCCATTGCACTATTTCCACAAAAAAATACAGTCAAAGGCTTTTTTTTAAACCATCAGCATTCCAAGTTTTCTAAAGAACCCAGACTCAGCAGAAATGCTAAGTTTTTTCACTCACAGTTTGCAGATATCAGTGAAGTTTACAAAAGATGTTTTCTTTGTCCCAACTCGGACCACCTGAGGCGGCTTCATCACAAACTTCCTCTTCTCTCCTGCAACCATATCAGGATTTTTCTCCCTCATGATGTTAAACACCCGGCTCAACAACTGTAAAGACACAGACAAGTAAATAATATAATAAATTAATAGAAAACTATGTCACAGACACTGGGTAGAAGAGAGAAAGTACTCATCTTATGAATCAACTTCATACCTCATCATAAGTGTAATCTCTCTCTGAATCTGCCCATGCTGGGCCTGATTGTGAGCTGAATGTGATGCCTTCTGTGCTTTTATCATCCTCAATGACTGTAATAAAATATATGTGAGGAATTCAGACATTCACATTTTTTATCAGCGCAATTTAAATATTTGTCATAAGCCTAAAGATCAGAAGATTCATAATTTGAAACAGTATCATGTAGTGTTAAACACCTGGAAAAAACATGATTTTCCCCATCATTAATATGTCAATGTCATTTATACAAGCACAAACTTACACCTGACATTATAAATCTAAGTAAAACAAACTGGATCTGAATTATTTTTGCAGACATATGGAAGAAAACATATGTAGAATAGAAGTTGTCTCTTACAAAAAAGGTAAACCATAACTCAGCTGAGATTTTGTAAAAAAAAAAAAAAAAAAAAAAAAAAAAAAAAAATTAATTAATTAATTAATTAAATCTGTTAAAGCCAGTTGAGGCTTATGTGAATTTAGCAGTAATATTTCCTTGTAGATTGCAGTACATGCTTACTGAAAGCTTGATTATATTTTTTCTGTAACTCCTGACTTTTATATTCAAATTTTCTAAATAATATTATTAAGCAGCACAACTAAATGAAGTTTATGTTCATACCATCCTCTTGTTCCACAGTGTCTCTCTCCTCAACAAATTCCACTTTTTTTGCTTTCTTTTTTTTTGCTGGAAGCATCAAGTCCAAATCATCTTCCTCCATTATTTCCTGCTGGTCTCCCTCAATTCTCAGCTCCTGCTCACCAAAAAATGAACAACAGCCAACGTTAGAAGAACTATCAAATACAAGAAAATATGCTTAATGGGCATCACATCAGTGATGGGAATTCCAATTATTTTTCCACAAACTGATTCTTTTGGACAGTTTGTTATAATAAACCAGTTAAAGAGCACCTATCATGGATTTTTGAAAATGACTGTTCATGTAGTGTGGAGTATAGCTCTAAGGGAATGAAAACATCCTGCAAAGACTTATATCTGAAAGTGCACCGTATATAACGTTATTGTCTTTCAAATGTGAGAGTCGACTCTGAGTCTATGAAATGAATTGTTTTTGAAACCCTTTTAAACACGTTTATTCTTTAAACACAGGATTGCTTTGCTGTAAGTGTTTGGAACACTTAGGTAAAGGCTGTTGATGTTTTATTCAAGGCCATATGTATCCTGTGTGAACTGAATTAAATGTGTGTGTGTGTCTATTCTGAATGTGGTTATAATGTAATGTAATTGACAATGCTCATTAATTCTTGAAAAGAATGAGAAGAATTTGAGACAGAAATACTTTCCATATTCGGAAAATGAAATATTGCCACGTTTGAACTCATTCTGATATGATTATTTTCCCGAGTAGAGATCGGATTCGTATATTTCCACAGTTTTTGCGTCAGTTTAGCGATGGCTAACATCCGGGATCATTTTACGTGTACTTAAACGAGGAGGCGTTTAAGGGGACTTACATATGTCTTTGATTGTGTCCGTATGGATACGGCAAATCCTAGATATTTAGTCAAATTACCTCTGATTTGATGACCGGACCTGACGAGAGTGTGGCATGCGGACTTTAGGGAAGGGCCGCAGAGTGATATAGTTTCCTAATCTAAAACGGGGAAAATATAACTAAAGAACGAAAAGAATTATCAAACTTTAAAATGACTTTGCTTCATATAGTCCTTGGTGGAAAACTCCCATAACTGCGGAAAAACCACACAAAGGAACATAACTGAGAATCAGAAACTGTGAGCGCGAATCTCGTGAATCATAAAACAAAAACCTTTTTATATTCAAAACTTCAGGGAAAGAAATTTCCCCAAATATAAATTGGAACATGTATAAAGATTCTATCCTGTTTACACTATGGGCCGAAAAGGTCGAGCCTACGCTGCATAAACTCACTAAAATAGGTCTTAAAATGGACGCTATTGACAATGAAATTCTCACTTGGTGGAAAACAGTGGGTAGTAAACAGAAGAAATCAAAACATGATGAGATCATTGAGGCTTTAAACTTCATAAGTTATAAACGGCTAGATAAGTCAACAACATTTCTATCCTCGCTTATGGATGTTAAATGTGAAGAAGTGCATTCTAAAAATGCAGAGGCAAAATTGTCTGAGGCAAAGATCCAAGATCTTCAGACACAGCTAGACAGATTACTAGCTGAGCAGTTAGCCCTGACTGAAAAGTGTAAAAATCACAAACACACCATTGCAGATCTTAAGGCTAAACTAATGGTTGAAAAGTCCATTTCTCCCAAAACGCTCAAAAGCGATGGAACTAAAAATGTGCGCTTCTTAAACGAGTCATCCTGTTCTAATAACCCTGTACCTTTTCAGACAGATGAAGCAGGCGATAAAATTTTGAACAAAGTGCCTGTTTCAGCCTTTAAGGTGATACGGCACCCAAACGGCACAGAGTCAACCATTCGGCGTCCTCTAACGGTAACTGAATGTAGCTTGTTTAAAGCAGAGATCGGACCATTCCCTTTGAAAGGGCCATTCGAACCTTGGTGGAGACGCATTGTTAGCCTAAAACATGCATTTCAGCTTGAACCAAAAGATATTTGGCAAATTGTTATCAGCTCAATTCCAGATGTCCTGAACTATAAGATACCACCGGCTTTGATGACAGGCACCATTGTGCAATCAATGCATCAAAACGAGCCTGAGAGTGAAATCTTAAATAGATTAAAACAATGTCTGCGCGATCTACGTGGCTCTAGTCCTGTTGGATGGGATTTGATTTTCAATCGGAAACAGAGAACTGAAGAATCGTTTGAGACATATGCAGAAAAAATGTTTGAACTGTTCGAGGAGTATTCTGGAATTGAGGGTGTTAACCACAACAATGCAACTTTCCTTGAATTACTACTTACAAATGCAGGGCCGCGTATACAGCAATCGCTCACGTACGGTGCTTCTCCAGCAAAAAATACATTCGAAGGTATTGTTAGCTGGGCAACAAGAATTGAATCACGAAAACAAATACATGGTGAGGTAGCTGTGTTAGATTGTCATGAAAATTCCCCATTTGCAGGAGAATTCAGAAAACCACACAGTGGCAAACTGAGCAGATTCTGTAATTCCTGTCACAAAACAGGCCATGCAGAGGAAAAGTGTTGGTCGTTGGGCAGAGGCAGACCTCCACCCTATTTCAAAAAACGCAGACAACCACAGTCTGATGACAGAAACCAGCGCCCTGCAAGGAACCAAAGATCAGATGCATCTAAACCCCCCACTGAGCTAACAACTTTGGTCACTCAAGGCCTTCAGCTATTAGCAACATTTGCTAGTCGGGTAGCAGCCCAATAGCAAATAGCTTAATAGTTTTTAACATCTAAATTTAACGAATTTGTAACATTTTTTTCCAGAGACCAGAAATAATAATTTCATTTACATTCTTAAATTCTACTATACATTATATTATAATCGCCAAGCAGGCATCAATTGGAGAAGTGTGAAATTAATCCTTACAGTTTGATTTTGTTGACCTGATACAGTACCTGTGCCAAAAGGGCGGAAAACACTCACTGTGTGAAACAAACACTCACAAAGTGTGGTGTGGCACAGATAATTGTCAACTGACCAAAGAAGAAAATTTACAAGGAGGGTGTGAACTAAACATCAGAGGTAACGAGAGACCACCACTAACCAAATGTGTGAATGACACCATGAAATAATTCATGCCCACAGATCTGGCTGTAATGAAAGCAATTTGAAGTTTAAAACCCGAAGACTGGGATCTCTATTGCTGTGAGAGCAGACTGTGAAGGCTGACTGCAAGAGCAGTGTTTAGGTGTCACACACTGAACCAACAACAGCAATAATTCAGACCTGGTCAATGAAACTTGGTTTCATGTGACAGCTGGAATTAAAATTGCAATGGACATGATAATGGAGCAACAAACGAATGTGTCCACATGTCTGAATTTGAAACTGTTGAAAACATCAAAATTAACTGTGGCTCTCTCTGCATGTGTTTCTGTCAGGTTAACTTCCACAATTCCTCGGAGGATGGACGCTGGGATGGCCGATCTTCATGATTGTTAGAACATAACCTGAGATTCGGGAGATGGGTGAAAAGACCATTCAAGAGGCCTTTACATCTTACAACAGCACATCACTACATTAGATGGCCTCCCAGTTTAGAACTGGAACTAAAATTTGCAACACAATTGTTATACAATAGATTCCACCCATCTCCTAGACATGAACACTGACTGAACACACTCCTCCATCACTACACCCTCACAGCATCATCACCCAGAATAGATCAAGTCTATCCAGTCTGAACACAACGCATCATAAGATGAAGATGACAGAGTCCAATAGTGTCACTTCACTAAAGATCTATTGTGCATTTTCACTCTCACAGATCCTGATAGCTTCACACACATAAGGATGAGAAGCTGATCTCATGACATAGCACACGCTATTCACCACACCCTGCAAACTCAAAAAAAAAAAATGGAAAACACATATTAATGGCTACAGTCACAAATCAATGTAATGCATCAAAAGCAGTGGCAGACTTGCCATTAAATTTCAAAATGTTTAAACTTTCTGATTGTTATTGGGGTGGTTGGAAAATCAGAGGGCCCCTGATTTCTCAACATACCACTAATAACAGAAACATCATAACTAAATAGATCTGAAGTGTGAGCGCTTCAATCAATTACAGAATTCACAATTCAACCCTGGCATTGATTTTGACTTAGCCAACAACAACACACACACACACTCTTTCTCCCTCTTTCTCTCACACAAACACTCAAACTCACACACACAGATACCCTCACAAAACACACACTCTCACACCTGTTGTAAGGAATGGACAATCTCCATTGTTGAATACATTTAAGCATATTCCAAGTCACTTCCTAGATTTGCATAAGTGGCTTGCATTGGAAGATTCCTGAACAAACACTGGTTATTATGTTTTATTATTCTTTATTACATGATTGAACATTGATTGTTTTTATTACATGATTTTTAGAATCTATTTGATTATTTTGAATACACTGACCTCTTGCTGCATTTCCCTTCTATAATTCAGACCAAAAAATTATATTTAGGAATTGGATATTTGATATGAGACATCCTTACCATTCAATACCCTGAGAAAATATGAGCAGACTTGCTGAAAAGAACATGGTATTTTATATTGAACATGACATGATTTTGTTTTTGTTGTATTATGCGTTCCTATGCATTTCTTCTTGAGTTCAAGTTCATATGTGTTTCAATCGCGAAATGGACATTCAAGATGCTTTTCAGACGTCTCACAGAGAGCCCATTCACCCACTGATGTCTGTCCAGACAACCGCACCGCTGGACAGGATTGGTCAAGAAGGGACAGATTATCGTTATGGGGAAGGTGCCAGGGAAACGTGAGTGTCTTCATAAAGGAACGACACGCCGACCGGAAAAGTCAAGAGGTCCAGATTGACTCTATGAACATTGCTCACATCACCAGAAGAAAGCCTGAACGCCTCATCCACCTGCTGGACTCAAGCTACATACACCTGATGAGAACAGGTGTTCTGCAGGTGAACAAAGCCCTCTGAGCTTCTACAGATGCCAACATGTCTGTCCAGACAACCGCACCGCTGGACAGGATTGGTCAAGAAGGGACAGATTATCGTTATGGGGAAGGTGCCAGGGAAACGTGAGTGTCTTCATAAAGGAACGACACGCCGACCGGAAAAGTCAAGAGGTCCAGATTGACTCTATGAACATTGCTCACATCACCAGAAGAAAGCCTGAACGCCTCATCCACCTGCTGGACTCAAGCTACATACACCTGATGAGAACAGGTGTTCTGCAGGTGAACAAAGCCCTCTGAGCTTCTACAGATGCCAACATTGCCAAGAGACAATTGCTGAATTACACCAAGGATTACGACAAAAGTCTTACTGTGTCTGTGACCCCTAAAGTGTCTGAATCTGACCCATTGGGGTCAAGGAGGGATCTGTAAGACTGGAAAAACTGGAACTGGTTGATATAATCAGTCTGACCAGTGTCTTCTGAAGACAAAAGGACCTTGCTTGAAAAACACACACCCACTCTTGCAGAGGAAACTCACACAAGATAGTTTTAATGTGAATGTGATAATCTTTTAGGAGTGTTTGGAATCATTTTGATGGTCTCAGGGTGACTGGTAATAATGTCTCATTCCCAAAGTAATAAAAGAAAAGGTAATAAGGGTTTTAAGAATATAGAAATATCTTGCACACAAAGAAGGAGGTGGCTTTGACTTCACACCTTCTGGCCTTTTGTCTGAGTGCAACTTACAACCAAACAAATGGTCTGCCCCCAATAAACATGGTAGGGGGATTCAGTAACTTTCCACTGTATCCTGGTGATTTACATATCAGGTGAGGTCTGATTATAAAGGGAGATGTAACTAGAGTCCGTGGCGGCCTTTCTGTATTCAGATCAGCCCATGATGTTGTGTCTATAGGCTCAGCTCATGTAGCCTAATATGTTGGGTAAAGTTCTTTGTTCTTTGAAACATTTGATGATTTGCTCTGATTATCTTGTGGAATTCTAATAATACATTTACCTGATATAATAAATTGTTACATTTGGCTATTCTAACAGACTTTGACTTTATTTCCATTAGAGTTAAAAGGAATAGTTAAGCATTAACATATTTATTGATGCACAGATATCATTGATAAACCCTTTTCATTTTATGGAGTCAGATGAAACGAGTTAATACATAAGATTAAATGTGTTGCATTTAATTACACATTACTTTGCCATGGAAAAGACGGAACACGCTTGAAACCTTCACCATGAATCGAATTCCGCGATTTGGATCGATTTCGTGGCCCTTTTTACAGAATCGTCCCGCTCGCTCCGCCCTTTGTAATGGGCTCAATTTTATATTTCATGCAGATTGACAGAACAGTACAAATGGATACATTTATAGGTTTAAACAAAAGAAAAGCAGAAATATCACAGCCCAGAAGACCGACGGGCTTTTCTTTAAAAAAGAAAATTAATGACTGTCTCTCTTTACTTCACTTTACATAAATAGTCTGCTTGTATTTCTAAAACATAAAACAAGACCGTCTTTCTTGACCTGACTCGTGATCATTTCAGTAGTGCGCCAGAGAGAAATGCACATTTCATACGGATTACATAAGCAGAGAATAGTCTGTTTTCTTTCTTTTTGAATTGTTCTGTTTAAAAGTACAAATTTCGAGCTGTCTATATATATATTTCTCTAGTGTGTGAGGCAAGTAGGCCTACCATACGATGTGTTAATTTATGACTCACGAGACAAGCTCCAGGCGTCGGCGCCGTGTCCTGATTATCTATTGTCCGTTATATATTTACTTCTTATTTATCAAATCCAGGCAATTGGTCGATGAAACATTTATTATAATTAAGATACAATTAATACATAAACGAAATTCACCTTAAAGGGATACTCCACCGGGTTTTCATATTAAACTATGTTATTCCCTTAAAGGAACACTCCGACTTTTTGGGACATTAGCCTATTCACCTTATCCCCCAGAGTTAGATAAGTCCATACATACCTTTTTCATCTCTGTGCGTGCTATAAGTCTGTTTGACGCACCCACCGCTAGCCTAGCTTAGCTCAAAAGACTGGATGTAAATGGTTGCAGCTGGCATACTAATCCAAATGAGTGACAAAATAACGCAAACGTTTTTCTGTTGTGATTTGTATAGTCACAAAGTCTACAAAAAACAAAGTCAAATGAGACACAGATATCTTTTAACCGTATAAATACTGGGAACTATATTCTCTGAAGGCGAAGCACTGCTACTTGGGCGGAGTGATAACCGCATCACCTGAGACGCGCCGTGGAGAGGAGCAGAGACTTTGGATAACAGAGTCAGCTATATTTATAAATAGTAAAAGCATAGTTTACAGTCATGGGTTGTATTGTAAATAGCTGCGACAATAAACAGGGGAGATAATACCATGATGTTTCACAGAATTCCAACTAAAAACACTGATCTGATGAAGAAATGGCTACTTTCTCTGGATATTGATCCAAACACACCTAAAGAGATTATCAAGGGACATTATGTTTGCTCGGTATATTTCACCGGGGACGACTATTTTGAAAAAATGGAATTTGCTACACGGAAAATAAACGTGTGCAGAAGGATCCGGCCATCCCATAGACAAGAACAAAGTGGATCACCTGTGGCTCCGGTAAGTGTTCTGTTGTTTTTAGATGACCTATTGTAACAGTGCCATTAGCCAGAGATCTAATGTAACGTTAGTGACACTATTATATGAATAGGGTATGAATATGTTTTTATCTTGATGCGGTGCGGAGCTTTTAGCCCAGTTAGCTTTTAGCCCAGTGCAATAAATATGGGCCAAAAAGAGAAGCGACCAAACACTTTCTCGTTTTCCCTATTTAAACACAGTTACTTGATTAGTGTAACTCGACCTACGCTGGTGACACAAAATAAAACGTGTTTTTCTAAGCGTTTAAAATTGATGACTATATAGTATGGAGGTATACCATAAAAAGTGCTTTAGAGCACTTCGACTTGGCGCAATAATACCTTGACTCGTGAAAAGTCCTCTTACCAGCTCCCGCTTGTCGCATATCACGTTGGTTGTATTGACCATAGATATGTATATAAAGGCTAGCTGTGCTACGGCAGAGTTTCTATCGTCATCACCGGCGGCCATCTTGTCACAGACAAGCTGATATAGATGAGTGGTCAGCATGAACACAAATACTCTTATCTCGTTGAAATCTTGACGGATTTACAAAAACGGTTTGGTTTCTTACAAACGTTATTAATGTGGCTATAATTATCTGGAATTCTGGATGATTATTTATTTATACACTTTTTATTCATAAGTATGCAGTGTCACAGCTACATCTCTGACGTTTATAACAAACCAAACTGTTTGAAAATCGGTAGAAAATTGAGCAAGTTATGGTTATTTAAATAGTACATGTACCATTACCGCAAAGTTACGAGTGAGCGAGTTGCCTGAGACAAGATGGCCGCCAGGTGCAGACGACGACCTCCATTGGCCAGCAGCGCTGAAGACACATCTAGCCTTTATATACATATCTATGGTATTGACCCTATGGTATTGACGGAAATAAGAGGGAGGGGAGAGGAAGCGGGAGCTGGTAAGAGGACTTTTCACGAGTGAAGGTATTATTGCGCCAAGTCGAAGTGCTCTAAAGCACTTTTTATGGTATTCCGCCATACTATATAGTCATCAATTTTAAACGCTTAGAAAAACACAACGTTTTATTTTGTGTCACCAGCGTAAGTCGAGTTACACTAATCGAGTAACTTTGTTTAAATAGGGAAAACGAGGAAGTGTTTGGTCGCTTCTCTTTTTGGCCCATATTTAATACACTGGGCTAAGCTAAGTGCTAACATAGTTTTGCGGCAATACAGAGCGATAGAGTGCACGCACTGAGACGAGAGAGGTATGCATCAACTCGTCTTAGTTAAGGGAATAACATAGTTTAATATGAAAACATGGTGGAGTATCGCTTTAATGAAAGGATATGCTTTATGTTTGATGTGAAAGTTTTAAAGCTGTCTTTCAGAGCCGCTATCAGAGTGGTCAAGTCCGTAACGCGAACTGTCACGTAACATGATTCATCCATCATAATACGTTCCCGAAAAATATGACAAAATGAATTTTTCAAATGTTCAAAGGGGATATGGTTAAGACGTTTCAATAAACTGGTACCTAAATGCATTTACATTTCAATTTTTTTTACCTCAAATGTCATGTCCACGCTGGAATTGCCCATTTTTAAAGAATTTATCCTCAACTAGTTTTATGTTGTAGGTCTACGTATTTTTATAATGTTAACTTAAAATAATACTTTAGTAATTTAAAGATGTGGTGGCATTAGATCTGGGGTGCATTTCCCAAAAGCATTGTTAGCCAACTATGGTCGCAAGTTGGTCGCAATTTCCATTGAACTCTATTGGTAACGACGGAACTTGCGACCATAGTTGACTAACGATGCTTTCGGGAAACGCACTCCTGGACGGGAAGGATAACTCTGGAGTTGGAAGGGGTGTGTTCCTGATTTTGCCTTCTCACACACATTTCTGTTTCATATCGCATGGCAGACAGCCATCATTTCTACTAAAGAAATAAATGACAAAAATAGTAACGCACAGTAATTTGAATAAGTCACTTTAATCTGATTTCTGGGTTGGAAATAGTAATGCGTTAGATTAGCCTACTTGTTACTGAAAAAGAGTGTTCAGACAAGAGGAATGCGTTACAGGCATCAATTGTATATTTATGTACATATGTTTGTTTAGTTTAATTGGGTTGGGATGCCGTGTAAAAAAAAAGAAAACTACAAAGTGGTGCCCTGCTTTCAAAAAGTTTGGGAACCACTGGTCTAGGGACGAGCATGTGAAGAATCAGTGGTCAGAGTTCATATTTACAACGCCCGAACCTTGTGTTCTCATCATTTTAATGACGAATCATTCAAAATTCAAAAACCTAAATGAATTCATACATATTTGGATTCGCAAGCCGGTTGTTCCTGAAGGAGGGCTCAGTATCCAGTGTATATGGATCAGGTTCGTCCTCCTCCGAATCACAATCTGTAAGTAATATCAATAATGTTTGCTGTTATGTTTTCTGTAGCATGCACAATATAGTTATATTTTGTTGTGTGTGTTGTGTACACTCCGCGCAGCTTCTAAGCGGGGTAAAGTTAATTTTGTTTTTGATATTCACCACACATTGATTGAAAAGTGGCAATTACCTCCCAATTTAAATAATAAGCACTGCCCTTCAAAAGCCCCCACAATGTGAGTTTCGCCGGGAAAGCTTGCTCTTGACAGAGACGCGAGTAAGGGACCGTGTGGAAAGTGCATTTTTTCTGACACGTTTGTTCAAACACTACATACAATTTTCAACACTTGACAAACTATAATCCTGGTTATGGGTGTTCCGTTGCCTACAGTATCTGCCTATGGTTTACCAATAACAACTGACTGGGCAGGGAACTACACTAACCTTTTCCACTGGTGGCACTGGTGCTACTAACTTTTTCAGTTACTGGCGCAAAACATGATTTGGTCGCGCAAATTATTTATAGTAAGCCGCTCTCTGGAATAGTAATGAATAACAATGAAACTGTACTGCATTGGGGTGGAATGGTACAGAAGTCACGGTTGGGTTCATACCTTAGTTCAGACATTCAGACGGTTCAGTACAATGGAGTGAAAAACAAAAATGCAGAAGGCATTTTTATAAATCTCTTAAGCCTCGTATTTTTAAGTTGTTTAAGTTTTATTACTAAAGGCATAGAACCAGTTTATTTGTAGTGCACTGACAATAGTTTTATATAATTAGTTTATTAATTAAATTAATAAAAAGACAAAATGACCTTGATATATGTTTGGTAATTGTACTTGAATGAATGTAAAATTAATTTGCTATATTTCAGATCAATATATTTGTTTTCCTTAATTTTAATTAACACTTTATTCGCATCTGAATTATAAATAACTGATTTCCGTATAAAACAATTACCATTAAAACACATTTGATTTTCTTTTGATTTTCAATGTAGAATAATGGACGCAGGACTGTTAGCAAACTCTGATGACAATAAAATGATAGCTTATAAATATATCTCAGGTTGTTGTTTCTGTTCCACAACATTTTGTATGTCATGTTTAGGGTGTGGGATGAAGAGAGGGATATTTTTAGTAATTATTTAATTTATCTTCAGTGTGTAGTATTAGCCAATCGGGTGTCTTGACGCGAATCACGCGATTACGAATCAGCCTACACAGCACAAAAAAAAACTAGTCTAAAAAAACTGCTTGTGATCATAGTCGATGTCAATATCAGCGCAAATCTACCTTTGGTGTACCAAAACCATCGTAAGGTATAGACACGGTGTCTTACATCTCTGCGTCTTTTTCCTGCCGCCATGCAGGTCCAGATGGTAACCTATATGATTGTGATTAGCATGCCTATTATAAAGACACAAACCTTTTACTATCATGTCCATTGATTTTAAATAATATGCGCGAGGAGGGAGAGAGAGAGAGCATGCAAGACAGCGCTTGTGTTGTGTGAAGACGTGAAAGAAGTGCTCTCTCTCTCTCAGCTCGTTTGCGCCCTGTCAAACACATCAGTCATTCTACTCTACAACACTCGCCGATCAAAAAAGGCTTTGGTGGGACAAAAAGTGGACGATCCGACAGGTTTTAGAAGATTAAATAGGCTACAACCCGAAAGAAAAAAAAAAAAAAAAAAAACGACCCGTCAAAATAGTCAGTGATACATTTGCGACCCATTAAAAATTAGGGTCGCAATGGGATTTCAAAAGGTCGCATATGCGACCATTTTGGTCGCAGTGTAGTTCCCTGCTGACTGGGTCATTTGAATCGCCGCAGATTTGCGTCACTTAAAGGAGGTGTTTGGGAAAATGAATCGTCTAACGAATCATTTGGGAGTCGTTGAGAAAATCAGTTAAAAATAAATGCATATTACAAGACAAATAAAGTGTTTTTTATCCTTGCATGCACGTTAAACTTTTTTTGGGAACTCCTAAAACAAAAATAGGAACATTTCAAATGCTATGATAGGGGCTCTTTAAAAAGACAAAGACAATGCACACAATAGGGCTTTTCACACTGCACTTAAACCCTGAGTTACCATCGCATGCTAAAAAAGCATTTCACACATTTCAGAAGCAGTGTTAGTGCGGTGTTTTACTCGGGATTACGGGGCTTTTGCTGTGTCAACCCCGTATTGCGGTGCAAAACGGTGTACAGTGTGAAATGAGGAAAATTCTGGAATGCTACGGCT
This sequence comes from Cyprinella venusta, assembly GCA_038021265.1. Lineage (NCBI taxonomy): Eukaryota > Metazoa > Chordata > Actinopteri > Cypriniformes > Leuciscidae > Cyprinella > Cyprinella venusta. The sequence goes on along the minus strand of CM075872.1, from coordinate 25,541,298 downwards.
AGATGACTTGCAACAGACAGCCAATCAAATGCTTCATAATCATGTGTGATTATGAAGTTACAGAAACACTGCATGTTGCTAAACAGTATATATATTTCAGTGTTTGAGCAGAGCATTTTTGAACATATGAACAGATTAGAAGAATAATACAGAATAATAATACAGAAGAACAAAACAGAGGAATTACATTCTTACCTTTACAGTAAAAAAAAAAAAAAAATCTCCATTTAATATATACCCGATATGGTATCGACGGCAATATATAATATGAGGATTCACAATGCAAGGCATTTGTCCAATTCATGGCACTCACTGACACCGCAAATTTGAGAAATGATAACACAGGATTCAATTTACCCAGGGTTTAGAATGACACAGGGTTAACCATTTCAGGTGTGAAATGCCCTAATAAGTGCTTTGTATCAAATGTTTAATTGCAAACACTGGTACACAGTAGTTAAAGACGATTAATATTAAAGGTTTAGTTCACCCAAAATTGAAAATTCTGTCAGTATTTACTCACCCTCATGTTGTTGCAACCCCGTAAGACCTTCGTTCATCTTCGGAACACAAATTAAGATATTTAAGATATTAAGATCGATCCTGCATGCTAGTCCATAGGCTTCTTGAGGGAATGACATCGTCATTGCTGGCATCGAAAAGTCATTAAAGACATTGTTAAAATAGTCCAAGTGACTACAGTGGCTCAATTTTAACTTTATCAAACGACGAGAATACTTTTTGTGCGCAAAAACAAACAAAAATAACGACTTTATTTCAACTATTCACTTCCTTCTCTATGGGCCTGTAGTCAGTTAACGTAGTGTGATAGCATAGAGCTACATCACACGTAGGCTCACTATTGGCCGACGCTAGTCATGTGTGTGATGCGTGTGACGTACAATAACAGAAGCTTACGCTATTAAACTAGTAACCTGACTCGAGGCAGAGAGAGAAATAAACGAATAGTTGAAATAAAGTCGTTATTTTTGTTGTTTTTTGCCCACAAAAAGTGTTCTTGTCATTTGATAAACTTAAGATTGAGCCCCTGTAGTCACTTGGACTATTTTAACGATGTCTTTAATGACTTTGAGGCCAGCAATTGTCATTCCCTCAAGCAGCCTATGGACTAGTATGCAGTAGTGATCTTAATATCTTAAAAATCTTAATTTGTGTTCCGAAGATGAACGAAGGTCTTACGGGGTTGGAACAACATGAGGGTGAGTAAATACTGACAGAATTTTCATTTTTGGGTGAACTAACCCTTTAAGTGGGTCCAATATTTAAAATAATAATATTAGTTGCAGCACACTCTAAGTGAATTAAAGTCGATATTAAAACAGAAGTTGCGATTGTCTTTTCCATTGCATATCTAAGTGAAATGGATACTCAAGGAAAAATGTTAATGGTTTAGATCAGCGATTTCCAAACTGTGGTCTGCGGACCACTAGTGGTCCGTGAGGGTACTGCAGGTGGTCTGTGAAAAGGCAAAATAAAATATAAAATATTTTACCAAGAAATCCCTATAAAAAAAAGAATATGTACCCTATATTTCTATAAAATGTCAATTAAATTGTCAAGCAATTGTGTGATTACTAAAATAGGCTAGTGGCGGTCGGCCATGACGTTCAAGCTCCGTTTCGTCAGAACCACAACACTAGAACGGTGGATAGCAACAGGTTAGGTGAGCATTTATTTAGTTGTTTGTTTTTAATATAGGTCTAAATTAGACAGATGACACAAACAGGAAGGGAAAGATGTGGAGGGTGACAAAGGAGGATATTACGTTCTATTACGATATTAAGAAGCCTGTTGTTCAAATGAACCTGATTATGATATGTAAAATATAATATAATTTTTAATATCATTATATGTGTATTATGTATTATTGTCCGTGAAAATTCTTGATTATAAATAGTGGTCCACACACACAAAAAGTTTGAAAACCCCTGGTTTAGATTAAAGATTACAAGGCCACATTATTATTTTTTAAAATGATGACGTGAATGGACAAATCCTAAAAGAGGGTCCCATTTAATTATCCAGCTAAGTAGGCTCCTGGTCACAGAAAACTCTGTTAGGACAGGAGGTGAAAAATATTGCATGTGTATTGCACATTGAATCACTAATTCAATTAATTCAATTCAATCACTTATTAACACAATTCCCAGACAATTTCCTTATAAACAACTGCTAACCTTTATGCCTTCTTCAATGTCATTTTCAAACACCTTCTTTGGTTTCTTTTTCTTCTTTTTCTGATTAAAGAAGTTCAGATCATCTAAATCATCCGAAGTCTCTGTAAAGACAGTTGGAGAAAAGGGTTGGAGAAAAACTCCTACACACAACTTTTCAAAGTTCTGGTTTAAATACATATGTTGCGAAACATGACTAAATCTAATGCCACTGAACAAGAGAAAAACAACACTGCATGGTTTATGGGAAAAATGCCCTCTCACCCTTTTTCTTGATGTCATCATCTTCAGGTTCCATTTCCCGCTCCTCTCCTGCTTCAGGCTCAACTTCTCTCTGTTCAACCTGTTGGGCTTCCTCTCCAAGCCCATCTCCATCTTCGTCGAGCATGAAGGGCTTCTTCTTTTTCTTTTTCTTCTTTGATGTAGTGGGGTCGAATAAAATCTTGAGGGCACATAAGTGACCAGAATCATTTGGTAAAGCATGCCTCGCTGTGGAAGGAAATAATTCTCACCCGTTTTTTTCTACTCAACCAATGTTGAGTGTTCTTTAATAGTTTTTGCATTTTATACAACTAGAAATCAATACGTAATAATGCGATAAAAAACAGCACATGCTGCAGCCTAAAGCACGTTATAGGCAACACTGTATAACTGCTCTTAACATTTCCACTAAACTGAATATTTACAAAATATAAAAATAGACCACCACAATACCTCGTCTTCTGACATGATTGAATTAAACATCAATGCTTTTCGTCCTGGTAAATGTACTTCACACAGTTAACTTCTCTCATCCACTGTCTTGCATCAGCACAATCGGAGAGCTGCACGCAAGCGTTCTTCCGACGACAAATGATTACATCATCTCCACGTCTACGACAACACCATGCGACTTTCTTCTTCTTCTTCTTCTTCGTTTTTAACGGCGGTTGGCAACCAGCTTTTGGTGCATTACCGCCACCTTCTGCTCCGGAGTGTGAACCAGACATTAGGCTTACAGTCTAATTTCCACATTAAACAAACAAACAAACAAAAAAAAAAAAAAAAAAAAAAAAAGAACCACCACCTTACTCACTCACATACACTAATTTCCCTACATTTTCCTATATCCCTATTTATCCTCATATCCGATAATACAAACCAGTTTCCCTTAAAAAAGCTAACAATATTCTAACCTGTGCTCTGTCACCTATATTCAACACTCCTTTTAATGTTAATTCTTGTACCCCTAGCTCCCTCAAATTATTCCTCATTATCACTCTCTGTGCCTCATACCTCCTACATCTTATTATTATGTGCTCCACTGACTCTTCTTCCTGACACCACTCACACAAGCCTGTTTCATGTTTTCCTATCAATTTCAATGATTTGTTTAAAGCACAGTGGCCCAGCCTTAACCTTGTCACTACAGTTTCCTCTCTTCTGTGCCCACCACCTATTCTAGTTATTTTTACACTCTTTTGAATGTGATATAAATGCCATCCTTTCTCCTCACTGTCCCATCTTTCGGTAACACTTTACAATAATAGTACATGAATAATCATGTACTAATACCTGAATTAATAGTTACTTCAACATTAACTCATGATTAGTGAATATTTGAACTAATAATGAACAAATGAAGAGCGACCCTTAATTACAACAGGAGTCATTCTGATTCATGCATGAATAACAGCAGCCTTAAACATGTTAGTACATGTTTGATAGTTAATGCATTAATTAACATTTAGGGGTAAAATCAATCAGTCTCTATCTGAATGAATAAATAAGAAGTCATCTAAATTTGAATTAAACATATGATTTCAGAATGCCATTATTTAAACTGCAATATCATATTCTGCTATCTGCAGCAAGCATTGTGACAAACAATTGGAATGGCACATGATTTTTTTTAGCTAGTAATTAAACAGATCTGTCTAATCTACTTTTCTACCTGGAACTACAGTATGTAGGGTTTGTTTCTGGTGGGACACTCATTAGTGGCGCATTCGGTGATTGTTCGGCACGTTGGTTGTGTACTGATTGTGTTCTTGTGGTAATGCTGGCATTTTAACCTCATAAATGATGACTTCTTTCATAAACAGAATTAATAATTAAAGACATGTATGCATGTATGTTGTATTTGGAAGGTTTCAAGAGGTTATGGTTAATTAACTGTATTTTTTTTTGTTTAAATATGCTTCAATTAGCATCAGCTTATAGCTTATTCCCTATTTTATATGCAATTGTGTCTTATGTGTGTCTTTACAGGTATATTTGGACTTTTTTAAAGTCCATTTATGTTTAATTGTGTAAATAAAATTAAAAGAACAATACATAATTTTGTTTTCATCGGTGTAAAGGAATAAGGATGCCACTCTTATCATATATGTTTATTAATATATTAGTTCATGATTTGTAAGTACATCATTGTGTCATGACTTTACTTGAGGAGGCACATCATCATTAATTCATTATTAACTAACCATACACTAACGTCAACTAATGGCTTGTTAATGCATCATGTCATGACTTTACTTGAGGGGGCACATCACTACTAACTCATCATTAATTACTTATAAAGTAACATGAATTCATGACTTGTTAATGCATTGATGTCATTTCTTGTCTTGGCCCTTCAAGAGTACAAATTTTAAAAATGATCAATTACACATGTGCTATACATATTCAGCTCTTCTAAATCAGACATAATTTTGGTATTTTTCGGTGGATTGTAAAGAAGTGGAAGAGCAGAGGTGCTGTGCCCGAATTTGGATGGAGAAGGAACTGTACGGTAGGAGGAAAGTGGACACATTTTGAGGGGGAAAGAAAACTAGACTAACATCCGACTGTAATATGCCATAAAGACAGTAAACAAATCCACAAAATAAGAACAGAAATAACAGTCATCTGTGCTAACACTGATTTCAATTTTGAAAATTGCATCTGTTTAATGGATATATTAGTGTAGGTTTTTCACTCTTGATGGCAGAAGTGGCATCACTTAAAACAGAATGAGATTACAATTTTTTTTTTTTTTTTTTTTTTTTTATTGATGCATTTTTGTGTGGTCAAAGAGTAAGGTTAAATGTAAACATTGTAAGACTTTCACTGATGTTTGTGACAGTTGCTGGTGGCAAATTTATGAACAATTTTACATTGTGTGCCCTTTTAATAATCTTATCTTCTAATCTAGAGCATGTTTGATTTAGTTTACCCCAAAGTGTTAATTAATACATTAATTAACAAGCATGTACTAATGTGTAGTTAAGATGGTGCAGTCATGCAGGAATTCATATGACTCATGTCGTAGTTAAGGTTAATTGTTCATTATTACATGTCTTAATTCATCATTAGTTCATAGTAAAGTAATTATTAATTCAGGTATTAGTTCATGTACCATTATTGTAAAGTGTTACCCATCTTTCTTGCCACTTTTGGTAGGTTTTTTCCCAGACTATACTTTTGACCTCCGCTTTACTTATTTTAATATGCATTTCTACATTTTCCTTCTTTAAAGCCTTTTTCGCCAATTCATCCACCAGCTCATTCCCTTTCACCCCTACATGTGCTGGAACCCACATAAATTGTACCTGTCCTCCTTGATTTGTTATCCTTGTTATTTTATTGTTATTTGTTATCCTGACTGAAGGACTTCATACAATATATCCTGACGGCTCCCAGAGTGAAAAGATCTTAAACTCATTAGGACTGAGAATGAATCGGAGCATATCAGCACCTTTTCTTGCCTTGTTATTTCCACCCACCTTAACCCAACTAACACTGCCACCATTTCCACTGTATATACTCCCAAAAAATCGGATGTTCTTCTATTAATTCCTATTATTTTGCAGGTATTGCAACCCCATATCCTGTCACTCCTGTGTTAGGGGTTAACAGTCAATGGACCCAGAACCAGACATGAAGAATGAAGACCCGGAGTCAGAATTATAAAAAATTAAAGAAAAGTTTACTGAATATAGTTTCCATCAGCAGAAGTCAGCTTCAAGACTCACTCAGGAGTTCGTAGGCCGCCCCTTACAGTTACAAAGATCACAGCAGTTATACCATTTTTCAAGGTCTAAGATACGTCATTGCTTACACGTTGAATGATTCTCATTGGCTAAGAAATATATAAACACAGTAATTTTCCTCACATATACAGATAGACAAAGCATATCTCCATCGATGATGCATCTGACATTCAGAGGCACGTCATGACCTTCCAGGTCACAGATTGTCCAGAACATGTCCAGAACAACAACTCAAGTCAATCTCAAATAATGACAGTGGTTCCTTAACCTGCAACTGGAGTAAGACTTTAACAAAGAAATGGTGCCTTAAACTATTTGCTTCAATGACCCCTTTATGTTTTAACACTCATACATAAACCAAAATCCCTTTCCCTATTATTTTCACTGTTACTGCATTCACATAGGACACTAGCAAATAAGAGCTCCTCAAGGCTGAAGAGAGTCTGAGCGGCTTATTATCAGTTAAGTGTACCAAAACATAATGGTAAAACATTCACTCGTTTGGGAGAAAAACAGATAACATTTGCTCCTCAGTATAATAAAAGAGTACATTTTAATAAAACTATTAAAGTTCAATATAGCAATGCTCAATATAGCTTGACCATCGGTACAGAGAAGTATCATATGTGTTGGACATATGTGTTCACAACGCCTTTAGGATCCATAAACCTTTCTCCTGAGACCAGAGAAAGAGACAAATGGCCTTGTGCACCTAAAAGAAGCTGGTTACTTACATCAGCATGCATTTAAGAATATGATTTCACAAGCAAAAGCACAATAAATGATTAAGTAATAATGAATATACTTAATTATCGATTTCATAAAAGAAATACATAAGCATTCAAAATATATATGCTGAAGAGGCAAGGGATTTTGACCACCCCCTTCACCTGTCTCAGGTTTCTTAGCCATCTGTATACATATGCATGAAGTCCTTCCTTATAATGCTTATTTATATGGTAATTAAATGCTCCAACCATATCTATTTGATCTTTTCCTTTCCTTTTTAGTTCTAACAAATACCAGTCAATATCTGGCCCTACAAGTACCCATGGAGCCACCATCGGATACTGCAGGGCTCAACTTCATATCAAATACTCCAAATTCTTTTGCTACCTCATTACCTACTCTACTTAAGTTATCTCCATTAACTCTTACGTTCTCCCATGCCTCCTGTAACACTTCCTTAGTGGGGTGGAAATCATTATGTCCCTGCAAATTGGCCCAATAGTTTGTCATCAGCTGCCTCCTTCTTAATGCTAACGGCATTTCTCCTAATTCTACTTGAAGTGCAGGTACTGGTGAAGTTTTAAAAGCACCACAACATACTCTTAACGCCTGAGCTTGAATCACGTCTAGTTTCTGTAGTTGAGATTTGGCTGCTGACCCATAAGCTACACTTCCGTAATCCAACACAGATCTTATCAAAGCCACATATATTGCTTTTAATGCAGAGCAACTAGCTCCCCATTCCCTGCCTGTCAAACATCTCATCACATTAATAACTTTTTTACATTTTCCTTCTATTTTCTTTATGTGATCTGCCCATGTTAACCGAGAATCAAAGATGACTCCCAAAAATTTAAATGTTCCAACCCTTTCTAACTCTTTCCCATACATATTTAACTTCATCCCTTTCTTAATTTGTTTCCTGGTGAAAAAGACTGTTTGTGTTTTTTTCTACTGAGAACTTAAACCCCCAGTCATATCCCCACTCCACCACCTCATCAATTGCTCCTTGTACTTTACTAATTACATACTCCATATTCCTTCCCCTTTTCCACACAGCTCCATCATCCGCAAACAGTGACCTCCCTATATCCATTGGCACCTTTGTGAAGACATCATTGATCATAATGATAAAAAGTAGTGGGCTTATCACACTACCTTGCGGCGTTCCATTGTCCACTTCGTACTGACTCGACATGTCTGACCCTATTCTTACTTCTATTTTCCTTAAAAACAAAAAAAATGTTATCCAGTTAAAGACTCTGCCACCAACCCCCACCAAGTGCAACTTTATTAACAATCCTTCCTTCCACATCATGTCATACGCTTTTTCTATATCGAAAAACACTGTGATGACTGATTCTTTATTTGCCTGAGCCTTTCTTATTTCATTCTCTAGTCTAATCACCGAATCCATGGTACTCCTTCCTTTCCTAAAACCACTTTGATAATTTGCCAGTTTTCCATTTTTTTCTAACATATACGATAACCTTTCTGTTATCATCCTCTCCATAATTTTGCACACATTTGATGTTAATGCTATTGGTCTGTAACTACTGGGTTTAGAAGGATCTTTGCCAGGTTTCCTTATTGGAACGACTACTGCCTCTTTCCATGCTACTGGTAATCTACCCTCCTCCCACACTCTGTTATAAAAGTGCAACAACTTTAAGAGCGCTCCTTCCCCTAGATGTTTTAGCATCACATAGCATATCTGATCTTTCTCTGGGGATGTCGGTTTAGCTCTGTTTATTGCTCTCATCAACTCTGCCATATTAAAAGGTTCATCAATTTTATCCTCAACTTTATCCTTCCAGTTTAACACATCTGGATGCCGACTCATTGTTCTTTCCTTTCTCATTTTGCACATTTCTGATAGGTTGCTTGAACTGTGAATTTTTACAAATGCTTTTACCATCATCTCTGCCTTATCCTTATTAGAGATTGCTGTTCCTTCCTCTGTAGTTAAAACTGGAATATCCCATTCCCTCCTTATTCCTCCCATCCTTTTTATCATTCCCCAAACCTCTCCCACTGGTGTTGTTCTTCCTATTTCATTGCAAAATTCCTTCCAACTCGCCCTTTTAGCTTGACGTACTGTTCTTCTCACAATAGCCTGTGCCTTATTATACTGAATTAAATGCTGTGCAAGTTATGGGTGTTTTTAAGTCGCTTAAACGCTTTGTTCCTGTTTTTTACAGCCTGACCCATATGAAAAAAAACTGCATGGTTCATATACAGCAACCATATATCTTCCTTGCTTAAATTGGCCAAAATTACCTTACGTGTTTCATGTAAGACCAATATATGTCCTATAAAAAATCAGACCGATTATGGCCCCTTTCATACTAAATAGCACACACACAACTTATAGGGGATTTTTGTGTCATATATGAATACTATAAAAGTCTTATATGAGTTGTACATGACAAAAGTATGCAATTGTGTATGGTATTTGTAGAAAAAACACAATATTCATATACAAATCATTTAAAGTTCTTATATTGAATTATATGAATTTTACATGACAAACATATGCAGTGGTATATGGTTTTATTAGAAAATAACTTAAATTCACATACAAATCATTTAAAGTTCTTATATTGAATCATATGCTAGTCAAATTAAAGTCATATAGGATTTATACACATTTTGTGTCATTTTTTTATACTCGTTATAAAATGTGTCATACAGATTTCATGTTTAGATGACCAACATCACTTATATGAAGTTTGCAAATTTAGAAATTGTACAGTGCAGAATTCTGTTCATTGAAAGTAAAAAAAAATCCAAAATACAAACAGTGGTTTTAACAAACTATTGATTTTATGAACAAACAAGCCCCTTTACATCATAGGTTAAAGGTCCTATAAGCGATCCTGGGGGTGTTGACGTTCGCAATATTTTCAAACAAATCGGAGGCTAGCTACACCCTACCTCCTCCGCATCTCATCTCCTCCCCCTCCCTTCCGTGCTTCCTGAAATAATTGTAACCGTCGGACTGGAAGCCCTTCTGCCGCCGGAGTTCTCGCCATCGTTCAAAAGCTTTGCTACCGATGTAAATTCGGAACTTCGCACGTTCTTTATCCGACTCCTTCTTCTTTTTAATTTGTTCTTCAGAACGACGTCTCTTTGGTCGTGTCTTGGGCATTTTTCAAATTTCCTTCTGACGCTTGTCTCTCCTTCACACACACACACACCCTTCATGTGCACGCGCACTAACCCCCAGACCCACCCTCAAATACTTCTTGCCAGTGATTGGCTGGAACACTGTTTGTTAGGTTTCGTGGTCCAGGTAAGACATGATTGTTTTTGTAGACATTTGTGGAGCCTGTGGTGTCTACAGAGACCGCGTTTTTTTACAGTGTGTTTAGGGGACAGGCAGCTAGCCGATAGTGAGGAGACGTTTGCTGTAAGTGACAAGAAATGTTTTGCCCCGACATCGCTTATAGAACCTTTAACCTTTAAAATAAACAATGAATGCACAATATAGGCATTTCTGTCAAATGATCTGTCATACTTCAAATCCTGAACAGTGAATGTAAGTCCAGTGTCAGTGAAGTTGATTCAGTACCTTCGACTCTGCAACAGTACAGAACAGTGCTCGACTCAACAACATTCAGCAGATGAAGAACAGTTCAAGGGTACGAGAGGATCAGTCGCAGGGTACGAGTGGATCAGTTGTGTCCAGTTGCTAACAGTAGAGTTTCATAGAGCAGGAACGGCTGTGCAGATCCAACTTTCTCAAAAAATCCTGGAGTGCTGGTTCTCTAGACAACACAAAACCAGATCGATCACAATTAATACAATTTGGGTTTTAGAAATACAGCAAATTTATGGTGGAAAAAGTTAAATCATTTTAGACTTTGAGTCACACAAGAAACTATTTTGGTTAGATTAAGACTAGAATTTACTGATTTTAAAGTAAATTAAAGACTTCATCCAAAAATCTTAATTCTGTCATTATTCACCCACATGTTGTTCCAAACCAGAGTTTTGCTCATCTTGCTACACTTAACGAAGTTATGTTTAATGGAATCTAAGAGATTTCTGTCCCTCAATTGACAGCCTATTCAACTACCACTTCCAAAGCCATGGAAAGGAAATCAAGTCAAAACCACTTCCTTAGTGGTAAACTTAAGGAACGCCCATCAAAGTACAAATGTGGGGAGGCGTCGCAACAGTCGTGTCGCAAAAGTGGATCTATATCGTCAAGTCAATGCAAAGACACGTAACGCGCATAAAAAAATCCTGTTGAAAAATTTTAACTTTGCCGTCAATTTGGCAATGCTAAAAAAATGAGCCTGTCTGCGATGCACGAATGGATTCAAAGTGTTCAAGCCTATACATGTGAACGCAGCATAATGATGTACCTTTATTCTAGTGATCTCAAACTCAATTCCTGGAGGGCCACAGCTCTGCACAGTTTAGCTCCAACTCACACCTGTAAGGAAGTTTCTCGTAATCCTGAAGGCCATGATTAGCTCAATGGATCTGGATCAGGTGTGTTTGATTAGGTTTGGAGCAAAACTGTGCAGACTTGTGGCCCACCAGGAATTGAGTTTGAGATCACTGCTTTACCTTTCTGGGGCTTGAAAGTAGTAGTTGCATAGACCGTCAATGGAGGGCAGGAAGCTCTCAGATTTCATTAAAAATATCTTTATTTGTGTTGTGAAGATGAAAGAAATTCTTACATGTTTGGAACAACGTGAGGGTGAGTAATTAATGACAGACATAAATTTAGACACCCACCTTAAGGAATCTCCCTAATAGTCATCCGCCGGAAGAATCTGTGTTCCCTTCTTGTGGCTCTGATGTTGGACAGGTGATAGGCAGATTTTCCCAGTCAGTGGAGTCTAAAATTAAACAGCAAGAAAACATCTATATGTCAAGTCATGAAAACAATTGGTTTGAAAACTAATTTTAAGTAAAAAAATAAAAATTACATTTGTAAAGTTATTTGACTGAAGAAATTCAAAATGATTGTTATGAAACAGAAAATCTTAGTTATACCAAATAGCAACAAAGCTATGATTATTTTTTTGTGCCCATGATTCTCTCATGTCATCTGTTAAATCTTACCATCACCAAGTTCTAGTCTGTACGGTCTTTAAACACCAAGCCTGGATAGCCTTAGCCACTCTGTGCATCATAGAAATGCTCCTAGAAAACACAAATAGCTAAATCAATGAAAGCATAACCACCCAACATCAAAAGTTATTCTAATAAGTACATTTTGCATTAATACTTAATCTGAAAGAATTAATTACCCATTCTAAGAAAATTGGTCCTCCAAAAAAGGAAATAAAGTGACAATTTCACATGCATTGTTGATCTGCAGTCTGTGGAGTTGTTCTTCTATTTTTCAGTAAACTTACAGTAGGTGTCCTAGTAAACAAGAGTAAAAGATAGTTTGAGGATAAATACATACTTTTAATATTTGCACATCACAAATATTGTCAAACAATATAAAACACGTATTGTAACGAGTTAAAACACTTACTGTTTTTTTTACTGCTAAAAGCACTCATGTCAGCGCTGTGTCATGAGTCAAAGAAGATACAGGCCTAACTTAGTCTGTGAGAAAGGTTTAAGCACGCACATCACATAAATATTGTTACAAAACAATATAATGCCATGAAATACATTTTGTAGATTAGATTAAAAACACTTAACTTACTTTCTGTGTTTTTCCTGTTAACGTTATAAACCTCCCTCGTCGTCAGCTCAGTATTGAGTCAAAGATCGTCGCCTTAGAGAAAATATTTGGCTCGTTTAAGCGCACAAAGCATTTAAATATCGCTATAAATCAATATATTATAAACTAGATATTGTAAATTAGATAAAACACTTACTTTCGCCGTTTCCCTGTTAAAAAGCAAACCCAGGCATCCTGGCTAGGTCACCTCTGCATCGGGCTTCGACGGAAATGCCCCCCTGAGAGCGGTTTAGCCACGCACAGCAAATACACATTGTTATAAAACAATAAGACGTTATACAATGCATATTTAAATGCGATAAAACACTTATTCCATGCGTTTCCCTCATGTATGCCTTGCATCGCGAGTCAAAGAAAATGGCGTCTGTGTAAAAACTGTCTCTGCACGTTTCGGCTGCGTTCCAAACCGCATACTCAATGAGTAGGTACTTAATTTCAATAAGTACTTACTCATCGAGCGCTAAAAGAGTAGGTACTTTATAGCCAAATCTCGTTGAGTATGAATGCGAACCGGTCATCTGCCATGTTGACGTTATCATGTGACCTACGACGCGTTATCTCAAGCGCAACACCATAAAATATATGAACGATACGTTTAATTCATCTATCGATAAATATCTTGATATTGATTAAACTTGCTCATTTTGTTGTGGTATTGTTGAAGAAACAATTGCCTATTTTGTGAATACATTTGGGTTGATTTAAGTTGTTATATTATAAACCCTAGGCTACTAATGTGACCAACAGTGTTATTCTTATAACGACATTTTTTTTAAGAAACCCCAAAATCGTCATCTCTTGATTATGTTGTTAATTTCTTTATTTTATACCCAAAAAGTTTCTCCTTTAAGTTTTCCTTTTTCTTAATGAATTTACCTCGTTTCATCACTCAGACATATAACAACTTTTTTATGTATTATGAAGAACTATAATGAAGATATTTAGCCTTTTTTATTGTTCTTTTTCCTGTGTATAAATATAATTTTATGTCATATTGTGAAGTACACAAACCAATGATCTTTATATTTTCTGTTTTGTCATTATGATTGTTACATAAACTATAGTATCTTTCCATGATCTTGCATGTAATAAGTTTAAATTATATGAGCGACAGGTGCACTAACACATCATAAGCACATCCTAGAACAGTTTTCCTCTGCGTTTGTAATGTTTGCACAAAGGAGCCAGGCAGCTGCTCGAAGATCTCTTTTGGAGAAAACTGTTAAACATCGCTGATCTCCGCGATGTTGATATTAACGTATCCTCTCGCGTGGCATCCTGGGATAGATGAGTATCATGAGTACCCATGGAAAAGCACTCAAAAATCTGGGCGGAAGCAGTAAGCCATCCGGGAACTTCTCCCCTACTCTTTTTATGAAAACTGATGTTTCGAACGTACTGCTTCCTTCACGTACTGTTTTCGCCTACTATATAGTAGGAAAGTAGGCATATTGGAACGCACTTAAGTCCGAATCTCGCGACAATTATTACGTCACCCAGGTAATTCTCGCCTACTCTTTTGGATTCATTCATACTTTTTTGCTCGCCTACTCTTTTTCCCATACTAAATAGTATGGAAGTATGCGGTTTGGAATTCAGCCTTCGTCTCGCTCAGCAAGTAAAAGTCCCGGATGTAATTCATCACAGTGTTTATTTAAATCAGAGGCGTCAAATATGTTTCTAGAACTGTGAATAAAATGTTGAAAATTGGCTAGAATATATTTTTGTATGTGACAATATGCATAAGAATAACTTAAGGAAAGTTTTATGTTTGTACTAGGTAAAGAATAGTATTATATTTTATTTAATTTTTTATTTTTGTATTTTTTTATTGAGAAAACGTTAAAGGGAAATACAGAGACATTTGAATCCATGAAACAGATATAATCACAATTCTGCATCTTATTTCACATCAATCATCTTTCTAATACATTAAGTATCATTTTCAGGTCAAGAATAGTAGATGTAGTAACTTAGTAGGCCTACTGTGATAAAGTTTACAGAAATTGTCACAAATGAAAATGAAATATGGTGATTCAGAATTTAAAATAAAACTATTGATATATGTAAAATATTCAACTGTATCTTGTAAATACACTCCAATAAATATTTTTTTTTATTTTTTTGCAATTTAAATGTGTGCTTGTGTGTGTAGTTTTAAATAGTTTTCTATTAAGTTTCATCAAATGTTAATTATGTACTGTATATGAGCATGAATGACTAGGACCCCCCCCCCCCCCCAATTCTGATAATTTATGATAATTTACTCAAACCCTGATGTCAAAGATATCCATGTCTTTCTTTCTTTAGTCGAAAATAAATTAAGGTTTTTGAGGAAAACATTCTAGGATTTTTCTTCACAGAATGGAATTCAATGGTAACCAACGATTCAAATTTTCAAAGAAGGTTCAAATGTCCGTCTCCATGTAGCTTCGAAGTCTCGACGCGATCCCAGTCAAGAAAAGGGTCTAATCGCGAAACGATCGGTCATTAAAAAATAATAATAATTAAAAAATTACTAAAAATAATATAATCTAATATGATATATATGTATATATATACACTTTTGAAACTTCTTTGAACATTTGAATAGTTGGTGGCCATTGAAGTGGCCACAAAATTTAAGTGATAGGCCTATGGATATCTTGGATGACATTAGGGTGAGTTTGAAAGTCAACTTAATACTTTAAGATGCTGGACATGAATATTAAAGTAGCATTATTTTCCTATGTGTTCACATCAAGAAAATCTATATGGCTTTTGTGTAGGACATGCAGTATATGACATATATGATTAAAAAATATATTAACATTATGCAATTTATATATGTGGATTTTGCAGCATATATGTCCCTTACAATATTCTGTTGGAACATATAAGAATCACAGGTGTTTTTAGCAAACCTTTTCCATATGGGGACGACACTCTTCTGTCCACCATGGTACCAGTTTTTTATTCCTCCTTTGTTTACTCTTGGGAATAGATCCAGCTGCTGCCATTATTATTGCTGATGTTATTTGATTGTTTATTTCATCTATATTCCCTGAAGTGTCTATCTTTGATATTGATTCCTCACTTAATTGCTGAAATTTTTCCCAATCTGCTCTTCTAAAACCCCATTTTAGCACTTCTCCACCTGGTCTTACTTCCACGCGCTCTCCCACTGAGCATGATACTGGGTAGTGATCGCTGCCCACTGTTAAATCATTCCACACATGCCAGTTACTTATTCCAGCCAAAGCATTAGACACTAATGTAATATCTAATGCTGACTCATTTCCAGTTGTTACGTTTATTCTTGTTCCTCTTCCGTCATTCATGCACACTAACTCCTTATCATCCATCAAATCTTCTATCACCCTTCCATTTGCATCTGTACGTGAACCCCCCCCCCCCCCCAAATTTTACTATGAGCATTAAAGTCTGCACACCATATCACTTTTTGTCTATTATTTCCTTGTATCCTTGATAACTTATCTACTTCCAACCTCTTACAAGGATTATAGTAGTTTATTATCACAATTTCCTCTCCTCTTTCCCCCAATGCTACCACAATGTATTCTAGATCCTTACCCTTTTCTAGCACCCTATACGGAATATTTTCTTTAATAAATGTAGCACATCCTCCTCCTCCTCCCCGTCCCCCATTATCTCTGTCATTTCTTATCCCTATATACCCATTAATCACATACTCTAAATTTGGCTTTAACCAAGTTTCCTGGATACACACTACATATGGATTTACTTTACTGTCTTTAATGAAATGTTTGAATTCCTGACCATTGGCCAGTATGCTTCTTGCATTCCATTGTAAAATAACAACCATTAATATTAACCAATACATGGTGAATCCCGGCTTGACTGATTAGTGAGATTCTCCCTCACTTCTTCCCATGTCAGTCCCACAAGTCCTAAATGATTTACTGCTGCTTTAACAACCAGCTGTATTTTATCATTTTTTGATTTTACTTCAGCGGTACTATTTATCACTCCTGCGATAAACGTTACCAAGTCCTTTTTGTCCACATACATCTTGTCACTTTTCTTTTGCTGCTGTTCTCCAATTCCCAATTCTGCCTGCTCTGTGGTGATATTGTCATACTCTTGATAATCTTGCTGCTTCTGCATAAGTGATCCTTCTTTCCACTCTTATTTTCTGGATTTTATTTTCCTGCCTCATCACCTCACATCCTCCATATGTCATATTATGGTTCCCTCCACAATTACAACATTTTGGTTGCACTCCTGCTCCACATTCTCCGTAGTCATGTTCGCCCCCACATCTCGCACATCTCTTCTTCTCTCTACAGTTTTGGCTACAAGTCCAAACCTCTGACAGTTAAAACACCTCAATGGTCTTGGTACATACATTCTTACTGGGTAGCTCATATAACCAAGGTATACCTTTTTTGGCATATTCTCCTCCTCAAATTCAATCAATACCGTTTCACTGTCCTTTTTCATTCCTTCTCTTGTTGTTTTAAGTCTTCGTGCTATCACTATTTCCCCCCCTTTAAGATGTCTTTTAAGTTCTTCCATTCCAACATTCATAGGTACCCCTGTGATCACTCCTTTACATCCTCCTCCATTTCCTGCTCCCACCCTCCTTGCGTTTATCACTCTTAGTTTTCCAATCTCTTTTACCTTGGTTGCTTTCTCAAATTGACCCTCATTTGCACATTTTACCAACAAATTTCCATCATTTAAGACCTTTGCATACACTATCTCCCCTATGTTACTTGCCAGATGTTTTGTTAAAACAAATGGGTTGATCATCTTCAAGCTCTCTTGATCTTTGTCATTGAATCTTATTATGACAATAAAATTCTCATTTTCCTTCTCATTTTCTTCATGTCCTTCTTCCTCACTTTCAGACCCCTCATCGTTTTCTTTTCTTATTCTTTGATTCCCTTTTACTTGACTGCCTTTCTTTTTTGGAAACTCTCCCTTCAATGTTCCCCCATTTTCTTCATCTTTCCCTTCACTACAATCCATTTCTGCCCACCTACCTATGTCTGATTCATTCACGGAGCAGTCGTGCTCAACCGCTCCTAAAACAACATTTCCTAAATTTTTTGAATCTCCCGCTTTCAGTCGATTACTCTTTCCTCGATCACGTCCTGCTGAAGTCGCCGCCATTTTTCCTACCTTCCCATGCGACTTTGGCTGCCCCCATTTTCCATTAGACATATACGCTTATTTTCTTATTTTCATAAACAGGAAAAGAAGCTTACTTTGAATAAGTAATTACTTCACGAGAATCACGACCGCTAAAAAAAAAAGGATTTCAGTATGAATGTTTGTAATATTAATGTAATCTGGACGTAGCCTACTACATTCGACATGGCATGTATTTTCTTTTAAATCATAAATGGGCTTTATTAATTTGGATTTATTATTATTATTAAATGCCAGTCACATTACGAATATTAATGTCCAACATATAATATCAAAATATTGAACTTTAGCCTAGACAACAAATGGGAAAATAAAATAAAAATAATAATAAGTAAAAAGAAAGAAAAAAAATATATAGCTATAAATAATTTTATATACACTCACCGGCCACTTTATTAGGTACACCTGTCCAACTGCTCGTTAACGCTTAATTTCTAAGCAGCCAATCACATGGCGGCAACTCAGTGCATTTAGGCATGTAGACATGGTCAAGACAAACTCCTGCAGTTCAAACCGAGCATCAGTATGGGGAAGAAAGGTGATTTGAGTGACTTTGAACGTGGCATGATTGTTGGTGCGAGAAGGGCTGGTCTGAGTATTTCAGAAACTGCTAATCTACTGGGATTTTCACGCACAACCATCTCTAGGGTTTACAGAGAATGGTCCGAAAAAGAAAAAAACATCCAGTGAGCGGCAGTTCTGTGGGCGGAAATGCCTTGTTGATGCCAGAGGTCAGAGGAGAATGGCCAGACTGGTTCGAGCTGATAGAAGGGCAACAGTGACTCAAATAACCACCCGTTACAACCAAGGTGGGCAGAAGAGCATCTCTGAACGCACAGTACGTCGAACTTTGAGGCAGATGGGCTACAGCAGCAGAAGACCACACCGGGTGCCACTCCTTTCAGCTAAGAACAGGAAACTGAGGCTACAATTTGCACAAGCTCATCGAAATTGGACAATAGAAGATTGGAAAAACGTTGCCTGGTCTGATGAGTCTCGATTTCTGCTGCGACATTCGGATGGTAGCGTCAGAATTTGGCGTCTACAACATGAAAGCATGGATCCATCCTGCCTTGTATCAACGGTTCAGGCTGGTGGTGGTGGTGTCATGGTGTGGGGAATATTTTCTTGGCACTCTTTGGGCCCCTTGGTAACAATTGAGCATCGTTGCAACGCCACAGCCTACCTGAGTATTGTTGCTGACCATGTCCATCCCTTTATGACCACAATGTAACCAACTTCTGATGGCTACTTTCAGCAGGATAATGCGCCATGTCATAAAGCTGGAATCATCTCAGACTGGTTTCTTGAACATGACAATGAGTTCGCTGTACTCAAATGGCCTCCACAGTCACCAGATCTCAATCCAATAGAGCATCTTTGGGATGTGGTGGAACGGGAGATTCGCATCATGGATGTGCAGCCGACAAATCTGCGGCAACTGTGTGATGCCATCATGTAAATATGGACCAAACTCCCTGAGGAATGCTTCCAGCACCTTGTTGAATCTATGCCATGAAGAATTGAGGCAGTTCTGAAGGCAAAAGGGGGTCCAACCCGTTACTAGCATGGGGTACCTAATACAGTGGCCGGTGAGTGTATATATATATGTATATATATAATTAACAGAAAAAGCAACAGGAATGAGATCATCAAATACCATAAAAGATTGATATAGAGACCTAGTGCGTTTTTCTTTGCTATTTTTCAACCCAAGTAGCTAAGTCAATGTTATTTTCATATTTATCTGAAATAACAAAAAAGAGTTTTCCTTTAGACCATTTTTGTTTATGTATATGGAATTTCCCCATAATCAAACAAAGAAGGCATCACTTGGTCAATAATCTTTGTCTATTAAAATGAAAATACATCTCTTTCAGAAAAGTAAACTTTAATGCCAAAGCATTTAAAGGAAACATTCCAAATCTATCCAAAACATTTTACTATAAATTCGGTTAAAAAATAAGTGGGCAACACTTTCTTTCTCTGTCCCACAGAAGTCACATTTAACATCTACATCAGAGCAAAACCTATGAAAAAGAGTTTTAACTTTATGTGATGTAACAAATAGCGGAGACAAAAGCAAGTAAAAACAGATCTTTATTAGACTAAAGTCACCAGTCTCAGAGTGGATATAGAGCAAGCAAAGCTCTCAGAAAATCTGGATGATCGCCGATGCAGTACTCAAGGACAAAGGTGAGATAAGATCCTATCTCGGTGCGGTAGCAGACTCAAGGGTGAAGACGACGAACTGGTAGCGCAGGCTTGCGTGGGTAACTCGATCTGCAGGTCAGACGTGAAGAGCGTAATCCATAAGGTGAAACGTGAAGACAGCAGCAACGGTGAACCTCCAACGAAGATAATCCAGGAACACGGGGAGCCGGGAAGACAGGAACACAACAGGCAACATCCACAAAACAACGATCTGACAAACACAAAGCGCACAAGGTGAGTATAAGTAGGCAGTAGTAATGCACAACACCTGTCGCTGATAATCCCGGAGGATAATCAGTGACCACGCCAATACACACACATTCATTCACAAATCCATTCACACACAGCGCGAGGAGGCGTCCATGAATCTCTCAACCGTGACACTTTAATGCAATATTTTTTTGGCATCAACCATGCACATATCCAGTCAATGTTCTCAGGTTTAGAATGCCTGTATTATTTAGAATATATTGGGCTTTTTTCTGTTTGTAACTTCCTTATAAATTAATTATTCCATCTTATATAAGTAATAGTAAGTCCTTTAATTGAAACATCAGGTCTGAGACCCACAGCCTCCTAGTTCACTTCCTTTTAAACAGATATTTTAAACCGGATGGTATAGCACCAAATACTTTACAATATTCTTTACTCTTTAATATTATACCTTTGAATAAATTCTACACATACCCCATTTTCATTAAATAACTTTTTGACAAATATAGTGCCATTATCAACTCATCTGAGACCCACAGCCTCCTAATTCACTTCCTTTAAACAGATATTTTAAACCAGATGGTATAAATACTTTACAATATTCTTTATTCTTTAATATTATACCTTTGAATAAATTCTACGCATAACCCATTTTCATTAAATAACTTTTTGACAAATATAGTGCCATTATCAACTCATTTTTGAGGTTTATGTTTAAACATTATATATCTGTTTATCCAAATTATACATTTGTTTGGAGAAAAAAATATGTTAAGATAAGCATCCACAAGAGTTGCATGTGCCTGTGAAAATTAATTAATCTATACTGTAACTGAAATCTTACTGATTTCAAAGTTGCATTGCAACAGAAAAGCAAGCCCACCCATCTTTTAAAAAATTAGATTAGGAATTAAACACCAATTTTTATTTTTGTATTCTATTGTTAAAGTATGTTCATTATGTCCTCCTCAGTTGTATGCTGTTGTGCATTTGTTTATGCCACAAGAGGGCACTAAAGTATAGGCTATTGGAGGATGCGTTTGTATTATTATTATGTTTGTCCAAGTTGATTTACCGTCGTTAAGATGATCATATTACTGAGAGGATCTTCTGTGCTGTTCGACCCTAGCCTGGATGCCAGCCCGAACTCCGCCCACAACATTTTTTGGACGGGAAGTCAAGGGGGTAATCCATCAGCCGAAAGCTGAAGATGCCTCTGGGGGCCGTCATTGTAGCCTACTATCACCTGCTGTTAGCATCCCATTGACTCCCATTCATTTTGGTGTCACTTTGACAGGGAATAACTTTACATCTGAGGCGTCCAAAGACTCCATTTATCCATTATTTATTTCTAAAGAAACACGACAGTGCATAAAAGGCTCCATTACTTTGTATGTTACGTTATGGCCACGTAGAAGCCGTTCTTGTAAAAATAGGCTAAAAATTGCGTCATAACCACTCGACTGTCCGTCGCACAGTAAAAAATTACCGTATAGACAGGAAGAGAAGCTCACACAGCCTCGCGGGCAATCTTTTACTGTCTAAAGTCAGCCCATGGTGTAAATAGAAGCAAAATGACAAAATAACTAATCAGAATACTTACCAAAAGTAGCTCCAGGTCGCGCTTCGCCGTCTCTGTGCACGATTAAAATTTCTCTTGGCACAGCTACTATAAGTCGGTCAGTTTGCTCACGTGACAACTACGTCGTCAAGCTCAGTTGGAGCCTGCCCAGAACGCTCGGCTATCAGGAAGTGAGTGTCCGTTGAAATCAACGGGGTCGCTGTGTCCATTTCTTTTACTGTCTGGACTGGACTGGTCTGGACTCGATCCATTGAGGAGTAATAATGATCGGTTCAGAAATCATTCAAAGGCCAATCAAATTGCCAGGGGGGGCTTTATACGATGATGGACAGATTGATCTGCAAGTAATCGTCACATTATCATCGAGCGCTTAACTGATTTCCCTCAGAGATGACTGCAGCTGGAGAATTCAGATGTATAGATTCCGCTGTCGCATCGGTTGTAAAATAAATCGACAGCGCATTACTTTTAATGGACAAACAAAGAACTTCAATCAAGGCATTTGTCGATGAGAAAGATATTTTGCCGTCCTTCCCACATGATTCGGTAAAAGTGTAACTTATCAGCTGGCTCCGATGATCACTAAGAAGATGGGACGTAATGAAAAGCCTGTGGTCGTTGTGGTTTCTCCTTTGGTCGCACTCATGGAGAAGTAAGTAAAAGAAGCAACACTCGTTATTTAACTTCTAAAATAAGTAAGTTCTGTAGTTGAGAACTGCGCTATGCAAAGGAGTTGACTTACTGCATTGCTCTGATTGCTTGTAGGTTTACCGACTATCCAATTGAGTGCAGAGTTGTTGTTTTTTGCTGGTTTGGTTACGACACGCCTCATAATCAAAGCTTAATGGAGCGGTCTCAGACTCATATTCTCATTAGAATATGAGTATGACGAAGTCGGGCTAGTTCGACCCTGGTTCGACCGTGAGACTGATGGATGCGTCAAACAGCTGAAATAAATATGCCAAGAACGGCTAAAGATGACTCATCTCTATCGTCCACTCATTTCTTTTGAATGCAACGCAAGCTGAAACATAACTCAACATCTATGACCAACCAAATTAGTTAAGGTATTTTTTTAATGTTATATTTCTCCAAATGAAATTGAAAAGATTTTAATTGACTTCTTTAATTATGTTATTCGAGACTTAGTGAAATAACAGGACAGAGCAGATGAGATAAACATTCAACTTTTGCTTAAATAGTTATTTTCTTCTCAAAGACAAGTCTTCCTTTAACCATTTGAACAACAAATTGAATATTAAGCTGACCTTCTTTTTCATCTTGACTTCACTTCCTGCTCAGCCACTGTTCGGACGCTCTTGTTTACTGCTCCGCGCTTTGCTCTATCACTTTTATATATTTTTTAAAAATATATTTTATCTCCTTTTCAACGAATTTTAACTTCAGCAAATCAGCACAGTGGACGCTTGGATTACTTAATAGTACTTCACACTTTTATTCAACCTGCCTCTCACTGCTTTTATTCCGGGGAAGAGAAAACACAACTCCCTACATTCATAAGGATAAGAAAATTCTCTTCTGGAATCTACTTGCTGCTCTAACTGCCACAGACTTTTACAAAGGATTGCAGTTCTTGAAACAAAATTAATTGCAGGACCACCACAACAGAGCTTAGTTATGGACGCCCTCAGCATACAGTCGGTGTGTCCCATGAATCTACTGCTCCTCAACAGGCTGTACTGAGTGTAGAAAAACAAATTGATCGACTTACAAATCAATGGCACAAACAGGGAGCGAGACCTAAAGGCACTCGAGACATCAGATTGTCACGAGCACCACATATTTCAGCAGTAGCATCATCTACCCCAGATATGACTCTGACAAGGATTGCAAACACTGGTCCCCTACCACTGCATATACATCTTGAGAACAGATTTTAAGTATTAATGAATGAGGAATCCCTGAATTTGATGAATGTGATTGAACACAGACTGAGTCAGCCTGTAGCTAACACTGATGCTAACTGGCGCTCAAGGTCGAGCAGACAGCAGCACTCAGCTCAGAGCACAGCGGGGCCCAGGACTCTGATAGTGGGCGACTCCATAATCAGAAACATTTGTAGCAGGGATAAAACTATGTGCTGCCTTCCACAAGCAAAAACTTCTGATGTAAACAGGGAACTTCAGAACATTCTTATGAAACATAAGACTGCAAATCGACTCATCATTCATGTGGGGAAAAATTATATTCATGAAGAGCAGTCGGAACTCCCTAAAAAGGATTTCAATGAACTTTAAAGATCTCATCGATTGTTAAGGATGTAGCACTGTCTGATCATTTCTGTATTTTCTTTGATATATTGATCTCTCCTGCCATTGATGCTAGATCTGTGTCTGTAAAGAAGAGATGCTTAAATGAAAACAGAAACACTGGTGTGCTATTTATGAAGGCTATTTCTTTAAAACCAAGCATATCTCCCGACTCTGTTGATTTTCTCCTTGATTCTTTTAACTCAAAAGTTAAGAGTGTAATTGATGATATTGCTTCTGTGAAAGTCAGGAAGAATAGTGGTAGACAAAAAGCACCTTGGAGAAACTCAACAGCAGTGCAAAATATGAAAAGACAATGCAGAAGAGCAGAGCACATGTGGCAGATGACAAAACTTGTAGTCCATTATAACATCTACAAAGACAGCATCCATGCTTTCAATAAGGAACTAGGCAAAGCTAGACAGACTTTCTTCTCAAATATTATAAACGGCAATATAAACAACACACACACTTTTTGCTACTATAGAGACACTGACAACCCCCCCAAGCCAGATAAAAATGTTCTCAGAAAGGAAATGCAGTGAGTTTGCTTCTTTCTTCTCTGAGAAAATCATTAACATCAGAAAGGTGATCAGCACGTCCTTGAGTTGCTCTGGGGTCAGGCAGATCAGACCACAACCTGAAAATGTCTGATTTCGAAGAAATTGATGGCACAATTTTGGTAGAAACCATACAGCACCTTAAAACACCCTTGACGCACTTCCCACATCTTTTTGCAAAAATGTGTTACACAGCTTAGAAGCAGATCTCCTCGAAGTGGTAAATGCCTCACTTCGGTCTGGGAGTTTTCCGAACTCCCTGAAAACTGCAGTTGTCAGGCCCCTCCTGAAAAAGAACAATCTGGATAAGCCCATCTTAAGCAACAATAGACCGATCTCAAATCTTCCTTTCATAGGCAAGATCATTGAAAGGCTGGAAAACTGGGTGGGGCTTTCTGGCATAGTCCTAAAATGATTCAGTTCAAACTTAGAAGGGAGAGGTTATTATGTGAGTATAAGAGAACTTGAGTCTGAGTGGACATCCATGACTTGCGGAGTCCCTCAAGGCTTGATTCTTGCGCCACTCATATTCAACCTGTACATGCTCCCAATGAACCAAATAATGAAAAAGAACCACATCTCTTACCACAGTTATGCAGATCACACACAGCTCTACTTAGCCCTATCGCCTAACGACTACAGCCCCATTTACTCCCTGGCCTGTGCCAATGCATTGATGAAGTAAACAGTTGGATGTGTCAAAACTTTCTGCAGTTTAACAAAGACAAAACTGAAGTCATTGCATTTAGAAACAAAGATGAAGTTTTCAAGGTGAATGCATACCTTGACGCTAAGGGTCTAACAACTAAAAATCAAGTCAGGAATCTTGGTGTGTCTCTAGAGTCAGACCTTAGTTTCAGTAGTCATGTCAAAGCAATAACTAAATCAGCATACCATCATCTGAACTATATTTCAAGAATTAGATGCTTTGTTTCAACTCAAGACTTAGAGAAACTTGTGCATGCTTTCATCACCAGCAGGGTGGATTACTGTAATGGCCTCCTCACTGGCCTTCCCAAAAAGACCATTAGACAATTGCAGCAATGCTGCTGCCAGGATTCTGAGCAGGACCAGAAAATATGAACACATCACACCAGTCCTCAGGTCTTTACACTGGCTGCCAGTTACATTTAGGATTGATTTTAAAGAATTATTACTGGTATATAAATCATTTAATGGGTTATATATTCCAGATATGCTCACTGAATATAAACCCAACAGATCACTAAGATCATTAGGATCACATCAGCTATAAATACCAAGGGTTCATTCTAAGCATGGAGAGTCTGCTTTTAGCTATTATGCCAGCCACAGCTGGAACCAGCTTCCAGAAGAGATCAGGTGCTCCTACAGTTAGTCATATTCAAATCCAGACTTATAACACATCTGTTTAGCTATGCATTTACTGAACGAGCACTGTGCCACTGTTCCTCCGACTGTTTCTGTACTTCGTTTTATTTTTTATTCTAAATTGTTTTAATTATTTACTGTATTATTCTAAAGTGTTTTAATTATTTTGATTTCTTTGTTATTTTAATTTCTTCTTGTAAAGCACTTTGAATTTAGCCTGACTACGTCAGACTTCCTACTTCCTCTAATTTCATTTCGCTCCTGTAGTCCGTCTGAGATAGCGGTCTATCTTTCAGTTTTCCACCGGCCTGAAAACAGCCGGCCAATCAACGAACAGAGGGCGGGCTGAGAGCCGTGACGTAGACGCTAAGCGCCGAGTTTTACATGTAGGTTAGAGAAATCGAATATCGAAACAACCGAAACAACAGAAATGGGAAACAAGACACACACGGGATGCAATTCGCTCTGTTATGGAGAACATTCTGGGGTTTTTCAAACTGAAGCAAAAGTCGTTTACAGCCATGTTCACTCCGGTATTTCGCTCGCACCATCAGTGTTTACAGATAGGACCGGTGCGTGCACTTCTACCGCACTAGGCGAAAAACAATTTTCCTGCCCCTCTATTTGCAATGTATACCAAATCAAATCATTATAACAAGGAAAAATATTAACACTTCAAGCTTAGGCATTTAGGCTAACGTTACCCAATTTTTTAAGGCTAATTGTAGTAATGACGGACCTGTTTGGCCATAACTATATGCATAACTATAAGGACATAACTTACCCCCATTCAACGTCAGTTGTCCATCTTTTACGGCCATGACAAGAAAGTCGGTCTCCTATGTGAACGCTCCTGGCGCTCTTATTGTTATTATCATAATAATAATCCACCATATATCGTTTCGACATCCTGCTGCATTAGTCCCAGATATGTGATTCATGAACGATCTGTTCATTGTGTATATCACGTGACAAATGAACGTAAGACTCGGAAGGTAAAGTGATTATTTATGTTCCCTGGCTGTAAATAATTTTTTTACTGCATTATGATTTCTTAATTCAGAATATGATCAACATTGCGTAGGTGGATGTGATCGGGGAATTTGGCTGGTAAAATTATAACATTAAGCCACTTAAATAAACAAAATGACTCGAATGACTCAGAAAATCAGTAAAATTAACTTCCTATTCATGACTCACGAGAGCAGGGGCTCGTCCTTGCGGCGCTGCGGGGCGGCGGAAGCTAACTCATTCTCGTGAGAGCAGGGCACGCGACGCTGCGGGGCGGCCGCAACTCAGTAATTCATATAAATAACCTTGTAATTGTGAATTGTTCATTCCCGGTTGGCACACATTTTGCAGCCCTTACAAAAACGCCGCTCCCTGTTTACAGTGGAAGTTCGATCATAGATTTGAGTTCGATGCATAATGTCTCGATGCGGCCGTGTCGGCGCATAACATACGTCATAAATAAACTTATCTGATTGGCTTACGGGTAACCAATGATTTTAAACTTCAGAGAAGCGCCCCCTTGCGAAAGAGAAAACACTTCTCTATTATGCTATTCCAGACTCTGTCTACGAAGCAAAGTGAAGTAGCAGAGTCTGGTATTACCAGGCTACTTTGAATTACCATTGTGTATGAAATATATGCTACGACGCCCTAGGATCGCATGTACCCTACCCCCACCCCACACCTAAACCTAACCGCGTCCTTCAACTGACGCTTTCCTTTAGCGTCAGTTAGATGACGCCGCGGGATCGCGTCATGTAAGTGACGCTAAAGGGCGCCTAAAACGTCAAATATTGAAGCATGGTCAAAGGTGACGCCTTGGGGTGAGAATGTGTTGAATAAACTTGCCTTGCCTTGTCTTGCCTTACATATTTTGATTCCTAAATACACTCACCTAAAGGATTATTAGGAACACCTATTCAATTTCTCATCAAAGGATCTGTATGTAAAATTGTGGCCAAAACTGATGCTGCAATCACTTTCAAATTACTGTAGAGTGGTTTATCCCCTACCCCTCCCCCTGTCTTGAGGTTGCCAGAGAGGCTGCAGGATCCCAGACAGCAAGCCAACATTGAATAAACATTGTTTTTCCATCTGAATCATCATTATGGTTGATATCGAAATTTCAATGCAAAATTAATGTTGAATCAACATTGCCCTGTCGACGAAAACCTGATGTTATTAATGTTGATGGCAACGATATTGGAACAACATTGATCTATAGTTATCTTTATGATTGATTTAGCATTGATATTTGGTTTACCGGGCGATCGCTGAATGTGTTGAAAAGTAATTGATTTATAGTTGACCGGGAAACTACACTGTTGTTGAAAAGTCATCGACATTTAGTTGAGCGGGAAATGTGATTGAAAATGCATCGACATATAGTTGACCGGGAATTATGATTGAAAATCAATAGATTTTTGGTTGACCGGGAGATCAACGGGTATTACGTGCACCGGACAGCGGACACACGCTCATTTCTGGACCCTTGGCACAAGTGTAAAGGTAAGCTTGCTTAGCCTTGTTTGAAATTAATGAATTGTACCAAATCAAATAGGCTGTTCGTTAACAGGATGTTTGGTGTAGCGATAAATAGATTTTTGTTGTACCACGTACTGTATCAAAATCTGCCAAAAGTGCCCAGCCTACTTTGTAGTTCTCTTCTAGGTTATAAAGTTAGCAAAACCTCCCGAGTGCAGTCTATTAGTGTGATTTAGCTAAAAAATACATGTATGTAGCCTTGCTACTCATTGCTTGTGTCGTGAAATCTCAGTTGGTTCCACGCCGCCTTCTCCGGCGGTCAGAAGAAATAACGGTGCCACCCGGACCGCCGGAGAACGCGGCGTGGAACCAACTAGCTGGCACCCTAATATTAGTGCTCCACCTAGCGCTGTATACCCCGAGAAGTGACCGCGGCGGGCCAGAATTACACAGAAGACATGACTTACTTTACTTTTTTCAATGCAAAACTGTCTCGAGTTGTAACTGAATGCCGATTAGACCACCTCGTCGTGCAAATCCCAAATATGAATGTACTAATGCTCATGCGATATCACAATTTTTGCGCGCACTGTTGCCTAACAACCAGGCCTCGCGTCAAGGGGGACGAGGGCGAATGTACTAATAATGCAAATAAATATAATCTCATGTTTAACTTAAGACTAATTTTTGCCTTGTGATTTTATTTTCTGTTTTAGGTGCTCTAACTCATCGGATGGGGACAGGCGCCGTCACCCAAGTCCAGACCGGGCAGAAGGGACTGGACGGCAAAATATTCAGACGTCAGAGGACATGTAAATAAGATTAATTAAATAAAAAGGCTAATAAAAATGAATTTGTTTGTGTGGTTTGTTCAGTGTTTTATACGAGATTTTAAATGTTCGATTACTTTTTAACATCCTGGTTGTAGATAAAGCAGGGTATTTAATTTATGGCATTACATTAACATAAAATTAACATTTAAAAATGATTGAAATTTCATTGAAATCACGTTGATCCATAGTTCAGTTGAAATTTCAACATTGTTTCAATATTCCTTATGATTGAAATACCATTGAAATTCTGTTGATCTATGGACAGGATTTCAATGTTGTTTCAATATTAAAACAGGGTGCAAAATGATGTAGAATCAACATCAGAGTTCAATGTTGATTCAATGATTTAATGTTGATAATTTAACATTGATTTACCATTGTTTCAATGACTGTTTGCTGTCTGGGATACAACTAATTTTTTAAAGGGGTGATGAACCGAGAAATCAAAATTTCCTTGAGCTTTTGATATATAAGAGGTCATTACATTATAAGAATATCCTGTAAGTTTCCTGTGTTTCAGAACTGAAAATGTCCTTGTTAGTCCAATAAAAGCTTTTATTGACACCAAGCCTCAGCAAACGACTCATTTTTCAAAGTGGGGAACTATGACTTCAAAGAGGATAAAAAAAAGCCAGTTCATGACCTCTTTAATCCAACACATTGTATCTACAGCTGTGGTTACTAGAGCTGGCAACCGGAAGCTACAACACTACTGACTTGATTGGTAGATCGGTGTAGGGTGGAGTATCAGACCAAAACACAAAATGTCAACATCAACATCAGTTTAGGGCTGCAACTTCACTTTTTAAAAGACAATATCCTGGCCAGACTACTGTTATCAGTGATACAAGTATTTGAAATGAACATGATTTTTTAATGTCTGGTGACATATCAGGGCCATTTTATGATTATTTGAAATACGTTTCTTACATACAGCTCCGTTAATGCAATCAACTAATCACTTGGCAGTTGCTTCAATGCATTTAGGGGTGTGGTCCTGGTCAAGACAATCTCCGGAACTCCAAACTGATTGTCAGAATGGGAAAGAAAGGTGATTTAAGCAATTTTGAGCATGGCATGGTTGTTGGTGCTAGATGGGCTGGTCTGATTATTTCACAATCTGCTTAGTTAGGGACTGTTCGTTATTTATTTAAGGGGCCACAAGAGGAGATTTGAGATCTGTAGTCAAAAAAGACTTGACCCTCCCCTCGCCAGCAATATTTTTGTCTATGACCCTCCAAAAGGATTGTGAAAAAAGGCATGACCCTCCCCGATAATTTATTGATTACTTACTGATTTGCGCTTGGCAAAGATGTTCAGATAGCCATGATAGACGACTAAACTCCTGCTTTCTCATCTTATAGGGCTGTAACGATAGACCAAACCTACAATTCGGTTCGTATCACGAGTTTTGATTTGATTTTTTTTTAAATCATGTTTTCGGTGCTGATGCAGTAGTGACGCGTCATGCGTGTAACACGCAATTTTGCGCTCAAGTTGACAGGCATTTTGTGCATAGTAAAACATATCTGCAACATTTATCAAGTTCACTGATAATTGTGCATGCATTTATTAATCATTATGATACTAAAATCATAATGAAGTAGTATGCTTCCCTTTCAATAGTCCAAATTCACGGCCATTTTCGTCTTTCTTTTGTGGATTTCATCAGCTCCAGATAGATCGACAAACCGGCACATTTAACCGCACAGCGCACACACCTCACGAATTCAAGCCTATACAGCTCAGATTTACTCACTAACACTCTTCTGGAAACGCAATAAGAATGGAAACTAAAGTTATGGTCGTATCGTGCTACAGCGCACATTATATCAGCTGCAGTTCGGGCGCCTCAGTCCCAATACACTCGACGTACATTCACATCACATGTAAATGCAGCGGTAGAGTTACACACACAGGACAATGCACTTATTCACAATAACAAAAGTTTATTATTTGCTCTTGCTTTAAAGCTTTGCAGGGTAAACATTTCTTTGCCGGTCTGTTCTAATGCACTTTTTTCTGAGCGCGTAGCCTACGAAGCGCGCGCGGACTGAAACAGCGCCACTCGGATTTTTGTTGGGTCAGACCCATCTGACAGCGATGGCCCGGGGGCCAAGACCGAGAGAGCTACATGGAGCTACAAAATATGCACCAAACAAGCCACTTTGAAATTTACCTGTTTTGATGAATACAAAAGTTGGGTGACCCTCCCCTATAGACCAAAAAAAGTTGGATGACCCTCCCCTCATCAAAGAATAAAAAGACATGACCCTCCCCTATTTTCCTCCGGTGGCCCTTTCCATAAATACCGGTCCCTTACTGGGATTTTTACGCACAACCATTTCTAGGGTTTACAAAGAAAGGAGTGAAAAGGGAAAAAAATCCAGTATGCAGCAGTCCTGAGGGCAAAAATGCCTTGTTGATGCCAGAGGTCTGAGGAGAATGGGCCGACTGATTCAAGCTGATAGAAGAGCAACTTTGACTGAAATAACCACTCGTTATAACCGAGGTATGCAGCAAAGCATTTGTGAAGCCTCAAACATACATTTGTGGTCAACTGTGTCAAATGCTTCATGAAAATCTACAAAAATATAAAACTTTCACTATCAATATATACCCATAATCAGTTAAATCTAGGACCAAGTGAAAATTATTACTGTATTGTCTGCCCTTCATGAATCTTAATTGGCAATCATTTATAATTTGTTCTGCAAGGTTAGTCGCATGTTGTCATTATCATGTGACCTAGTAGTGTCAGTTTTGTAGCTATACAGCCATTCATAAATGATAAATCCTCTACCGTGGCATCATGGGATAATAAAATGTCCATTGTCTGTAAACTTCAGAATCTCGCCGGAAGTAGGTCATCCGGGACCTGGGTAGGCTACTTAATTCTTTATTGAACAATATGTCATGTACAAACAACATTGAAACAAAAATATATCTTTACAATATTACTTGGATAAGGTGCAAAAGTGCATAACAGAAAATAAAGTAGAAGGAAAAAAGGGGATCTAGGGTTTACTTTTCAATTCATATTCTTCTATTGTAGCAGTCTTTTTGCATTTTTACTTTTCCTCATTTTTTAGAACATTTGTATAGGAAAGAAACACATTGTGAAATACACAAAAATTATGTTTTACTTTCTTGCCTACTCTTTTACAAGTAGTGAATTCAGGCTTCTATTCTCACATGACCCACTTTTTTCACCTATGGTAGATGCTATAGATGCTATTTCAGGTGTTGCTAAAGATTTGTTTCATTTTATATTTATAGTAATAATTATAATTATTTTTATTATTAGTTTGGTTTGTAGCTTCTTCCAAACATGTATGGCGAACACCATGAATCTAACATGTCATGTAGTTTATTGAAAATTAATCCACCAAAACCCCTTACCTACATTAAAGTAAAAAAAACAAAAAACAAAAAGAAAAAACATGAAAAGTAACTTGGCAAGGAATAACAAAAAGGACAAGAGAGGAATAAACACACCACACTCTTCCCTGTAAATTTTTTTCCGTCAGCTGAGGGACTTTGCAGTTAGTCATTCGAAGACATGCCATTTACAGCAAATTGAATCAGCTTGCCATTAAGTAAGGCACATAACATATCAGACACATCATTGTATGCTTTTGAGTGCAAGAACCAAGACAGAAGTGACTTTTTTATAAATAATTTTAACAAGAGCTAAGGTAGATGCCACAGAAAGACTAACAACACCAAAGAAAAGGAATCCAAAAGTTTAATGATCTCTCAAATAAACGCCCTCTGAATTTTTTCAAATATACACAAACACCAAATATGCCTCGACCTGAATAGATACAGCATTTTTCAAAAAAGTATATGCTCCCTTCTGAGGGAAAAAATGTAGTATTGTTTATTTTGTATGTTTTGAATAATTACAGTCATCTACTGCCAGGAGGAAACCCTCAGGATATCAATGAATCAGACCAGAAAACATCTCAGTGGGAAAAGTCTGTAATTAAATTAAGTCTGCAACTAATCGGACACAGTACCAAACAATACATGATGGGCAGTCATTATATATATATATACTGTATATATATATATACTGTATATATATATATATACTGTATATATATATATATAATGAAGCTAATGTCAGTTAATCAAGGGTTCTTTGTTTGTTACCAAACCATTATGGTATTGCCAACAAGATGTAAAAATGTTTATGTTGTTGGAAGCACTAAATAACATTAATACAACAGAGCGCATTAAGATCAAAGTTTGAAGCAAACAACAGCACTGGACATATTTAATATATCAGACGAGATGAGAGAAAGTGAACATGAAACTTGTGTGTTGGCAAACATGCTAATTTCATGACAAATCAAAACAACCAGTTTCTGAAGTCAAATAATAAGAAACAAAAATTAGAAACATTAATGCGTTACCTTATTAACAATGGCCAAATATTTAAGGGTCAAGTCACATATTATATCATCAGATTGTATTGTCCTTTTTACTTTAAAAACCTGCTTCATATCCATTTTTGTTTGTAACTCTTGTTTTTATAGACTTATTTTAGCCATACTGCTAGAGCCATGGTAACTCAGAAGATTTGTTTTGTAGTGTTAACCCTCTGAGGGTACATGGGTTTGCCTACACACGCCGAAAAGGACAAGCAATGAAAGTCTGTCAGACTGGGTAAATTCACATGGCCCATGCCTTGAGTTCTTCCATGTCATCCTCATCCTCCTCTTCTCTCTTTTTGTGGGCTGGATAAACACAAAGACAGATGGTTATTGAGGGTTTCCACAGGGGAACCTCTCTGCATGTTAGTACCAAAGACTATTAAAATGGTATTCCACTTTTCCTTAACTTACTAAAGTCCAACTTCATATGTAAGTTTTGATTTACTTTTGATTTAAAAGTATTAGTAGTTAACAACCTAAGTTAACATGAACTAAGAATGAACTATACTTCTTTAGCATTTGTTTAGCAACGGTTGTATTTGGTAACATTAGTTAATGCTCTGTGAACTAACATGAACAATGAACAGTTGTATTTTTATTAACTAACATTAACAAAGATTAATACATTTTTTAATAGACCTAAATCACATGAATTTTGGTACTATGTTGTTATGTGATGAACAGCATGAAACGAACCGACAGCTGTTTTTTTGGGTAATGGATTTGAAGGCACACTGGGCAAGGGGACATCCTCTGTGCCACTAATTTCCAGCAGATTCTTGTCCAATTCCTCCTGTTCCAACTCCTCCAATTCAGCCAAGAGCTCATCCTAGAAAAAGAAAGAATCTTATTGTTCATTCAACATCTGTAAAAACTGCATTTGAAGAGAATGTTTGAGCAAAAAGCAATAAGGGATACATCTATGTAAAATGTATTAACAACCATTTCAATAAATGTATTAACAACCATAATCAGAGCGTTAGGTAGAATGGTTAATACATGCACTGTGCAACAAAAATGTCCAGTAGTGAAAACACTTCTATTGCTATTTTATCTATGTTGAACTGAAAAATTACCAAAAGTTAATTTCTAATTTCCTAGGTATCTGCTTCATTTTCCTTTTGCTTTACTGTTAGTAGCACATAACTCAACAAGTTTGTGTTAATTCTGATGATCATGTTCTCCAGCATGATTTAAGATGACCCAAAAAGCATCTTGTGCTTCATAATAAGCAAAACCATCCGAGTCACATGACCAATGTCACAAATGTTCTTAAAATAATGCTGTCATAATGTTTTTTTATCCCTAAAACTTAATAAATAAAACGTTAGGGAGACACTAGAGACCACATAAAAAAACTCACCTCATCAAAGTCTTCTCCAAAACCTACAGGTCTTGAAATGGCATCAGAAATCTCCTGTGCCAACTCCTGCTGGTCTGTGATGTCTTGCATGAGGTCATCCACTTTGTCTAGATCCCTGAAAACATCCAATAACATCAGTATGTGCTGCATTCTGTCCTAAGGAATAAACAGGACATCAACAACAGGTATCTTACATATTTTCATGGGCTGTCTTCATGGCTTTGGCAGCAAAACCCATGTTTTTTAACACTTCTGTGTTTGTATTGGCATTCTCTAATGCTTCTCGCTGGAACTCAATAGTGGAGAGAGTTCCATCTATCTGAGCTAGTTGCTTTTCATATCGCTTCTTTCTTTTCAGGGCCTGTAAAGCAGCTTGAGAAAGAAAAAGGCAGACATGCACACCATAACTTAATGGTAAAAAATATATATAAATACAAATTATATATAGGGTTAATTCAGGCTAATTGGGGCATTTTCCCATTTATCTGAATGGCAAAAAAATATATAAAACTGCCATGCCATGAAAAAAAATTAATAAAATCACTTAGATTCTCACAAATGTAATTAACTTTTTCCAAGGTTATCAATAAAGTTAACATTCAACCATACCCAAACAAGAAATTCCCAGCATGTTGGGATGTTTACAATACACTCGATGTAGTTAACCATGTTCCTTGTTAATGGCTGTTCTTTCACAACATATCACATGACACTAATCAGAAGTAACTAAGCGATATGAAATCCGATTCTTAAGTCAAAACTCTTTTAATCAGTTTCGTGACAGCAGGGACTTTAATGTTCCTATCTACGTTATTCCATATTTATATGGATATGTTCTCCTTCTCGGTTTTATTTTTATAAACCGACTTCATAGTTTCGATTATCACTCAGTTTAGGTCAAGTGACGCATGGGTGTAACTTAGCTACCCAACCATACTGAAATCGACGACAGGTAGGGCGAAAGAAGAGGGTAGCTTTCTTTTTAAAGTTATTTAACACACATGTAAAAACGGGAGGATTCGTTTTAATACATACCCCGTTTGTTTTTCGTGCCGTTTTTCTTTGCTGTTAATAGCTCCGCATCAATTTTTTGCTCTAAATACTCTTGTTTCTTGGTTAACATCTCTTCTGTCTCACGGAGTTTCTGGATTGCTTCTTGTGGATTTGGGCCTTTCCCGCCTTTCCCCCCACCGCCAAACAATTTGCCGAAAACGGACATATTATTTTATATTATCCGAAACTAAGAAATTCCTTTGAGTCTGTTTGTTTCTAGACACAACTGCTAACGTCAATCTCTGTTCCGTGTTGTCCAGTTGTTGATTGTCTTACTTCCGCCTTCAGGCCCTGATGTCGTCATGAAACTCGTCATGGTCAGGCCACCTATCAACGCTACAGCTGCTGTCAACTTGAACAGATATTTTGGAAACTTTTTATTTTTTTATGCGATAACTAATTTAAATATAACTTTGACTGTAGGTTAACTTAGGTTGTTTATTTAATTTTGATAATATATTTTCTATAAAAATACATTTTTTGAGATGTTTTATGATTGTACTTACCTTTAAATTACTATTTGATCAATAAGTTATAAATAAATAGTAATTTAATTTGATTTGATCTGATCGGTTTTAGATAGTAAGTATAGTAATTAGATACACATACATTCTAATGTGTCTGATTATGTTTTATTTTTAGTTTGAATTTTGAGCAGTTTTATGGTTTTCAATGTGTTCTGAACCATTCCATTCATTCCTAAGGGGTCCAAATTGACCCGTGAGAGAAGGATTTGTTACTTTTTTTTAATTTTACCAAAAAACTCAATCCTTAATATTATAATTTGTGTGTGTGTGTGTAATCGTGGTTTGAATGTGGCAAAAGTCCAAGGGACCTTGGACCTCTCTTATGAACACTCGATTTAAAATAAAAAGTAATTGTGGTAATTCCAAAAGTAATTCCAAAAAGTAATTCCAAATTGTGGTCCTCTTTGGTCAAAAATGACCAAAAACTTTTACATTTTGAAATTTTTATTTATTTATTTATTTATTTATTTATTTATTTATTTATTTATTTATTTATTTATTTTATTTTGCTATATCGAAATATGATGACACTTGGTGACTTTTGTTGTATCAGATTTGTGAACAATTTTTTTTTTAAAAAGATGCACTTGGCTCCTTCGCGGTCAAAAATGGAAAAACGAAAAAATAAAACTTTTGGTTAGCCTGGATGCCAGCCCGAACTCCGCCCACAACATTTTCTGGACGGAAAGTTCGGTCTGGATTCGATCCATTGAGGAGTAATAATGATCGGTTCAGAAATCATCGGGCCAATCAAATTGCCAGGGCGGGCTTTATACGATGATGGACAGATTGCAGACTCATATTCTCATTAAAATATGAGTATGACGAAGTAAGGCTAACTTTTGGTGGTACAAACAACAAATCAGAAGCCTGGTAATACCAGACTCTGCTACTTCTTCACTTTGCTTCGTAGACAGAGTCTGGAACAGCATAATAGAGAAGTGTTTTCTCTCTCACTAGGGGGTGCATCTCTGAAGTTTAAAATCATTGGTTAACCGTAAGCCAATCAGATAAGTTTATCAATGACGCATGTTATACGCCGACAGAGCCGCAGCGAACCACAGATATTACGCATCGAACTCAAATCTATGATCGAACTTCCACTGTAAACAGGGAGCGGTGCTTTTGTAAGGGCTGCAAAATGTGTGCCACCAGGAATGAACAATTCACAAAATAGGTTATTTATATGATTTACTGAGCTGTGGCCGCCCCGCAGCGTCGGCGTGCCCTGCTCTCACGAGTCATGACTGATTTAGCTTCCGCCACCCCGCAGCGCCGCAAGGGCGAGCCATAGACAGTATAAGAAATGGACAGAGCAATCTCATTGGAACTCCATTGAGACGATTGAAGCCCATTTTTGGCGATTTTTCAGCACTTCCGTCCCTGACGCGCAGACTCAAACATAGCCTGCCGACGTAGGTGTGACGAGAGCACCCCGTCTGTCATCTAGTGCGGTGGTATGGAAAAATCTGAATCATTCCCTTCCGAAACTCGCAGAGGCGGAGAGTGTGAGTAGGAGGAGCTGTCCATGAGCTAGGAGAATGAGACAATTTTGTTAGGTATTCTGATTAATTATTTTGTCATTTTGCCTCCACGTTTCCCCGATTGCACGCAAGCTTCTCCTCCTGTCCATACGGTAATCTCTTTACTGTGCGACAGAGAGTCGCTTGGGTATGAGGCAATCGTTAGCATACTTTCACTAAAACTGCTTCTACGGGGCCATAACATAAGCTACAAGGTAATGGAGCAATTACCTTAGGAGTCTGGTGAGAAATTATTTGTGCAAACATGAAAGCATTGACGTTTAATGGGGAATATTCCCTTCGAAAATAAAACACAGCCACTGTGTCTTCAGCGGTTCGGATTTAGTGTTCATAATTGTACCCAAGAACTAGGGGTGTCAAAGCGATTAATCGCGATTAATCGCATCCAAAATAAAAGTTTGTGTTTACATAATATTTGTTGGTACACTGTGTATAATTATTTTGTATATATATAAATACACACACATGCATGTATATTTAAGAAAAAAAACTTATTTATATATAAAATATTAATATTTATATATAATATCAATTATATATAAATCTATATACAGAATATACATGGAAATATTTCTTAAATATATATGAGCATGTGTGTGTATTTATATTTATAAATTAATTATACACAGTGCATCCACATATATCATGTAAAGAAAAACTTTTATTTTGGATGTGATTAATCACGATTAATGATTTGACAGCCCTAATTTATATATAATATAAATTACATATAAACCTATATACAGAATATACATGAAAATATTTCTTAAATATATACAAGCATGTGTGTGTATTTATATATCTAAAATAATTATACACAGTGCCTCCACATATATTATGTAAACACAAACTTTTATTTTGGATGCGATTAATCGCGATTAATCGTTTTGACAGCCCTACCAAGAACAGAACACCACAATCGCTTAGACGCCATTCTGCTCCAGTGTATCAACAATGACGGACTATGATGACAGCACGCTCAGGGCTATGTTGAAATGCTGCTGTCAATCAACAATGATGGGAGAGGCGTCCATTTATTGATATTACAAAAACGAACGGTTCAATTTGAGGCAGGGGAAAACATATTCGACAACAATCTCCTCAGGCCATGTCCAAACTAATACGTTTTTGTTTGTTTTTTTTTGGTTTGAAAACGTATATTTTTCTCTCTGGTTTGGCCAGAATTATCCTTAAATTTGTATTAATGTCAAGTCAAGTCACCTTTATTTATATAGCGCATTTTACAATACAGATTGTATCAAAGCAGCTTCACAGTGATAACATGAAAATAATGCAACAATGTAATGTAAAACGCGTTGCAGCTGCAGGCAGACATAGGCAAGGCAACCTAGCATGTCAATTCCTCAAAGTTCCTGCAGCAACTGTAGTAGCTTATCGAGAGAGGCCCTTTGGTGATGGTCCATTGTGTCACACTCTCACCGAAGCAGGCGTGGCCTAGCCCTATAAATATAGCTCAATGGGCTGATATGACTGATTTTTAATCTCTTCAGCGAAGCACAC
Source organism: Cyprinella venusta (assembly GCA_038021265.1). Classification (NCBI taxonomy): domain Eukaryota; kingdom Metazoa; phylum Chordata; class Actinopteri; order Cypriniformes; family Leuciscidae; genus Cyprinella; species Cyprinella venusta. Next base: position 25,501,496 of record CM075872.1, on the reverse strand, counting down.
GCATCGCTGGATCCAGAGTGAAAAGCCGCGCCGTCGAGAAAGCCTTCTGCTGGACAAGCCATTTCAACTTAAGAAGCTGCCGCTTCTGCCATTAATGACGTCGAGATAGCTGCACCTGTAGAGAGGGCCAGCTGATCTATCCTGCTGTCGGACAGTGAGGATTGGGCGAACTCTGTGGACCTCCCTCCTTCTGTCAGCGAGTCGTCAGGGGAACGGGTCAGCATCAAAACTCCAGCTAGCTTTCTTTAATTTATAAGGAAGCTACCATGCTCCCTTCCCTGTGGACATGCATGCGTCACCGGCGAAATGAGGAAAAGAGTGTTTAACCCCGACGAGGCCGGACCAATCTCCATTTCTCAAAGATTTCCCAGCTCCTCTTAGTTTGAGTTGCTGAAAATGACAATATTGCAGCAATGAGCCTGTTGTGTAACACACATGCCTGCAAACATATGCCGAAAAACACTAAACTGTGATGCTAATTGAAGCTAATTTAAGCTTACATTGTTTCCCCCTTGTGGCTCAGAAGTGAAACACAAAGCTCTTCTCGCGGGACTCCCATGTTCGTTCCTGGCTATCTCAGCAGATAGCAATTTAGTCTCGCCATGGCTAGACTTCCTTTTCGCTCGTTCAGTTCCAAGAAAATGCGACTGTTCCAGTGTATTTTGCAATAAACAGCCGGTACTACGGCCCGTTTGCTTGCACGCAACTGCAGTTTCCACGGCAAACCAGAAAAATCATATAGACTACGCAGTTTATTTTCTGGTATTCCAGCCACAGCCGATGGTGTTATGAGTGTTTTTACACACAAACACAGCCTGTCACAGTACAGGGAACACACAAATGAAATCGACGCATGCCAATTGTGTTTTAAAGGTGTGGTTGATTGCTTTTTTTCTTTGCATGATTGTGTTTATGGGTTGCAATATAACATGTATTCGTGGTTTTTCTTTTTTAAAAAGTCTTATTTTTCATAAACTTCACCTTTATCGTCAGCCGCGCTCTCCTCTGTCCCCTGAACGAGCGGTTTACTTCCTGATTCTATGAGAACACTCCCTCAGAAACACGTCGTGGGCTCAGATTGGTTAGTTTGGGCGGGTGTGTTGTGATTGGCTAAACTGTCGCTCACGTTGTCCGGAAGGTTAACGCCTATTACCTTAACGGGGAAACGCCAGCTCCGGTCCAGATGTAAATAATGGTGTCGAACTGCAGTATCAGTTTGAGGCAGAATCAGACCGAGAAAGCCGCGATGAAGCGAGTCAAACAGAACCACACCACACACGGCTCTTACTAAACGTTTCTGAATGATAATTTGCCATATTTTTTAACCATATACACGTTTGTTTTACACAATAGCATGTGACTGCCAACGATAGCAACTGACTGGCTACTAATGTTATACACAAACAGCGTTGGCAAGTTTACGTTCTTGATCAAATCGAAAATAACGTCATAAAGCATATATACATGAAAAATACGTTTAAAACATTAGTACTTATACAAAATTCAGGTCCATAATGTTTGTACCCGTTTGTCGTAGACACAAAATACTAGCATAACTAGTAGCCTAGTGGCTATAAAGACAGCGCTGGCATTTTGAAAAAATAAAACATAAATAAAACACAGGCTAACGTTACGTCTGGAATTATACATGCAAATACATTTAAAATGATTAAGTCTTAGCCTACTTACAGGTTGTGGTCCAACAACTGCTGCCTCTGGTTTTAAGGTTGGATCTGCTTCATTGTTTATTAACAGTTTCTTGCTGCAACTCATGGAGATTCTGGAAGCTGTCTTCCGTAAAATGCGCAGCACAGAGAGCTAGATTACGATCGTCACTTTCAGGAATATAATCAAACATAAATTGTATCCATTGTTGATGAAGTATAGCATCCGTGGGAAGCTTGAAACACAGAAGACCTGACAGCTGCTGAACACAACTCACTCGACGTGCTGCAGAAATATGCACATGCCATTTCCTGCATATTCCGAAGGGAGTGGTTGATGCAAATGTGTGGGTTAGTGACGTACCATAACCCGTTGTAGTCCCAATCGAGTCGTTTTTGTAGGCGTTTACACTTCCTGGTTTTTAAAAGACGATATCTCTGCTTACATTGAACTTTCAGCGCTGCAACTTTGCAGATACTGTTAATGCACCATCAGCAACATTACACACTTTAAAATCAAAAAAATGAAACTGGAATCAACCACCCCTTTAAATGTAGTAACGTAACACCCACGACCCAGTGCCCACAAACACTACACACAGTACACTACATGTAGCATGGTTTCTGACAATGTTAGCATCTGTTAGATTTAATAATAAGGTTAAAATGGTTAAATTTTAGTTTTTTTTCCGCTTTTTTCGTCTTCCGGTCTTCCGTCTTCATCTTACCTTCCAATCATGTATCGTCATATTTACCTCAGAATACCCACAAACTCGTTAGTCGGCTAGAAAAAAATAACTCCAGAGAGGAGCATTTTGCTAAATATATATACACCATATATTATGCATTATAATCTTAACTGGGACCCAGCCAGTTTTGTCCATGGTTTCCATGGTGGCCCCAGATGGGTTTGCCCAGATGAAATGAACACTGCTCAGTGTGCACACTACAGGCTGTTAAATGTAACACTGAATCAGTGTTGGGGTTAATGAGATAATTAAGTGCGATATTACGCACTTACGATATTACGATACACTCACGTACGATATTATTATGCGCATCTACAGTAATCAGTAAAACCGGTTCCTTGATTAGTAGTAAATCACCTTCACATGCTTTCAGATGGAGCGGCATTCACTACAAAGAGCTCTGACAAGCTGAGCCAAATCGCGTTAATATCAAGGACATATCGATAGCGATATTTAATGCGATATGGCTCAGCTTGTCAGTTAACTACGGTTCTTCGTCACGACAATCTCCCGTGTTAAACTACACCTGGGAGTAGGGCTGGGCGATAATATCGCACAATATTGTGTGCGCATCTAATCAGTAAAGCCGGTTCATTGATTAGTAGTAAATTACCTTCACCTGCTTTCAGATGGAGCGGCATTCACTACAAAGAGCCGTAGATCACTGACAAGCTGAGCCAAATTGCGTTAATATCGAGGACATATCGATAGCGATATTTAATGCGATATGGCTCAACTGGTCAGTTAATTACGGCTCTTCGTCACGACAAAATCTCCCGTGTTAAATTAACACACCTGGGGGTGTATATAAGTCCACACTCAAGAGTGTTAAAGTTAATGAGATAATTATGTGATTAAATGAGTGATGATTGAGCATTATTGAAGACACCTAAAGCAGAATCACAAGGAAAAAAATCTAAAATTTTAAGCCACCGTTGTGGAGATGAGTGTTTGCTTTAGTTGGGCTTCTTGACCCTTATATTAAAAAATTTATATTTAATTTGCTATTGCATCTGAGTTAATTCTGTCAGATGAACAAAGATAAACAATTATAAAATGATGTTGGTTACGTAATGACTTTCATCATTTAAAATTTATGTCTGTGATTTAATTTGTTGGTTACTGTATAAATGAGATTCTGCAAAAACATCCAGAATGTTAAATATAATGTAATTTCTCAAAAGTTGTTTTTTTTTTTTTTTAAATCTTTCTTTAAGGCACACACATGTCATGGTGCAATATAACACAGGAAGCAATAGCGAGTGAACAGTAATTTATTAAACTCAGTCCAATGCAGTAAGCCAGAGACACGGTGACGCAGGGACTTCGATGGTCAACTCGATGAAGTGAAGACAGACGGTGAAATCCACAAGACACACGAAGAACAGTCACTCAAAGCACGATCGAAACTTCACGGAAGACGAGACGATCAGGAATACAGGAACCAGGAACCAAGACACGAACACACCAACCCCGAACAACGATCTGACAAAGATGAGAGAACAGTGGTGAGTATATATGCGTGGTGGTGATCGACTGCAGCTGGTGATGATGATGATGAGCAGCTGGAGGGGATCAGGTAATGCCACACAGACACGGCCCTCACACACGTGCATTCATACAACAACATAAACACGAGACTAGAAGGAAACAGAGGAACTGTCCACCGTGACAGTACCCTTCTCCCTAAGAACGCCTCCTGGCGTTCCCAGACTCCCTTACCTGTCGATTGTAATCATCGATAAGAGAATGATCCAATATGTCTCTAGCAGGAACCCAACTTCTCTCCTCCGGACCGTAACCTTCCCAGTCCACCAAGTACTGGAATCCGCGTCCCCTCCGTCTAGAATCCAGAATACGATTGACCGAATAGGATGGTTCCCCATCTACGAGTCGCGGCGGTGGGGGAACCGGGGCTGGCGGATTAATACGAGCATAAAACACGGGTTTGACTTTGGAAACATGGAACACGGGATGAATTCTCTTGTACGCAAGAGGAAGTTTGAGGCGGACTACCACCGGACTAACGATCTTGGTGACAGGAAACGGGCCAATAAATTTCGGAGCAAGTTTATTCGAGACGGACCGGAGAGGAATGTTCTTAGTAGAAAGCCACACTTTGGAGCCGACGACGTATACGGGAGGCTTCCGCCAGTGGCGATCGGCTTTGGCCTTGGTGCGAGCTCCCACTTGGAGTAAAGTCTCACGGGCTCTAGTCCAAGTGCGAAGGCACCTCTGGATGAAGGCGTGGGCTGAGGGGACCGCGACTTCAGATTCCAGACTGGGAAAAATTGGTGGCTGGTAACCTACGCTACACTCAAACGGAGATAGACCCGTAGATGACACTGGTAACGTATTGTGGGCGTACTCCACCATAGACAGTTGCTGACTCCAAGAGGAGGGGTTCTTGGAAACCATACACCGCAACGTTCTCTCCAAATCTTGGTTGGCTCTCTCAGTTTGACCATTGCTCTGGGGATGAAACCCAGAGGATAGGCTAACAGTCGCCCCCAGTAATTTACAAAATTCTCGCCAAAATTTGGACACAAACTGGGGACCCCTGTCGGAAACCACGTCCTTAGGGAGGCCATGTAACCGAAAGACGTGATCAACGACCGTTACCGCTGTCTCCTTAGCTGAAGGTAATTTGGGTAAGGGGATGAAATGTGCTGCCTTCGAGAATCGGTCCACCACAGTTAAAATCACTGTGTTACCTTGAGAGGGTGGGAGGGCGGTGATGAAATCTAGAGCGATATGGGACCAGGGTCTCGAAGGCACCGGCAGCGGTTGAAGTAACCCATCTGAAGATCGATTGGAAGACTTACCAATGGCACAAAGTGAGCAAGCCAAAACAAAATCGTGAATGTCGCGAGCCATACATGGCCACCAAAACCTCTGTCGGACTGAAAACCCAGTGCGTGTGACTCCTGGGTGACAAGCAATGTTGGAACTGTGGCCCCACTGGATAACGTCGGACCGCAATCCCTCCGGCACGAACAAACGGTTCGGTGGGCAACCGGGCGGAGGCGTTACCCCTTCTAAGGCTCTCTTAACCTTCGTTTCGATCTCCCATGTGAGTGTTGAAACGAATACAGTTTCGGGTAAAATACACTCGGGATTAGACGGGAGTAGTAATAGGATTCACCTTATGTCAAAAAGATGATTTATTGACAGGTGCCACGCCCCTCCCCGCCCCCTCCCCGCCCCTTTCCCACCCCTTTCCCTCTCCTTTCCCACGCCCCTTTTGGCATAGGATGAAAGGCATCAAATGGGTTTGACAGTTAGTTTTATGACCTATTGACCTCATAGTGTTGATAATGTCATTTTTGATTAGTTGTTTTTAATTGTAAAGATAAGATCAAAAGGCATCAAATGGGTTTGATAGTTAGTTTTATGACCTATTGCCCTCATAGTGTTGATAATGTAATTTTTTAATGGTTGTTTTTAACTGTAAAGATAAGTTTAAAGGAATCAAATTGGATTTGACAGTTAAGGCCATTGCACACTGAGTCCGAAATTCGCATCCGAAATTTTCGTACGTTAAAAAAAAAATTCGACCTCACGTTATGTCAATCACGCTTACACACCGCCTCCGAAACTTTCGTCCGTCATAAAATTAATCGGATCGGGTTCGATTTTCTGCGTTTTTCGCATCCAGAGGCAGCATTTTGAGAGGTCTTTTGACAATTCAGGGCCGGGGGGAGCTCGTCCTCAAATCATTGCACATATGCGCCGTGCTTTCAGTTTCGGTTTTCAAATCGATCAAGTGTTTATGTTCTCTTGTCTATATTGGGTTATGAAATTAATAAACCTCCCCTTTTAATCAGATTGAAATTGAGGATCGAATAAGGTGTGATTGAGCAGCCAATTCGATAACTAATGTATTATTTGGGCACAATATATACACAATATATACACAGCCTACACAGCTGTTCTGTCTGACCAGCGCTTCCACCGGGGCGCGCGCGATTTGAAAACCGAAACTGAAAGCACGGCGCATATGTGCAATGATTTGAGGACGAGCTCCCCCCGGCCCTGAATTGTCAAAAGACCTCTCAAAATGCTGGCTCTGGATGCGAAAAACGCAGAAAATCTAACCCGATCCGATTAATTTTATGACGGACGAAAGTTTCGGAGGCGGTGTGTAAGCGTGATTGACATAACGTGAGGTCGAATTTTTTTTTTAACGTACGAAAATTTCGGATGCGAATTTCGGACTCAGTGTGCAATGGCCTTAACACGGACATTTTACATAGTTTGTCAGTATCTAGCCGGCTGTCTTTCCGCTCTTTTTCTCTTGCTACCAGAAGACAGTCTCCCGCGAATTTTCGGAACGTTTTGATTATATTTCGTGAAGATAATGGACAAAGAGTGTTTTGACATCATGAAAGTAAATTTTTTCATCGTAGATTTTTTTCTGTTTCCGGGTTGGATGTATACGCGTCCAAATCTAACTTTATATTGCCTTAATCACTGTCTTGTTGGCTTAAACACAGCACCGTTTTGAAACATGTCAGTAATTCCTAGCGACTGTTAGCTAGGTTTAAAATATGTAATACACAGCAGGATTAGTTGTAACACAGTGTTCCAACTGCTGCCACAATGATAATCAAATGAAAACGGAGCCACACAACTTTTCAGGTTTGAGTATACATTTAACTTTGTTGGACTTTCACAAACAATGTTGTAATTTAAAATGTTTAAAATTTAGTGCACTATGAATGATAACTTATTTATTTATTAAAATATGGCCTGTTTTTGTATTATTATTAATGTTATTATTATTAATAATAATAATTGTACATGCAGCTGCCACACACAAATCTAATTTAATTGCAATTACAATATTTATATATGTTTATTTTATTTATTATTATTTATTGCAAAACCGTGCAGCCCTTTTCTACGTCTCTAGCTATGATATTGATCCATAACAAAAGGATGATTGGATGAGGGATGGATGTATGGATATCTACCCATACAGATGCACAAACAATATCAAACTATAAAAATAAAATAGTACTGAATTATGTCTGTTACACACAAGTGTTACAACTAACCCCTCTGTCTGTTACAATTAACCCCGCATATGGGGTAAGTTGTAACATTTGCACTTCTGTCACTTTCAGTGCAACTGTACAAAAATGGTAGGTCCTAGAAAAAACTTTAAGTGTTCATTTGTAGCAGAGATGTGTATGTTGCTTGTGTAAAAAAAGTATTAATCTAACCTAATCATTTTTTAATTAATTGAGCCAAAACCAAAATGCGTTACTTTGTGCCCCGCTCTCCCCTATATATATTCTTAGGTCCTCACCGTGATGTTGCACTTCATGAAATATAGTTTATGTAGTATAGCCTAAGAATATTCTATAAGAATATTAAGTGGCACATAAATTAAGACCAGTTATTTACAATAAAGCCTTATAAAATCATTTCCATTTCCTTTGTTTATTATTTTAATAGTTTTTTCTTGGTTTTGATAGTAAATAAAATCTAATCAGTAATTTTACATGCAGATTAATGCACGTATAGATTAATGCACGTGTGTGTGTGTGTGTGTGTGTGTGTGTGTGTGTGTGTGTGTGTGTGTGTGTGTGTTTACATGCATAGTGGGCGGCCCATGTGGGCCGGTCTGGATGAAGTGTCCAGGGCTGATTTTTTGTCCCAGTCCAGCCCTGAATGGCAATATTCACATTACTTTCAGTTTATTGCTCGAAAGCACAAAAATATTTGAGTGAAATGTAGGCTATAGTAAACCCTAAGATTATTATTTGTGACATTAGAACAAAATATGTGGATATAAAAACATGTATAGGCTAAAGAACTAAATGAACAATCTCTATTTTCTAATTTCACTAAACATTTCATTAAGTTTCGTGGACATTTTATAAAACATGGATCTTAGGCTCATTTTGTAAACATAAATAACTGATTTAGATGTGCAAACTGGGTGCCGTTGCGGAGATGTAGGCTCCATGTTCGGTGCAGGTTCGGCTTCTTGCTGTTCATCCTCGGATGCGGCATCGCGTGCGCTGTTTGCCGCGCGCACCTTTCCGCTCGTTCGGACCAGTCAAGTAAAAACAAGGCTCGAAAGTCTTGGATAACACAAAACGAAATGAACAGGATTGTTGCAGGGTTCATTGTAGAAGACATGCTTCCCCTGTCGACCATTAATCCCCCAGGTTTAGAAAAATACATTTTAAATTAGGATTAAGAATTTTATGGGATAAAGTGACCTTTATTTTATTATTTTTCATTGACATCTTTTATTTTTTTTTAAATTATTATTATTACCATGAGTCGACTAAAAAGCTGGTTTTGTTCTCAGGAGAAGAGTTTTATTCTCCCAGCCTGTTTTGAAACTTCTGTGTTAAACACCATTTTAAAATTTTGAATTTTGAACCCCATTTTGTTTGTGAATTTTACAGTGCGGCATATTTATTTGTCCAGACAGGGATATTGTTCTTTCATGTCATTTTGTATACATTTTTACAATAAAGTGATGATAGGGCAAAAACTAAATGATGTTTGTCCATGTAGGCTACACGGTAAATTAAGAAACAGGAAATTAAAGTAATAAGTAGTGAAGTTACTTTTCCAAGTAACTAGTAAAGTAATCTCATTACAATTTACAGAAGTAACTAGTAATTAATTACTTTTTTGAGTAACAACCCCAACACTGTATAAGACTATACCAATATTGGAACTATGGCCATTTTATTCCTTTTTTTAAATTTAAGAATTATGTTTAAGTTTAAAAACAGACAGAATGGTTTAGTCAAAAGAGAAAAAAATCATTCATAGTGCTATACTGCCCTCTTGTGTTCAAAATTAGGTAGAACTATTGGATCAATATCCACACGGTAATACCGTAGGATTGGGGCCTTAAAAAGCGCTAATTTAAAAAGTGAAAGTAACGGACGTGCACACAAGACCAGGCTTGGGAGGGTTACTTTAAAAATGTATTCCGATACAGTTACAAATTATTTCATAAAAAAGGGTCCCACTTTATATTAAATGGCTTTAAGTACTATATACTTTTTCAAAAAGTAACTACAATCTGATTACTACTTTTTTTGATGTATGTTACGACCCCCGAATTAGTCCAGGGGTTCGGGAGTCCAACATTTTAAGTGACATTATAGAGGAACCTACATAAACCATGGGTTGTACAAAAGAGAACTACACAACCAAAGTTACTGTGCAAAAAACGCCAAAACCTTTATTCAACAAATAAGGTCAGTGGCAAAAGTGAAAATAATTTAATCTATACGAATATAGATTAACATAAATATAAAAAGGACATTGATACAGAATTTCTGTAAGGTGGATCAAGTTAATGGGAAGAAAAGATAGACGTGGACGGCGCCAAAGAAAAGAAAATAACAAAACCAAATGAAGTCTAGCTGTTAATTAACCTCTAATCCTAACTAAGAAAATAAAGAAGAAAATAAAAGTCTTCAGCGTCCAGGACGCCCTATCTAGTCTCCACTAACTAACAGAAACCAAAATACAAGGTGTGGCGCTCGCCCCTACCCTAGTGTACTAAACAAAAAGCGAAACCCCCTGCGTGTGGCAGTGTATGTCACGTGACATGCTTTCTGTCTATCTCTTCTCCATCCTAGTAACCTCAGGCGTGCTGCGAAGCAGGTCACATAAAGTCAGAGAGAGTCAAGCACAGGGAGAGTTCACTCATACTCTTAGCATCACAGAGAGTGAACGAGAACCATAACCTTAACAGGGTATACAAATAAGCAGCGTAACAGAGACAGAGCAGCGTGGGTTGAGACACTCAGCGAGCCGAGAGCTTCTGTGGAGACGTCTGGCGTGCACTTTTATTCCCCAGGTGGCCTGTTCCCATTGGCGGCGGCGAGATGAGGTGACGTCAGCGCCAACGATGATTGACAGGTCACTTGGCCAATCACGGGTACCTACCAAAGTGAAAGTAACCGAGAGAGAAAGAGAGCAGGGAAACAACACAAGACCGCACGCGATACGGGAACGTAACATCCCCCTCCATAAGAACAAACTTATAATGATGAAATGATTAGTTTGTTACAATCAGGACAATCCTTCAAAAAAAAAAAAAAACAACAAAAAAAAAAAAACAACGACAACAAAACAGAAAAAAAAACAAGTAGGCCCAGGATACATATTTTTTTATTATTATACATACCTAAACCTCACCCAGTCAAGAATTAAGCACACCTAGAAAGGGCATCGGCTACAACATTTTCTGTTCCTTTCTTGTGACGAATTTCCAAATTATAATTTTGCACAATCAGAGACCAGCGCATGAGTCGCTGATTCTGGTTGTACATGCGGGAAAGAAACACTAACGGATTGTGGTCCGTATAGACGACAACCGGGAGAGGACTAGAGCCGATGTAAACCTCAAAGTATTGCAATGCCAACAATAATGCCAGAGCCTCCTTCTCAATGGTCGAATAATTACACTGATGTTTATTAAATTTTCGAGAGAAATAACACACAGGATGTTCAATGTGGTCTTTATCCTCTTGAAGGAGTACTGCACCAGCACCTACAGCACTTGCATCAACCTCAAGTTTGAAAGGCAAAGCAAAATCCGGAGCGGCCAAGACAGGAGTACTACACAGTAAAGCTTTTACACTATCAAACGAGTGTTGGCACTCAGGTGACCAGACGAAAGCTTTAGATGGACTCAGTAAACTCGTGAGTGGATGCACCACGCTAGAAAAGTTTCGACAGAAACTCCGATAATATCCTGCCATTCCCAAAAACCGGCGTAACTCCCGTCTGGTTGTGGGAATGGAGAATTCATTGATCGCAGAAACTTTAGCGGCTACAGGTCGAACCTGCCCCTGACCAACCTCCTTACCAAGATACGTCACCGTTGCTCGGGCAAATTCGCATTTGGCTAGATTCAGGGTTAACGTAGCTTTTTCCAGTCGATCAAAGACAGTGTGCAGCAAGGATAGATGTTCTGACCATTCTGACGAGTATACCACCAAATCATCCAAGTACGCATTACAATTTGGCACACCAGCCAACACTAAGTTCACCAACCTTTGAAAGGTTGCGGGTGCGTTCCGCAAACCGAACGCCATAACTTTGTACTCCATAAGGTGATCAGGTGTCACGAATGCGGAGATTTGAGATGCACGACTAGTTAAAGGCACCTGCCAATAGCCTTTTAGTAGATCTAATTTAGTAACGAAGCGTGCAGAACCAAGGTTATCGATGCAATCCTCCATCCGAGGAAGAGGATAACAATCTGGCGTCGTAACCGCATTCACCTTCCGATAATCCGTGCAAAAACGGAAAGTTCCATCTGATTTAGGAACGAGTACACACGGAGAGCTCCACGGACTGTAGCTAGGAACAGCTAAACCATTAGCGGTTAGATATTCAACTTCTTCTCTCATGATCGCTCGCTTGAACGCATTTACCCTGTACGCATGTTGTTTGATAGGGGGAGAATCGTTGACATCTATATCATGTTGTAACACCGAAGTTCTAGAAGGCGTATCACTGAAAAGAGAAGGATATTTTTCAATTAACTGGATAACATCCTGTCTCTGATCTTCGGATAGATGCGCTAAATAAGAGGGCAACTTCTTCAGCAATTCTGAGTTTCTCAGTCTAGTACACTGTTGTGGTGCATTACGCAGCACGAGACCATCTTCATCAGCCCCTGTTTCTACTGAAGATGAAACATCAACGGCTACGGCCACAGACGAAGCCACAGGTACAGGTTTTTCCTCAGTTTTCTCCGAAGATCCCTCCCTGCAATGATATGCTTTCAACATATTAATATGACAGACCCGTGTCTTGCGTGTCCTATCAGGAGTAGAAACTACATAGTCTGTCTCACTCAATTTCTTTTCCAACACATAGGGACCTGAGAAACGGGCAGACAAAGCTGATCCTGAAGTGGGCAGTAATACAAGCACTTGGTCACCGGCATTAAAAGAACGAGGAACGGCCTTGATGTCATATCGACGCTTCATATCTTTTTGTGCGGCTGTTAGTGACTCATTTGCCTGTGCCCACGCGTTATGCAAACGCTCTCTGAAACGACTGACATAATTCAGCACATTGGTCTTAGGACTTACATCAATTCCTAATAAGTTCTCTTTTAGGAGTTTAAGTGGACCCCTAACATTATGTCCAAAGACAAGCTCCGCGGGACTGAATCCGAGCGACTCCTGGACAGTCTCACGAACAGCAAACAGCATCAAAGGAACTCCCTCATCCCAATCTTTCCCAGTATCCTTGCAGTATTTCCCCAACATTGACTTAAGCGTCTGATGGAATCGCTCAAGTGAACCCTGACTCTCTGGATGGTATGCGCTCGCCACGCGATGAGTAATGGAAAGTGATTGCAAGACCTGATTAAAAATCTTAGACATGAAATTCGTTCCCTGATCTGTTTGTATGATTTTCGGTAACCCAAACGTAGCGAAAAACTTAATCAGTGCTTTGATGACAGCAGAAGCAGTAATTTTTCGAAGTGGGATGGCCTCAGGAAATCGAGTAGCTGTGCACATTATCGTTAACAGGAATAAATTACCCGACTTTGATTTAGGTAACGGTCCAACACAATCAATAATTACATGTTCAAAGGGTTCTCCAATAACAGGTATAGGACAGAGCGGAGCAGGGGGAATTACCTGATTGGGTTTCCCCATGCACTGGCAGGTATCACAAGTGCGACAGAAACGCACAACATCCCGCTTTAACCCAGGCCAAAAGAAATGTTTCAGAATCCTGTTATAAGTCTTCGTGATACCCAGATGACCTGACAGCACATGATCATGCGCCAAACACAACACGTGCTGACGATAACAAGATGGAATGACAATCTGACACACTACATTCCATTCACCATCTTTGTCTGAATTTGGACACCATTTACGCATCAACAAATTATCTTCCACAAAATAGATTACCTTCTCCTGACTGATCTGGTCGGGAGATACTACAGAGGCAAAACATTTGGCTAAAGATTCATCCTCCTTTTGTGCAGCAATAATCCGTTCGCGGGACATAGGCACACTCAAAGTACTATAGTCTAACCTCAAAATGTCCGCATTACTGTGTCCTTTAGAAAAGCTGGTCTCTTCCGACGGTAACACATTTTCAGCAGATACGGGAACCATAAACGATTCGGATAAGTCAACGACATCACCCACTCTCTTTGCCTGAGCGCGCGTCAAAACGCACGCAGGAAAGGTATCAGGATAACTCACTGACAACTCATCACAGGAAACAAAGTTAGGCTGATCCATAACTTCCAACACAGGCATCACTTTACCCCCGGCCAAATCATTACCCAGAATAAAAGAAACACCTTTTATGGGCAGAGAAGGACGTACTCCAACCGTCACAAAACCAGTTACAAGGTCACTTTTTAAATGAACGCGATGTAACGGTGCTTTTACGAAACCCATTTCGATTCCCTGAACTAAGATACTCGAGCCACAAAATGACTGTTCAGACAAAGGCAGAGTATCTCCTACCATAAATGAGTGTGCGGCGCCAGTGTCACGCAACATCTGAATCTCACGTTGATCTTCAGGTTTACCAGTCAATGAAATTAACCCCTTAAGCACAAACGGACTATAACCCGAATCAACACAGCCCAACCCAGCAGTATCATCAGTATTCTCCATCACAGAATTAACAAACCCCACACTTTTAGACGGTTGCTGCTGCTGCTGCTTACGCTTCAGCGTCAAACAATCTGCAATTACATGCCCCTGCTTGTGACAATAAAAACATTCCCTTACCTCTTTAAGACGTGGGGAAGGAGATTTCGCATGAGACGGCTGAGGATGAGTAGACTGAACCGAAGAATTTTTCTCAGGACGAGCTGAACTGAACACCGTTTTGTGCGTAAGCACGAATTCATCTGCCAGCACAGCTGCTTGCGACAAAGAATTTACTTTTTGTTCGTTCAGGTATATCACAACTCGTTCTGGCAAACACTTTTTAAATTCTTCTAACAAAAGCAATTCTCGTAACGAATTAAAATCTGTCACTTTACTCGCGTTACACCACTTATCAAAAAGATTCCCTTTTTCACGAGCAAATTCAACAAAAGTCTGACTGGCAAGTTTCTGATGATTTCTAAATCGCTGCCTATAGGCTTCGGGAACCAATTCATATGCACGGAGAATAGCAGACTTCACCGTATCATATTGCAAGCTTTCCTCTAACGACAATGTTGAGCAAACTTCCTGAGCCTTACCAACCAATTTGCACTGAAGCAAAAGGGACCACACATCTTTGGGCCAACGGAGGGAGGATGCGATACGCTCAAATGCGCTAAAATACGTATCCACCTCCGTTTCCCTAAATGGAGGCACTAAAGCAATGTGTTTGCTAACGTCGAAGGTTGGAGAATGATCGCTCGGGGATCCCGCCACAGAAGCTTCCACACTGGGTGCCCGCTCAGCCGACCCAGAGGCCACCTTCAGTGCCTCCAGCTCCAGCTGTCGCAGCTTCACCTCCTTCTCAGCTTCGACCTCGAGCCTGTGCATTTCGAGCTTCAGGTCCAACTCAGCCTGACGCGCCTGGGCCCTTTCCTGCGCTTCATACTGCAAACGAGCCAGACGGACTCTCAAGCGTCCGTTCCCAGACCCAACAGAAGCAGGGGAGGACGGATCAAAAGGCGGCAAGACGGCCTTAGTCTCCGCCCCGACATCAACCTCGGCACCTGTCTCGCTCTGCTCTCCGTCCGATACCCCCCCAATAGAAACCCGCGCGCCAGCACCAAGTGGCCTTGTCTCTCTAGGATTTACACCAGGTCTCGGAAAAATGTTGATTTCTACCAACCGTTCAAATATAGCATTCTTTATCTCTTTCTTTAAAGCTTGCCTCGCTATAATAATTTTGTAGTGGTCCGCAATCTTCAGCAAATCATCTTTTCGACACTGATCAAACTGCTCTAAGGAAGGATGCTCAACAAACGTCTGCAGATTAAAAGCCATCACGACTAATGTTACGAACCAGACTACGGGCAAAAAAAAATCCCACGCATCAAGCTACCCTGAAAAAAATATATAATACGAAGTCCTGAATCAAATCACTTTGCCCCTAATACAACCATAGTCCATATATATTCCTCTCAATGTCTGATGATGGGTGTTAAACATCCCGGATGAGCCCCCAATTGTTACGACCCCCGAATTAGTCCAGGGGTTCGGGAGTCCAACATTTTAAGTGACATTATAGAGGAACCTACATAAACCATGGGTTGTACAAAAGAGAACTACACAACCAAAGTTACTGTGCAAAAAACGCCAAAACCTTTATTCAACAAATAAGGTCAGTGGCAAAAGTGAAAATAATTTAATCTATACGAATATAGATTAACATAAATATAAAAAGGACATTGATACAGAATTTCTGTAAGGTGGATCAAGTTAATGGGAAGAAAAGATAGACGTGGACGGCGCCAAAGAAAAGAAAATAACAAAACCAAATGAAGTCTAGCTGTTAATTAACCTCTAATCCTAACTAAGAAAATAAAGAAGAAAATAAAAGTCTTCAGCGTCCAGGACGCCCTATCTAGTCTCCACTAACTAACAGAAACCAAAATACAAGGTGTGGCGCTCGCCCCTACCCTATAGTGTACTAAACAAAAAGCGAAACCCCCTGCGTGTGGCAGTGTATGTCACGTGACATGCTTTCTGTCTATCTCTTCTCCATCCTAGTAACCTCAGGCGTGCTGCGAAGCAGGTCACATAAAGTCAGAGAGAGTCAAGCACAGGGAGAGTTCACTCATACTCTTAGCATCACAGAGAGTGAACGAGAACCATAACCTTAACAGGGTATACAAATAAGCAGCGTAACAGAGACAGAGCAGCGTGGGTTGAGACACTCAGCGAGCCGAGAGCTTCTGTGGAGACGTCTGGCGTGCACTTTTATTCCCCAGGTGGCCTGTTCCCATTGGCGGCGGCGAGATGAGGTGACGTCAGCGCCAACGATGATTGACAGGTCACTTGGCCAATCACGGGTACCTACCAAAGTGAAAGTAACCGAGAGAGAAAGAGAGCAGGGAAACAACACAAGACCGCACGCGATACGGGAACGTAACAATGTAACTCACTGGATTTTTTTATCCTGATTACATAATGCCGTTACATGTATTCTGTTGCTCCCACAAGACATTAGTCTGAATATTTTCCTGTATGAACAAAATGGAGTTTCCATTGTTCGCACAGAAACACACATTCGATCGCGCCTCTCTCTTGACTGTGTGTGCGTGTCATGTGTTCTAGGCTGTGTGCATCCACTTCTGAAGCTGCTCAGAAAATAATAAAATGCCATGCGGAGGACTAACGCAAAATGTGTGAGAAAATCCATTTGATTGTAGTTTAAGTGAGAAATAATTTCAGTGCTCTGGTCAATAGCTGTAGAGTGAAAACTGGTGAATGCAGTATACAGCTTTCACAGAAAGAGAATGATGTGAGCACGTACGATTAGCAGTGAGTCCTGTGTGTGGACAAACTAGCTCAATAAGAGTAACAAAATACATGTGAAAAAAATCACATCATAATGTTTTAAAGAAGAGTGGTTTGATTAAAGTGGTGTAAATATACCCGATCCGGCAAAGATGGCAGTATCGGAGCTGATACCGATCCTGAGTATCGGATCGGCGCATCCCTAAATACTATAATGTAAACACAGTACAGATATAGACCTGGATGTACACCTGACCTTTCAGAAGGTTGCTCACGCAGACTTTGTGGTTAAAATGTGCCCCCAATGTGCACTTTTGCAGAGCCTTCACTGATGCAAGCTCTTCAGCACACTTCTTTTTGACAGTCAAAGCGGGGGTTATGTTTTTGCACGTCATGTAGAATAACCCTAAAAGCACCAAGGTGGCGGTGCCACCGGCTTTATATATATATATATATATATATATAAATATAGCTGCGAGCAGCGATTGCGGGCCAAAGCCGGCGGTACCGCCATCCCGGTGCCTTTAGGTAACTAAAGGCACCGGGGTTGCGGTGCCACCGGCTTGGGCCCGCAATCGCTGCTCGCAGCTATATATATATATTTTTTTTTTCTAACGACTATCCGGGCACTTTTGGGGCCCTTAACATGCTCAAAAACTCTTGAAACTTTGCACACGGGTCAGAACCCGCGGCCATCAGAGCCGGGCTGAAGCTGGTACCCGGGCGCGGCAGGGCGGCTCGTCAGCGCCCCCTGGAACAGGGTCTGAACACTTTGTCCATAAATCAAACACGCTTGCATGTAATAATATGAAACTCGGTACACATGTCAATCTCATCGTTTCATATATTCATCGCACTTTTACTTTTTACCCCAGCCCAACAGGAAGTCAGATATTTACGGTTGTTTTTAAAACGCTTGCAATGGAATTTAATGTACTCCTCCTAGAGCATTCATCCGCATGGAACGAAACTCGGTCAGCCTGAAGTCAAGACATAGACGATCAAAAATTGCGAGGGGATTTTTGATATCTCGAACGGTTTGGCTGTGGCGAGGAAACAAAATTATGGTGAGAAACGTGAAACAGGAAGTGTGTCCTAACTTCAGCATACATTAACCGATCTTGATGAAACTTCAGGAGTGTGTTCGCCGTAAGAGGACGATCACATGGATGTGACTATTGTGTGTCAAAGTTATAGTGCCACCAACTGGCAGCAGGAAGCGTGTCACTTTCAAAATGCTTTGAAATCACCCTCTTATTTTAACCCGATTTGCTTCAAACTTCATCTGTATAATGTAAACATACGGCAGATGTAGACCTGTGAATGGATTCTTAATATCTTTGAAACTGTTGCCATGGTGACGCATCAAACTTTACCATTCTTTTAGGATGCTTTTGAGACCCTTAGCATGCTTCAAATTGCATGAAACTCCTCAGACACATCACATTTATTAGCCAGTAGACATGTGCAAAGTTTCAGAAACGGGCGTGGTGAGGGCTCAGTAGCGCCACCTTTTGACAAAAGTTGGGTTGTTAGTTTTATCTACAGTTACAAAAATCAGTATGTATATTGTACTCCTCGAGCCGGACAACTTTCTAATTGACACTCTTTAACTAGGACCCACAGAAAGTAAGATATGTTTGTTTGAATCTGGTCATGCTCCCTTTGAGCCTACATCTCTGTCTCTCTGGCCCTGTCCCAAATGGCACACTCCGGACTTGTGGACTTCCTCAGAGTCCACACTTTGGTGACGTCATGCAGTGCAGACCTATAGGGCCCTTAGCGCGAGTCCGCGAGGGTGCATTGAGAGGTATTTTTGGGACAGACTCGATCGTCACGCCGGAAACAGGAACTCGGTCCTCACGCCTGTGAAAGCCCTAACCCTCTCCATACGGAGCTGAATAAACTTAAAGATCATCTCATCAGTCCCTTTATTAGAAAAATATAATGTTTATTTTTTTAATGACACAAACATATCATTAAAAAAATTCCATTCTTTAGCATCGAAAACAGGATTTATTTTATTTTCCAAAATCGTATCCATGTGAACTAAACAGCCTGCTTTTACAGTTCAATTGTATATGCCACCTGGGCATTAGAGTAGATGTCATGGTTATGTAAATGATAAATACAGAACATAATAATAGCCTACATAATATTCAATTTAACACAAAATGAAGACGAGTTTAAGAAAAATGAATAGGTTTCAAAATGTATACTATGTTATATGACGGTTCTATTATGTAATGAATCATAATGCAATCGTATATTCAACAGCTATTATTACGTTTGAGATACAACCACTGGTTGATAATATGTTTGTATAAACTGTAAGTAACAACTTGTAAAATGTACGCCTATGTCATAAAAAAACATAATTAAACTCTTAAATATTCTCTTCTCAGTCATGTTTACAGTCCGTGAGTGAAATCTCCTCCCATCTGTTGTCTGATTGGCCTTTCGCAAGGATTCCTGGGTAGTTGAAGTGCGCGGAGCCTGCATCTATGCGGGCTTCGCGGAAGACCGCTTCAAGGGTACAAAGGGGGCGCTGCTGAGCACACTTCAGAGCGTTAAAATGCCAAATGGGACACCCTACGGACTCGTGGACTCGGCGAGCACGCGCAATCGAAGTCCACGAGACCGCAAGTCCGCGTGAAGTGCGCGATTTGGGACAGGGCCTCTCTGTGTGTGTGTTAGTAGGGGGAGGGGCTTAACTTAACCATTTCAGTGCTGTGTGTTTTTTTCTGCTGTGTAATTTCTTAATACATTTCTTAAGCCTGGTATGTTTTAAATAAGTTTTTTATTTTAATTTTTTTAAGTGAAGGCATAATATAACCAGTTAAATTGTAGTGCATTGACAATAGTTTTATATAATTAGTTTATTAATTAAATTAACTTGGTCCATAAACTTGGTCCAGCCATAGATATCATATAGAGACTAGATACCCTATTGGCCTCTGAAAAACGAGAAATCCGGCCGCCATCTTGAACCGGTCGTACTCTTGTCTCGTTGCGTGGCAGCAGATAGGATGCCAGAGCACTGTGGAGCATTTTTCTGTTCTAATCGCCGGACCGCCGAAAATAGTGCTTTTCACAAGTAAGTCTTAACATTACCGTACTATTGGTTGTATTTTGTGAATAGAATATTACCATATAATGGAGAAGGAGCGAGGATATTTGCTATTACTGTACTGAAATCGTTGTGAAATGCTGTTTACTGCATCAGCCGGTGTTCACCCGGCATGAAGAGGTGGGGTAACTGTTAAAGTAATAATTACGAGCTTCTAGGTTATCAGATAAGCATTCAACTGGCCTGTTCGGTTATTTGTGTTTGCGCACATCAGGAAGCAACGTTATATAGGCTACACACATGACAGTGATGGGCAAATTGAGTTACCCTTCTAACTTCTAGTTTTATTGATAACCTATATCTTATCACATACGATTTGGCTATTGATATAACAGAAGTCCTGTGGTAAAATTACATTAATTTACTTCAGCCTAAAGTTAATCCGTAAAGGGCTTTAATCTAGACATGTTCCCCTCCCAAATCCACATATAATAAAAAGGTATAGGCTTAATGTTGTACGAATTTAGAAATTACTGATGCAAACACGTTGAAAAGCTTCTTCTCAATTTTTATTACAAGTGGCTGCGTTCGGTGGATTCGGTGGCTGCGTTCTGTGTGTTTGAAAGTGTGTGTGTGTGTGTGTGCGTGTGTGTGAGTGAGAGAGAGAGTGTGTGTGTGTGTTCGTGTGTCTGTTCGTAGGCTATGTGCGTGTGTATGTCCGTGTGTCAATCATAAATTGTTTCTTCAATTTATTAAAATATCTTACTTTACTGCTGTTGCTTCTTTATTATTTTTTATAGTGTGTGATTTATAAAATACATGATATCCTTCATCACATATATTGTGTTTGGGACTTTTATCTTATTTCAGAATATTATATTATTGTTAAACCTACAATGTATATTAAAATACGCCGAACCATGTGTCCTATATTATAGCTACATGAATGACCTTTGCAGCAAAAAAATCCGCGTGAAAATCAGTTCAGTATTCAGTGAGATATGATTAATTTAATGCGCTGACAGCTCATTTCACCTGCCATTCAGATTACACTGAGCGGAGCGGATGACCGGTTTAAGATGGCGGCTCCAATTCTCGTCCGTGCCAATAGGCAGTAGCGGTCGATAGGGCGTCTACCTATATGATGTCTATGGGTCCAGCTGCGAGACTGACAGGTCTGACTGTCTGACACTGGCCAATCGGAATCAAGAGCGGAGAAGCGGCCGCTCCCATAGGCAGTATAGTATCTCCCCACCCTGTGGAGGCATTCCGCCGGTCTCGTGAAGTTTCTCGCCGGTCTCGTCTCTGAGACCCCTACACCTGGTATTAAAATGCGATCTGTATCCAGATAAGTTATCCGGATAATAAAAAAAGAAATATCAATGCAAGGTATTACGTTGTGATCGGATTGTGATCGATTTGCCTGACCATCTGGAGGTAGTCTGGCTCGCATTGTGTTCGGATCTTTACGTGTAAACGCAATCTGGTTGTTGATATCACACATGTATATTTTACTCCTCCCAAAAATGCTAAAAAATAAACGAGTGAGAGCGTTTACAGGCTGTTATAGTCAGACATGACGGCGCTACTGCGACACGCATCACCACCGCAGATAAGCAGCAGCTGAGCGTCAAACCAACGTGCAAACATCGCAAATAAAAGTGAAAGTAAGTCAGAGACGCTTAATCATCTACACAATCATCTTCAAGTAAAGAAAGAAATGATCTCTTGACTCTTACAAGGGCTGTTGCCACTCTCTCTTATTGATGTCTATTGATGAAATTAGCTGATGATCAATAAAATGCATGCTAATATCTGTAATAAACAACCGACAAAATTACTGTATGATGGTGTAAATAAAGAATCAGTCCAGCATCGCCATGTCAGTGTGTATTGATTCATCATTGTCTCTTCATAGTTTGCAAGAGACATTTAATAAACTGAGCGTATTTGATAAACTGAGCGTAGCCTATTCATCTGTCAATATAACCTCATTCTTTTTAATGATCAGAAGAACGCGTATCGACTACCGTTACAGTACAATATGTCCTAACTACACACGACGCCGCGACACGCGATAAAAGGTATCTTTTCCATGTAAATCAGAGTTTTTGTCCTAACCAGACGCGACGGCGACATGCGAAGTTTCTAATTTAGAAACGGTTCCTATTTCTGCGATGTCGCGGCTGACAGAATGAAGAAATTACACTGGTTATGAGTACACATTATTTATTTTTAGTTAAAAATAGGTCACTGTGCCACAAGCCATAACGGATAATTTACCTCAGATTTTGAAAGCATTATAGTGTTCAAAATGAATTATGCAAACATACGACTGTATTTCATAACAACGACAATAACTTGAGGCAGATGCCACCAAATGTGTTAAAATAAATGAATTATTTGCTGGACTTAAGTGAAAAGGATAGCCATTTAATGACCATAGCACATAGTTGATGTGAAAAAAGGAGTATTTTGCATATAAATATGCACATAAATACATATTTTTTCAATTTGTCTCCCTGAAAGTGCCTGGCAGAAGCCTATACTGTCTGTGTCATAAATGTGAACATAATATTATCTACTGTCTGTGTCATAAATGTGAACATAATATTGTAACAGAATATTCTTATGCTATATTATATAAACTATATTTCATGAGGTGAAACATCACTGCCAGGAGCTACAGAATATATATTTCTGTAGGTCCTCACCGTGATGTTGCACTTCATGAAATATATGTAGTATAGCCTAAGAATATTCTATTAAAATATTAAGTGGCACATAAATTCAGACCAGTTATTTACAATAAAGCCTTATAAAATCATTTCCATTCCCTTTGTTTATTATTTTAATAGTTTTTTCTTGGTTTTGATAGTAAATAAAATCTAATCAGTAATTTTACATGCAGATTAATGCACGTATAGATTAATGCACGTGTGTGTGTGTTTGCATAGTGGGCCGGTCTGGATGAAGTGTCCAGGGCTGATTTTTTGTCCCAGTCCAGCCCTGAATGGCAATATTCACATTACTTTCAGTTTATTGCTCGAAAGTACAAAAATATTTGAGTGAAATGTAGGCTATAGTAAACCCTAAGATTATTATTTGTGACATTAGAACAAAATATGTGGATATAAAAACATGTATATAGGCTAAAGAACTAAATGAACGATCTCTATTTTCTAATTTCACGACGTCCACACAAGACCAGGCTTGGGAGGGTTACTTTAAAAAATGTATTCCGATACAGTTACAAATTATTTCATAAAAAAGGGTCCCACTTTATATTAATTGGCTTTAAGTACTTTATACTTTTTCAAAAAGTAACTACAATCTGATTACTTTTTTGATGTAACTCACTGTAATAATATACAGTTACTGGATTTTTGTTTCCTGATTACATAATGCTGTTACATGTATTCTGTTGCTCCCACAAGACATTAGTCTGAATATTTTCCTGTATGAACAAAATGGAGTTTCCATTGTTCACACACAAACACACACAGAGTTCGATCGCGCCTCTCTCGTGACTGTGTGTGCGTGTCATGTGTTCTAGGCTGTGTGCATGCACTTCTGAAGCTGCTCAGAAAATAATAAAATGCCATGCAGAGGACTAATGCAAAATGTGTGGGAAAATCCATTTGATTGTAGTTTAAGTGAGAAATAATTTCAGTGCTCTGGTCAATAGCTGTAGAGTGAAAACTGTGAATGCAGTATACAGCTTTCACAGAAAGAGAATGATGTGAGCACGTACGATTGGCAGTGAATCTTTTATGCGGACAAAATAGCTCAATAAGAGTAACAAAATACATGTGGAAAAAATCACATCGTAATGTTTTAAAGAAGAGTGGTTTGATTAAAGTGGTGTAAATATACCCGATCCGGCAAAGATGGCAGTATCGGAGCTGATAACGATCCTGAGTATCGGATCGGCGCATCCCTACATACTATAATGTAAACACAGTACAGATGTAGACCTTGATGTAAACCTGACCTTTCAGAAGGTTGCTCATGCATACTTTGTGGTTAAAATGTGCCCTCGATCCGCACTTTTGCAGAGCCTTCACTGCTGCAAGCTCTTCAGCACACTTCTTTTTGACAGTCAAAGCGGGGGTTACGTTTTTGCACGTCATGTAGAATAACCCTAAAAGCACCAAGGGTGCGGTGCCACCGGCTTTATATATATATATATATATATACATAAATATAGCTGCGAGCAGCGATTGCGGGCCAAAGCCGGCGGTACCGCCATCCCGGTGCCTTTAGGTAACTAAAGGCACCGGGGTTGCGGTGCCACCGGCTTGGGCCCGCAATCGCTGCTCGCAGCTATATATATATATATATATATTTTTTTTATAACGACTATCCGGGCACTTTTGGGTCCCTTAACATGCTCAAAAACTCTTGAAACTTTGCACACAGGTCAGAACCCGCGGCCATCAGAGCCGGGCTGAAGCTGGTACCCGGGCGTGGCAGGGCGGCTCGTCAGCGCCCCCTGGAACAGGGTCTGAACACTTTGTCCATAAATCAAACACGCTTGCATGTAATAATATGAAACTCGGTACACATGTCGATCTCATCGTTTCATATATTCATCGCACTTTTACTTTTTACCCCAGCCCAACAGGAAGTCAGATATTTACGGTTGTTTTTAAAATGCTTGCAATGGAATTTAATGTACTCCTCCTAGAGCATTCATCCGCATGGAACGAAACTCGGTCAGCCTGAAGTCAAGACATAGACGATCAAAAATTGCGAGGGGATTTTTGATATCTCGAACGGTTTGGCTGTGGCGAGGAAACAAAATTATGGTGAGAAACGTGAAACAGGAAGTGTGTCCTAACTTCAGCATACATTAACTGATCTTGATGAAACTTCAGGAGTGTGTTCGCCGTAAGAGGACGATCACATGGATGTGACTATTGTGTGTCAAAGTTATAGCGCCACCAACTGGCAGCAGGAAGTGTGTCACTTTCAAAATGCTTTGAAATCACCCTCTTATTTTGACCCGATTTGCTTCAAACTTCATCTGTATAATGTAAACATACGGCAGATGTAGACCTGTGAATGGATTCTTAATATCTTTGAAACTGTTGCCGTGGTGACGCATCAAACTTTACCATTCTTTTAGGATGCTTTTGAGACCCTTAGCATGCTTCAAATTGCATGAAACTCCTCAGACACATCACATTTATTAGCCAGTAGACATGTGCAAAGTTTCAGAAACGGGCGTGGTGAGGGCTCAGTAGCGCCACCTTTTGACAAAAGTTGGGTTGTTAGTTTTATCTACAGTTACAAAAATCAGTATGTATATTGTACTCCTCGAGCCGGACAACTTTCTAATTGACACTCTTTAACTAGGACCCACAGAAAGTAAGATATGTTTGTTTGAATCTGGTCATGCTCCCTTTGAGCCTACATCTCTGTCTCTCTCTGTGTGTGTGTTAGTAGGGGGAGGGGCTTAACTTAACCATTTCAGTGCTGTGTGTTTTTTTCTGCTGTGTAATTTCTTAATACATTTCTTAAGCCTGGTATGTTTTAAATAAGTTTTTATTTTAATTTTTATAAGTGAAGGCATAATATAACCAGTTAAATTGTAGTGCATTGACAATAGTTTTATATAATTAGTTTATTAATTAAATTAACTTGGTCCATAAACTTGGTCCAGCTGCGAGACTGACAGGTCTGACTGTCTGACACTGGCCAATCGGAATCAAGAGCGGAGAAGCGGCCGCTCCCATAGGCAGTATAGTATCTCCCCGCCCTGTGGAGGCATTCCGCTGGTCTCGTGAAGTTTCTCGCCGGTCTCGTCTCTGAGACCCCTACACCTGGTATTAAAATGCGATCTGTATCCAGATAAGTTATCCGGATAATAAAAAAGAAATATCAATGCAAGGTATTATGTTGTGATCGGATTGTGATCGATTTGCCTGACCATCTGGAGGTAGTCTGGCTCGCATTGTGTTCGGATCTTTACGCGTAAACGCAATCTGGTTGTTGATATCACACATGTATATTTTACTCCTCCCAAAAATGCTAAAAAATAAACGAGTGAGAGCGTTTACAGGCTGTTATAGTCAGACATGACGGCGCTACTGCGACACGCATCACCACCGCAGATAAGCAGCAGCTGGGCGTCAAACCAACGTGCAAACATCGCAAATAAAAGTGAAAGTAAGTCAGAGACGCTTAATCATCTACACAATCATCTTCAAGTAAAGAAAGAAATGATCTCTTGACTCTTACAAGGGCTGTTGCCACTCTCTCTTATTGATGTCTATTGATGAAATTAGCTGATGATCAATAAAATGCATGCTAATATCTGTAATAAACAACCGACAAAATTACTGTATGATGGTGTAAATAAAGAATCAGTCCAGCATCGCCATGTCAGTGTGTATTGATTCATCATTGTCTCTTCATAGTTTGCAAGAGACATTTAATAAACTGAGCGTATTTGATAAACTGAGCGTAGCCTATTCATCTGTCAATATAACCTCATTCTTTTTAATGATCAGAAGAACGCGTATCGACTACCGTTACAGTACGTCCTAACTACACACGACGCCGCGACATGCGATAAAAGGTATCTTTTCCATGTAAATCAGAGTTTTTGTCCTAACCAGACGCGACGGCGACATGCGATCGTTTCTAATTTAGAAACGGTTCCTATTTCTGCGATGTCGCGGCTGACAGAATGAAGAAATTACACTGGTTATGAGTACACATTATTTATTTTTAGTTAAAAATAGGTCACTGTGCCACAAGCCATAACGGATAATTTACCTCAGATTTTGAAAGCATGTAATATTATAGTGTTCAAAATGAATTCTATGCAAACATACGACTGTATTTCATAACAACGACAATAACTTGAGGCAGATGCCACCAAATGTGTTAAAATAAATGAATTATTTGCTGGACTTAAGTGAAAAGGATAGCCATTTAACACTAGAACTCCCAAGGCGGTCATTTTGACCGTTTTTAAAATTTACAGTGTAATAACTTTGTTAAAATAAAATCAATGTGGCTGTAGGACTCTGACTTTTCCTAAATATGTGTATATTTTATTCTGGCACTGTTATTTTATTACAATCACAAAACACAAAACAGTTGCGTCCTATTTCTACCTAGAATGGCCATGGCGGTCATTTTGACCGCACGCATTATAAATATCATAAGTCCGCTATATTTCCCGCGATCAACACGCACATATTGTAGAAGTGCACAAATGAGCAAGTTTCGCGTCCATCACGCAACTGGCAAGCGAATTTCGCTCCGACAACATGAAATCTAAAGCCACTCAACTGGTGCGAGAGTCGGGTTGGCGGTCCGGGACGAAGATGAAGGCAGTGCCAAGTAAGGAGAAACTGCAAAAATTAAATCAAGGAGTCATGTGCCAAATGTCACAAAGTAGTGTGAGGGACTGAAGCTGCACGCGAAGCGGTGTTTTCCTATGTGTGTGTGCGTAACGTCAGTGAATGAAGCGGGGGGTTTCCACCGTTCAAATGAGCCCACATCTTTATTATCATCTATCGTAACATTGCAGATCTATTTATTTTTAGATTTCACATTGATTGTATTTGTATAACAGGGCTGTAGGCTACTGTATGAAGCTTTGACGTTTCCTAGATTTTTTGCATGTTCATTCACGTGGAGAGTGCGGTGAAAAAATATTTTTGACGCAAAACTTTCCTCGGCAGCACCTGTCGGGGAAATATTTTTGTATTGGCTTTATAATATGATATAATATTTTGCTTGTTTTAAGGGCGATGGCATTATAACATGACAACAGGAATTATAAGTGTCACTGGAAAACTTAAAGAGAAAGGTTCAAATGCAGATATGACATGACGAAAATGACGTTCAGTACAGCCAAATGAACGTTAAAGTTTGAACGGTCAGAATGACCGCTATGGTCGTTGTAGTAGTTATGGAATTCCGGTAGTTATAGTGTTAATGACCATAGCACATAGTTGATGTGAAAAAAGGAGTATTTTGCATATAAATATGCACATAAATACATATTTTTTCAATTTGTCTCCCTGAAAGTGCCTGGCAGAAGCCTATACTGTCTGTGTCATAAATGTGAACATAATATTATCTACTGTCTGTGTCATAAATGTGAACATAATATTGTAACAGAATATTCTTATGCTATATTATATAAACTATATTTCATGAGGTGAAACATCACTGCCAGGAGCTACAGAATATATATTTCTGTAGGTCCTCACCGTGATGTTGCACTTCATGAAATATATGTAGTATAGCCTAAGAATATTCTATTAAAATATTAAGTGGCACATAAATTCAGACCAGTTATTTACAATAAAGCCTTATAAAATCATTTCCATTCCCTTTGTTTATTATTTTAATAGTTTTTTCTTGGTTTTGATAGTAAATAAAATCTAATCAGTAATTTTACATGCAGATTAATGCACGTATAGATTAATGCACGTGTGTGTGTGTTTGCATAGTGGGCCGGTCTGGATGAAGTGTCCAGGGCTGATTTTTTGTCCCAGTCCAGCCCTGAATGGCAATATTCACATTACTTTCAGTTTATTGCTCGAAAGTACAAAAATATTTGAGTGAAATGTAGGCTATAGTAAACCCTAAGATTATTATTTGTGACATTAGAACAAAATATGTGGATATAAAAACATGTATATAGGCTAAAGAACTAAATGAACGATCTCTATTTTCTAATTTCACGACGTCCACACAAGACCAGGCTTGGGAGGGTTACTTTAAAAAATGTATTCCGATACAGTTACAAATTATTTCATAAAAAAGGGTCCCACTTTATATTAATTGGCTTTAAGTACTTTATACTTTTTCAAAAAGTAACTACAATCTGATTACTTTTTTTGATGTAACTCACTGTAATAATATACAGTAACTGGATTTTTGTTTCCTGATTACATAATGCTGTTACATGTATTCTGTTGCTCCCACAAGACATTAGTCTGAATATTTTCCTGTATGAACAAAATGGAGTTTCCATTGTTCACACACAAACACACACAGAGTTCGATCGCGCCTCTCTCGTGACTGTGTGTGCGTGTCATGTGTTCTAGGCTGTGTGCATGCACTTCTGAAGCTGCTCAGAAAATAATAAAATACCATGCAGAGGACTAATGCAAAATGTGTGGGAAAATCCATTTGATTGTAGTTTAAGTGAGAAATAATTTCAGTGCTCTGGTCAATAGCTGTAGAGTGAAAACTGGTGAATGCAGTATACAGCTTTCACAGAAAGAGAATGATGTGAGCACGTACGATTGGCAGTGAATCTTTTATGCGGACAAAATAGCTCAATAAGAGTAACAAAATACATGTGGAAAAAATCACATCGTAATGTTTTAAAGAAGAGTGGTTTGATTAAAGTGGTGTAAATATACCCGATCCGGCAAAGATGGCAGTATCGGAGCTGATAACGATCCTGAGTATCGGATCGGCGCATCCCTACATACTATAATGTAAACACAGTACAGATGTAGACCTTGATGTACACCTGACCTTTCAGAAGGTTGCTCATGCATACTTTGTGGTTAAAATGTGCCCTCGATCCGCACTTTTGCAGAGCCTTCACTGCTGCAAGCTCTTCAGCATACTTCTTTTTGACAGTCAAAGCGGGGGTTACGTTTTTGCACGTCATGTAGAATAACCCTAAAAGCACCAAGGGTGCGGTGCCACCGGCTTTATATATATATATATATATATATATATATATATATATATATATATATATATATATATATATCAGAGTTTCCGCTAGAAAAAAATGGTGCCGGTCAAAGTGACCGGCAGAGGTTTAGTTTAACGGACATTTTGATGATAAGCCGGTCAAATACCGTCTCTTAATTAGTCAAGTTGAGGAAAACTGGAGGCAGGTTATGTAACTTAAAAAAAGACATAATCAGGCCGTATAGAATGCAATATGTTTATTAGCATAACTTTCAAATAGAAAAGATGAAAACATGAACGTCCGTACAATACCTGAATAGTAGCCTAGTTTTTACTCAAGCGAACTTAATTATATACTGTAGTAGCGTCTCATGGTAACATTTAAATTGGCCACCATGAAATGACTCCTTGTCAAATTAATTGGAACAAACAAATGACTAGGCCTATAACACTGTCTTGCGTAATTTTAGGCTTTTTACGATGTTTTGCAGTGCTGAAATGTACAGCTGCCGACTTAAAATCAAAACTTCGCAGTGTCTCTCCACAACTTGCAATGCGCATATGCCGCGTAACCTTGTTCTCGACTTCGCTGCTTTCATCTTGATCTGATTCTGCAGCGAGAACCCTCTCTTCAGTGAGAACCCTCAACTTTAGTCACGTCCCTGCCTGACTAAAGTTGCTTGCATTGTATTCAGCATCCCCAAGCGAGTCTGCGAGCGCAGAGAGGGTTTTCTCCGCTGCTGCCTTGCTTTCAAGAAACCACCGCATGTGTCTGAAGCCTCAGACATTGTCCAAACTCGTGTTCTTGAAGGTGAACTCAAGAGAACTGTAGGCTAGATAAGGAAAGCAATTCTTTTTCTTTCTTTTTTTAAGTTTGAGACAATTTAAATTGTCATCCACGTGCTCTCTGCGCAAAAAAAATCAGTTAGATATGGCGTCTGGTGGCCTTAATAGTTAATTTAGCCTACCATTACCAAAATGTATTTAATTTAACACGTTGATGTTGATGTGATTTTTATTTATATAATAAATAAAAATTCTTTATTTAAAAATTTGCCCATTGATTCGTTTAATTTTACAGTTTTTTTTTTGTGTGTCTACAGATGATATAAGCCAATTTAAATTTTAATATTGCGCGCTGCGCAAAAATAGGCTTATCAAAATCTGGCCTAACAATTAATAGGCTATTTTTAAACATTTATGTAGACCTATGTATATATTTTTTATAATTTTGTTCGTATTTTTATTTTAGTTATATTATTAGGCCCATTTATTCGTTTAATTTTACAGCAGTTTGTATGTACAACGGTTATAAGCCTATTTACATTTTTATCGTGTGCGATGGGCAAAAGTTCAGTTATCAAAATGCTGGCCTATAATTTACTTTTAAAACTTTTATGTGTATTTTTGTTTATATAATTTTATTCATATTATTAGGCCCATTTATTCGTTTAATTTTACTGGACTTTTTGTGTATGCTTCCTGTTCTTGCTAGTCCTTATTTGTAATTTGAAATGAAACATTTCTGTTTGGAAAATGTTGTTGTTGGTCTTTAGTTCTTTGTAAGGTAAGGCTGTGGTCTAACCTAAAAGTGAAATAAAAATACATGCAGATTTCTTTCGTTTTTTGGAGCGAGCGGGGGCGATTTGAGTGGAGCGCGAAGCAAACTGCGTTGAGCGCTGAACTGGGAGCCTTTATGAACATTCTGTGAAGCAGCGCCGGGAACAGTGATTTGATTATTGAATATTATACGAGGTTGAACTGTCCGTGTGACAGAGCGGGCATAAAATGGACACGAGCGCGAGTAATAACGTGGAGCGTTATTAACCAATTGATCCAAATATAAGGCGCTCCGGGCCATATGTGCCGTCTAACAACATTCAAACGGTAGAGCCTGTTCCTTTATAACATAGCCAAATGTCGGTGTATTTTTGCTTAATAGATTTTAGGCTTATTCTCTAGTTCAGATTGTGGCAGGGGGCGGGATTATTAGGCAATTTTAATCGGACAATTTGACCGGAGAGATTTTATTTTGTCGGACATTTAATTTTTTTCCCGGCCAATGTCCGGTAATTACCGGACAACGGAAACCCTGATATATATATATATATATATATAAATATAGCTGCGAGCAGCGATTGCTGGCCAAAGCCGGCGGTACCGCCATCCCGGTGCCTTTAGGTAACTAAAGGCACCGGGGTTGCGGTGCCACCGGCTTGGGCCCGCAATCGCTGCTCGCAGCTATATTTATATATATATATATATATATATTTAGGGCCCAAGCCCTGAAAGGGCGAAGGCCCTATTGTTTTCCTTAGGATTATTAGGGCCCAAGCCCTGAAAGGGCGAAGGCCCTATTGTTTTCCTTAGGATTATTATTATTTTTTTTTTTTTTTTTTTTTTCTAACGACTATCCGGGCACTTTTGGGGCCCTTAACATGCTCAAAAACTCTTGAAACTTTGCACACGGGTCAGAACCCGCGGCCATCAGAGCCGGGCTGAAGCTGGTACCCGGGCGTGGCAGGGCGGCTCGTCAGCGCCCCCTGGAACAGGGTCTGAACACTTTGTCCATAAATCAAACACGCTTGCATGTAATAATATGAAACTCGGTACACATGTCGATCTCATCGTTTCATATATTCATCGCACTTTTACTTTTTACCCCAGCCCAACAGGAAGTCAGATATTTACGTTTTTTTTTAAAATGCTTGCAATGGAATTTAATGTACTCCTCCTAGAGCATTCATCCGCATGGAACGAAACTCGGTCAGCCTGAAGTCAAGACATAGACGATCAAAAATTGCGAGGGGATTTTTGATATCTCGAACGGTTTGGCTGTGGTGAGGAAACAAAATTATGGTGAGAAACGTGAAACAGGAAGTGTGTCCTAACTTCAGCATACATTAACTGATCTTGATGAAACTTCAGGAGTGTGTTCGCCGTAAGAGGACGATCACATGGATGTGACTATTGTGTGTCAAAGTTATAGCGCCACCAACTGGCAGCAGGAAGTGTGTCACTTTCAAAATGCTTTGAAATCACCCTCTTATTTTAACCCGATTTGCTTCAAACTTCATCTGTATAATGTAAACATACGGCAGATGTAGACCTGTGAATGGATTCTTAATATCTTTGAAACTGTTGCCGTGGTGACGCATCAAACTTTACCATTCTTTTAGGATGCTTTTGAGACCCTTAGCATGCTTCAAATTGCATGAAACTCCTCAGACACATCACATTTATTAGCCAGTAGACATGTGCAAAGTTTCAGAAACGGGCGTGGTGAGGGCTCAGTAGCGCCACCTTTTGACAAAAGTTGGGTTGTTAGTTTTATCTACAGTTACAAAAATCAGTATGTATATTGTACTCCTCGAGCCGGACAACTTTCTAATTGACACTCTTTAACTAGGACCCACAGAAAGTAAGATATGTTTGTTTGAATCTGGTCATGCTCCCTTTGAGCCTACATCTCTGTCTCTCTCTGTGTGTGTGTTAGTAGGGGGAGGGGCTTAACTTAACCATTTCAGTGCTGTGTGTTTTTTTCTGCTGTGTAATTTCTTAATACATTTCTTAAGCCTGGTATGTTTTAAATAAGTTTTTATTTTAATTTTTATAAGTGAAAGCATAATATAACCAGTTAAATTGTAGTGCATTGACAATAGTTTTATATAATTAGTTTATTAATTAAATTAACTTGGTCCATAAACTTGGTCCAGCTGCGAGACTGACAGGTCTGACTGTCTGACACTGGCCAATCGGAATCAAGAGCGGAGAAGCGGCCGCTCCCATAGGCAGTAATAGTATCTCCCCGCCCTGTGGAGGCATTCCGCAGGTCTCGTGAAGTTTCTCGCCGGTCTCGTCTCTGAGACCCCTACACCTGGTATTAAAATGCGATCTGTATCCAGATAAGTTATCCGGATAATAAAAAAGAAATATCAATGCAAGGTATTACGTTGTGATCGGATTGTGATCGATTTGCCTGACCATCTGGAGGTAGTCTGGCTCGCATTGTGTTCGGATCTTTACGTGTAAACGCAATCTGGTTGTTGATATCACACATGTATATTTTACTCCTCCCAAAAATGCTAAAAAATAAACGAGTGAGAGCGTTTACAGGCTGTTATAGTCAGACATGACAGCGCTACTGCGACACGCATCACCACCGCAGATAAGCAGCAGCTGAGCGTCAAACCAACGTGCAAACATCGCAAATAAAAGTGAAAGTAAGTCAGAGACGCTTAATCATCTACACAATCATCTTCAAGTAAAGAAAGAAATGATCTCTTGACTCTTACAAGGGCTGTTGCCACTCTCTCTTATTGATGTCTATTGATGAAATTAGCTGATGATCAATAAAATGCATGCTAATATCTGTAATAAACAACCGACAAAATTACTGTATGATGGTGTAAATAAAGAATCAGTCCAGCATCGCCATGTCAGTGTGTATTGATTCATCATTGTCTCTTCATAGTTTGCAAGAGACATTTAATAAACTGAGCGTATTTGATAAACTGAGCGTAGCCTATTCATCTGTCAATATAACCTCATTCTTTTTAATGATCAGAAGAACGCGTATCGACTACCGTTACAGTACAATATGTCCTAACTACACACGACGCCGCGACACGCGATAAAAGGTATCTTTTCCATGTAAATCAGAGTTTTTGTCCTAACCAGACGCGACGGCGACATGCGAAGTTTTTTCTAATTTAGAAACGGTTCCTATTTCTGCGATGTCGCGGCTGACACAGAATGAAGAAATTACACTGGTTATGAGTAGCCTACACATTATTTATTTTTAGTTAAAAATAGGTCACTGTGCCACAAGCCATAACGGATAATTTACCTCAGATTTTGAAAGCATGTAATATTATAGTGTTCAAAATGAATTCTATGCAAACATACGACTGTATTTCATAACAACGACAATAACTTGAGGCAGATGCCACCAAATGTGTTAAAATAAATGAATTATTTGCTGGACTTAAGTGAAAAGGATAGCCATTTAACACCAGAACTCCCAAGGCGGTCATTTTGACCGTTTTTAAAATTTACAGTGTAATAACTTTGTTAAAATAAAATCAATGTGGCTGTAGGACTCTGACTTTTCCTAAATATGTGTATATTTTATTCTGGCACTGTTATTTTATTACAATCACAAAACACAAAACAGTTGCGTCCTATTTCTACCTAGAATGGCCATGGCGGTCATTTTGACCGCACGCATTATAAATATCATAAGTCCGCTATATTTCCCGCGATCAACACGCACATATTGTAGAAGTGCACAAATGAGCAAGTTTCGCGTCCATCACGCAACTGGCAAGCGAATTTCGCTCCGACAACATGAAATCAAAAGCCACTCAACTGGTGCGAGAGTCGGGTAGGCGGTCCGGGACGAAGATGATGAAGGCAGTGCCAAGTAAGGAGAAACTGCAAAAATTAAATCAAGGAGTCATGTGCCAAATGTCACAAAGTAGTGTGAGGGACTGAAGCTGCACGCGAAGCGGTGTTTTCCTATGTGTGTGTGCGTAACGTCAGTGAATGAAGCGGGGGTTTCCCACCGTTCAAATGAGCCCACATCTTTGTTATCATCTATCTTAACATTGTATATCTATTTATTTTTAGATTTCACATTGATTGTATTTGTATAACAGGGCTGTAGGCTACTGTATGAAGCTTTGACGTTTCCTAGATTTTTTGCATGTCTATTCACGTGGAGAGTGCGGTGAAAAAATATTTTTGACGCAAAACTTTCCTCGGCAGCACCTGTCGGGAAATATTTTTGT
The DNA here is from genome assembly GCA_038021265.1 of Cyprinella venusta. NCBI lineage: Eukaryota > Metazoa > Chordata > Actinopteri > Cypriniformes > Leuciscidae > Cyprinella > Cyprinella venusta. The sequence continues at coordinate 25,466,081 of CM075872.1, read as the reverse complement.
ATTGGCTTTATATTATGATATAATATTTTGCTTGTTTTAAGGGCGATGGCATTATAACATGACAACAGGAATTATAAGTGTCACTGGAAAACTTAAAGAGAAAGGTTCAAATGCAGATATGACATGACGAAAATGACGTTCAGTACAGCCAAATGAACGTTAAAGTTTGAACGGTCAGAATGACCGCTATGGTCGTTGTAGTAGTTATGGAATTCCGGTAGTTCTAGTGTTAATGACCATAGCACATAGTTGATGTGAAAAAAGGAGTATTTTGCATATAAATATGCACATAAATACATATTTTTTAAATTTGTCTCCCTGAAAGTGCCTGGCAGAAGCCTATACTGTCTGTGTCATAAATGTGAACATAATATTATCTACTGTCTGTGTCATAAATGTGAACATAATATTGTAACAGAATATTCTTATGCTATATTATATAAACTATATTTCATGAGGTGAAACATCACTGCAGGAGCTACAGAATATATATTTCTGTAGGTCCTCACCGTGATGTTGCACTTCATGAAATATATGTAGCCTAAGAATATTCTATTAAAATATTAAGTGGCACATAAATTCAGACCAGTTATTTACAATAAAGCCTTATAAAATCATTTCCATTCCCTTTGTTTATTATTTTAATAGTTTTTTCTTGGTTTTGATAGTAAATAAAATCTAATCAGTAATTTTACATGCAGATTAATGCACATATAGATTAATGCACGTGTGTGTGTGTTTGTATAGTGGGCCGGTCTGGATGAAGTGTCCAGGGCTGATTTTTTGTCCCAGTCCAGCCCTGAATGGCAATATTCACATTACTTTCAGTTAATTGCTCGAAAGTACAAAAATATTTGAGTGAAATGTAGGCTATAGTAAACCCTAAGATTATTATTTGTGACATTAGAACAAAATATGTGGATATAAAAACATGTATATAGGCTAAAGAACTAAATGAACGATCTCTATTTTCTAATTTCACGACGTCCACACAAGACCAGGCTTGGGAGGGTTACTTTAAAAAATGTATTCCGATACGGTTACAAATTATTTAATAAAAAAGGGTCCCACTTTATATTAATTGGCTTTAAGTACTTTATACTTTTTCAAAAAGTAACTACAATCTGATTACTTTTTTTGATGTAACTCACTGTAATAATATACAGTTACTGGATTTTTGTTTCCTGATTACATAATGCTGTTACATGTATTCTGTTGCTCCCACAAGACATTAGTCTGAATATTTTCCTGTATGAACAAAATGGAGTTTCCATTGTTCACACACAAACACACACAGAGTTCGATCGCGCCTCTCTCGTGACTGTGTGTGCGTGTCATGTGTTCTAGGCTGTGTGCATGCACTTCTGAAGCTGCTCAGAAAATAATAAAATGCCATGCAGAGGACTAATGCAAAATGTGTGGGAAAATCCATTTGATTGTAGTTTAAGTGAGAAATAATTTCAGTGCTCTGGTCAATAGCTGTAGAGTGAAAACTGGTGAATGCAGTATACAGCTTTCACAGAAAGAGAATGATGTGAGCACGTACGATTGGCAGTGAATCTTTTATGCGGACAAAATAGCTCAATAAGAGTAACAAAATACATGTGGAAAAAATCACATCGTAATGTTTTAAAGAAGAGTGGTTTAATTAAAGTGGTGTAAATATACCCGATCCGGCAAAGATGGCAGTATCGGAGCTGATAACGATCCTGAGTATCGGATCGGCGCATCCCTACATACTATAATGTAAACACAGTACAGATGTAGACCTTGATGTACACCTGACCTTTCAGAAGGTTGCTCATGCATACTTTGTGGTTAAAATGTGCCCTCGATCCGCACTTTTGCAGAGCCTTCACTGCTGCAAGCTCTTCAGCACACTTCTTTTTGACAGTCAAAGCGGGGGTTACGTTTTTGCACGTCATGTAGAATAACCCTAAAAGCACCAAGGGTGCGGTGCCACCGGCTTTATATATATATATATATATATAAATATAGCTGCGAGCAGCGATTGCGGGCCAAAGCCGGCGGTACCGCCATCCCGGTGCCTTTAGGTAACTAAAGGCACCGGGGTGGCGGTGCCACCGGCTTGGGCCCGCAATCGCTGCTCGCAGCTATATTTATTATTTTTTTTTTTTTATTTTTTTTTTTCTAACGACTATCCGGGCACTTTTGGGGCCCTTAACATGCTCAAAAACTCTTGAAACTTTGCACACAGGTCAGAACCCGCGGCCATCAGAGCCAGGCTGAAGCTGGTACCCGGGCGCGGCAGGGCGGCTCGTCAGCGCCCCCTGGAACAGGGTCTGAACACTTTGTCCATAAATCAAACACGCTTGCATGTAATAATATGAAACTCGGTACACATGTCAATCTCATCGTTTCATATATTCATCGCACTTTTACTTTTTACCCCAGCCCAACAGGAAGTCAGATATTTACGGTTGTTTTTAAAACGCTTGCAATGGAATTTAATGTACTCCTCCTAGAGCATTCATCCGCATGGAACGAAACTCGGTCAGCCTGAAGTCAAGACATAGACGATCAAAAATTGCGAGGGGATTTTTGATATCTCGAACGGTTTGGCTGTGGCGAGGAAACAAAATTATGGTGAGAAACGTGAAACAGGAAGTGTGTCCTAACTTCAGCATACATCAACCGATCTTGATGAAACTTCAGGAGTGTGTTCGCCGTAAGAGGACGATCACATGGATGTGACTATTGTGTGTCAAAGTTATAGCGCCACCAACTGGCAGCAGGAAGTGTGTCACTTTCAAAATGCTTTGAAATCACCCTCTTATTTTAACCCGATTTGCTTCAAACTTCATCTGTATAATGTAAACATACGGCAGATGTAGACCTGTGAATGGATTCTTAATATCTTTGAAACTGTTGCCATGGTGACGCATCAAACTTTACCATTCTTTTAGGATGCTTTTGAGACCCTTAGCATGCTTCAAATTGCATGAAACTCCTCAGACACATCACATTTATTAGCCAGTAGACATGTGCAAAGTTTCAGAAACGGGCGTGGTGAGGGCTCAGTAGCGCCACCTTTTGACAAAAGTTGGGTTGTTAGTTTTATCTACAGTTACAAAAATCAGTATGTATATTGTACTCCTCGAGCCGGACAACTTTCTAATTGACACTCTTTAACTAGGACCCACAGAAAGTAAGATATGTTTGTTTGAATCTGGTCATGCTCCCTTTGAGCCTACATCTCTGTCTCTCTCTGTGTGTGTGTTAGTAGGGGGAGGGGCTTAACTTAACCATTTCAGTGCTGTGTGTTTTTATCTGCTGTGTAATTTCTTAATACATTTCTTAAGCCTGGTATGTTTTAAATAAGTTTTTATTTTAATTTTTATAAGTGAAGGCATAATATAACCAGTTAAATTGTAGTGCATTGACAATAGTTTTATATAATTAGTTTATTAATTAAATTAACTTGGTCCATAAACTTGGTCCAGCTGCGAGACTGACAGGTCTGACTGTCTGACACTGGCCAATCGGAATCAAGAGCGGAGAAGCGGCCGCTCCCATAGGCAGTATAGTATCTCCCCGCCCTGTGGAGGCATTCCGCCGGTCTCGTGAAGTTTCTCGCCGGTCTCGTCTCTGAGACCCCTACACCTGGTATTAAAATGCGATCTGTATCCAGATAAGTTATCCGGATAATAAAAAAGAAATATCAATGCAAGGTATTACGTTGTGATCGGATTGTGATCGATTTGCCTGACCATCTGGAGGTAGTCTGGCTCGCATTGTGTTCGGATCTTTACGTGTAAACGCAATCTGGTTGTTGATATCACACATGTATATTTTACTCCTCCCACAAATGCTAAAAAATAAACGAGTGAGAGCGTTTACAGGCTGTTATAGTCAGACATGAGGGCGCTACTGCGACACGCATCACCGCCGCAGATGAGCAGCAGCTGAGCGTCAAACCAACGTGCAAACATCGCAAATAAAAGTGAAAGTAAGTCAGAGACGCTTAATCATCTACACAATCATCTTCAAGTAAAGAAAGAAATGATCTCTTGACTCTTACCAGGGCTGTTGCCACTCTCTCTTATTGATGTCTATTGATGAAATTAGCTGATGATCAATAAAATGCATGCTAATATCTGTAATAAACAACCGACAAAATTACTGTATGATGGTGTAAATAAAGAATCAGTCCAGCATCGCCATGTCAGTGTGTATTGATTCATCATTGTCTCTTCATAGTTTGCAAGAGACATTTAATAAACTGAGCGTATTTGATAAACTGAGCGTAGCCTATTCATCTGTCAATATAACCTCATTCTTTTTAATGATCAGAAGAACGCTTATCGACTACCGTTACAGTACAATATGTCCTAACTACACACGACGCCGCGACACGCGATAAAAGGTATCTTTTCCATGTAAATCAGAGTTTTTGTCCTAACCAGACGCGACGGCGACATGCGAAGTTTCTAATTTAGAAACGGTTCCTATTTCTGCGATGTCGCGGCTGACAGAATGAAGAAATTACACTGGTTATGAGTACACATTATTTATTTTTAGTTAAAAATAGGTCACTGTGCCACAAGCCATAACGGATAATTTACCTCAGATTTTGAAAGCATGTAATATTATAGTGTTCAAAATGAATTCTATGCAAACATACGACTGTATTTCATAACGACAATAACTTGAGGCAGATGCCACCAAATGTGTTAAAATAAATGAATTATTTGCTGGACTTAAGTGAAAAGGATAGCCATTTAATGACCATAGCACATAGTTGATGTGAAAAAAGGAGTATTTTGCATATAAATATGCACATAAATATATATTTTTTCAATTTGTCTCCCTGAAAGTGCCTGGCAGAAGCCTATACTGTCTGTGTCATAAATGTGAACATAATATTATCTACTGTCTGTGTCATAAATGTGAACATAATATTGTAACAGAATATTCTTATGCTATATTATATAAACTATATTTCATGAGGTGAAACATCACTGCCAGGAGCTACAGAATATATATTTCTGTAGGTCCTCACCGTGATGTTGCACTTCATGAAATATATGTAGTATAGCCTAACAATATTCTATTAAAATATTAAGTGGCACATAAATTCAGACCAGTTATTTACAATAAAGCCTTATAAAATCATTTCCATTCCCTTTGTTTATTATTTTAATAGTTTTTTCTTGGTTTTGATAGTAAATGAAATCTAATCAGTAATTTTACATGCAGATTAATGCACGTATAGATTAATGCACGTGTGTGTGTGTGTTTGCATAGTGGGCCGGTCTGGATGAAGTGTCCAGGGCTGATTTTTTGTCCCAGTCCAGCCCTGAATGGCAATATTCACATTACTTTCAGTTTATTGCTCGAAAGCACAAAAATATTTGAGTGAAATGTAGGCTATAGTAAACCCTAAAATTATTATTTGTGACATTAGAACAAAATATGTGGATATAAAAACATGTATATAGGCTAAAGAACTAAATGAACGATCTCTATTTTCTAATTTCACGACGTCCACACAAGACCAGGCTTGGGAGGGTTACTTTAAAAAATGTATTCCGATACAGTTACAAATTATTTCATAAAAAAGGGTCCCACTTTATATTAATTGGCTTTAAGTACTTTATACTTTTTCAAAAAGTAACTACAATCTGATTACTTTTTTTGATGTAACTCACTGTAATAATATACAGTTACTGGATTTTTGTTTCCTGATTACATAATGCTGTTACATGTATTCTGTTGCTCCCACAAGACATTAGTCTGAATATTTTCCTGTATGAACAAAATGGAGTTTCCATTGTTCACACACAAACACACACAGAGTTCGATCGCGCCTCTCTCGTGACTGTGTGTGCGTGTCATGTGTTCTAGGCTGTGTGCATGCACTTCTGAAGCTGCTCAGAAAATAATAAAATGCCATGCAGAGGACTAATGCAAAATGTGTGGGAAAATCCATTTGATTGTAGTTTAAGTGAGAAATAATTTCAGTGCTCTGGTCAATAGCTGTAGAGTGAAAACTGGTGAATGCAGTATACAGCTTTCACAGAAAGAGAATGATGTGAGCACGTACGATTGGCAGTGAATCTTTTATGCGGACAAAATAGCTCAATAAGAGTAACAAAATACATGTGGAAAAGATCACATCGTAATGTTTTAAAGAAGAGTGGTTTGATTAAAGTGGTGTAAATATACCCGATCCGGCAAAGATGGCAGTATCGGAGCTGATAACGATCCTGAGTATCGGATCGGCGCATCCCTACATACTATAATGTAAACACAGTACAGATGTAGACCTTGATGTACACCTGACCTTTCAGAAGGTTGCTCATGCATACTTTGTGGTTAAAATGTGCCCTCGATCCGCACTTTTGCAGAGCCTTCACTGCTGCAAGCTCTTCAGCACACTTCTTTTTGACAGTCAAAGCGGGGGTTACGTTTTTGCACGTCATGTAGAATAACCCTAAAAGCACCAAGGGTGCGGTGCCACCGGCTTTATATATATATATATATATATATATATATATATATATATATATATATATATATATAAATATAGCTGCGAGCAGCGATTGCGGGCCAAAGCCGGCGGTACCGCCATCCCAGTGCCTTTAGGTAACTAAAGGCACCGGGGTTGCGGTGCCACCGGCTTGGGCCCGCAATCGCTGCTCGCAGCTATATTTTTATTTTTTTTTTCTAACGACTATTCGGGCACTTTCGGGGCCCTTAACATGCTCAAAAACTCTTGAAACTTTGCACACGGGTCAGAACCCGCGGCCATCAGAGCCGGGCTGAAGCTGGTACACGGGCGCGGCAGGGCGGCTCGTCAGCGCCCCCTGGAACAGGGTCTGAACACTTTGTCCATAAATCAAACACGCTTGCATGTAATAATATGAAACTCGGTACACATGTCGATCTCATTGTTTCATATATACATCGCGCTTTTACTTTTTACCCCAGCCCAACAGGAAGTCAGATATTTACGGTTGTTTTTAAAACGGATGCAATGGAATTTAATGTACTCCTCCTAGAGCATTCATCCGCATGGAACGAAACTCAGTCAGCCTGAAGTCAAGACATAGAGGATCAAAAATTGCGAGGGGATTTTTGATATCTCGAACGGTTTGGCTGTGGCGAGGAAACAAAATTATGGTGAGAAACGTGAAACAGGAAGTGTGTCATAACTTCAGCATACATCAACTGATCTTGATGAAACTTCAGGATTGTGTTCGCTGTAAGAGGACGATCACATGGATGTGACTATTGTGTGTCAAAGTTATAGCGCCACCAACTGGCAGCAGGAAGTGTGTCACTTTCAAAATGCTTTGAAATCACCCTCTTATTTTAACCCGATTTGCTTCAATCTTCATGTGTATAATGTAAATACACGGCAGATGTAGACCTGTGAATGGATTCTTGATATCTTTGAAACTGTTTCCGTGGCGACGCATTAAACTTTACCATTCTTTTAGGATGCTTTTGAGACCCTTAGCATGCTTCAAATTGCATGAAACTCGACAGACACATCACATTTATTAGCCAGTAGACACATGCAAAGTTTCAGAAACGGGCGTGGTGAGGGCTCAGTAGCGCCACCTTTTGACAAAAGTGGGGTTGTTAGTTTTATCTACAGTTACAAAAATCGGTATGCATATTGTACTCTTCAAGCCGGACAACTTTCTAATTCACACTCAATAGCTAGGACCCACAGAAAGTCAGATATTTTAGTTTGAATGTAGTCATACTCCCTCTGAGCATATGTCTGAGCCTTTGCCTGTCTCTCTCTCTCTCTCTCTGTGTGTGTGTGTGTGTGTGTGTGTGTGTGTGTTAGCAGGGAGAGGGGGCTTAATTAACCATTTAACTGCTCTGTGTCTGGCCAGCATAAATAAAATACATTTCTTAAGCCTGGGATTTTTTAAATAAGTTTTTATTTTATTTTTTTATAAGTAAAGGCACATAGCCAGTTTAATTGTAGTGCATTGACAATAGTTTTATATAATTAGTTCATTAATTAAATTAACTTGGTCCATTAACTTGGTCTGAAAATTGGGTCCATAAATCAAACACACTTGCATATAATAATATTAAACTCGGTACACTTATAGATCTCATTAGCCCAAGCAACTTTAAGCCAGCAAAACAGGAAGTCGGTTGTTTCAGTCTGTATGTGAATGTTTTGCAAAACCAGCCTTTACATTTTTATTTCCCCCCTCTTAAGTAATTTTTAATTATTCCCACACCAAACTTCTTCAAAATTATGAAAATATATTAAAGATACTAAGGCATGTACTGGCCATCGGGACTACCGGGAGATTCCTGGTGGGCCGCGGTCTGGTTGGGCCGGCGGCCCGGCGCGTTATGTATTTTGTTTTTAAATCATTATTAATTGTAAATATATTCTATCGTAAGTATATTGTTAAATTGTCCAATTCCGGACTTATGCGTCTCTCTCATGAAGCCGCATGAAGCTGACGCGAGCTGCGAGACTGACAGGTCTGACTGTCTGACACTGGCCAATCGGAATCAAGTTCAGATTCTAGACTTGAGAAACGGCCGCTTACACCGTGTCCTAACTACACACGACGCCGCGACACGCGATAAAAGGTATATTTTCCATGTTAATAAATCAGAGTTTTTGTCCTAACCATACGCGACGGCGACATGCGAAGTTTCTAATTTAGAAACGGTTCCTATTTCTGCGATGTCGCGGCTGACAGAATGAAGAAATTACACTGGTTATGAGTACACATTATTTATTTTTAGTTAAAAATAGGTCACTGTGCCACAAGCCATAACGGATAATTTACCTCAGATTTTGAAAGCATTATAGTGTTCAAAATGAATTATGCAAACATACGACTGTACTTCATAACAACGACAATAACTGGCAGATGCCACCAAATGTGTTAAAATAAATGAATTATTTGCTGGACTTAAGTGAAAAGGAAAGCCATTTAATGACCATAGCACATAGTTGACGTGAAAAAAGGAGTATTTTGCATATAAATATGCACATATAGACTATACATATTTTTTCGATTTGTATCCCTGAAAGTGCCTGGCAGAAGCCTATATCTACTGTCTGTGTCATAAATGTGAACATAATATTATCTACTGTCTGTGTCATAAATGTGAACATAAACTATATTTCATGAGGTGAAACATCACTGCCAGGAGCTACAGAATAGGGGAGCGCGGGGATAAAGGTAGGCCTAACGCGGGGTTAAATGTAACACGGACATTTTACATAGTTTGTCAGTATCTAGCCGGCTGTCTTTCCGCTCTTTTTCTCTTGCTGCCAGAAGACGGTCTCCCGCGAATTTGCGGAACGTTTTGATTATATTTCGTGAAGATAATGGACAAAGAGTGTTTTGACATCATGAAAGTAAATTTTTTCATCGTAGATTTTTTTCTGTTTCCGGGTTGGATGTATACGCGTCCAAATCTAACTTTATATTGCCTTAATCACTGTCTTGTTGGCTCAAACACAGCACCGTTTTGAAACATGTCAGTAATTCCTAGCGACTGTTAGCTAGGTTTAAAATATGTAATACACAGCGGGGTTAGTTGTAACACAGTGTTCCAACTGCTGCCACAATGATAATCAAATGTAAACGGAGCCACACAACTTTTCAGGTTTGAGTATACATTTAACTTTGTTGGACTTTCACAAACAATGTTTTAATTTAAAATGTTTAAAATTTAGTGCACTATGAATGATAGCTTATTTATTTATTAAAAATATGGCCTGTTTTTAATGTAATAAACCATTTAAATTTTTATTCTAAGCTCATTTGTATTATTATTAATGTTATTATTATTAATAATAATAATTGTACATGCAGCTGCCACACAAATCTAATTTAATTGCAATTACAATATTTATATGTTTATTTTATTTTATTTATTATTATTTATTGCAAAACCGTGCAGCCCTTTTCTACGTCTCTAGCTATGATATTAATCCATAACAAAAGGATGATTAGATGAGGAATTAAAAATGTTATTATTCACCATTTATTTTCTATAAGACCAGTGTTGGGGGTAACGAGTTACAAACGAGTTTGGGTAAGTAAAGTAACGCATTACACTGAAAATATTGGTAACTACACTACTTTACTATACTAAAGGAACGCGCTTTCCTGCGTTGCAAGCCGTGTTTGCCTGTGTGGAGAGTTCCGTCTAGTGGTGCGTGCGCGCCGTTGCCATAGAGACCGATTTGAGTGAGAGAGAGAGGGAAGTGGAGAGAGAGAGACGGGTTTCAACAAATGGCAATATTCACATTACTTTCAGTTTATTGCTCGAAAGCACAAAAATATTTGAGTGAAATGTAGGCTATAGTAAATCCTAAGATTATTATTTGTGACATTAGAACAAAATATGTGGATATAAAAACATGTATATAGGCTAGGCTAAAGAACTAAATGAACGATCTCTATTTTCTAATTTCACTAAACATTTCATTAAGTTTCGTGGACATTTTATAAAACATGGATCTTAGGCTCATTTTGTAAACATAAATAACTGATTTAGATGCGCAAACTGGGTGCCGTTGAGGAGATGTAGGCTCCAAGTTCGGTGCAGGTTCGGCTTCTTGTCGTTCATCCTCGGATGCGGCATCGCGTGCTGTGTTTGCCGCGCGCACCTTTCCGCTCGTTCGGACGCGTCAAGTAAAAACAAGGCTCGAAAGTCTTGGAAAACGAAATGAACAGGATTGTTGCAGGGTTCATTGTAGAAGACATGCTTCCCCTGTCGACCATTAATTCCCCAGGTTTAGAAAAATACATTTTAAATTAGGATTAAGAATTTTATGGGATAAAGTGACCTTAATTTTATTATTTTTCATTGACATCTTTTATTTTTTTTAAATTATTATTATTACCATGAGTCGAATAAAAAGCTGGTTTTGTTCTCAGGAGAAGAGTTTTATTCTCCCAGCCTGTTTTGAAACTTCTGTGATAAACACCATTTTAAAATTTTGAATTTTGAACCCCATTTTGTTTGTGAATTTTACAGTGCGGCATATTTATTTGTGCAGACAGGGATATTGTTCTTTCATGTCATTTTGTATACATTTTTACAATAAAGTGATGATAGGGCAAAAACTGATATGATGTTTGTCCATGTAGGCTACACGGTAAATTAAGAAACAGGAAAGTAAAGTAATAAGTGGTGAAGTTATTTTTCCAACGCAGTAACTAGTAAAGTAATCTCATTACAATTTACAGAAGTAACTAGTAACTAATTACTTTTTTGAGTAACTACCCCAACACTGTATAAGACTATACCAATATTGGAACTATAGCCATTTTATTCCTTTTTTTAATTTAAGAATTATGTTTAAGTTTAAAAACAGACAGAATGGTTTAGTCAAAAAAGAAAAAAAATCATTCATAGTGCTATACTGCCCTCTTGTGTTCAAAATTAGGTAGAACTATTGGATCAATATCCACACATTAATACAGTTGGCAATACAGTATAATAGGTAATACAGTAGGATTGGGGCCTTAAAAATCGCTAACTTAAAAAGTGAAAGTAACGGACGTGCACACAAGACCAGGCTTGGGAGGGTTACTTTAAAAATGTATTCCGATACAGTTACAAATTATTTCATAAAAAAGGGTCCCACTTTATATTAAATGGCTTTAAGTACTATATACTTTTTCAAAAAGTAACTACAATCTGATCCATGCGGAGGACTAACGCAAAATGTGTGAGAAAATCCATTTGATTGTAGTTTAAGTGAGAAATAATTTCAGTGCTCTGGTCAATAGCTGTAGAGTGAAAACTGGTGAGTGCAGTATACAGCTTTCACAGAAAGAGAATGATGTGAGCACGTACGTCTGGCAGTGAGTCCTGTGTGTGGACAAAATAGCTCAATAAGAGTAATAAAATACATGTGAAAAAAATCACATCATAATGTTTTAAAGAAGAGTGGTTTGATTAAAGTGGTGTAAATATACCCGATCCGGCAAAGATGGCAGTATCGGAGCTGATACCGATCCTGAGTATCGGATCGGCGCATTCCTAAATACTATAATGTAAACACAGTACAGATGTAGACCTGGATGTACACCTGACCTTTCAGAAGGTTGCTCACGCATACTTTGTGGTTAAAATGTGCCCTCAATGTGCACTTTTGCAGAGCCTTCACTGATGCAAGCTCTTCAGCACACTTCTTTTTGACAGTCAAAGCGGGGGTTATGTTTTTGCATGTCAAGTAGAATAACCCTAAAAGCACCAAGGTGGCGGTGCCACCGGCTTTATATATATATATATATATATATATATATATATATATATATATATATATATATATATATATATATATATATATATATATATATATATATATATAAATATAGCTGCGAGCAGCGATTGCGGGCCAAAGCCGGCGGTACCGCCATCCGGTGCGGTGCCACCGGCTTGGGCCCGCAATCGCTGCTCGCAGCTATATTTTATTTTTTTTTTCTAACGACTATTCAGGCACTTTTGGGGCCCTTAACGTGCTCAAAAACTCTGCACACGGGTCAGAACCCGCGGCCATCAGAGCCGGGCTGAAGCTGGTACCTGGGCGTGGCAGGGCGGCTCGTCAGCGCCCCCTGAAACAGGGTCTGAACACTTTGTCCATAAATCAAACACGCTTGCATGTAATAATATGAAACTCGGTACACATGTCGATCTCATCGTTTCATATATACATCGCACTTTTACTTTTTACCCCAGCCCAACAGGAAGTCAGATATTTACGGTTGTTTTTAAAACGCATGCAATGGAAATTAATGTACTCCTCCTAGAGCATTCATCCACATGGAACGAAACTCGGTCAGCCTGAAGTCAAGACATAGAGGATCAAAAATTGCGAGGGGATTTTTGATATCTCGAACGGTTTGGCCGTGGCGAGGAAATGAAATCATGGCGAGAAACGTGAAACAGGAAGTCTGTCATAACTTCAGCATATGACAACCGATCTTGATGAAACTTCAGGAGTGTGTTCGCTGTAAGAGGACGATCACATGGATGTGACTATTATGTGTCAAAGTTATAGCGCCACCAACTGGCAGCAGGAAGTGTGTCACTTTCAAAATGCTTTAAAATCACCCTCTTATTTTAACCCGATTTGCTTCAAACTTCATCTGTATAATGTAAACATACGGCAGATGTAGACCTGTGAATGGATTCTTGATATCTTTGAAACTGTTGCCGTGGCGACGCATCAAACTTTACCATTCTTTTAGGATGCTTTTGAGACCCTTAGCATGCTTCAAATTGCATAAAACTCATCAGACACATCACATTTATTAGCCAGTAGACATGTGCAAAGTTTCAGAAATGGGCGTGGTGAGGGCTCAGTAGCGCCACCTTTTGACAAAAGTGGGGTTGTTAGTTTTATCTACAGTTACAAAAATCAGTATGTATATTGTACTCCTCGAGCCGGACAACTTTCTAATTGACACTCATTTGCTAGGACCCACAGAAAGTAAGATATGTTTGTTTGAATCTGGTCATGCTCCCTTTGAGCCTACATCTCTGTCTCTGTCTGTGTGTGTGTTAGTAGGGGAGGGGCTTAACCATTTCAATGCTGTGTGTTTTTTCTGCTGTGTAATTTCTTAATACATTTCTTAAGCCTGGTATGTTTTAAATAAGTTTTTATTTTAATTTTTATAAGTGAAGGCATAATATAACCCGTTAAATTGTAGTGCATTGACAATAGTTTTATATAATTAGTTTATTAATTAAATTAACTTGGTCCATAAACTTGATCTGAAAATTGGGTCCATAAATCAAACACACTTGCATATAATAATGTTAAACTCGGTACACTTATAGATCTCATTAGCCCAAACAACTTTAAGCCAGCCCAACAGGAAGTCGGTTGTTTCGGTCTGTATGTGAATGTTTTGCAAAACCAGCCTTTACATTTTTATTTCCCCCCTCTTAAGTAATTTTTAATTATTCCCACACCAAACTTCTTCAAAATTATGAAAATATATTAAAGATACTAAATCAGGCATATGTACTGGCCATCGGGACTACCGGGAGATTCCCGGTGGGCCGCGGTCTGGTTGGGCCGGCGGCCCGGCGCGTTATGTATTTTGTTTTTAAATCATTATTAATTGTAAATATATTCTATCGTAAGTATATTGTTAAATTGTCCAATTCCGGACTTATGCGTCTCTCTCATGAAGCCGCATGAAGCTGACGCGAGCTGCGAGACTGACAGGTCTGACTGTCTGACACTGGCCAATCGGAATCAAGAGCGGAGAAGCGGCCGCTCCCATAGGCAGTATAGTATCTCCCCGCCCTGTGGAGGCATTCCGCCGGTCTCGTGCAGTTTCTCGCCGGTCTCGTCTCTGAGACCCCTACACCTGGTATTAAAATGCGATCTGTATCCAGATAAGTTATCCGGATAATAAAAAATGAATGTTAATGCAAGGTATTACGTTGTGATCGGATTGTGATCGATTTGCCTGACCATCTGGAGGTAGTCTGGCTCGCATTGTGTTCGGATCTTTACGTGTAAACGCAATCTGGTTGTTGATATCACACATGTATATTTTACTCCTCCCAAAAATGCTAAAAAATAAACGAGTGAGAGTGTTTACAGGCTATGTTATAGTCAGACATGACGGCGCTACTGCGACACGCATCACCGCCGCAGATGAGCAGCAGCTGAGCGTCAAACCAACGTGCAAACATCGCAAATAAAAGTGAAAGTAAGTCACAGACGCTTAATCATCTACACAATCATCTTCAAGTAAAGAAAGAAATGATCTCTTGACTCTTACCAGGGCTGTTGCCACTCTCTCTTATTGATGTCAATTGATGAAATTAGCTGATGATCAATAAAATGCATGCTAATATCTGTAATAAACAACCGACCAAATTACTGTATGATGGTGTAAATAAAGAATCAGTCCAGCATCGCCATGTCAGTGTGTATTTATTCATCATTGTCTCTTCATAGTTTGCAAGAGACTTAATAAACTGAGCGTAGGCTATTTGATAAACTGAGCGTAGCCTATTCATCTGTCAATATAACCTCATTCTTTTTAATGATCGGAAGAACGCGTATCACCGTTACAGTACAATATGCACGTATGTCCATTTAAACTCGATTTTGGGTCAAATATGGATTACATCATGACACTGGCAAGAATGTGGTTACATTTAAAGATGTTGTGCCAAGCATGAGAATGCTACGTTCAGCTGCTTTTGAAATAACATGTTTTTTCCACTTCCTGAAAAGTAACCGTTTTGGACATACGTGAGTTTCATCGGGCAGCGACGATATATATTTAAGATACTAAATCAGGCATGTAGCCTACTGGCCATCGGGACTACCGGGAGATTCCCGGTGGGCCGCGGTCTGGTTGGGCCGGCGGCCCGGCGCGTTATGTATTTTGTTTTTAAATCATTATTAATTGTAAATATATTCTATCATAAGTATATTGTTAAATTGTCCAATTCCGGACTTATGCGTCTCTCTCATGAAGCCGCATGAAGCTGACGCGAGCTGAGACTGACAGGTCTGACTGTCTGACACTGGCCAATCGGAATCAAGTTCAGATTCTAGACTTGAGAAGCGGCCGCTTACACCGTCTCCTAACTACACACGACGCCGCGACACGCGTTAAAAGGTATCTTTTCCATGTTAATGAGAGTTTTTGTCCTAACCAGACGCGACGGCGACATGCGAAGTTTCTAATTTAGAAACGGTTCCTATTTCTGCGACGTCGCGGCTGACAGAATGAAGAAATTACACTGGTTATGAGTACACATTATTTATTTTTAGTTAAAAATAGGTCACTGTGCCACAAGCCATAACGGATAATTTACCTCAGATTTTGAAAGCATGTAATATTATAGTGTTCAAAATGAATTCTATGCAAACATACGACTGTATTTCATAACAACGATAACTTGAGGCAGATGCCACCAAATGTGTTAAAATAAATGAATTATTTGCTGGACTTAAGTGAAAAGGATAGCCATTTGATGACCATAGCACATAGTTGATGTGAAAAAAGGAGTATTTTGCATATAAATATGCACATAAATACATATTTTTTCAATTTGTATCCCTGAAAGTGCCTGGCAGAAGCCTATACTGTCTGTGTCATAAATGTGAACATAATATTATCTACTGTCTGTGTCATAAATGTGAACATAATATTGTACCAGAATATTCTTATGCTATATTATATAAACTATATTTCATGAGGTGAAACATCACTGCCAGGAGCTACAGAATATATATATCTGTAGGTCCTCACCGTGATGTTGCACTTCATGAAATATATGTAGTATAGCCTAAGAATATTCTATTAGAATATTAAGTGGCACATAAATTAAGACCAGTTATTTACAATAAAGCCTTATAAAATCATTTCCATTCCCTTTGTTTATTATTTTAATAGTTTTTTCTTGTTTTTGATAGTAAATAAAATCTAATCAGTAATTTTACATGCAGATTAATGCACGTATAGATTAATGCACGTGTGTGTGTGTGTTTACATGCATAGTGGGCCGGTCTGGATGAAGTGTTCAGGGCTGATTTTTTGTCCCAGTCCAGCCCTGAATGGCAATATTCACATTACTTTCAGTTTATTGCTCGAAAGCACAAAAATATTTTAGTGAAATGTAGGCTATAGTAAACCCTAAGATTATTATTTGTGACATTAGAACAAAATATGTGGATATAAAAACATGTATATAGGCTAAAGAACTAAATGAACGATCTCTATTTTCGAATTTCACTAAACATTTCATTAAGTTTAGTGGACATTTTATAAAACATGGATCTTAGGCTCATTTTGTAAACATAAATAACTGATTTAGATGCGCAAACTTGGTGCCGTTGCGGAGATGTAGGCTCCATGTTCGGTGCAGGTTCGGCTTCTTTGTCGTTCATCCTCGGATGCGGCATCGCGTGCGCTGTTTGCCGCGCGCACCTTTCCGCTCGTTCGGACACGTCAAGTATAAACAAGGCTCGAAAGTCTTGGATAACACAAAACGAAATGAACAGGATTGTTGCAGGGTTTATTGTAGAAGACATGCTTCCCCTGTCGACCATTAATCCCCCAGGTTTAGAAAAATACATTTTAAATTAGGATTAAGAATTTTATGGGATAAAGTGACCTTTATTTTATTATTTTTCATTGACATCTTTTTTTTAATTATTATTATTACCATGAGCCAAATAAAAAGCTGGTTTTGTTCTCAGGAGAAGAGTTTTATTCTCCCAGCCTGTTTTGAAACTTCTGTGTTAAACACCATTTTAAAATATTGAATTTTGAACCCCATTTTGTTTGTGAATTTTACAGTGCGGCATATTTATTTGTGCAGACAGGGATATTGTTCTTTCATGTCATTTTGTATACATTTTTACAATAAAGTGATGATAGGGCAAAAACTGATATGATGCTTGTCCATGTAGGCTGCACGGTAAATTAAGAAACAGGAAAGTATAGTAATAAGTAGTGAAGTTACTTTTCCAACGCAGTAACTAGTAAAGTAATCTCATTACAATTTACAGAAGTAACTAGTAACTAATTACTTTTTTGAGTAACTACCCCAACACTGTATAAGACTATACCAATATTGGAACTATAGCCATTTTATTCCTTTTTTTAAATTTAAGAATTATGTTTCAGTTTAAAAACAGACAGAATGGTTTAGTCAAAAGAGAAAAAAATCATTCATAGTGCTATACTGCCCTCTTGTGTTCAAAATTATGTAGAACTATTGCATCAATATCCACATTAGGTAATACAGTAGGATTGGGGCCTTAAAAATCGCTAACTTAAAAAGTGAAAGTAACGGACGTGCACACAAGACCAGGCTTGGGAGGGTTACTTTAAAAATGTATTCCGATACAGTTACAAATTATTTCATAAAAAAAGGGTCCCACTTTATATTAAATGGCTTTAAGTACTATATACTTTTTCAAAAAGTAACTACAATCTGATTACTACTTTTTTTGATGTAACTCACTGGATTTTTGTATCCTGAATACATAATGCCGTTGCATGTATTCTGTTGCTCCCACAAGATATTAGTCTGAATATTTTCCTGTATGAACAAAAAGGAGTTTCCATTGTTCGCACACAAACACACATTCGATCGCGCCTCTCTCGTGACTGTGTGTGCGTGTCATGTGTTCTAGGCTGTGTGCATGCACTTCTGAAGCTGCGCAGAAAATAATAAAATGCCATGCGGAGGACTAACGCAAAATGTGTGAGAAAATCCATTTGATTGTAGTTTAAGTGAGAAATAATTTCAGTGCTCTGGTCAATAGCTGTAGAGTGAAAACTGGTGAGTGCAGTATACAGCTTTCACAGAAAGAGAATGATGTGAGCACGTACGATTGGCAGTGAGTCCTGTGTGTGGACAAAATAGCTCAATAAGAGTAATAAAATACATGTGAAAAAAATCACATCATAATGTTTTAAAGAAGAGTGGTTTGATTAAAGTGGTGTAAATATACCCGATCCGGCAAAGATGGCAGTATCGGAGCTGATACCGATCCTCAGTATCGGATCGGCGCATCCCTAAATGCTATAATGTAAACACAGTACAGATGTAGACCTGGATGTACACCTGACCTTTCAGAAGGTTGCTCACGCATACTTTGAGGTTAAAATGTGCCCTCAATGTGCACTTTTGCAGAGCCTTCACTGATGCAAGCTCTTCAGCACACTTCTTTTTGACAGTCAAAGCGGGGGTTATATTTTTGCATGTCATGTAGAATAACCCTAAAAGCACCAAGGTGGCGGTGCCACCAGCTATATATATATATATATATATATATATATAGCTGCGAGCAGCGATTGCGGGCCAAAGCCGGCGGTACCGCCATCCCGGTGCCTTTAGGTAACTAAAGGCACCGGGGTTGCGGTGCCACCGGCTTGGGCCCGCAATCGCTGCTCGCAGCTATATTTTAGATTGAATGTAGTCATACTCCCTCTGAGCATATGTCTGAGCCTTTGCCTGTGTGTGTGTGTGTGTGTGTGTGTGTGTGTGTGTGTGTGTGTGTTAGCAGGGAGAGGGGGCTTAATTAACCATTTAACTGCTGTGTGTCTGGCCAGCATAAATAAAATACATTTCCTAAGCCTGGGATTTTTTAAATAAGTTTTTATTTTATTTTTTTATAAGTAAAGGCACATAGCCAGTTTAATTGTAGTGCATTGACAATATTTTTATATAATTAGTTCAATAATTAAATTAACTTGGTCCATTAACTTGGTCTGAAAATTGGGTCCATAAATCAAACACACTTGCATATAATAATATTAAACTCGGTACACTTATAGATCTCATTAGCCCAAGCAACTTTAAGCCAGCAAAACAGGAAGTCGGTTGTTTCAGTCTGTATGTGAATGTTTTGCAAAACCAGCCTTTACATTTTTATTTCCCCCCTCTTAAGTAATTTTTAATTATTCCCACACCAAACTTCTTCAAAATTATGAAAATATATTAAAGATACTAAGGCATGTACTGGCCATCGGGACTACCGGGAGATTCCTGGTGGGCCGCGGTCTGGTTGGACCGGCGGCCCGGCGCGTTATGTATTTTGTTTTTAAATCATTATTAATTGTAAATATATTCTATCGTAAGTATATTGTTAAATTGTCCAATTCCGGACTTATGCGTCTCTCTCATGAAGCCGCATGAAGCTGACGCGAGCTGCGAGACTGACAGGTCTGACTGTCTGACACTGGCCAATCGGAATCAAGTTCAGATTCTAGACTTGAGAAGCGGCCGCTTACACCGTCTCCTAACTACACACGACGCCGCGACACGCGATAAAAGGTATCTTTTCCATGTTAATAAATCAGAGTTTTTGTCCTAACCATACGCGACGGCGACATGCGAAGTTCTAATTTAGAAACGGTTCCTATTTCTGCGACGTCGCGGCTGACAGAATGAAGAAATTACACTGGTTATGAGTACACAGGGACGTGGGAACTATTTTGTGAGGGGGGGGGGGGGGGGGGGTTCTGTCGGAGTTACGCACCATTAAATGTATTTTCTGAGAATTTATATTTCAAGTTTTTACTGCAAATGTCGAAATTAATCCAGTCAACTTGTTGATTAAAACCATTGATTAAAATGAAATACAATTTATAAAAAAACGAATTTTTTTTTAAAAAAACGTCAGAATTATGTCCGACCCATTCCAAATGTTTTCCGATATATGGTGATTCAAGCACTGATGCACCGCTCCTTGATCCAGCAGTGCTTGAATCACCATATTGGAAAATAAAACGTTTTAAACATCAATAAAACATCTCCTGTTAACTAGCAGAGCATTAATTTAGTTTGTTTCAATAAGAGATCTAGCGCTAAAATGTTTTGTTTTTGAAATCAAGAGGAACACTTGTTGCCGCTGCTGTCAGTTGTATACAGTGTTCTCTGTGGCGCGCAGTCTCGGACGCGCGCTGCGCGCACTTCAATCTATCGTCGTTACAGACTCTATTCATTCCGGTAAAATCACAAAATAAACGTGTCCTTTGCTTGATATAGACTGTAACCACTGATGGACATATTCTGTTTTGATGAGAGGGAAAAAAACTGTCCCGAGGGCGGATTAGAACCCGTAACCTCGGACACTCTTGGCAAAAGATCTACCACTAGACCACAGAAACACTCAAAAACAAATTTGCGGATCGATGGATTTATTTACGGGTTGAGCAGAAAGGCTGCACAGTCTGACAAGTTTGTACCCAGCACTTCCGAATGTGTCTCTGTGCCCAGCAAATTTCAAACTGATGCCCATGCTTAGGTGAATTTAGGGGGCGGCCGTTCCAACGTCTATGTGAGCACACATTATTTATTTTTAGTTAAAAATAGGTCACTGTGCCACAAGCCATAACGGATAATTTACCTCAGATTTTGAAAGCATTATAGTGTTCAAAATGAATTATGCAAACATACGACTGTACTTCATAACAACGACAATAACTGGCAGATGCCACCAAATGTGTTAAAATAAATGAATTATTTGCTGGACTTAAGTGAAAAGGAAAGCCATTTAATGACCATAGCACATAGTTGACGTGAAAAAAGGAGTATTTTGCATATAGGCTAAATATGCACATATATACATATTTTTTCGATTTGTATCCCTGAAAGTGCCTGGCAGAAGCCTATATCTACTGTCTGTGTCATAAATGTGAACATAATATTATCTACTGTCTGTGTCATAAATGTGAACATAAACGATATTTCATGAGGTGAAACATCACTGCCGCTACAGAATAGGGGAGCGCGGGGATAAAGGTAGGCCTAACGCGGGGTTAAATGTAACACGGACATTTTACATAGTTTGGTATCTAGCCGGCTGTCTTTCCGCTCTTTTTCTCTTGCTGCCAGAAGACGGTCTCCCGCGAATTTGCGGAATGTTTTGATTATATTTCGTGAAGATAATGGACAAAGAGTGTTTTGACATCATGAAAGTAAATTTTTTCATCGTAGATTTTTTTCTGTTTCCGGGTTGGATGTATACGCGTCCAAATCTAACTTTATATTGCCTTAATCACTGTCTTGTTGGCTCAAACACAGCATCGTTTTGAAACATGTCAGTAATTCCTAGCGACTGTTAGCTAGGTTTAAAATATGTAATACACAGCGGGGTTAGCTGTAACACAGTTCCAACTGCTGCCACAATGATAATCAAATGAAAACGGAGCCACACAACTTTTCAGGTTTGAGTATACATTTAACTTTGTTGGACTTTCACAAACAATGTTGTAAAATGTTTAAAATTTAGTGCACTATGAATGATAACTTATTTATTTATTAAAAATATGGCCTATTTTTAATGTAATAAACCATTTAAATTTTTATTCTAAGCTCATTTGTATTATTATTAATGTTATTATTATTAATAATAATAATTGTACATGCAGCTGCCACACGAATCTAATTTAATTGCAATTACAATATTTATATGTTTATTTTATTTTATTTATTATTATTTATTGCAAAACCGTGCAGCCCTTTTCTACGTCTCTAGCTATGATATTGATCCATAACAAAAGGATGATTGGATGAGGAATTAAAAATGTTATTATTCACCATTTATTTTCTATAAGACCAGTGTTGGGGGTAACGAGTTACAAACGAGTTTGGGTAAGTAAAGTAACGCATTACACTGAAAATATTGGTAACTACACTACTTTACTATACTAAAGGAACGCGCTTTCCTGCGTTACCCAAGCCGTGTTTGCCTGTGTGGAGAGTTCCGTCTAGTGGTGCGTGCGCGCCGTTGCCATAGAGACCGATTTGAGTGAGAGAGAGAGGGAAGTGGAGAGAGAGAGACGGGTTTCAACAAATGGCAATATTCACATTACTTTCAGTTTATTGCTCGAAAGCACAAAAATATTTGAGTGAAATGTAGGCTATAGTAAATCCTAAGATTATTATTTTTGTGACATTAGAACAAAATATGTGGATATAAAAACATGTATATAGGCTAGGCTAAAGAACTAAATGAACGATCTCTATTTTCTAATTTCACTAAACATTTCATTAAGTTTCGTGGACATTTTATAAAACATGGATCTTAGGTTCATTTTGTAAACATAAATAACTGATTTAGATGCGCAAACTGGGTGCCGTTGCAGAGATGTAGGCTACATGTTCGGTGCAGGTTCGGCTTCTTGTCGTTCATCCTCGGATGCGGCATCACGTGCGCTGTTTGCCGCGCGCACCTTTCCGCTCGTTCGGACGCGTCAAGTAAAAACAAGGTTCGAAAGTCTTGGAAAACGAAATGAACAGGATTGTTGCAGGGTTCATTGTAGAAGACATGCTTCCCCTGTCGACCATTAATTCCCCAGGTTTAGAAAAATACATTTTAAATCAGGATTAAGAATTTTATGGGATAAAGTGACCTTTATTTTATTATTTTTCATTGACATCTTTTATTTTTTTTATTATTATTATTACCATGAGTCGAATAAAAAGCTGTTTTTGTTCTCAGGAGAAGAGTTTTATTCTCCCAGCCTGTTTTGAAACTTCTGTGATAAACACCATTTTAAAATTTTGAATTTTGAACCCCATTTTGTTTGTGAATTTTACAGTGCGGCATATTTATTTGTGCAGACAGGGATATTGTTCTTTCATGTCATTTTGTATACATTTTTACAATAAAGTGATGATAGGGCAAAAACTGATATGATGTTTGTCCATGTAGCTACACGGTAAATTAAGAAACAGGAAAGTAAAGTAATAAGTAGTGAAGTTATTTTTCCAACGCAGTAACTAGTAAAGTAATCTCATTACAATTTACAGAAGTAACTAGCACTGCATGAAAAGACTCAAATCCGGCAATATCCGGGCATGGTAAACTCCTGTGCAATTTGATGTTTGCTGGATATATGTGGGAAAAAGCGGATCAGAGTAACACGGAACAGTATATTTCCAGACAAACCCGGAAACCTCACATACGCGGGCATATACAGGAATCCGTGAATTTTCAGGGACATATACAGCTGAAACACTGCTGGGTGTGAAAGGTGTGAAGACCTTTCATATGTTAATGACTGACACTAAGGGTGCTGGCTTTTCTCAGAGGGAGGAGTGGCAGGGGACTTCAGGATTGAGAATTATCTCTGGTCTACAGCAAACAAGTTGTTTGTACAGAAAAATAAATAAATTCTTAAGGCCCTGAAACACAAAACCGACTTCAAAGAACTAGCAATGACTAAGGGTTGGCTTATGTCGCCTGTTTCAGGGCCTTAAAACCACTGTATGAAAAAAAGTATCCTAATCAAATATTCTTTTATAAAAACAGGATAAAATAAACATCATGATTATATGTTCACAAAAACTTCTGAATATTTAATGAAATAAAAAATACAGGGAAATAAACCAAACATTTCAGAATATCTAAATTTTTATTGTGAAGTTTTACAAATTGCAGATAACAACATTTGTTGCCATTGGCTTTGCTTAGTTGGGGACATTTAATTTAACATTCAACAATGTTATTGAACTGCCTGCATTGACACCATTATATGAGATCTCAAAATATCTGTAGATTCATACATCACCGTTTTTAGACTGGTGAAGAACGATATTCACAAACTTTTTTATTTTCTTTATATACAATGCTTTGATATTTAACTTCACATAGGCCTATAAAAAAAGAAAGCCTAAAACAAAAACATCTTCTTTTTTTTCTGGTTTGGCCAGAGCCCATCTACTATGGACATTCTATTAGACATTCTCTGGTTTGGCCTTAGAAAACCAGTAAAATCGATTTTTTTTTCATATTAATTTGTGAATATTTTAAATGTTTCATAAAGGGCCAAAATAAACAATACGTTAATATTTATTTTTTTATTTATGATATAAAAATAGATATTTATAATCTAGGCCTATTTATTTTATTTATTATACAATGTGTATTATATATTTATTTATTTTTTTAATGCAGCATTTCATTTGCATTTCAAATTCAAATTTTGGTGTTCAACTTTGCATTTTAAAATACAACTGTTTTTCGTTTTTCAGTTACAGGTTAAAAAATGAAAAAACGAATGGACTTAAAAGTACACAGACCAATGGGTCATTTTAAAACTAGTTAATGATTATAATGTGTTTAAACGAGAAACCATAGCGAGAAACAAGGCAAAAAATGGGCGTTTTTTGTGCATTCTAGCGGGTTTTGACGAGGTTTTGGGCTGGAAAACCTTGCTGGCATCTGGCAACCCAACCATAAACACAACAAATGTGGTGACGTAATGGAGGTGCAACCAATAGTGTATTGCTTCAAGCGCGAGAAAAAATAGTTTAAAATTACAGCATTCTTTCCCGAAGCAAAGAGAACAGTTCGATGTTTGGAAACAGTTTTCTTCTATAGGCTTTATGCACAACTTACTTCCGCATTCTCTGTAAAACGGGTGTCATCGCTTCCGGTCCAGATCTTTTGTATGTGCTTCATGATTTTTTTTGCGGTTTTAATCAAGATAACTTAAAAGGAGCGATCAAAGATTAGCATAACCAATATCCCTCACATGTGCAGATTGATATTTAAACGTTTTATATTTTTTATTCCTCACAGAAACGTTTAGATATTTAAATGGAATAAAACGCCAATAACAACGTGAAATAGGTAGATTAGCTGATTACCCTACAAATCCATAGATATCGTAATCAGTTCTAACGGCCGTTAACACTTTCTCTGACAAGCGGATGCGATGAGACCAGTTTTCCGGTTTGGTCACGTGACGCTCGACATAAAGCCTATTCACCTTATTTTGCACGGCAACAAGGGTGACGCCATTGCGTTCGTTTTGTTATCTTACTCCCGTCTAAGAAGGACTTCAACTTCCGGCTCATGAGGGATCTGTGAATTCTGCGCTATTTGAAACGAACGGTAAAATATGTCAGGTAAATGCTCAGTTAGGTGCTGCCATAACAATTGAATTAAGAGGAGAGAACAATTGAACCCACAGTGTTACGAACATGATGTGAAGCGGTCAGAGTGTTGTTGTGGTGCACTTTACGATTTAGCTACACCCACCACCTAAAGACGAGGAGCACCGGAGGCAATAATCGCGGAAGGCGCCAAACTTGGAAGTGCCCAACGGCTACGATGATCCAATAAAGAAGTCACGCCGGGTGTTGAATAGGTTGTCAGATTCAGGTAAGCTAACTTACCTAACTGTTATTTGCTTGCTTGTTAGCCTAACTTTAGATTCGTGAAGTCATTTCTGGGAGAGGCTTTAAAAGAATAACCAATCCAGTTTGGTTGGAAGGCAAAAGGAAGGTGTGAATGTTTCCTGCAAAAAGGTGTGAATTTTTCCTGCAATGGGATTACTTGCCATGGCAACAAATGGCTCTAGCACGGAAGCATACGTCCACAGCATACATCCGATTTGGTATCATTCCGGATGTATGCGTATATATACGGACCCATGGAATTTGACATATCCGGCCACTATACTCCTGGATTCTTCCGAATTTCAGCAGTGTATACAGGAGTATACTGGTCCGGATACACCTATTTTCATGCAGTGTAGTAACTAATTACTTTTTTGAGTAACTACCCCAACACTGTATAAGACTATACCAATATTGGAACTATAGCCATTTTATTCCTTTTTTTAATTTAAGAATTATGTTTAAGTTTAAAAACAGACAGAATGGTTTAGTCAAAAAAGAAAAAAATCATTCATAGTGCTATACTGCCCTCTTGTGTTCAAAATTAAGTAGACCTATTGGATCAATATCCACACATTAATACAGTTGGCAATACAGTATAATAGGTAATACAGTAGGATTGGGGCCTTAAAAATCGCTAACTTAAAAAGTGAAAGTAACGGACGTCCACACAAGACCAGGCTTGGGAGGGTTACTTTAAAAATGTATTCCGATACAGTTACAAATTATTTCATAAAAAAAGGGTCCCACTTTATATTAAATGGCTTTAAGTACTATATACTTTTTCAAAAAGCAACTACAATCTGATTACTACTTTTTTTGATGTAACTCACTAGATTTTTGTATCCTGATTACATAATGCCGTTGCATGTATTCTGTTGCTCCCACAAGACATTAGTCTGAATATTTTCCTGTATGAGCAAAAAGGAGTTTCCATTGTTCGCACACAAACACGCATTCGATCGCGCCTCTCTCGTGACTGTGTGTGCGTGTCATGTGTTCTAGGCTGTGTGCATGCACTTCTGAAGCTGCGCAGAAAATAATAAAATGCCATGCGGAGGACTAACGCAAAATGTGTGAGAAAATGCATTTGATTGTAGTTTAAGTGAGAAATAATTTCAGTGCTCTGGTCAATAGCTGTAGAGTGAAAACTGGTGAGTGCAGTATACAGCTTTCACAGAAAGAGAATGATGTGAGCACGTACGATTGGCAGTGAGTCCTGTGTGTGGACAAAATAGCTCAATAAGAGTAATAAAATACATGTGAAAAAAATCACATCATAATGTTTTAAAGAAGAGTGGTTTGATTAAAGTGGTGTAAATATACCCGATCCGGCAAAGATGGCAGTATCGGAGCTGATACCGATCCTGAGTATCGGATCGGCGCATTCCTAAATACTATAATGTAAACACAGTACAGATGTAGACCTGGATGTACACCTGACCTTTCAGAAGGTTGCTCACGCATACTTTGTGGTTAAAATGTGCCCTCAATGTGCACTTTTGCAGAGCCTTCACTGATGCAAGCTCTTCAGCACACTTCTTTTTGACAGTCAAAGCGGGGGTTATGTTTTTGCATGTCAAGTAGAATAACCCTAAAAGCACCAAGGTGGCGGTGCCACCGGCTTTATATATATATATATATATATATATATATAGCTGCGAGCAGCGATTGCGGGCCAAAGCCGGCGGTACCGCCATCCCGGTGCCTTTAGGTAACTAAAGGCACCGGGGTTGCGGTGCCACCGGCTTGGGCCCGCAATCGCTGCTCGCAGCTATATTTAGGGCCCAAGCCCTGAAAGGGCGAAGGCCCTATTGTTTTCCTTAGGATTATTATTAGGGCCCAAGCCCTGAAAGGGCGAAGGCCCTATTGTTTTCCTTTGGATTATTATTATTATTATTATTAGGGCCCAAGCCCTGAAAGGGCGAAGGCCCTATTGTTTTCCTTAGGATTATTATTTTTTTTTTTCTAACGACTATTCGGGCACTTTCGGGGCCCTTAACATGCTCAAAAACTCTTGAAACTTTGCACACGGGTCAGAACCCGCGGCCATCAGAGCCGGGCTGAAGCTGGTACACGGGCGCGGCAGGGCGGCTCGTCAGCGCCCCCTGGAACAGGGTCTGAACACTTTGTCCATAAATCAAACACGCTTGCATGTAATAATATGAAACTCGGTACACATGTCGATCTCATTGTTTCATATATACATCGCGCTTTTACTTTTTACCCCAGCCCAACAGGAAGTCAGATATTTACGGTTGTTTTTAAAACGGATGCAATGGAATTTAATGTACTCCTCCTAGAGCATTCACCCGCATGGAACGAAACTCGGTCAGCCTGAAGTCAAGACATAGAGGATCAAAAATTGCGCGGGGATTTTTGATATCTCGAATGGTTTGGCTGTGGCGAGGAAACAAAATTATGGTGAGAAACATGAAACAGGAAGTGTGTCATAACTTCAGCATACATCAACCGATCTTGATGAAACTTCAGGAGTGTGTTCGCTGTAAGAGGACGATCACATGGATGTGACTATTGTGTGTCAAAGTTATAGCGCCACCAACTGGCAGCAGGAAGTGTGTCACTTTCAAAATGCTTTGAAATCACCCTCTTATTTTAACCCGATTTGCTTCAATCTTCATCTGTATAATGTAAATACACGGCAGATGTAGACCTGTGAATGGATTCTTGATATCTTTGAAACTGTTTCCGTGGCGACGCATTAAACTTTACCATTCTTTTAGGATGCTTTTGAGACCCTTAGCATGCTTCAAATTGCATGAAACTCGACAGACACATCACATTTATTAGCCAGTAGACACATGCAAAGTTTCAGAAACGGGCGTGGTGAGGGCTCAGTAGCGCCACCTTTTGACAAAAGTGGGGTTGTTAGTTTTATCTACAGTTACAAAAATCGGTATGTATATTGTACTCTTCGAGCCGGACAACTTTCTAATTCACACTCAATATAGGACCCACAGAAAGTCAGATATTTTAGTTTGAATGTAGTCATACTCCCTCTGAGCATATGTCTGAGCCTTTGCCTGTGTGTGTGTGTGTGTGTGTGTGTGTGTGTGTGTGTGTGTGTGTTAGCAGGGAGAGGGGGCTTAATTAACCATTTAACTGCTGTGTGTCTGGCCAGCATAAATAAAATACATTTCTTAAGCCTGGGATTTTTTAAATAAGTTTTTATTTTATTTTTTTATAAGTAAAGGCACATAGCCAGTTTAATTGTAGTGCATTGACAATAGTTTTATATAATTAGTTCATTAATTAAATTAACTTGGTCCATTAACTTGGTCTGAAAATTGGGTCCATAAATCAAACACACTTGCATATAATAATATTAAACTCGGTACACTTATAGATCTCATTAGCCCAAGCAACTTTAAGCCAGCAAAACAGGAAGTCGGTTGTTTCAGTCTGTATGTGAATGTTTTGCAAAACCAGCCTTTACATTTTTATTTCCCCCCTCTTAAGTAATTTTTAATTATTCCCACACCAAACTTCTTCAAAATTATGAAAATATATTAAAGATACTAAGGCATGTACTGGCCATCGGGACTACCGGGAGATTCCTGGTGGGCCGCGGTCTGGTTGGGCCGGCGGCCCGGCGCGTTATGTATTTTGTTTTTAAATCATTATTAATTGTAAATATATTCTATCGTAAGTATATTGTTAAATTGTCCAATTCCGGACTTATGCGTCTCTCTCATGAAGCCGCATGAAGCTGACGCGAGCTGCGAGACTGACAGGTCTGACTGTCTGACACTGGCCAATCGGAATCAAGTTCAGATTCTAGACTTGAGAAGCGGCCGCTTACACCGTGTCCTAACTACACACGACGCCGCGACACGCGATAAAAGGTATATTTTCCATGTTAATAAATCAGAGTTTTTGTCCTAACCATACGCGACGGCGACATGCGAAGTTTCTAATTTAGAAACGGTTCCTATTTCTGCGACGTCGCGGCTGACAGAATGAAGAAATTACACTGGTTATGAGTACACATTATTTATTTTTAGTTAAAAATAGGTCACTGTGCCACAAGCCATAACGGATAATTTACCTCAGATTTTGAAAGCATTATAGTGTTCAAAATGAATTATGCAAACATACGACTGTACTTCATAACAACGACAATAACTGGCAGATGCCACCAAATGTGTTAAAATAAATGAATTATTTGCTGGACTTAAGTGAAAAGGAAAGCCATTTAATGACCATAGCACATAGTTGACGTGAAAAAAGGAGTATTTTGCATATAAATATGCACATATAGACTATACATATTTTTTCGATTTGTATCCCTGAAAGTGCCTGGCAGAAGCCTATATCTACTGTCTGTGTCATAAATGTGAACATAATATTATCTACTGTCTGTGTCATAAATGTGAACATAAACTATATTTCATGAGGTGAAACATCACTGCCAGGAGCTACAGAATAGGGGAGCGCGGGGATAAAGGTAGGCCTAACGCAGGGTTAAATGTAACACGGACATTTTGCATAGTTTGTCAGTATCTAGCCGGCTGTCTTTCCGCTCTTTTTCTCTTGCTGCCAGAAGACGGTCTCCCGCGAATTTGCGGAACGTTTTGATTATATTTCGTGAAGATAATGGACAAAGAGTGTTTTGACATCATGAAAGTAAATTTTTTCATCGTAGATTTTTTTCTGTTTCCGGGTTGGATGTATACGCGTCCAAATCTAACTTTATATTGCCTTAATCACTGTCTTGTTGGCTCAAACACAGCACCGTTTTGAAACATGTCAGTAATTCCTAGCGACTGTTAGCTAGGTTTAAAATATGTAATACACAGCGGGGTTAGTTGTAACACAGTGTTCCAACTGCTGCCACAATGATAATCAAATGAAAACGGAGCCACACAACTTTTCAGGTTTGAGTATACATTTAACTTTGTTGGACTTTCACAAACAATGTTGTAATTTAAAATGTTTAAAATTTAGTGCACTATGAATGATAGCTTATTTATTTATTAAAAATATGGCCTGTTTTTAATGTAATAAACCATTTAAATTTTTATTCTAAGCTCATTTGTATTATTATTAATGTTATTATTATTAATAATAATAATTGTACATGCAGCTGCCACACAAATCTAATTTAATTGCAATTACAATATTTATATGTTTATTTTATTTTATTTATTATTATTTATTGCAAAACCGTGCAGCCCTTTTCTACGTCTCTAGCTATGATATTGATCCATAACAAAAGGATGATTGGATGAGGAATTAAAAATGTTATTATTCACCATTTATTTTCTATAAGACCAGTGTTGGGGGTAACGAGTTACAAACGAGTTTGGGTAAGTAAAGTAACGCATTACACTGAAAATATTGGTAACTACACTACTTTACTATAATAAAGGAACGCACTTTCCTGCGTTACCCAAGCCGTGTTTGCCTGTGTGGAGAGTTCCGTCTAGTGGTGCGTGCGCGCCGTTGCCATAGAGACTGATTTGAGTGAGAGAGAGAGAGGGAAGTGGAGAGAGAGAGACGGGTTTCAACAAATGGCAATATTCACATTACTTTCAGTTTATTGCTCGAAAGCACAAAAATATTTGAGTGAAATGTAGGCTATAGTAAATCCTAAGATTATTATTTGTGACATTAGAACAAAATATGTCGATATAAAAACATGTATATAGGCTAGGCTAAAGAACTAAATGAACGATCTCTATTTTCTAATTTCACTAAACATTTCATTAAGTTTCGTGGACATTTTATAAAACATGGATCTTAGGCTCATTTTGTAAACATAAATAACTGATTTAGATGCGCAAACTGGGTGCCGTTGCGGAGATGTAGGCTCCATGTTCGGTGCAGGTTCGGCTTCTTGCCGTTCATCCTCGGATGCGGCATCGGGTGCGCTGTTTGCCGCGCGCACCTTTCCGCTCGTTCGGACGCGTCAAGTAAAAACAAGGCTCGAAAGTCTTGGAAAACGAAATGAACAGGATTGTTGCAGGGTTCATTGTAGAAGACATGCTTCCCCCGTCGACCATTAATTCCCCAGGTTTAGAAAAATACATTTTATATTAGGATTAAGAATTTTATGGGATAAAGTGACCTTTATTTTATTATTTTTCATTGACATCTTTTATTTTTTTTAATTATTATTATTACCATGAGTCGAATAAAAAGCTGGTTTTGTTCTCAGGAGAAGAGTTTTATTCTCCCAGCCTGTTTTGAAACTTCTGTGATAAACACCATTTTAAAATTTTGAATTTTGAACCCCATTTTGTTTGTGAATTTTACAGTGCGGCATATTTATTTGTGCAGACAGGGATATTGTTCTTTCATGTTATTTTGTATACATTTTTACAATAAAGTGATGATAGGGCAAAAACTGATATGATGTTTGTCCATGTAGGCTACACGGTAAATTAAGAAACAGGAAAGTAAAGTAATAAGTAGTGAAGTTATTTTTCCAACGCAGTAATTAGTAAAGTAATCTCATTACAATTTACAGAAGTAACTAGTAACTAATTACTTTTTTGAGTAACTACCCCAACACTGTATAAGACTACCAATATTGGAACTATAGCCATTTTATTCCTTTTTTTTAATTTAAGAATTATGTTTAAGTTTAAAAACAGACAGAATGGTTTAGTCAAAAAAGAAAAAAATCATTCATAGTGCTATACTGCCCTCTTGTGTTCAAAATTAGGTAGAACTATTGGATCAATATCCACACATTAATACAGTTGGCAATACAGTATAATAGGTAATACAGTAGGATTGGGGCCTTAAAAATCGCTAACTTAAAAAGTGAAAGTAACGGACGTCCACACAAGACCAGGCTTGGGAGGGTTACTTTAAAAATGTATTCCGATACAGTTACAAATTATTTCATAAAAAAGGGTCCCACTTTATATTAAATGGCTTTAAGTACTATATACTTTTTCAAAAAGTAACTACAATCTGATTACTACTTTTTTTGATGTAACTCACTAGATTTTTGTATCCTGATTACATAATGCCGTTGCATGTATTCTGTTGCTCCCACAAGACATTAGTCTGAATATTTTCCTGTATGAACAAAAAGGAGTTTCCATTGTTCGCACACAAACACACATTCGATCGCGCCTCTCTCGTGACTGTGTGTGCGTGTCATGTGTTCTAGGCTGTGTGCATGCACTTCTGAAGCTGCGCAGAAAATAATAAATTGCCATGCGGAGGACTAACGCAAAATGTGTGAGAAAATCCATTTGATTGTAGTGTAAGTGAGAAATAATTTCAGTGCTCTGGTCAATAGCTGTAGAGTGAAAACTGGTGAGTGCAGTATACAGCTTTCACAGAAAGAGAATGATGTGAGCACGTACGATTGGCAGTGAGTCCTGTGTGTGGACAAAATAGCTCAATAAGAGTAATAAAATACATGTGAAAAAAATCACATCATAATGTTTTAAAGAAGAGTGGTTTGATTAAAGTGGTGTAAATATACCCGATCCGGCAAAGATGGCAGTATCGGAGCTGATACCGATCCTGAGTATCGGATCGGCGCATTCCTAAATACTATAATGTAAACACAGTACAGATGTAGACCTGGATGTACACCTGACCTTTCAGAAGGTTGCTCACGCATACTTTGTGGTTAAAATGTGCCCTCAATGTGCACTTTTGCAGAGCCTTCACTGATGCAAGCTCTTCAGCACACTTCTTTTTGACAGTCAAAGCGGGGGTTATGTTTTTGCATGTCAAGTAGAATAACCCTAAAAGCACCAAGGTGGCGGTGCCACCGGCTTTATATATACATATATATATATAAATATAGCTGCGAGCAGCGATTGCGGGCCAAAGCCGGCGGTACCGCCATCCCGGTGCCTTTAGGTAACTAAAGGCACCGGGGTTGCGGTGCCACCGGCTTGGGCCCGCAATCGCTGCTCGCAGCTATATTTTTAGGGCCCAAGCCCTGAAAGGGCGAAGGCCCTATTGTTTTCCTTAGGATTATTTTTTTTTTTTTTTTTTTTTTTTTCTAACGACTATCCGGGCACTTTTGGGTCCCTTAACATGCTCAAAAACTCTTGAAACTTTGCACACAGGTCAGAACCCGCGGCCATCAGAGCCGGGCTGAAGCTGGTACCCGGGCGTGGCAGGGCGGCTCGTCAGCGCCCCCTGGAACAGGGTCTGAACACTTTGTCCATAAATCAAACACGCTTGCATGTAATAATATGAAACTCGGTACACATGTCAATCTCATCGTTTCATATATTCATCGCACTTTTACTTTTTACCCCAGCCCAACAGGAAGTCAGATATTTACGGTTGTTTTTAAAATGCTTGCAATGGAATTTAATGTACTCCTCCTAGAGCATTCATCCGCATGGAACGAAACTCGGTCAGCCTGAAGTCAAGACATAGACGATCAAAAATTGCGAGGGGATTTTTGATATCTCGAACGGTTTGGCTGTGGCGAGGAAACAAAATTATGGTGAGAAACGTGAAACAGGAAGTGTGTCCTAACTTCAGCATACATTAACTGATCTTGATGAAACTTCAGGAGTGTGTTCGCCGTAAGAGGACGATCACATGGATGTGACTATTGTGTGTCAAAGTTATAGCGCCACCAACTGGCAGCAGGAAGTGTGTCACTTTCAAAATGCTTTGAAATCACCCTCTTATTTTAACCCGATTTGCTTCAAACTTCATCTGTATAATGTAAACATACGGCAGATGTAGACCTGTGAATGGATTCTTAATATCTTTGAAACTGTTGCCGTGGTGACGCATCAAACTTTACCATTCTTTTAGGATGCTTTTGAGACCCTTAGCATGCTTCAAATTGCATGAAACTCCTCAGACACATCACATTTATTAGCCAGTAGACATGTGCAAAGTTTCAGAAACGGGCGTGGTGAGGGCTCAGTAGCGCCACCTTTTGACAAAAGTTGGGTTGTTAGTTTTATCTACAGTTACAAAAATCAGTATGTATATTGTATTTCTCGAGCCGGACAACTTTCTAATTGACACTCTTTAACTAAGACCCACAGAAAGTAAGATATGTTTGTTTGAATCTGGTCATGCTCCCTTTGAGCCTACATCTCTGTCTCTCTCTGTGTGTGTGTTAGTAGGGGGAGGGGTTTAACTTAACCATTTCAGTGCTGTGTGTTTTTTTCTGCTGTGTAATTTCTTAATACATTTCTTAAGCCTGGTATGTTTTAAATAAGTTTTTATTTTAATTTTTATAAGTGAAGGCATAATATAACCAGTTAAATTGTAGTGCATTGACAATAGTTTTATATAATTAGTTTATTAATTAAATTAACTTGGTCCATAAACTTGGTCCAGCTGCGAGACTGACAGGTCTGACTGTCTGACACTGGCCAATCGGAATCAAGAGCGGAGAAGCGGCCGCTCCCATAGGCAGTATAGTATCTCCCCGCCCTGTGGAGGCATTCCGCTGGTCTCGTGAAGTTTCTCGCCGGTCTCGTCTCTGAGACCCCTACACCTGGTATTAAAATGCGATCTGTATCCAGATAAGTTATCCGGATAATAAAAAAGAAATATCAATGCAAGGTATTATGTTGTGATCGGATTGTGATCGATTTGCCTGACCATCTGGAGGTAGTCTGGCTCGCATTGTGTTCGGATCTTTACGTGTAAACGCAATCTGGTTGTTGATATCACACATGTATATTTTACTCCTCCCAAAAATGCTAAAAAATAAACGAGTGAGAGCGTTTACAGGCTGTTATAGTCAGACATGTCGGCGCTACTGCGACACGCATCACCACCGCAGATAAGCAGCAGCTGGGCGTCAAACCAACGTGCAAACATCGCAAATAAAAGTGAAAGTAAGTCAGAGACGCTTAATCATCTACACAATCATCTTCAAGTAAAGAAAGAAATGATCTCTTGACTCTTACAAGGGCTGTTGCCACTCTCTCTTATTGATGTCTATTGATGAAATTAGCTGATGATCAATAAAATGCATGCTAATATCTGTAATAAACAACCGACAAAATTACTGTATGATGGTGTAAATAAAGAATCAGTCCAGCATCGCCATGTCAGTGTGTATTGATTCATCATTGTCTCTTCATAGTTTGCAAGAGACATTTAATAAACTGAGCGTATTTGATAAACTGAGCGTAGCCTATTCATCTGTCAATATAACCTCATTCTTTTTAATGATCAGAAGAACGCGTATCGACTACCGTTACAGTACGTCCTAACTACACACGACGCCGCGACACGCGATAAAAGGTATCTTTTCCATGTAAATCAGAGTTTTTGTCCTAACCAGACGCGACGGCGACATGCGAAGTTTCTAATTTAGAAACGGTTCCTATTTCTGCGATGTCGCGGCTGACAGAATGAAGAAATTACACTGGTTATGAGTACACAGTATTTATTTTTAGTTAAAAATAGGTCACTGTGCCACAAGCCATAACGGATAATTTACCTCAGATTTTGAAAGCATGTAATATTATAGTGTTCAAAATGAATTCTATGCAAACATACGACTGTATTTCATAACAACGACAATAACTTGAGGCAGATGCCACCAAATGTGTTAAAATAAATGAATTATTTGCTGGACTTAAGTGAAAATGATAGCCATTTAATGACCATAGCACATAGTTGATGTGAAAAAAGGAGTATTTTGCATATAAATATGCACATAAATACATATTTTTTCAATTTGTCTCCCTGAAAGTGCCTGGCAGAAGCCTATACTGTCTGTGTCATAAATGTGAACATAATATTATCTACTGTCTGTGTCATAAATGTGAACATAATATTGTAACAGAATATTCTTATGCTATATTATATAAACTATATTTCATGAGGTGAAACATCACTGCCAGGAGCTACAGAATATATATTTCTGTAGGTCCTCACCGTGATGTTGCACTTCATGAAATATATGTAGTATAGCCTAAGAATATTCTATTAAAATATTAAGTGGCACATAAATTCAGACCAGTTATTTACAATAAAGCCTTATAAAATCATTTCCATTCCCTTTGTTTATTATTTTAATAGTTTTTTCTTGGTTTTGATAGTAAATGAAATCTAATCAGTAATTTTACATGCAGATTAATGCACGTATAGATTAATGCACGTGTGTGTGTGTTTGCATAGTGGGCCGGTCTGGATGAAGTGTCCAGGGCTGATTTTTTGTCCCAGTCCAGCCCTGAATGGCAATATTCACATTACTTTCAGTTTATTGCTCGAAAGTACAAAAATATTTGAGTGAAATGTAGGCTATAGTAAACCCTAAAATTATTATTTGTGACATTAGAACAAAATATGTGGATATAAAAACATGTATATAGGCTAAAGAACTAAATGAACGATCTCTATTTTCTAATTTCACGACGTCCACACAAGACCAGGCTTGGGAGGGTTACTTTAAAAAATGTATTCCGATACAGTTACAAATTATTTCATAAAAAAGGGTCCCACTTTATATTAATTGGCTTTAAGTACTTTATACTTTTTCAAAAAGTAACTACAATCTGATTACTTTTTTTGATGTAACTCACTGTAATAATATACAGTTACTGGATTTTTGTTTCCTGATTACATAATGCTGTTACATGTATTCTGTTGCTCCCACAAGACATTAGTCTGAATATTTTCCTGTATGAACAAAATGGAGTTTCCATTGTTCACACACAAACACACACAGAGTTCGATCGCGCCTCTCTCGTGACTGTGTGTGCGTGTCATGTGTTCTAGGCTGTGTGCATGCACTTCTGAAGCTGCTCAGAAAATAATAAAATGCCATGCAGAGGACTAATGCAAAATGTGTGGGAAAATCCATTTGATTGTAGTTTAAGTGAGAAATAATTTCAGTGCTCTGGTCAATAGCTGTAGAGTGAAAACTGGTGAATGCAGTATACAGCTTTCACAGAAAGAGAATGATGTGAGCACGTACGATTGGCAGTGAATCTTTTATGCGGACAAAATAGCTCAATAAGAGTAACAAAATACATGTGGAAAAAATCACATCGTAATGTTTTAAAGAAGAGTGGTTTGATTAAAGTGGTGTAAATATACCCGATCCGACAAAGATGGCAGTATCGGAGCTGATAACGATCCTGAGTATCGGATCGGCGCATCCCTACATACTATAATGTAAACACAGTACAGATGTAGACCTTGATGTACACCTGACCTTTCAGAAGGTTGCTCATGCATACTTTGTGGTTAAAATGTGCCCTCGATCCGCACTTTTGCAGAGCCTTCACTGCTGCAAGCTCTTCAGCACACTTCTTTTTGACAGTCAAAGCGGGGGTTACGTTTTTGCACGTCATGTAGAATAACCCTAAAAGCACCAAGGGTGCGGTGCCACCGGCTTTATATATATATATATATATATATATATATATATATATAAATATAGCTGCGAGCAGCGATTGCGGGCCAAAGCCGGCGGTACCGCCATCCCGGTGCCTTTAGGTAACTAAAGGCACCGGGGTGGCGGTGCCACCGGCTTGGGCCCGCAATCGCTGCTCGCAGCTATATATATATATTTAGGGCCCAAGCCCTGAAAGGGCGAAGGCCCTATTGTTTTCCTTAGGATTTTTTTTTTTTTTTTTTTTTTTTTTTTTTTCTAACGACTATCCGGGCACTTTTGGGGCCCTTAACATGCTCAAAAACTCTTGAAACTTTGCACACGGGTCAGAACCCGCGGCCATCAGAGCCGGGCTGAAGCTGGTACCCGGGCGTGGCAGGGCGGCTCGTCAGCGCCCCCTGGAACAGGGTCTGAACACTTTGTCCATAAATCAAACACGCTTGCATGTAATAATATGAAACTCGGTACACATGTCAATCTCATCGTTTCATATATTCATCGCACTTTTACTTTTTACCCCAGCCCAACAGGAAGTCAGATATTTACGTTTTTTTTTAAAATGCTTGCAATGGAATTTAATGTACTCCTCCTAGAGCATTCATCCGCATGGAACGAAACTCGGTCAGCCTGAAGTCAAGACATAGACGATCAAAAATTGCGAGGGGATTTTTGATATCTCGAACGGTTTGGCTGTGGCGAGGAAACAAAATTATGGTGAGAAACGTGAAACAGGAAGTGTGTCCTAACTTCAGCATACATTAACTGATCTTGATGAAACTTCAGGAGTGTGTTCGCCGTAAGAGGACGATCACATGGATGTGACTATTGTGTGTCAAAGTTATAGCGCCACCAACTGGCAGCAGGAAGTGTGTCACTTTCAAAATGCTTTGAAATCACCCTCTTATTTTAACCCGATTTGCTTCAAACTTCATCTGTATAATGTAAACATACGGCAGATGTAGACCTGTGAATGGATTCTTAATATCTTTGAAACTGTTGCCGTGGTGACGCATCAAACTTTACCATTCTTTTAGGATGCTTTTGAGACCCTTAGCATGCTTCAAATTGCATGAAACTCCTCAGACACATCACATTTATTAGCCAGTAGACATGTGCAAAGTTTCAGAAACGGGCGTGGTGAGGGCTCAGTAGCGCCACCTTTTGACAAAAGTTGGGTTGTTAGTTTTATCTACAGTTACAAAAATCAGTATGTATATTGTACTCCTCGAGCCGGACAACTTTCTAATTGACACTCTTTAACTAGGACCCACAGAAAGTAAGATATGTTTGTTTGAATCTGGTCATGCTCCCTTTGAGCCTACATCTCTGTCTCTCTCTGTGTGTGTGTTAGTAGGGGGAGGGGCTTAACTTAACCATTTCAGTGCTGTGT
Source organism: Cyprinella venusta (assembly GCA_038021265.1). Taxonomy (NCBI): domain Eukaryota; kingdom Metazoa; phylum Chordata; class Actinopteri; order Cypriniformes; family Leuciscidae; genus Cyprinella; species Cyprinella venusta. Next base: position 25,426,692 of record CM075872.1, on the reverse strand, counting down.
GTTTTTTTCTGCTGTGTAATTTCTTAATACATTTCTTAAGCCTGGAATGTTTTAAATAAGTTTTTATTTTAATTTTTATAAGTGAATGCATAATATAACCAGTTAAATTGTAGTGCATTGACAATAGTTTTATATAATTAGTTTATTAATTAAATTAACTTGGTCCATAAACTTGGTCCAGCTGCGAGACTGACAGGTCTGACTGTCTGACACTGGCCAATCGGAATCAAGAGCGGAGAAGCGGCCGCTCCCATAGGCAGTATAGTATCTCCCCGCCCTGTGGAGGCATTCCGCCGGTCTCGTGAAGTTTCTCGCCGGTCTCGTCTCTGAGACCCCTACACCTGGTATTAAAATGCGATCTGTATCCAGATAAGTTATCCAAATAATAAAAAAGAAATATCAATGCAAGGTATTACGTTGTGATCGGATTGTGATCGATTTGCCTGACCATCTGGAGGTAGTCTGGCTCGCATTGTGTTCGGATCTTTACGTGTAAACGCAATCTGGTTGTTGATATCACACATGTATATTTTACTCCTCCCAAAAATGCTAAAAAATAAACGAGTGAGAGCGTTTACAGGCTGTTATAGTCAGACATGTCGGCGCTACTGCGACACGCATCACCACCGCAGATGAGCAGCAGCTGAGCGTCAAACCAACGTGCAAACATCGCAAATAAAAGTGAAAGTAAGTCAGAGACGCTTAATCATCTACACAATCATCTTCAAGTAAAGAAAGAAATGATCTCTTGACTCTTACAAGGGCTGTTGCCACTCTCTCTTATTGATGTCTATTGATGAAATTATCTGATGATCAATAAAATGCATGCTAATATCTGTAATAAACAACCGACAAAATTACTGTATGATGGTGTAAATAAAGAATCAGTCCAGCATCGCCATGTCAGTGTGTATTGATTCATCATTGTCTCTTCATAGTTTGCAAGAGACATTTAATAAACTGAGCGTATTTGATAAACTGAGCGTAGCCTATTCATCTGTCAATATAACCTCATTCTTTTTAATGATCAGAAGAACGCGTATCGACTACCGTTACAGTACAATATGTCCTAACTACACACGACGCCGCGACACGCGATAAAAGGTATCTTTTCCATGTAAATCAGAGTTTTTGTCCTAACCAGACGCGACGGCGACATGCGAAGTTTTTTCTAATTTAGAAACGGTTCCTATTTCTGCGATGTCGCGGCTGACAGAATGAAGAAATTACACTGGTTATGAGTACACATTATTTATTTTTAGTTAAAAATAGGTCACTGTGCCACAAGCCATAACGGATAATTTACCTCAGATTTTGAAAGCATGTAATATTATAGTGTTCAAAATGAATTCTATGCAAACATACGACTGTATTTCATAACAACGACAATAACTTGAGGCAGATGCCACCAAATGTGTTAAAATAAATGAATTATTTGCTGGACTTAAGTGAAAAAGATAGCCATTTAACACCAGAACTCCCAAGGCGGTCATTTTGACCGTTTTTAAAATTTACAGTGTAATAACTTATTTGTTAAAATAAAATCAATGTGGCTGTAGGACTCCTAATTTTCCTAAATATGTGTATATTTTATTCTGGCACTGTTATTTTATTACAATCACAAAACACAAAACAGTTGCGTCCTATTTCTACCTAGAATGGCCATGGCGGTCATTTTGACCGCACGCATTATAAATATCATAAGTCCGCTATATTTCCCGCGATCAACACGCACATATTGTAGAAGTGCACAAATGAGCAAGTTTCGCGTCCATCACGCAACTGGCAAGCGAATTTCGCTCCGACAACATGAAATCAAAAGCCACTCAACTGGTGCGAGAGTCGGGTAGGCGGTCCGGGACGAAGATGATGAAGGCAGTGCCAAGTAAGGAGAAACTGCAAAAATTAAATCAAGGAGTCATGTGCCAAATGTCACAAAGTAGTGTGAGGGACTGAAGCTGCACGCGAAGCGGTGTTTTCCTATGTGTGTGTGCGTAACGTCAGTGAATGAATATTGGGGTTTCCACCGTTCAAATGAGCCCACATCTTTATTATCATCTATCTTAACATTGTATATCTATTTATTTTTAGATTTCACATTGATTGTATTTGTATAACAGGGCTGTAGGCTACTGTATGAAGCTTTGACGTTTCCTAGATTTTTTTCATGTCTATTCACGTGGAGAGTGCGGTGAAAAAATATTTTTGACGCAAAACTTTCCTCGGCAGCACCTGTCGGGAAATATTTTTATGATATAATATTTTGCTTGTTTTAAGGGCGATGGCATTATAACATGACAACAGGAATTATAAGTGTCACTGGAAAACTTAAAGAGAAAGGTTCAAATGCAGATATGACATGACGAAAATGACGTTCAGTACAGCCAAATGAACGTTAAAGTTTGAACGGTCAGAATGACCGCTATGGTCGTTGTAGTAGTTATGGAATTCCGGTAGTTCTAGTGTTAATGACCATAGCACATAGTTGATGTGAAAAAAGGAGTATTTTGCATATAAATATGCACATAAATACATATTTTTTCAATTTGTCTCCCTGAAAGTGCCTGGCAGAAGCCTATACTGTCTGTGTCATAAATGTGAACATAATATTATCTACTGTCTGTGTCATAAATGTGAACATAATATTGTAACAGAATATTCTTATGCTATATTATATAAACTATATTTCATGAGGTGAAACATCACTGCCAGGAGCTACAGAATATATATTTCTGTAGGTCCTCACCGTGATGTTGCACTTCATGAAATATATGTAGCCTAAGAATATTCTATTAAAATATTAAGTGGCACATAAATTCAGACCAGTTATTTACAATAAAGCCTTATAAAATCATTTCCATTCCCTTTGTTTATTATTTTAATAGTTTTTTCTTGGTTTTGATAGTAAATAAAATCTAATCAGTAATTTTACATGCAGATTAATGCACGTATAGATTAATGCACGTGTGTGTGTGTTTGCATAGTGGGCCGGTCTGGATGAAGTGTCCAGGGCTGATTTTTTGTCCCAGTCCAGTCCTGAATGGCAATATTCACATTACTTTCAGTTTATTGCTCGAAAGTACAAAAATATTTGAGTGAAATGTAGGCTATAGTAAACCCTAAGATTATTATTTGTGACATTAGAACAAAATATGTGGATATAAAAACATGTATATAGGCTAAAGAACTAAATGAACGATCTCTATTTTCTAATTTCACGACGTCCACACAAGACCAGGCTTGGGAGGGTTACTTTAAAAAATGTATTCCGATACAGTTACAAATTATTTCATAAAAAAGGGTCCCACTTTATATTAATTGGCTTTAAGTACTTTATACTTTTTCAAAAAGTAACTACAATCTGATTACTTTTTTTGATGTAACTCACTGTAATAATATACAGTTACTGGATTTTTGTTTCCTGATTACATAATGCTGTTACATGTATTCTGTTGCTCCCACAAGACATTAGTCTGAATATTTTCCTGTATGAACAAAATGGAGTTTCCATTGTTCACACACAAACACACACAGAGTTCGATCGCGCCTCTCTCGTGACTGTGTGCGTGTCATGTGTTCTAGGCTGTGTGCATGCACTTCTGAAGCTGCTCAGAAAATAATAAAATGCCATGCAGAGGACTAATGCAAAATGTGTGGGAAAATCCATTTGATTGTAGTTTAAGTGAGAAATAATTTCAGTGCTCTGGTCAATAGCTGTAGAGTGAAAACTGGTGAATGCAGTATACAGCTTTCACAGAAAGAGAATGATGTGAGCACGTACGATTGGCAGTGAATCTTTTATGCGGACAAAATAGCTCAATAAGAGTAACAAAATACATGTGGAAAAAATCACATTGTAATGTTTTAAAGAAGAGTGGTTTGATTAAAGTGGTGTAAATATACCCGATCCGGCAAAGATGGCAGTATCGGAGCTGATAACGATCCTGAGTATCGGATCGGCGCATCCCTACATACTATAATGTAAACACAGTACAGATGTAGACCTTGATGTACACCTGACCTTTCAGAAGGTTGCTCATGCATACTTTGTGGTTAAAATGTGCCCTCAATGTGCACTTTTGCAGAGCCTTCACTGCTGCAAGCTCTTCAGCACACTTCTTTTTGACAGTCAAAGCGGGGGTTACGTTTTTGCACGTCATGTAGAATAACCCTAAAAGCACCAAGGGTGCGGTGCCACCGGCTTTATATATATATATATATATATATATATATATATATATATATATATATATATATAAATATAGCTGCGAGCAGCGATTGCGGGCCAAAGCCGGCGGTACCGCCATCCCGGTGCCTTTAGGTAACTAAAGGCACCGGGGTTGCGGTGCCACCGGCTTGGGCCCGCAATCGCTGCTCGCAGCTATATTTAGGGCCCAAGCCCTGAAAGGGCGAAGGCCCTATTGTTTTCCTTAGGATTTTTTTAGGGCCCAAGCCCTGAAAGGGCGAAGGCCCTATTGTTTTCCTTAGGATTATTTTTTTTTTTTTTTTTTTTTTTTTTTTCTAACGACTATCCGGGCACTTTTGGGGTCCTTAACATGCTCAAAAACTCTTGAAACTTTGCACACGGGTCAGAACCCGCGGCCATCAGAGCCGGGCTGAAGCTGGTACACGGGCGCGGCAGGGCGGCTCGTCAGCGCCCCCTGGAACAGGGTCTGAACACTTTGTCCATAAATCAAACACGCTTGCATGTAATAATATGAAACTCGGTACACATGTCGATCTCATCGTTTCATATATACATCGCGCTTTTACTTTTTACCCCAGCCCAACAGGAAGTCAGATATTTACGGTTGTTTTTAAAATGCTTGCAATGGAATTTAATGTACTCCTCCTAGAGCATTCATCCGCATGGAACGAAACTCGGTCAGCCTGAAGTCAAGACATAGAGGATCAAAAATTGCGAGGGGATTTTTGATATCTCGAACGGTTTGGCCGTGGCGAGGAAACAAAATTATGGTGAGAAACGTGAAACAGGAAGTGTGTCCTAACTTCAGCATACATCAACCGATCTTGATGAAACTTCAGGAGTGTGTTCGCTGTAAGAGGACGATCACATGGATGTGACTATTGTGTGTCAAAGTTATAGCGCCACCAACTGGCAGCAGGAAGTGTGTCACTTTCAAAATGCTTTGAAATCACCCTCTTATTTTAACCCGATTTGCTTCAAACTTCATCTGTATAATGTAAACATACGGCAGATGTAGACCTGTGAATGGATTATTGATGTCTTTGAAACTGTTGCCGTGGCGACGCATCAAACTTTACCATTCTTTTAGGATGCTTTTGAGACCCTTAGCATGCTTCAAATTGCATGAAACTCCTCAGACACATTACATTTATTAGCCAGTAGACATGTGCAAAGTTTCAGAAACGGGCGTGGTGAGGGCTCAGTAGCGCCACCTTTTGACAAAAGTTGGGTTGTTAGTTTTATCTACAGTTACAAAAATCGGTATGTATATTGTACTCCTCGAGCCGGACAACTTTCTAATTGACACTCATTACCTAGGACCCACAGAAAGTAAGATATGTTTGTTTGAATCTGGTCATGCTCCCTTTGAACCTACATCTCTGTCTCTGTCTCTGTGTGTGTGTTAGTAGGGGAGGGGCTTAACCATTTCACTGCTGTGTGTTTTTTCTGCTGTGTAATTTCTTAATACATTTCTTAAGCCTGGTATGTTTTAAATAAGTTTTTATTTTAATTTTTATAAGTGAAGGCATAATATAACCCGTTAAATTGTAGTGCATTGACAATAGTTTTATATAATTAGTTTATTAATTAAATTAACTTGGTCCATAAACTTGATCTGAAAATTGGGTCCATAAATCAAACACACTTGCATATAATAATATTAAACTCGGTACACTTATAGATCTCATTAGCCCAAACAACTTTAAGCCAGCCCAACAGGATGTCGGTTGTTTCGGTCTGTACTGTATGTGAATGTTTTGCAAAACCAGCCTTTACATTTTTATTTCCCCCCTCTTAAGTAATTTTTAATTATTCCCACACCAAACTTCTTCAAAATTATGAAAATATATTAAAGATACTAAATCAGGCATATGTACTGGCCATCGGGACTACCGGGAGATTGACTACCGGGAGATTGACTATTGGACTACTGGTTTGGCCGGCGGCCCGGCGCGTTATGTATTTTGTTTTTAAATCATTATTAATTGTAAATATATTCTATCATAAGTATTTGTTAAATCATCCAATTCCGGACTTATGCGTCTCTCTCATGAAGCCGCATGAAGCGGACGCGAGCTGAGAGACTGACAGGTCTGACTGTCTGACACTGGCCAATCGGAATCAAGAGCGGAGAAGCGGCCGCTCCCATAGGCAGTGTATAGTATCTCCCCGCCCTGTGGAGGCTTTCCGCTGGTCTCGTGAAGTTTCTCGCCGGTCCAGTCTCTGAGACCCCTACACCTGGTATTAAAATGCGATCTGTATCCAGATAAGTTATCCGGATAATAAAAAAGAAATGTTAATGCAAGGTATTACGTTGTGATCGGATTGTGATCGATATGCCTGACCATCTGGAGGTAGTCTGGCTCGCATTGTGTTCGGATCTTTACGTGTAAACGCAATCTGGTTGTTGATATCACACATGTATATTTTACTCCTCCCAAAAATGCTAAAACATAAACGAGTGAGAGCGTTTACAGGCTATGTTATAGTCAGAAATGACGGCGCTGCGACACGCATCACCGCCGCAGATGAGCAGCAGCTGAGCGACAAACCAACGTGCAAACATCGCAAATAAAAGTGAAAGTAAGTCAGAGACGCTTAGTCATCTACACATTCATCTTCAAGTAAAGAAAGAAATGATCTCTCGACTCTTACCAGGGCTGTTGCCACTCTCTCTTATTGATATCTATTGATGAAATTAGCTGATGATCAATAAAATGCATGCTAATATCTGTAAAAAACAACCGACAAAATTACTGTATGATGGTGTAAATAAAGAATCAGTCCAGCATCGCCATGTCAGTGTGTATTGATTCATCATTCCCAGCAAGCAATTTTACGTCCAAAAGACGTCTAATAGCCGTCAAAACATAGCCCAGACGTCTAGGCTAAATCAAGGCTAAATTTGGGCTGTCAGTGAAAATCTAATAGACGTCTAACCATAGCCCAAGAATAGACATCTAACCATAGCCCAAGAATAGACTATAGTCAACAATTAGACGGCTATTGAACGACTACATTTATACGTCTAATAGGCAGTGCATATGGGTCTAGGCTAAAACAAGGCTAAATTTGGGCTGTCAGTGAAAATCTAATAGACGTCTAAATGTAGCCCAAGAATAGACTAGTCATCAATTAGACAACTATTAAACGACTACATATACATGCAATAGACAACAAAATGGTTAAAAGATTCTTTTCACTCAAATATAACAGGTTCACATAAATAACAAGCCATTCCAAAAAAAAACATATATAAAAGGCTTTATTTAGCAAAAGAACAACATTACGTAACTTCAAAACATAAAAATTACCACACCAATATTAAAATTAAAAATATAAAATTATTTTAACATGAACAACTTAAGATAATAAAATAGAAAACTCTGTTGCTGCTGGGAAGTTGGTCATCACAGCATCTGCCAAATAAGAATAAAATAATTAGCACAAGAAAAGCATTGTTGAAAGTACATGTACGTTTTGTGTGTGTGTGTGTGTGTGTGTTCTTGTGTTCTGTTTAGGTTTTAATGCACATCGGAGCTATTTGCATTATTGATATACTGGCGGATACTTTTTAGATTTGCTTATTTTATATAGCCAATCATTTGTATTTTTATGCTGTATTATAAAATTAATTTGAAAGTTTCAAACTGGAATTAATGAAGGCATTTTGAATGAAACTTCATCTTACTTTGCTTGTACAATAACAAACATTATTCTACTCTATTAGCTTATGCTCGCCAACAAGCCAATGTTCAGACAAATTAAATTTTATAATTTATATCAATGATGGACTTTGTCAAAGACAAGAGATTTAGTGAGGAAATGCTATTTTTATATCACAATGATCTAAAGAAAAGAGCCAAATATAATTGTGGCTTTCATAACACTTTATAATAGATTGCATGTGTTTCATGTTTACAGCTTTGGATTCAGTAACGTTAGGCCTACACGTGCATGGACCATGACACACCCGCTAAAATGTCACGATTCCAACAACACATGATAACAAATAATTTATCTAAAAAATTAACACGTCAAAATGAAAACACAGATGCTTAAAAGACAAAAGTGGGAATGTATTTTACCTGTTGTCGTCGACCGTCAGCTGAATGCAATGCTCTGCCTCGTTTAAAATATTTGAGAATGGTCGATCGCGTGACCGGTGATCTGTGCTATCAAGACTCGCGTTGTCAGCAGTCATGTCTCAGTAGGGCTGTTGCCATCTAGCGGTTGAGAAATGTAATTGCATTTTTATTTAATTTAAAATGAAAAACAGTCAAATAAAACCGTAGATTTTTAATTAATGTGTGACTGTGACAGCAAACATGAAGCTGCGTGGGTGAAAAACAAGAAAACAATTTTAAGATTTATTTTGGCAATAGCCTACTAATCGCTGGTCTAAATCAGGGCTATAGCCAAGCCGTTAAACGTAGACCACTGATTGCCTCGATTTCGCCAGTGGGCTAAAAGCAGACTGCACATAGCCCATCCAATTCAGAGGATCGTGACTACAAATCGACCATGTCATGATATGACACTGGCACCTTGTAGATATGTTTACCAATGCGAACATGATGGGATATCAACTATCTCATGCGTTGCCTGCCCAACAATTCATTAAAACGACAATTAATCAGTTTCGACTAGAAGTGGGCTATAAATAGCCGGACAGACTATACGAGCTAGATCGCGTCTTCACACAGCCTACACATAGAAAATGTCAAAGAAATCAAACCAAACACCTTGTAATCACAGTTGACTTTGCTTACATGATGGAATATAATACATTTTGCAAGTTATTTTGGAAAAAATACATTTAGCCATGATTCAATGTTATTTTGGCTAGAAGTGGGTTACACATAGCCGGACTATATCGGGTCTCTATTTAACCTAGACGGTGAAATGAGGGCTATTGCTTGCTGGGTTGTCTCTTCATAGTTTGCAAGAGACATTCAATAAACTGAGCGTATTTGATAAACTGAGCGTAGCCTATTCATCTATCAATATATATAGGCTAACCTCATTCTTTTTAATGATCGGAAGAACGCGTATCGACCACCGTTACAGTACAATATGCATGTATGTCCATTTAAACTCGATTTTGGGTCAAATATGGATTATATCATGACACTGGCAAGAATATGGTTACATTTAAAGATGTTGTGCCAAGCATGAGAATGCTACGTTCAGCTGCTTTTGAAATAACATGTTTTTTTCCACTTCCTGAAAAGTAACCGTTTTGGACATACGTGAGTTTCATCGGGCAGCGACGATATATTAAAGATACTAAATCAGGCATGTACTGGCCATCGGGACTACCGGGAGATTCCCGGTGGGCCGCGGTCTGGTTGGGCCGGCGGCCCGGCGCGTTATGTATTTTGTTTTTAAATCATTAATAATTGTAAATATATTCTATCGTAAGTATATTGTTAAATTGTCCAATTCCGGACTTATGCGTCTCTCTCATGAAGCCGCATGAAGCTGACGCGAGCTAAGAGACTGACAGGTCTGACACTGGCCAATCGGAATCAAGTTCAGATTCTAGACCTGAGAAGCGGCCGCTTACACCGTGTCCTAACTACACACGACTCCGCGACACGCGATAAAAGGTATCTTTTCCATGTAAATCAGAGTTTTTGTCCTAACCAGACGCGACGGCGACATGCGAAGTTTCTAATTTAGAAACGTTCCTATTTCTGCGACGTCGCGGCTGACAGAATGAAGAAATTACACTGGTTATGAGTACACATTATTTATTTTTAGTTAAAAATAGGTCACTGTGCCACAAGCCATAACGGATAATTTACCTCAGATTTTGAAAGCATGTAATATTATAGTGTTCAAAATGAATTCTATGCAAACATACGACTGTATTTCATAACAACGATAACTTGAGGCAGATGCCACCAAATGTGTTAAAATAAATGAATTAATTGCTGGACTTAAGTGAAAAGGAAAGCCATTTAATGACCATAGCACACAGTTGATGTGAAAAAATGAGTATTTTGCATATAAATATGCACATAAATACATATTTTTTCAATTTGTATCCCTGAAAGTGCCTGGCAGAAGCCTATACTGTCTGTGTCATAAATGTGAACATAATATTATCTACTGTCTGTGTAATAAATGTGAACATAATATTGTAACAGAATATTCTTATGCTATATTATATAAACTATATTTCATGAGGTGAAACATCACTGCCAGGAGCTACAGAATATATATTTCTGTAGGTCCTCACCGTGATGTTGCACTTCATGAAATATATGTAGTATAGCCTAAGAATATTCTATTAGAATATTAAGTGACACATAAACAAGCCCTTCAGCACACTTCTTTTTGACAGTCAAAGCGGGGGTTATGTTTTTGCACGTCATGTAGAATAACCCTAAAAGCACCAAGGTGGCGGTGCCACCGGCTTTATATATATATATATATATATATATATATATATATATATATATATATATATATAAATATAGCTGCGAGCAGCGATTGCGGGCCAAAGCCGGCGGTACCGCCATCCCGGTGCCTTTAGGTAACTAAAGGCACCGGGGTTGCGGTGCCACCGGCTTGGGCCCGCAATCGCTGCTCGCAGCTATATTTATATATATATATATATATATATATATATATATATATATATATATATATATATAAAGCCGGTGGCACCGCCACCTTGGTGCTTTTAGGGTTATTCTACATGACGTGCAAAAACATAACCCCCGCTTTGACTGTCAAAAAGAAGTGTGCTGAAGGGCTTGTTTATGTGTCACTTAATATTCTAATAGAATATTCTTAGGCTATACTACATATATTTCATGAAGTGCAACATCACGGTGAGGACCTACAGAAATATATATATTTTTTTTTTTCTAACGACTATTCGGGCACTTTCGGGGCCCTTAACATGCTCAAAAACTCTTGAAACTTTGCACACGGGTCAGAACCCGCGGCCATCAGAGCCGGGCTGAAGCTGGTACACGGGCGCGGCAGGGCGGCTCGTCAGCGCCCCCTGGAACAGGGTCTGAACACTTTGTCCATAAATCAAACACGCTTGCATGTAATAATATGAAACTCGGTACACATGTCGATCTCATTGTTTCATATATACATCGCGCTTTTACTTTTTACCCCAACCCAACAGGAAGTCAGATATTTACGGTTGTTTTTAAAACGGATGCAATGGAATTTAATGTACTCCTCCTAGAGCGTTCATCCGCATGGAACGAAACTCGGTCAGCCTGAAGTCAAGACATAGAGGATCAAAAATTGCGAGGGGATTTTTGATATCTCGAACGGTTTGGCTGTGGCGAGGAAACAAAATTATGGTGAGAAACGTGAAACAGGAAGTGTGTCATAACTTCAGCATACATCAACCGATCTTGATGAAACTTCAGGAGTGTGTTCGCTGTAAGAGGACGATCACATGGATGTGACTATTGTGTGTCAAAGTTATAGCTCCACCAACTGGCAGCAGGAAGTGTGTCACTTTCAAAATGCTTTGAAATCACCCTCTTATTTTAACCCGATTTGCTTCAATCTTCATCTGTATAATGTAAATACACGGCAGATGTAGACCTGTGAATGGATTCTTGATATCTTTGAAACTGTTTCCGTGGCGACGCATTAAACTTTACCATTCTTTTAGGATGCTTTTGAGACCCTTAGCATGCTTCAAATTGCATGAAACTCGACAGACACATCACATTTATTAGCCAGTAGACACATGCAAAGTTTCAGAAACGGGCGTGGTGAGGGCTCAGTAGCGCCACCTTTTGACAAAAGTGGGGTTGTTAGTTTTATCTACAGTTACAAAAATCGGTATGTATATTGTACTCTTCGAGCCGGACAACTTTCTAATTCACACTCAATAGCTAGGACCCACAGAAAGTCAGATATTTTAGTTTGAATGTAGTCATACTCCCTCTGAGCATATGTCTGAGCCTTTGCCTGTGTGTGTGTGTGTGTGTGTGTGTGTGTGTGTGTGTGTGTGTGTGTGTGTGTGTGTGTGTTAGCAGGGAGAGGGGGCTTAATTAACCATTTAACTGCTGTGTGTCTGGCCAGCATAAATAAAATACATTTCTTAAGCCTGGGATTTTTTAAATAAGTTTTTATTTTATTTTTTTATAAGTAAAGGCACATAGCCAGTTTAATTGTAGTGCATTGACAATAGTTTTATATAATTAGTTCATTAATTAAATTAACTTGGTCCATTAACTTGGTCTGAAAATTGGGTCCATAAATCAAACACACTTGCATATAATAATATTAAACTCGGTACACTTATAGATCTCATTAGCCCAAGCAACTTTAAGCCAGCAAAACAGGAAGTCGGTTGTTTCAGTCTGTATGTGAATGTTTTGAAAAACCAGCCTTTACATTTTTATTTCCCCCCTCTTAAGTAATTTTTAATTATTCCCACACCAAACTTCTTCAAAATTATGAAAATATATTAAAGATACTAAGGCATGTACTGGCCATCGGGACTACCGGGAGATTCCTGGTGGGCCGCGGTCTGGTTGGGCCGGCGGCCCGGCGCGTTATGTATTTTGTTTTTAAATCATTATTAATTGTAAATATATTCTATCGTAAGTATATTGTTACATTGTCCAATTCCGGACTTATGCGTCTCTCTCATGAAGCCGCATGAAGCTGACGCGAGCTGCGAGACTGACAGGTCTGACTGTCTGACACTGGCCAATCGGAATCAAGTTCAGATTCTAGACTTGAGAAGCGGCCGCTTACACCGTGTCCTAACTACACACGACGCCGCGACACGCGATAAAAGGTATATTTTCCATGTTAATAAATCAGAGTTTTTGTCCTAACCATACGCGACGGCGACATGCGAAGTTTCTAATTTAGAAACGGTTCCTATTTCTGCGACGTCGCGGCTGACAGAATGAAGAAATTACACTGGTTATGAGTACACATTATTTATTTTTAGTTAAAAATAGGTCACTGTGCCACAAGCCATAACGGATAATTTACCTCAGATTTTGAAAGCATTATAGTGTTCAAAATGAATTATGCAAACATACGATTGTACTTCATAACAACGACAATAACTGGCAGATGCCACCAAATGTGTTAAAATAAATGAATTATTTGCTGGACTTAAGTGAAAAGGAAAGCCATTTAATGACCATAGCACATAGTTGACGTGAAAAAAGGAGTATTTTGCATATAGGCTAAATATGCACATATATACATATTTTTTCGATTTGTATCCCTGAAAGTGCCTGGCAGAAGCCTACTGTCTGTGTCATAAATGTGAACATAATATTATCTACTGTCTGTGTCATAAATGTGAACATAAACTATATTTCATGAGGTGAAACATCACTGCCAGGAGCTACAGAATAGGGGAGCGCGGGGATAAATGTAGGCCTAACGCGGGGTTAAATGTAACACGGACATTTTACATAGTTTGTCAGTATCTAGCCGGCTGTCTTTCCGCTCTTTTTCTCTTGCTGCCAGAAGACGGTCTCCCGCGAATTTGCGGAACGTTTTGATTATATTTCGTGAAGATAATGGACAAAGAGTGTTTTGACATCATGAAAGTAAATTTTTTCATCGTAGATTTTTTTCTGTTTCCGGGTTGGATGTATACGCGTCCAAATCTAACTTTATATTGCCTTAATCACTGTCTTGTTGGCTCAAACACAGCACCGTTTTGAAACATGTCAGTAATTCATAGCGACTGTTAGCTAGGTTTAAAATATGTAATACACAGCGGGGTTAACACAGGGTTCCAACTGCTGCCACAATGATAATCAAATGAAAACGGAGCCACACAACTTTTCAGGTTTGAGTATACATTTAACTTTGTTGGACTTTCACAAACAATGTTGTAATTTAAAATGTTTAAAATTTAGTGCACTATGAATGATAGCTTATTTATTTATTAAAAATATGGCCTGTTTTTAATGTAATAAACCATTTAAATTTTTATTCTAAGCTCATTTGTATTATTATTAATGTTATTATTATTAATAATAATAATTGTACATGCAGCTGCCACACAAATCTAATTTAATTGCAATTACAATATTTATATGTTTATTTTATTTTATTTATTATTATTTATTGCAAAACCGTGCAGCCCTTTTCTACGTCTCTAGCTATGATATTGATCCATAACAAAAGGATGATTGGATGAGGAATTAAAAATGTTATTATTCACCATTTATTTTCTATAAGACCAGTGTTGGGGGTAACGAGTTACAAACGAGTTTGGGTAAGTAAAGTAACGCATTACACTGAAAATATTGGTAACTACACTACTTTACTATAATAAAGGAACGCGCTTTCCTGCGTTACCCAAGCCGTGTTTGCCTGTGTGGAGAGTTCCGTCTAGTGGTGCGTGCGCGCCGTTGCCATAGAGACCGATTTGAGTGAGAGAGAGAGAGGGAAGTGGAGAGAGAGAGACGGGTTTCAACATGGCAATATTCACATTACTTTCAGTTTATTGCTCGAAAGCACAAAAATATTTGAGTGAAATGTAGGCTATAGTAAATCCTAAGATTATTATTTGTGACATTAGAACAAAATATGTCGATATAAAAACATGTATATAGGCTAGGCTAAAGAACTAAATGAACGATCTCTATTTTCTAATTTCACTAAACATTTCATTAAGTTTCGTGGACATTTTATAAAACATGGATCTTAGGCTCATTTTGTAAACATAAATAACTGATTTAGATGCGCAAACTGGGTGCCGTTGCGGAGATGTAGGCTCCATGTTCGGTGCAGGTTCGGCTTCTTGTCGTTCATCCTCGGATGCGGCATCGCTTGCGGTGTTTGCCGCGCGCACCTTTCCGCTCGTTCGGACGCGTCAAGTAAAAACAAGGCTCGAAAGTCTTGGAAAACGAAATGAACAGGATTGTTGCAGGGTTCATTGTAGAAGACATGCTTCCCCTGTCGACCATTAATTCCCCAGGTTTAGAAAAATACATTTTAAATTAGGATTAAGAATTTTATGGGATAAAGTGACCTTTATTTTATTATTTTTCATTGACATCTTTTATTTTTTTTAAATTATTATTATTACCATGAGTCGACTAAAAAGCTGGTTTTGTTCTCAGGAGAAGAGTTTTATTCTCCCAGCCTGTTTTGAAACTTCTGTGATAAACACCATTTTAAAATATTGAATTTTGAACCCCATTTTGTTTGTGAATTTTACAGTGCGGCATATTTATTTGTGCAGACAGGGATATTGTTCTTTCATGTCATTTTGTATACATTTTTACAATAAAGTGATGATAGGGCAAAAACTGATATGATGTTTGTCCATGTAGGCTACACGGTAAATTAAGAAACAGGAAAGTAAAGTAATAAGTAGTGAAGTTATTTTTCCAACTCAGTAACTAGTAAAGTAATCTCATTACAATTTACAGAAGTAACTAGTAACTAATTACTTTTTTGAGTAACTACCCCAACACTGTATAAGACTATACCAATATTGGAACTATAGCCATTTTATTCCTTTTTTTAATTTAAGAATTATGTTTAAGTTTAAAAACAGACAGAATGGTTTAGTCAAAAAAGAAAAAAATCATTCATAGTGCTATACTGCCCTCTTGTGTTCAAAATTAGGTAGACCTATTGGATCAATATCCACACATTAATACAGTTGGCAATACAGTATAATAGGTAATACAGTAGGATTGGGGCCTTAAAAATCGCTAACTTAAAAAGTGAAAGTAACGGACGTCCACACAAGACCAGGCTTGGGAGGGTTACTTTAAAAATGTATTCCGATACAGTTACAAATTATTTCATAAAAAAGGGTCCCACTTTATATTAAATGGCTTTAAGTACTATATACTTTTTCAAAAAGTAACTACAATCTGATTACTACTTTTTTTGATGTAACTCACTAGATTTTTGTATCCTGATTACATAATGCCGTTGCATGTATTCTGTTGCTCCCACAAGACATTAGTCTGAATATTTTCCTGTATGAACAAAAAGGAGTTTCCATTGTTCGCACACAAACACACATTCGATCGCGCCTCTCTCGTGACTGTGTGTGCGTGTCATGTGTTCTAGGCTGTGTGCATGCACTTCTGAAGCTGCGCAGAAAATAATAAAATGCCATGCGGAGGACTAACGCAAAATGTGTGAGAAAATCCATTTGATTGTAGTGTAAGTGAGAAATAATTTCAGTGCTCTGGTCAATAGCTGTAGAGTGAAAACTGGTGAGTGCAGTATACAGCTTTCACAGAAAGAGAATGATGTGAGCACGTACGATTGGCAGTGAGTCCTGTGTGTGGACAAAATAGCTCAATAAGAGTAATAAAATACATGTGAAAAAAATCACATCATAATGTTTTAAAGAAGAGTGGTTTGATTAAAGTGGTGTAAATATACCCGATCCGGCAAAGATGGCAGTATCGGAGCTGATACCGATCCTGAGTATCAGATCGGCGCATTCCTAAATACTATAATGTAAACACTGTACAGATGTAGACCTGGATGTACACCTGACCTTTCAGAAGGTTGCTCACGCATACTTTGTGGTTAAAATGTGCCCTCAATGTGCACTTTTGCAGAGCCTTCACTGATGCAAGCTCTTCAGCACACTTCTTTTTGACAGTCAAAGCGGGGGTTATGTTTTTGCATGTCAAGTAGAATAACCCTAAAAGCACCAAGGTGGCGGTGCCACCGGCTTTATATATATATATATATAAATATAGCTGCGAGCAGCGATTGTGGGCCAAAGCCGGCGGTACCGCCATCCCGGTGCCTTTAGGTAACTAAAGGCACCGGGGTTGCGGTGCCACCGGCTTGGGCCCGCAATCGCTGCTCGCAGCTATATTTAGGGCCCAAGCCCTGAAAGGGCGAAGGCCCTATTGTTTTCCTTGCGATTATTTTTTTTTTTTTTTTTTTTTTTCTAACGACTATCCGGGCACTTTTGGGGCCCTTAACATGCTCAAAAACTCTTGAAACTTTGCACACTGGTCAGAACCCGCGGCCATCAGAGCCGGGCTGAAGCTGGTACCCGGGCGTGGCAGGGCGGCTCGTCAGCGCCCCCTGGAACAGGGTCTGAACACTTTGTCCATAAATCAAACACGCTTGCATGTAATAATATGAAACTCGGTACACATGTCAATCTCACCGTTTCATATATACATCGTGCTTTTACTTTTTACCCCAGCCCAACAGGAAGTCAGATATTTAAGGTTGTTTTTAAAACGCGTGCAATGGAATTTAATGTACTCCTCCTAGAGCATTCATCCGCATGGAACGAAACTCGGTCAGCCTGAAGTCAAGACATAGAGGATCAAAAATTGCGAGGGGATTTTTGATATCTCGAACGGTTTGGCTGTGGCGAGGAAACAAAATTATGGTGAGAAACGTGAAACAGGAAGTGTGTCCTAACTTCAGCATACATTAACTGATCTTGATGAAACTTCAGGAGTGTGTTCGCCCGTAAGAGGACGATCACATGGATGTGACTATTGTGTGTCAAAGTTATAGCGCCACCAACTGGCAGCAGGAAGTGTGTCACTTTCAAAATGCTTTGAAATCACCCTCTTATTTTAACCCGATTTGCTTCAAACTTCATCTGTATAATGTAAACATACGGCAGATGTAGACCTGTGAATGGATTATTGATGTCTTTGAAACTGTTGCCGTGGCGACGCATCAAACTTTACCATTCTTTTAGGATGCTTTTGAGACCCTTAGCATGCTTCAAATTGCATGAAACTCCTCAGACACATCACATTTATTAGCCAGTAGACATGTGCAAAGTTTCAGAAACGGGCGTGGTGAGGGCTCAGTAGCGCCACCTTTTGACAAAAGTGGGGTTGTTAGTTTTATCTACAGTTACAAAAATCGGTATGTATATTATACTCCTCGAGCCGGACAACTTTCTAATTGACACTCATTACCTAGGACCCACAGAAAGTAAGATATGTTTGTTTGAATCTGGTCATGCTCCCTTTGAACCTACATCTCTGTCTCTGTCTGTGTGTGTGTTAGTAGGGGAGGGGCTTAACCATTTCACTGCTGTGTGTTTTTTCTGCTGTGTAATTTCTTAATACATTTCTTAAGCCTGGTATGTTTTAAATAAGTTTTTATTTTAATTTTTATAAGTGAAGGCATAATATAACCCGTTAAATTGTAGTGCATTGACAATAGTTTTATATAATTAGTTTATTAATTAAATTAACTTGGTCCATAAACTTGATCTGAAAATTGGGTCCATAAATCAAACACACTTGCATATAATAATATTAAACTCGGTACACTTATAGATCTCATTAGCCCAAACAACTTTAAGCCAGCCCAACAGGAAGTCGGTTGTTTCGGTCTGTACTGTATGTGAATGTTTTGCAAAACCAGCCTTTACATTTTTATTTCCCCCCTCTTAAGTAATTTTTAATTATTCCCACACCAAATTTCTTCAAAATTATGAAAATATATTAAAGATACTAAATCAGGCATATGTACTGGCCATCGGGACTACCGGGAGATTCCCGGTGGGCCGCGGTCTGGTTTGGCCGGCGGCCCGGCGCGTTATGTATTTTGTTTTTAAATCATTATTAATTTTAAATATTCTATCGTAAGTATTTGTTAAATCATCCAATTCCGGACTTATGCGTCTCTCTCATGAAGCCGCATGAAGCGGACGCGAGCTGAGAGACTGACAGGTCTGACTGTCTGACACTGGCCAATCGGAATCAAGAGCGGAGAAGCGGCCGCTCCCATAGGCAGTATAGTATCTCCCCGCCCTGTGGAGGCTTTCCGCCGGTCTCGTGAAGTTTCTCGCCGGTCTAGTCTCTGAGACCCCTACACCTGGTATTAAAATACGATCTGTATCCAGATAAGTTATCCGGATAATAAAAAAGAAATGTTAATGCAAGGTATTACGTTGTGATCGGATTGTGATCGATATGCCTGACCATCTGGAGGTAGTCTGGCTCGCATTGTGTTCGGATCTTTACGTGTAAACGCAATCTGGTTGTTGATATCACACATGTATATTTTACTCCTCCCAAAAATGCTAAAAAATAAACGAGTGAGAGCGTTTACAGGCTATGTTATAGTCAGAAATGACGGCGCTACTGCGACACGCATCACCGCCGCAGATGAGCAGCAGCTGAGCGTCAAACCAACGTGCAAACATCGCAAATAAAAGTGAAAGTAAGTCATAAACGCTTAATCATCTACACATTCATCTTCAAGTAAAGAAAGAAATGATCTCTTGACTCTTACCAGGGCTGTTGCCACTCTCTCTTATTGATATCTATTGATGAAATTAGCTGATGATCAATAAAATGCATGCTAATATCTGTAATAAACAACCGACAAAATTACTGTATGATGGTGTAAATAAAGAATCAGTCCAGCATCGCCATGTCAGTGTGTATTGATTCATCATTCCCAGCAAGCAATTTTACGTCCAAAAGACGTCTAATAGCCGTCAAAACATAGCCCAGACGTCTAGGCTAAATCAAGGCTAAATTTGGGCTGTCCGTGAAAATCTAATAGACGTCTAACCATAGCCCAAGAATAGACATCTAACCATAGCCCAAGAATAGACTATAGTCAACAATTAGACGGCTATTGAACGACTACATTTATACGTCTAATAGGCAGTGCATATGGGTCTAGGCTAAAACAAGGCTAAATTTGGGCTGTCAGTGAAAATCTAATAGACGTCTAAATGTTGCCCAAGAATAGACTAGTCATCAATTAGACAACTATTAAACGACTACATATACATGCAATAGACAACAAAATGGTTAAAAGATTCTTTTCACTCAAATATAACAGGTTCACATAAATAACAAGCCATTCCAAAAAAATATATATATATAAAAGGCTTTATTTAGCAAAAGAACAACATTACGTAACTTCAAAACATAAAAATTACCACACCAATATTAAAATTAAAAATATAAAATTATTTTAACATGAACAACTTAAGATAATAAAATAGAAAACTCTGTTGCTGCTGGGAAGTTGGTCATCACAGCATCTGCCAAATAAGAATAAAATAATTAGCACAAGAAAAGCATTGTTGAAAGTACATGTACGTTTTGTGTGTGTGTGTGTGTGTGTGTGTTCTTGTGTTCTGTTTAGGTTTTAATGCACATCGGAGCTATTTGCATTATTGATATACTGGCGGATACTTTTTAGATTTGCTTATTTTATATAGCCAATCATTTGTATTTTTATGCTGTATTATAAAATTAATTTGAAAGTTTCAAACTTGAATTAATGAAGGCATTTTGAATGAAACTTCATCTTACTTTGCTTGTACAATAACAAACATTATTCTACTCTATTAGCTTATGCTCTCCAACAAGCCAATGTTCAGACAAATTCAATTTTATAATTTATATCAATGATGGACTTTGTCAAAGACAAGAGATTTAGTGAGGAAATGCTATTTTTATATCACAATGATCTAAAGAAAATAGCTAAATATAATTGTGGCTTTCATAACACTTTATAATAGATTGCATGTGTTTCATGTTTACAGCTTTGGATTCAGTAACGTTAGGCCTACACGTGCATGTACCATGACACACCCGCTAAAATGTCACGATTCCAACAACACATGATAACAAATAATTTATCTAAAAAATTAACACGTCAAAATGAAAACATATATGCTTAAAAGACAAAAGTGGGAATGTATTTTACCTGTTGTCGTCGACCGTCAGCTGAATGCAATGCTCTGCCTCGTTTAAAATATTTGAGAATGGTCGATCGCGTGACCGGTGATCTGTGCTATCAAGACTCGCGTTGTCAGCAGTCATGTCTCAGTAGGGCTGTTGCCATCTAGCGGTTGAGAAATGTAATTGCATTTTTATTTAATTTAAAATGAAAAACAGTCAAATAAAACCGTAGATTTTTAATTAATGTGTGACTGTGACAGCAAACATGAAGCTGCGTGGGTGAAAAACAAGAAAACAATTTTAAGATTTATTTTGGCAATAGCCTACTAATCGCTGGTCTAAATCAGGGCTATACGCCTTATTCACGGCAGCGCCATCTTTGATTTTTAATGAGAATGAAAGCGAGGCTGTGAGGGATAGACATACATCTCTTCAATGGGCTGTACTGTTATTTAATGTGTTTTTAGATTGCTCTGTTTATGAAACACGGGAAAAATATCTTTTCAAGAAATTTCAGTTGACAAAAAACTCCCGACAATGTAAGCTGTGAAAAAATCGTCAGTAATTTGAGCTTTATTCAGCTTTTTAGAGCGGATGCCATTGGAAACACGGTAAGTCTATCCCTCACAGCCTCACTTTCAAACCTGTCATGGCGCTGCTCTGAATAAGGTCTATAGCCAAGCCGTTAAACGTAGACCACTGATAGCCTCGATTTCGCCAGTGGGCTAAAAGCAGACTGCACATAGCCCATCCAATTCAGAGGATCGTGACTACAAATCGACCATGTCATGATATGACACTGGCACCTTGTAGATATGTTTACCAATGCGAACATGATGGGATATCAACTATCTCATGCGTTGCCTGCCCAACAATTCATTAAAACGACAATTAATCAGTTTCGACTAGAAGTGGGCTATAAATAGCCGGACAGACTATACGAGCTAGATCACGTCTTCACACAGCCTACACATAGAAAATGTCAAAGAAATCAAACCAAACACCTTGTAATCACAGTTGACTTTGCTTACATGATGGAATATAATACATTTTGCAAGTTATTTTGGAAAAAATACATTTAGCCATGATTCAATGTTATTTTGGCTAGAAGTGGGTTACACATAGCCGGACTATATCGGGTCTCTATTTAACCTAGACGGTGAAATGATGGCTATTGCTTGCTGGGTTGTCTCTTCATAGTTTGCAAGAGACATTTAATAAACTGAGCGTATTTGATAAACTGAGCGTAGCCTATTCATCTATCAATATAGGCTAACCTCATTCTTTTTAATGAACGGAAGAACGCGTATCGACCACCGTTACAGTACAATATGCACGTATGTCCATTTAAACTCGATTTTGGGTCAAATATGGATTATATCATGACACTGGCAAGAATATGGTTACATTTAAAGATGTTGTGCCAAGCATGAGAATGCTACGTTCAGCTGCTTTTGAAATAACATGTTTTTTTCCACTTCCTGAAAAGTAACCGTTTTGGACATACGTGAGTTTCATCGGGCAGCGACGATATATTAAAGATACTAAATCAGGCATGTACTGGCCATCGGGACTACCGGGAGATTCCCGGTGGGCCGCGGTCTGGTTGGGCCGGCGGCCCGGCGCGTTATGTATTTTGTTTTTAAATCATTATTAATTGTAAATATATTCTATCGTAAGTACATTGTTAAATTGTCCAATTCCGGACTTATGCGTCTCTCTCATGAAGCCGCATGAAGCTGACGCGAGCTGAGAGACTGACAGGTCTGACTGTCTGACACTGGCCAATCGGAATCAAGTTCAGATTCTAGACCTGAGAAGCGGCCGCTTACACCGTGTCCTAACTACACACGACGCCGCGACACGCGATAAAAGGTATCTTTTCCATGTAAATCAGAGTTTTTGTCCTAACCAGACGCGACGGCGACATGCGAAGTTTCTAATTTAGAAACGTTCCTATTTCTGCGATGTCGCGGCTGACAGAATGAAGAAATTACACTGGTTATGAGTAGCTACACATTATTTATTTTTAGTTAAAAATAGGTCACTGTGCCACAAGCCATAACGGATAATTTACCTCAGATTTTGAAAGCATGTAATATTATCGTGTTCAAAATGAATTCTATGCAAACATACGACTGTATTTCATAACAACGCTAACTTGAGGCAGATGCCACCAAATGTGTTAAAATAAATGAATTATTTGCTGGACTTAAGTGAAAAGGATAGCCATTTAATGACCATAGCACATAGTTGATGTGAAAAAGGAGTATTTTGCATATAAATATGCACATAAATACATATTTTTTCAATTTGTATCCCTGAAAGTGCCTGCCAGAAGCCTATACTGTCTGTGTCATAAATGTGAACATAATATTATCTACCGTCTGTGTCATAAATGTGAACATAATATTGTAACAGAATATTCTTATGCTATATTATATAAACTATATTTCATGAGGTGAAACATCACTGCCAGGAGCTACAGAATATATATTTCTGTAGGTCCTCACCGTGATGTTGCACTTCATGAAATATATGTAGTATAGCCTAAGAATATTCTATTAGAATATTAAGTGACACATAAACAAGCTCTTCAGCACACTTCTTTTTGACAGTCAAAGCGGGGGTTATGTTTTTGCACGTCATGTAGAATAACCCTAAAAGCACCAAGGTGGCGGTGCCACCGGCTTTATATATATATCTATATATCTATATATATATATATATATATATATAAATATAGCTGCGAGCAGCGATTGCGGGCCCAAGCCGGCGGTACCGCCATTAGTTACCTAAAGGCACCGGGGTTGCGGTGCCACCGGCTTGGGCCCGCAATCGCTGCTCGCAGCTATATTTAGGGCCCAAGCCCTGAAAGGGCGAAGGCCCTATTGTTTTCCTTAGGATTTTTTTTTTTTTTTTTTTCTAACGACTATCCGGGCACTTTTGGGGCCCTTAACATGCTCAAAAACTCTTGAAACTTTGCACACAGGTCAGAACCCGCGGCCATCAGAGCCGGGCTGAAGCTGGTACCCGGGCGTGGCAGGGCGGCTCGTCAGCGCCCCCTGGAACAGGGTCTGAACACTTTGTCCATAAATCAAACACGCTTGCATGTAATAATATGAAACTCGGTACACATGTCAATCTCATCGTTTCATATATTCATCGCACTTTTACTTTTTACCCCAGCCCAACAGGAAGTCAGATATTTACGGTTGTTTTTAAAATGCTTGCAATGGAATTTAATGTACTCCTCCTAGAGCATTCATCCGCATGGAACGAAACTCGGTCAGCCTGAAGTCAAGACATAGACGATCAAAAATTGCGAGGGGATTTTTGATATCTCGAATGGTTTGGCTGTGGCGAGGAAACAAAATTATGGTGAGAAACGTGAAACAGGAAGTGTGTCCTAACTTCAGCATACATTAACTGATCTTGATGAAACTTCAGGAGTGTGTTCGCCGTAAGAGGACGATCACATGGATGTGACTATTGTGTGTCAAAGTTATAGCGCCACCAACTGGCAGCAGGAAGTGTGTCACTTTCAAAATGCTTTGAAATCACCCTCTTATTTTAACCCGATTTGCTTCAAACTTCATCTGTATAATGTAAATATACGGCAGATGTAGACCTGTGAATGGATTCTTAATATCTTTGAAACTGTTGCCGTGGTGACGCATCAAACTTTACCATTCTTTTAGGATGCTTTTGAGACCCTTAGCATGCTTCAAATTGCATGAAACTCCTCAGACACATCACATTTATTAGCCAGTAGACATGTCCAAAGTTTCAGAAACGGGCGTGGTGAGGGCTCAGTAGCGCCACCTTTTGACAAAAGTTGGGTTGTTAGTTTTATCTACAGTTACAAAAATCAGTATGTATATTGTACTCCTCCGGCTCGGACAACTTTCTAATTGACACTCTTTAACTAGGACCCACAGAAAGTAAGATATGTTTGTTTGAATCTGGTCATGCTCCCTTTGAGCCTACATCTCTGTCTCTCTCTGTGTGTGTGTTAGAAGGGGGAGGGGCTTAACTTAACCATTTCAGTGCTGTGTGTTTTTTTCTGCTGTGTAATTTCTTAATACATTTCTTAAGCCTGGTATGTTTTAAATAAGTTTTTATTTTAATTTTTTATAAGTGAAGGCATAATATAACCAGTTAAATTGTAGTGCATTGACAATAGTTTTATAAAATTAGTTTATTAATTAAATTAACTTGGTCCATAAACTTGGTCCAGCTGCGAGACTGACAGGTCTGACTGTCTGACACTGGCCAATCGGAATCAAGAGCGGAGAAGCGGCCGCTCCATAGGCAGTATAGTATCTCCCCGCCCTGTGGAGGCATTCCGCAGGTCTCGTGAAGTTTCTCGCCGGTCTCGTCTCTGAGACCCCTACACCTGGTATTAAAATGCGATCTGTATCCAGATAAGTTATCCGGATAATAAAAAAGAAAAATCAATGCAAGGTATTACGTTGTGATCGGATTGTGATCGATTTGCCTGACCATCTGGAGGTAGTCTGGCTCGCATTGTGTTCGGATCTTTACGTGTAAACGCAATCTGGTTGTTGATATCACACATGTATATTTTACTCCTCCCAAAAATGCTAAAAAATAAACGAGTGAGAGCGTTTACAGGCTGTTATAGTCAGACATGTCGGCGCTACTGCGACACGCATCACCACCGCAGATAAGCAGCAGCTGAGCGTCAACCCAACGTGCAAACATCGCAAATAAAAGTGAAAGTAAGTCAGAGACGCTTAATCATCTACACAATCATCTTCAAGTAAAGAAAGAAATGATCTCTTGACTCTTACAAGGGCTGTTGCCACTCTCTCTTATTGATGTCTATTGATGAAATTAGCTGATGATCAATAAAATGCATGCTAATATCTGTAATAAACAACTGACAAAATTACTGTATGATGGTGTAAATAAAGAATCAGTCCAGCATCGCCATGTCAGTGTGTATTGATTCATCATTGTCTCTTCATAGTTTGCAAGAGACATTTAATAAACTGAGCGTATTTGATAAACTGAGCGTAGCCTATTCATCTGTCAATATAACCTCATTCTTTTTAATGATCAGAAGAACGCGTATCGACTACCGTTACAGTACAATATGTCCTAACTACACACGACGCCGCGACACGCGATAAAAGGTATCTTTTCCATGTAAATCAGAGTTTTTGTCCTAACCAGAGGCGACGGCGACATGCGAAGTTTTTTCTAATTTAGAAACGGTTCCTATTTCTGCGATGTCGCGGCTGACAGAATGAAGAAATTACACTGGTTATGAGTAGCCTACACATTATTTATTTTTAGTTAAAAATAGGTCACTGTGCCACAAGCCATAACGGATAATTTACCTCA
Source organism: Cyprinella venusta (assembly GCA_038021265.1). Lineage (NCBI taxonomy): Eukaryota > Metazoa > Chordata > Actinopteri > Cypriniformes > Leuciscidae > Cyprinella > Cyprinella venusta. The sequence goes on along the minus strand of CM075872.1, from coordinate 25,400,457 downwards.
GATTTTGAAAGCATGTAATATTATAGTGTTCAAAATGAATTCTATGCAAACATACGACTGTATTTCATAACAACGACAATATTTGAGGCAGATGCCACCAAATGTGTTAAAATAAATGAATTATTTGCTGGACTTAAGTGAAAAGGATAGCCATTTAACACCAGAACTCCCAAGGCGGTCATTTTGACCGTTTTTAAAATTTACAGTGTAATAACTTATTTGTTAAAATAAAATCAATGTGGCTGTAGGACTCTGACTTTTCCTAAATATGTGTATATTTTATTCTGGCACTGTTATTTTATTACAATCACAAAACACAAAACAGTTGCGTCCTATTTCTACCTAGAATGGCCATGGCGGTCATTTTGACCGCACGCATTATAAATATCATAAGTCCGCTATATTTCCCGCGATCAACACGCACATATTGTAGAAGTGCACAAATGAGCAAGTTTCGCGTCCATCACGCAACTGGCAAGCGAATTTCGCTCCGACAACATGAAATCAAAAGCCACTCAACTGGTGCGAGAGTCGGGTAGGCGGTCCGGGACGAAGATGATGAAGGCAGTGCCAAGTAAGGAGAAACTGCAAAAATTAAATCAAGGAGTCATGTGCCAAATGTCACAAAGTAGTGTGAGGGACTGAAGCTGCACGCGAAGCGGTGTTTTCCTATGTGTGTGTGCGTAACGTCAGTGAATGAATAGGGGGGTTTCCACCGTTCAAATGAGCCCACATCTTTATTATCATCTATCTTAACATTGTATATCTATTTATTTTTAGATTTCACATTGATTGTATTTGTATAACAGGGCTGTAGGCTACTGTATGAAGCTTTGACGTTTCCTAGATTTTTTGCATGTCTATTCACGTGGAGAGTGCGGTGAAAAAATATTTTTGACGCAAAACTTTCCTCGGCAGCACCTGTCGGGAAATATTTTTGTATTGGCTTTATAATATGATATAATATTTTGCTTGTTTTAAGGGCGATGGCATTATAACATGACAACAGGAATTATAAGTGTCACTGGAAAATTTAAAGAGAAAGGTTCAAATGCAGATATGACATGACAAAAATGACGTTCAGTACAGCCAAATGAACGTTAAAGTTTGAACGGTCAGAATGACCGCTATGGTCGTTGTAGTAGTTATGGAATTCCGGTAGTTCTAGTGTTAATGACCATAGCACATAGTTGATGTGAAAAAAGGAGTATTTTGCATATAAATATGCACATAAATACATATTTTTTCAATTTGTCTCCCTGAAAGTGCCTGGCAGAAGCCTATACTGTCTGTGTCATAAATGTGAACATAATATTATCTACTGTCTGTGTCATAAATGTGAACATAATATTGTAACAGAATATTCTTATGCTATATTATATAAACTATATTTCATGAGGTGAAACATCACTGCCAGGAGCTACAGAATATATATTTCTGTAGGTCCTCACCGTGATGTTGCACTTCATGAAATATATGTAGTATAGCCTAAGAATATTCTATTAAAATATTAAGTGGCACATAAATTCAGACCAGTTATTTACAATAAAGCCTTATAAAATCATTTCCATTCCCTTTGTTTATTATTTTAATAGTTTTTTCTTGGTTTTGATAGTAAATAAAATCTAATCAGTAATTTTACATGCAGATTAATGCACGTATAGATTAATGCACGTGTGTGTGTGTTTGCATAGTGGGCCGGTCTGGATGAAGTGTCCAGGGCTGATTTTTTGTCCCAGTCCAGCCCTGAATGGCAATATTCACATTACTTTCAGTTTATTGCTCGAAAGTACAAAAATATTTGAGTGAAATGTAGGCTATAGTAAACCCTAAGATTATTATTTGTGACATTAGAACAAAATATGTGGATATAAAAACATGTATATAGGCTAAAGAACTAAATGAACGATCTCTATTTTCTAATTTCACGACGTCCACACAAGACCAGGCTTGGGAGGGTTACTTTAAAAAATGTATTCCGATACAGTTACAAATTATTTCATAAAAAAGGGTCCCACTTTATATTAATTGGCTTTAAGTACTTTATACTTTTTCAAAAAGTAACTACAATCTGATTACTTTTTTTGATGTAACTCACTGTAATAATATACAGTTACTGGATTTTTGTTTCCTGATTACATAATGCTGTTACATGTATTCTGTTGCTCCCACAAGACATTAGTCTGAATATTTTCCTGTATGAACAAAATGGAGTTTCCATTGTTCACACACAAACACACACAGAGTTCGATCGCGCCTCTCTCGTGACTGTGTGTGCGTGTCATGTGTTCTAGGCTGTGTGCATGCACTTCTGAAGCTGCTCAGAAAATAATAAAATGCCATGCAGAGGACTAATGCAAAATGTGTGGGAAAATCCATTTGATTGTAGTTTAAGTGAGAAATAATTTCAGTGCTCTGGTCAATAGCTGTAGAGTGAAAACTGGTGAATGCAGTATACAGCTTTCACAGAAAGAGAATGATGTGAGCACGTACGATTGGCAGTGAATCTTTTATGCGGACAAAATAGCTCAATAAGAGTAACAAAATACATGTGGAAAAAATCACATCGTAATGTTTTAAAGAAGAGTGGTTTGATTAAAGTGGTGTAAATATACCCGATCCGGCAAAGATGGCAGTATCGGAGCTGATAACGATCCTGAGTATCGGATCGGCGCATCCCTACATACTATAATGTAAACACAGTACAGATGTAGACCTTGATGTACACCTGACCTTTCAGAAGGTTGCTCATGCATACTTTGTGGTTAAAATGTGCCCTCGATCCGCACTTTTGCAGAGCCTTCACTGCTGCAAGCTCTTCAGCACACTTCTTTTTGACAGTCAAAGCGGGGGTTACGTTTTTGCACGTCATGTAGAATAACCCTAAAAGCACCAAGGGTGCGGTGCCACCGGCTTTATATATATATATATATATATATATATATATAAATATAGCTGCGAGCAGCGATTGCGGGCCAAAGCCGGCGGTACCGCCATCCCGGTGCCTTTAGGTAACTAAAGGCACCGGGGTTGCGGTGCCACCGGCTTGGGCCCGCAATCGCTGCTCGCAGCTATATTTAGGGCCCAAGCCCTGAAAGGGCGAAGGCCCTATTGTTTTCCTTGCGATTATTAGGGCCCAAGCCCTGAAAGGGCGAAGGCCCTATTGTTTTCCTTAGGATTATTTTTTTTTTTTTTTTTTTTTTTTTTTTTTTTTTTTTTTTCTAACGACTATCCGGGCACTTTTGGGGCCCTTAACATGCTCAAAAACTCTTGAAACTTTGCACACAGGTCAGAACCCGCGGCCATCAGAGCCGGGCTGAAGCTGGTACCCGGGCGTGGCAGGGCGGCTCGTCAGCGCCCCCTGGAACAGGGTCTGAACACTTTGTCCATAAATCAAATACGCTTGCATGTAATAATATGAAACTCGGTACACATGTCAATCTCATCGTTTCATATATTCATCGCACTTTTACTTTTTACCCCAGCCCAACAGGAAGTCAGATATTTACGGTTGTTTTTAAAATGCTTGCAATGGAATTTAATGTACTCCTCCTAGAGCATTCATCCGCATGGAACGAAACTCGGTCAGCCTGAAGTCAAAACATAGACGATCAAAAATTGCGAGGGGATTTTTGATATCTCGAACGGTTTGGCTGTGGCGAGGAAACAAAATTATGGTGAGAAACGTGAAACAGGAAGTGTGTCCTAACTTCAGCATACATTAACTGATCTTGATGAAACTTCAGGAGTGTGTTCGCCGTAAGAGGACGATCACATGGATGTGACTATTGTGTGTCAAAGTTATAGCGCCACCAACTGGCAGCAGGAAGTGTGTCACTTTCAAAATGCTTTGAAATCACCCTCTTATTTTAACCCGATTTGCTTCAAACTTCATCTGTATAATGTAAATATACGGCAGATGTAGACCTGTGAATGGATTCTTAATATCTTTGAAACTGTTGCCGTGGTGACGCATCAAACTTTACCATTCTTTTAGGATGCTTTTGAGACCCTTAGCATGCTTCAAATTGCATGAAACTCCTCAGACACATCACATTTATTAGCCAGTAGACATGTGCAAAGTTTCAGAAACGGGCGTGGTGAGGGCTCAGTAGCGCCACCTTTTGACAAAAGTTGGGTTGTTAGTTTTATCTACAGTTACAAAAATCAGTATGTATATTGTACTCCTCGAGCCAGACAACTTTCTAATTGACACTCTTTAACTAGGACCCACAGAAAGTAAGATATGTTTGTTTGAATCTGGTCATGCTCCCTTTGAGCCTACATCTCTGTCTCTCTCTGTGTGTGTGTTAGAAGGGGGAGGGGCTTAACTTAACCATTTCAGTGCATTGTGTTTTTTTCTGCTGTGTAATTTCTTAATACATTTCTTAAGCCTGGTATGTTTTAAATAAGTTTTTATTTTAATTTTTATAAGTGAAGGCATAATATAACCAGTTAAATTGTAGTGCATTGACAATAGTTTTATATAATTAGTTTATTAATTAAATTAACTTGGTCCATAAACTTGGTCCAGCTGTGAGACTGACAGGTCTGACTGTCTGACACTGGCCAATCGGAATCAAGAGCGGAGAAGCGGGCGCTCCATAGGCAGTATAGTATCTCCCCGCCCTGTGGAGGCATTCCGCAGGTCTCGTGAAGTTTCTCGCCGGTCTCGTCTCTGAGACCCCTACACCTGGTATTAAAATGCGATCTGTATCCAGATAAGTTATCCGGATAATAAAAAAGAAATATCAATGCAAGGTATTACGTTGTGATCGGATTGTGATCGATTTGCCTGACCATCTGGAGGTAGTCTGGCTCGCATTGTGTTCGGATCTTTACGTGTAAACGCAATCTGGTTGTTGATATCACACATGTATATTTTACTCCTCCCAAAAATGCTAAAAAATAAACGAGTGAGAGCGTTTACAGGCTGTTATAGTCAGACATGTCGGCGCTACTGCGACACGCATCACCACCGCAGATAAGCAGCAGCTGAGCGTCAAACCAACGTGCAAACATCGCAAATAAAAGTGAAAGTAAGTCAGAGACGCTTAATCATCTACACAATCATCTTCAAGTAAAGAAAGAAATGATCTCTTGACTCTTACAAGGGCTGTTGCCACTCTCTCTTATTGATGTCTATTGATGAAATTAGCTGATGATCAATAAAATGCATGCTAATATCTGTAATAAACAACCGACAAAATTACTGTATGATGGTGTAAATAAAGAATCAGTCCAGCATCGCCATGTCAGTGTGTATTGATTCATCATTGTCTCTTCATAGTTTGCAAGAGACATTTAATAAACTGAGCGTATTTGATAAACTGAGCGTAGCCTATTCATCTGTCAATATAACCTCATTCTTTTTAATGATCAGAAGAACGCGTATCGACCACCGTTACAGTACAATATGTCCTAACACACGACGCCGCGACACGCGATAAAAGGTATCTTTTCCATGTAAATCAGAGTTTTTGTCCTTACCAGACGCGACGGCGACATGCGAAGTTTTTTCTAATTTAGAAACGGTTCCTATTTCTGCGATGTCGCGGCTGACAGAATGAAGAAATTACACTGGTTATGAGTACACATTATTTATTTTTAGTTAAAAATAGGTCACTGTGCCACAAGCCATAACGGATAATTTACCTCAGATTTTGAAAGCATTATAGTGTTCAAAATGAATTATGCAAACATACGACTGTACTTCATAACAACGACAATAACTGGCAGATGCCACCAAATGTGTTAAAATAAATGAATTATTTGCTGGACTTAAGTGAAAAGGAAAGCCATTTAATGACCATAGCACATAGTTGACGTGAAAAAAGGAGTATTTTGCATATAAATATGTACATATAGCCTATACATATTTTTTCGATTTGTATCCCTGAAAGTGCCTGGCAGAAGCCTATATCTACTGTCTGTGTCATAAATGTGAACATAATATTATCTACTGTCTGTGTCATAAATGTGAACATAAACTATATTTCATGAGGTGAAACATCACTGCCAGGAGCTACAGAATAGGGGAGCGCGGGGATAAATGTAGGCCTAACGCGGGGTTAAATGTAACACGGACATTTTACATAGTTTGTCAGTATCTAGCCGGCTGTCTTTCCGCTCTTTTTCTCTTGCTGCCAGAAGACGGTCTCCCGCGAATTTGCGGAACGTTTTGATTATATTTCGTGAAGATAATGGACAAAGAGTGTTTTGACATCATGAAAGTAAATTTTTTCATCGTAGATTTTTTTCTGTTTCCGGGTTGGATGTATACGCGTCCAAATCTAACTTTATATTGCCTTAATCACTGTCTTGTTGGCTCAAACACAGCACCGTTTTAAAACATGTCAGTAATTCCTAGCGACTGTTAGCTAGGTTTAAAATATGTAATACACAGCGGGGTTAGTTGTAACAGTGTTCGAACTGCTGCCACAATGATAATCAAATGAAAACGGAGCCACACAACTTTTCAGGTTTGAGTATACATTTAACTTTGTTGGACTTTCACAAACAATGTTGTAATTTAAAATGTTTAAAATTTAGTGCACTATGAATGATAGCTTATTTATTTATTAAAAATATGGCCTGTTTTTAATGTAATAAACCATTTAAATTTTTATTCTAAGCTCATTTGTATTATTATTAATGTTATTATTATTAATAATAATAATTGTACATGCAGCTGCCACACAAATCTAATTTAATTGCAATTACAATATTTATATGTTTATTTTATTTTATTTATTATTATTTATTGCAAAACCGTGCAGCCCTTTTCTACGTCTCTAGCTATGATATTGATCCATAACAAAAGGATGATTGGATGAGGAATTAAAAATGTTATTATTCACCATTTATTTTCTATAAGACCAGTGTTGGGGGTAACGAGTTACAAACGAGTTTGGGTAAGTAAAGTAACGCATTACACTGAAAATATTGGTAACTACACTACTTTACTATAATAAAGGAACGCGCTTTCCTGCGTTACCCAAGCCGTGTTTGCCTGTGTGGAGAGTTCCGTCTAGTGGTGCGTGCGCGCCGTTGCCATAGAGACCGATTTGAGTGAGTGAGAGAGAGGGAAGTGGAGAGAGAGAGACGGGTTTCAACATGGCAATATTCACATTACTTTCAGTTTATTGCTCGAAAGCACAAAAATATTTGAGTGAAATGTAGGCTATAGTAAATCCTAAGATTATTATTTGTGACATTAGAACAAAATATGTCGATATAAAAACATGTATATAGGCTAGGCTAAAGAACTAAATGAACGATCTCTATTTTCTAATTTCACTAAACATTTCATTAAGTTTCGTGGACATTTTATAAAACATGGATCTTAGGCTCATTTTGTAAACATAAATAACTGATTTAGATGCGCAAACTGGGTGCCGTTGCGGAGATATAGGCTCCATGTTCGGTGCAGGTTCGGCTTCTTGTCGTTCATCCTCGGATGCGGCATCGCGTGCGGTGTTTGCCGCGCGCACCTTTCCGCTCGTTCGGACGCGTCAAGTAAAAACAAGGCTCGAAAGTCTTGGAAAACGAAATGAACAGGATTGTTGCAGGGTTCATTGTAGAAGACATGCTTCCCCTGTCGACCATTAATTCCCCAGGTTTAGAAAAATACATTTTAAATTAGGATTAAGAATTTTATGGGATAAAGTGACCTTTATTTTATTATTTTTCATTGACATCTTTTATTTTTTTTAAATTATTATTATTACCATGAGTCGACTAAAAAGCTGGTTTTGTTCTCAGGAGAAGAGTTTTATTCTCCCAGCCTGTTTTGAAACTTCTGTGATAAACACCATTTTAAAATTTTGAATTTTGAACCCCATTTTGTTTGTGAATTTTACAGTGCGGCATATTTATTTGTGCAGACAGGGATATTGTTCTTTCATGTCATTTTGTATACATTTTTACAATAAAGTGATGATAGGGCAAAAACTGATATGATGTTTGTCCATGTAGGCTACACGGTAAATTAAGAAACAGGAAAGTAAAGTAATAAGTAGTGAAGTTATTTTTCCAACTCAGTAACTAGTAAAGTAATCTCATTACAATTTACAGAAGTAACTAGTAACTAATTACTTTTTTGAGTAACTACCCCAACACTGTATAGACTATACCAATATTGGAACTATAGCCATTTTATTCCTTTTTTTAATTTAAGAATTATGTTTAAGTTTAAAAACAGACAGAATGGTTTAGTCAAAAAAGAAAAAAAATCATTCATAGTGCTATACTGCCCTCTTGTGTTCAAAATTAGGTAGACCTATTGGATCAATATCCACACATTAATACAGTTGGCAATACAGTATAATAGGTAATACAGTAGGATTGGGGCCTTAAAAATCGCTAACTTAAAAAGTGAAAGTAACGGACGTCCACACAAGACCAGGCTTGGGAGGGTTACTTTAAAAATGTATTCCGATACAGTTACAAATTATTTCATAAAAAAAGGGTCCCACTTTATATTAAATGGCTTTAAGTACTATATACTTTTTCAAAAAGTAACTACAATCTGATTACTACTTTTTTTGATGTAACTCACTAGATTTTTGTATCCTGATTACATAATGCCGTTGCATGTATTCTGTTGCTCCCACAAGACATTAGTCTGAATATTTTCCTGTATGAACAAAAAGGAGTTTCCATTGTTCGCACACAAACACACATTCGATCGCGCCTCTCTCGTGACTGTGTGTGCGTGTCATGTGTTCTAGGCTGTGTGCATGCACTTCTGAAGCTGCGCAGAAAATAATAAAATGCCATGCGGAGGACTAACGCAAAATGTGTGAGAAAATCCATTTGATTGTAGTTTAAGTGAGAAATAATTTCAGTGCTCTGGTCAATAGCTGTAGAGTGAAAACTGGTGAGTGCAGTATACAGCTTTCACAGAAAGAGAATGATGTGAGCACGTACGATTGGCAGTGAGTCCTGTGTGTGGACAAAATAGCTCAATAAGAGTAATAAAATACATGTGAAAAAAATCACATCATAATGTTTTAAAGAAGAGTGGTTTGATTAAAGTGGTGTAAATATACCCGATCCGGCAAAGATGGCAGTATCGGAGCTGATACCGATCCTGAGTATTGGATCGGCGCATTCCTAAATACTATAATGTAAACACAGTACAGATGTAGACCTGGATGTACACCTGACCTTTCAGAAGGTTGCTCACGCATACTTTGTGGTTAAAATGTGCCCTCAATGTGCACTTTTGCAGAGCCTTCACTGATGCAAGCTCTTCAGCACACTTCTTTTTGACAGTCAAAGCGGGGGTTATGTTTTTGCATGTCAAGTAGAATAACCCTAAAAGCACCAAGGTGGCGGTGCCACCGGCTTTATATATATATATATATATATAAATATAGCTGCGAGCAGCGATTGCGGGCCAAAGCCGGCGGTACCGCCATCCCGGTGCCTTTAGGTAACTAAAGGCACCGGGGTTGCGGTGCCACCGGCTTGGGCCCGCAATCGCTGCTCGCAGCTATATTTTTATTTTTTTTTTTCTAACGACTATCCGGGCACTTTTGGGGCCCTTAACATGCTCAAAAACTCTTGAAACTTTGCACACTGGTCAGAACCCGCGGCCATCAGAGCCGGGCTGAAGCTGGTACGCGGGCGTGGCAGGGCGGCTCGTCAGCGCCCCCTGGAACAGGGTCTGAACACTTTGTCCATAAATCAAACACGCTTGCATGTAATAATATGAAACTCGGTACACATGTCGATCTCATCGTTTCATATATACATCGCGCTTTTACTTTTTACCCCAGCCCAACAGGAAGTCAGATATTTAAGGTTGTTTTTAAAACGCGTGCAATGGAATTTAATGTACTCCTCCTAGAGCATTCATCCGCATGGAACGAAACTCGGTCAGCCTGAAGTCAAGACATAGACGATCAAAAATTGCGAGGGGATTTTTGATATCTCGAACGGTTTGGCTGTGGCGAGGAAACAAAATTATGGTAAGAAACGTGTAACAGGAAGTGTGTCATAACTTCAGCATACATCAACCGATCTTGATGAAACTTCAGGAGTGTGTTCGCTGTAAGAGGACGATCACATGGATGTGACTATTGTGTGTCAAAGTTATAGCGCCACCAACTGGCAGCAGGAAGTGTGTCACTTTCAAAATGCTTTGAAATCACAATCTTATTTTAACCCGATTTGCTTCAATCTTCATCTGTATAATGTAAATACACGGCAGATGTAGACCTGTGAATGGATTCTTGTCATCTTTGAAACTGTTTCCGTGGCGACGCATTAAACTTTACCATTCTTTTAGGATGCCTTTGAAACACTTAGCATGCTTGAAATCGCATGAAACTCGACAGACACATCACATTTATTAGCCAGTAGACACATGCAAAGTTTCAGAAACGGGCGTGGTGAGGGCTCAGTAGCGCCACCTTTTGACAAAAGTGGGGTTGTTAGTTTTATCTACAGTTACAAAAATCGGTATGTATATTGTACTCTTCGAGCCGGACAACTTTCTAATTCACACTCAATAGCTAGGACCCACAGAAAGTCAGATATTTTAGTTTGAATGTAGTCATACTCCCTCTGAGCATATGTCTGAGCCTTTGCCTGTCTCTGTGTGTGTGTGTGTGTGTGTGTGTGTGTATTTGCAGGGGGAGGGGGCTTAATTAACCATTTAACTGCTGTGTGTCTGGCCAGCATAAAGAAAATACATTTCTTAAGCCTGGGATTTTTTAAATAAGTTTTTATTTTATTTTTTTATAAGTAAAGGCACATAGCCAGTTTAATTGTAGTGCATTGACAATAGTTTTATATAATTTGTTCATTAATTAAATTAACTTGGTCCATTAACTTGGTCTGAAAATTGGGTCCATAAATCAAACACACTTGCATATAATAATATTAAACTCTGTACACTTATAGATCTCATTAGCCCAAGCAATTTTAAGCCAGCAAAATATGAAGTCGGTTGTTTCAGTCTGTATGTTACTTATGCGTCTCTCTCATGAAGCTGCATGAAGCTGACGCGAGCTGCGAGACTGACAGGACAGTCTGACTGTCTGACACTGGCCAATCGGAATCAAGTTCAGATTCTTGAGAAGCGGCCGCTTACACCGTGTCCTAACTACACACGACGCCGCAACACGCGATAAAAGGTATCTTTTCCATGTTAATAAATCAGAGTTTTTGTCCTAACCATACGCGACGGCGACATGCGAAGTTTCTAATTTAGAAACGGTTCCTATTTCTGCGACGTCGCGGCTGACAGAATGAAGAAATTACACTGGTTATGAGTAAACATTATTTATTTTAGTTAAAAATAGGTCACTGTGCCACAAGCTATAACGGATAGTTTACCTCGGATTTTGAAAGCATTATAGTGTTCAAAATGAATTATGCAAACATACGACTGTACTTCATAACAACGACAATAACTGGCAGATGCCACCAAATGTGTTAAAATAAATGAATTTGCTGGACTTAAGTGAAAAGGAAAGCCATTTAATGACCATAGCGCATAGTTGACATGAAAAAAGGAGTATTTTGCATATAAATATGCACATATAGCCTATACATATTTTTTTCGATTTGTATCCCTGAAAGTGCCTGGCAGAATATCTACTGTCTGTGTCATAAATGTGAACATAATATTATCTACTGTCTGTGTCATAAATGTGAACATAAACTATATTTCATGAGGTGAAACATCACTGCCAGGAGCTACAGAATAGGGGAGCGCGGGGATAAATGTAGGCCTAACGCGGGGTTAAATGTAACACGGACATTTTACATCTAGCCGGCTGTCTTTCCGCTCTTTTTCTCTTGCTGCCAGAAGACGGTCTCCCGCGAATTTGCGGAACGTTTTGATTATATTTCGTGAAGATAATGGACAAAGAGTGTTTTGACATCATGAAAGTAAATTTTTTCATCGTAGAGTTTTTTCTGTTTCCGGGTTGGATGTATACGCGTCCAAATCTAACTTTATATTTCCTTAATCACTGTCTTGTTGGCTCAAACACAGCACCGTTTTGAAACATGTCAGTAATTCCTAGCGACTGTTAGCTAGGTTTAAAATATGTAATACACAGCGGGGTTAGTTAACACAGTGTTCCAACTGCTGCCACAATGATAATCAAATGAAAACGGAGCCACACAACTTTTCAGGTTTGAGTATACATTTAACTTTGTTGGACTTTCACAAACAATGTTGTAATTTAAAATGTTTAAAATTTAGTGCACTATGAATGATAGCTTATTTATTTATTAAAAATATGGCCTGTTTTTAATGTAATAAACCATTTAAATTTTTATTCTAAGCTCATTTGTATTATTATTAATGTTATTATTATTAATAATAATAATTGTACATGCAGCTGCCACACAAATCTAATTTAATTGCAATTACAATATTTATATGTTTATTTTATTTTATTTATTATTATTTATTGCAAAACCGTGCAGCCCTTTTCTACGTCTCTATGATATTGATCCATAACAAAAGGATGATTGGATGAGGAATTAAAAATGTTATTATTCACCATTTATTTTCTATAAGACCAGTGTTGGGGGTAACGAGTTACAAACGAGTTTGGGTAAGTAAAGTAACGCATTACACTGAAAATATTGGTAACTACACTACTTTACTATACTAAAGGAACGCGCTTTCCTGCGTTACCCAAGCCGTGTTTGCCTGTGTGGAGAGTTCCGTCTGGTGCGTGCGCGCCGTTGCCATAGAGACCGATTTGAGTGAGAGAGAGAGGGAAATGGAGAGAGACGGGTTTCAACAAATGGCAATATTCACATTACTTTCAGTTTATTGCTCGAAAGCACAAAAATATTTGAGTGAAATGTACGTAGGCTATAGTAAATCCTAAGATTATTATTTGTGACATTAGAACAAAATATGTCGATATAAAAACATGTATATTGGCTAGGCTAAATAACTAAATGAACGATCTCTATTTTCTAATTTCACTAAACATTTCATTAAGTTTCGTGGACATTTTATAAAACATGGATCTTAGGCTCATTTTGTAAACATAAATAACTGATTTAGATGCGCAAACTGGGTGCCGTTGCGGAGATGTAGGCTCCATGTTCGGTGCAGGTCCGGCTTCTTGTCGTTCATCCTCGGATGCGGCATCGCGTGCGGTGTTTGCCGCGCGCACCTTTCCGCTCGTTCGGACGCGTCAAGTAAAAACAAGGCTCGAAAGTCTTGGAAAACGAAATGAACAGGATTGTTGCAGGGTTCATTGTAGAAGACATGCTTCCCCTGTCGACCATTAATTCCCCAGGTTTAGAAAAATACATTTTAAATTAGGATTGAGAATTTTATGGGATAAAGTGACCTTTATTTTATTATTTTTCATTGACATCTTTTATTTTTTTTAAATTATTATTATTACCATGAGTCGACTAAAAAGCTGGTTTTGTTCTCAGGAGAAGAGTTTTATTCTCCCAGCCTGTTTTGAAACTTCTGTGATAAACACCATTTTAAAATTTTGAATTTTGAACCCCATTTTGTTTGTGAATTTTACAGTGCGGCATATTTATTTGTGCAGACAGGGATATTGTTCTTTCATGTCATTTTGTATACATTTTTACAATAAAGTGATGATAGGGCAAAAACTGATATGATGTTTGTCCATGTAGGCTACACGGTAAATTAAGAAACAGGAAAGTAAAGTAATAAGTAGTGAAGTTATTTTTCCAACGCAGTAACTAGTAAAGTAATCTCATTACAATATACAGAAGTAACTAGTAACTAATTACTTTTTTGAGTAACTACCCCAACACTGTATAAGACTATACCAATATTGGAACTATAGCCATTTTATTCCTTTTTTTAATTTAAGAATTATGTTTAAAAAGTTTAAAAACAGACAGAATGGTTTAGTCAAAAAAGAAAAAAATCATTCATAGTGCTATACTGCCCTCTTGTGTTCAAAATTAGGTAGAACTATTGGATCAATATCCACACATTAATACAGTTGGCAATACAGTATAATAGGTAATACAGTAGGATTGGGGCCTTAAAAATCGCTAACTTAAAAAGTGAAAGTAACGGACGTGCACACAAGACCAGGCTTGGGAGGGTTACTTTAAAAATGTATTCCGATACAGTTACAAATTATTTCATAAAAAAGGGTCCCACTTTATATTAAATGGCTTTAAGTACTATATACTTTTTCAAAAAGTAACTACAATCTGATTACTACTTTTTTTGATGTAACTCACTAGATTTTTGTATCCTGATTACATAATGCCGTTGCATGTATTCTGTTGCTCCCACAAGACATTAGTCTGAATATTTTCCTGTATGAACAAAAAGGAGTTTCCATTGTTCGCACACAAACACACATTCGATCGCGCCTCTCTCGTGACTGTGTGTGCGTGTCATGTGTTCTAGGCTGTGTGCATGCACTTCTGAAGCTGCGCAGAAAATAATAAAATGCCATGCGGAGGACTAACGCAAAATGTGTGAGAAAATCCATTTGATTGTAGTTTAAGTGAGAAATAATTTCAGTGCTCTGGTCAATAGCTGTAGAGTGAAAACTGGTGAATGCAGTATACAGCTTTCACAGAAAGAGAATGATGTGAGCACGTACGATTGGCAGTGAGTCCTGTGTGTGGACAAAATAGCTCAATAAGAGTAATAAAATACATGTGAAAAAAATCACATCATAATGTTTTAAAGAAGAGTGGTTTGATTAAAGTGGTGTAAATATACCCGATCCGGCAAAGATGGCAGTATCGGAGCTGATACCGATCCTGAGTATCGGATCGGCGCATTCCTAAATACTATAATGTAAACACAGTACAGATGTAGACCTGGATGTACACCTGACCTTTCAGAAGGTTGCTCACGCATACTTTGTGGTTAAAATGTGCCCTCAATGTGCACTTTTGCAAAGCCTTCACTGATGCAAGCTCTTCAGCACACTTCTTTTTGACAGTCAAAGCGGGGGTTATGTTTTTGCATGTCAAGTAGAATAACCCTAAAAGCACCAAGGTGGCGGTGCCAGCGGCTTTATATATATATATATATATATATATATATATAAATATAGCTGCGAGCAGCGATTGCGGGCCAAAGCCGGCGGTACCGCCATCCCGGTGCCTTTAGGTAACTAAAGGCACCGGGGTTGCGGTGCCACCGGCTTGGGCCCGCAATCGCTGCTCGCAGCTATATTTAGGGCCCAAGCCCTGAAAGGGCGAAGGCCCTATTGTTTTCCTTAGGATTATTATTAGGGCCCAAGCCCTGAAAGGGCGAAGGCCCTATTGTTTTCCTTAGGATTATTTTTTTTTTTTTTTTTTTTTTTTTTTTTTTTTTTTTTTTTCTAACGACTATCCGGGCACTTTCGGGGCCCTTAACATGCTCAAAAACTCTTGAAACTTTGCACACGGGTCAGAACCCGCGGCCATCAGAGCCGGGCTGAAGCTGGTACACGGGCGCGGCAGGGCGGCTCGTCAGCGCCCCCTGGAACGGGGTCTGAACACTTTGTCCATAAATCAAACACGCTTGCATGTAATAATATGAAACTCGGTACACATGTCGATCTCATCGTTTCATATATACATCGCGCTTTTACTTTTTACCCCAGCCCAACAGGAAGTCAGATATTTACGGTTGTTTTTAAAACGCGTGCAATGGAATTTAATGTACTCGTCCTAGAGCATTCATCCGCATGGAACGAAACTCGGTCAGCCTGAAGTCAAGACATAGAGGATCAAAAATTGCGAGGGGATTTTTGATATCTCGAACGGTTTGGCTGTGGCGAGGAAACAAAATTATGGTGAGAAACGTGAAACAGGAAGTGTGTCCTAACTTCAGCATACATCAACCGATCTTGATGAAACTTCAGGAGTGTGTTCGCTGTAAGAGGACGATCACTAGGATGTGACTATTGTGTGTCAAAGTTATAGCGCCACCAACTGGCAGCAGGAAGTGTGTCACTTTCAAAATGCTTTGAAATCACCCTCTTATTTTAACCCGATTTGCTTTAAACTTCATCTGTATAATGTAAACATACGGCAGATGTAGACCTGTGAATGGATTATTGATGTCTTTGAAACTGTTGCCGTGGCGACGCATCAAACTTTACCATTCTTTTAGGATGCTTTTGAGACCCTTAGCATGCTTCAAATTGCATGAAACTCCTCAGACACATCACATTTATTAGCCAGTAGACATGTGCAAAGTTTCAGAAACGGGCGTGGTGAGGGCTCAGTAGCGCCACCTTTTGACAAAAGTTGGGTTGTTAGTTTTATCTACAGTTACAAAAATCGGTATGTATATTGTACTCCTCGAGCCGGACAACTTTCTAATTGACACTCATTACCTAGGACCCACAGAAAGTAAGATATGTTTGTTTGAATCTGGTCATGCTCCCTTTGAACCTACATCTCTGTCTCTGTCTGTGTGTGTGTTAGTAGGGGAGGGGCTTAACCATTTCACTGCTGTGTGTTTTTTCTGCTGTGTAATTTCTTAATACATTTCTTAAGCCTGGTATGTTTTAAATAAGTTTTTATTTTAATTTTTATAAGTGAAGGCATAATATAACCCGTTAAATTGTAGTGCATTGACAATAGTTTTATATAATTAGTTTATTAATTAAATTAACTTGGTCCATAAACTTGATCTGAAAATTGGGTCCATAAATCAAACACACTTGCATATAATAATATTAAACTCGGTACACTTATAGATCTCATTAGCCCAAACAACTTTAAGCCAGCCCAACAGGATGTCGGTTGTTTCGGTCTGTACTGTATGTGAATGTTTTGCAAAACCAGCCTTTACATTTTTATTTCCCCCCTCTTAAGTAATTTTTAATTATTCCCACACCAAACTTCTTCAAAATTATGAAAATATATTAAAGATACTAAATCAGGCATATGTACTGGCCGTCGGGACTACCGGGAGATTCCCGGTGGGCCGCGGTCTGGTTTGGCCGGCGGCCCGGCGCGTTATGTATTTTGTTTTTAAATCATTATTAATTGTAAATATATTCTATCGTAAGTATTTGTTAAATCATCCAATTCCGGACTTATGCGTCTCTCTCATGAAGCCGCATGAAGCGGACGCGAGCTGAGAGACTGACAGGTCTGACTGTCTGACACTGGCCAATCGGAATCAAGAGCGGAGAAGCGGCCGCTCCCATAGGCAGTATAGTATCTCCCCGCCCTGTGGAGGCTTTCCGCCGTTCTCGTGAAGTTTCTCGCCGGTCTAGTCTCTGAGACCCCTACACCTGGTATTAAAATGCGATCTGTATCCAGATAAGTTATCCGGATAATAAAAAAAGAAATGTTAATGCAAGGTATTACGTTGTGATCGGATTGTGATCGATATGCCTGACCATCTGGAGGTAGGCTAGTCTGGCTCGATCGCATTGTGTTCGGATCTTTACGTGTAAACGCAATCTGGTTGTTGATATCACACATGTATATTTTACTCCTCCCAAAAATGCTAAAACATAAACGAGTGAGAGCGTTTACAGGCTGTTATAGTCAGAAATGACGGCGCTGCGACACGCATCACCGCCGCAGATGAGCAGCAGCTGAGCGTCACACCAACGTGCAAACATCGCAAATAAAAGTGAAAGTAAGTCATAGACGCTTAATCATCTACACATTCATCTTCAAGTAAAGAAAGAAATGATCTCTTGACTCTTACCAGGGCTGTTGCCACTCTCTCTTATTGATATCTATTGATGAAATTAGCTGATGATCAATAAAATGCATGCTAATATCTGTAATAAACAACCGACAAAATTACTGTATGATGGTGTAAATAAAGAATCAGTCCAGCATCGCCATGTCAGTGTGTATTGATTCATCATTCCCAGCAAGCAATTTTACGTCCAAAAGACGTCTAATAGCCGTCAAAACATAGCCCAGACGTCTAGGCTAAATCAAGGCTAAATTTGGGCTGTCAGTGAAAATCTAATAGACGTCTAACCATAGCCCAAGAATAGACATCTAACCATAGCCCAAGAACAGACTATGGTCAACAATTAGACGGCTATTGAACGACTACATTTATACGTCTAATAGGCAGTGCATATGGGTCTAGGCTAAAACAAGGCTAAATTTGGGCTGTCAGTGAAAATCTAATAGACGTCTAAGCCCAAGAATAGACTAGTCATCAATTAGACAACTATTAAACGACTACATATACATGCAATAGACAACAAAATGGTTAAAAGATTCTTTTCACTCAAATATAACAGGTTCACATAAATAACAAGCCATTCCAAAAATATATATATATATATAAAAGGCTTTATTTAGCAAAAGAACAACATTACGTAACTTCAAAACATAAAAATTACCACACCAATATTAAAATTAAAAATATAAAATTATTTTAACATGAACAACTTAAGATAGGCTAATAAAATAGAAAACTCTGTTGCTGCTGGGAAGTTGGTCATCACAGCATCTGCCAAATAAGAATAAAATAATTAGCACAAGAAAAGCATTGTTGAAAGTACGTTTTGTGTGTGTGTGTGTGTGTGTGTGTGTGTTCTTGTGTTCTGTTTAGGTTTTAATGCACATCGGAGCTATTTGCATTATTGATATACTGGCGGAGACTTTTTAGATTTGCTTATTTTATATAGCCAATCATTTGTATTTTTATGCTGTATTATAAAATTAATTTGAAAGTTTCAAACTTGAATTAATGAAGGCATTTTGAATGAAACTTCATCTTACTTTGCTTGTACAATATTATTCTACTCTATTTGCTTATGCTCTCCAACAAGCCAATGTTCAGACAAATTCAATTTTATAATTTATATCAATGATGGACTTTGTCAAAGACGAGAGATTTAGTGAGGAAATGCTATTTTTATATCACAATGATCTAAAGAAAAGAGCCAAATATAAGTGTGGCTTTCATAACACTTTATAATAGATTGCATGTGTTTCATGTTTACAGCTTTGGATTCAGTAACGTTAGGCCTACACGTGCATGTACCATGACACACCCGCTAAAATGTCACGATTCCAACAACACATGATAACAAATAATTTATCTAAAAAATTAACACGTCAAAATGAAAACACATATGCTTAAAAGACAAAAGTGGGAATGTATTTTACCTGTTGTCGTCGACCGTCAGCTGAATGCAATGCTCTGCCTCGTTTAAAATATTTGAGAATGGTCGATCGACGATCGCGTGACCGGTGATCTGTGCTATCAAGACTCGCGTTGTCAGCAGTCATGTCTCAGTAGGGCTGTTGCCATCTAGCGGTTGATAAATGTAATTGCATTTTTATTTAATTTAAAATGAAAAACAGTCAAATAAAACCATAGATTTTTAATTAATGTGTGACTGTGACAGCAAACATGAAGCTGCGTGGGTGAAAAACAAGAAAACAATTTTAAGATTTATTTTGGCAATAGCCTACTAATCGCTGGTCTAAATCAGGGCTATAGCCAAGCCGTTAAACGTAGACCACTGATAGCCTCGATTTCGCCAGTGGGCTAAAAGCAGACTGCACATAGCCCATCCAATTCAGAGGATCGTGACTACAAATCGACCATGTCATGATATGACACTGGCACCTTGTAGATATGTTTACCAATGCGAACATGATGGGATATCAACTATCTCATGCGTTGCCTGCCAAACAATTCATTAAAACGACAATTAATCAGTTTCGACTAGAAGTGGGCTATAAATAGCCGGACAGACTATACGAGCTAGATCGCGTCTTCACACAGCCTACACATAGAAAATGTCAAAGAAATCAAACCAAACACCTTGTAATCACAGTTGACTTTGCTTACATGATGGAATATAATACATTTTGCAAGTTATTTTGGAAAAAATACATTTAGCCATGATTCAATGTTATTTTGGCTAGAAGTGGGTTACACATAGCCGGACTATATCGGGTCTCTATTTAACCTAGACGGTGAAATGATGGCTATTGCTTGCTGGGTTGTCTCTTCATAGTTTGCAAGAGACATTTAATAAACTGAGCGTATTTGATAAACTGAGCGTAGCCTATTCATCTATCAATATAGGCTAACCTCATTCTTTTAATGAACTGAAGAACGCTTATCGACCACCGTTACAGTACAATATGCACGTATGTCCATTTAAACTCGATTTTGGGTCAAATATGGATTATATCATGACACTGGCAAGAATATGGTTACATTTAAAGATGTTGTGCCAAGCATGAGAATGCTACGTTCAGCTGCTTTTGAAATAACATGTTTTTTTCCACTTCCTGAAAAGTAACCGTTTTGGACATACGTGAGTTTCATCGGGCAGCGACGATATATTAAAGATACTAAATCAGGCATGTACTGGCCATCGGGACTACCGGGAGATTCCCGGTGGGCCGCGGTCTGGTTGGGCCGGCGGCCCGGCGCGTTATGTATTTTGTTTTTAAATCATTATTAATTGTAAATATATTCTATCGTAAGTATATTGTTAAATTGTCCAATTCCGGACTTATGCGTCTCTCTCATGAAGCCGCATGAAGCTGACGCGAGCTGAGAGACTGACAGGTCTGACTGTCTGACACTGGCCAATCAAAAATCAAGTTCAGATTCTAGACCTGAGAAGCGGCCGCTTACACCGTGTCCTAACTACACACGACGCCGCGACACGCGATAAAAGGTATCTTTTCCATGTAAATCAGAGTTTTTGTCCTAACCAGACGCGACGGCGACATGTGAAGTTTCTAATTTAGAAACGGTTCCTATTTCTGCGACGTCGCGGCTGACAGAATGAAGAAATTACACTGGTTATGAGTAGCTACACATTATTTATTTTTAGTTAAAAATAGTTCACTGTGCCACAAGCCATAACGGATAATTTACCTCAGATTTTGAAAGCATGTAATATTATCGTGTTCAAAATGAATTCTATGCAAACATACGACTGTATTTCATAACAACGCTAACTTGAGGCAGATGCCACCAAATGTGTTAAATAAATGAATTATTTGCTGGACTTAAGTGAAAAGGATAGCCATTTAATGACCATAGCACATAGTTGATGTGAAAAAGGAGTATTTTGCATATAAATATGCACATAAATACATATTTTTTCAATTTGTATCCCTGAAAGTGCCTGGCAGAAGCCTATACTGTCTGTGTCATAAATGTGAACATAATATTATCTACCGTCTGTGTCATAAATGTGAACATAATATTGTAACAGAATATTCTTATGCTATATTATATAAACTATATTTCATGAGGTGAAACATCACTGCCAGGAGCTACAGAATATATATTTCTGTAGGTCCTCACCGTGATGTTGTACTTCATGAAATATACGTAGTATAGCCTAAGAATATTCTATTAGAATATTAAGTGACACATAAACAAGCTCTTCGGCACACTTCTTTTTGACAGTCAAAGCGGGGGTTATGTTTTTGCACGTCATGTAGAATAACCCTAAAAGCACCAAGGTGGCGGTGCCACCGGCTTTATATATATATATATATATATATATATATATATATATATATATATATATATATATATAAATATAGCTGCGAGCAGCGATTGCGGGCCCAAGCCGGCGGTACCGCCATCCCGGTGCCTTTAGGTAACTAAAGGCACCGGGGTTGCGGTGCCACCGGCTTGGGCCCGCAATCGCTGCTCGCAGCTATATTTTTTTTTTTTTTTTTTTTTTTTCTAACGACTATCCGGGCACTTTCGGGGCCCTTAACATGCTCAAAAACTCTTGAAACTTTGCACACGGGTCAGAACCCGCGGCCATCAGAGCCGGGCTGAAGCTGGTACACGGGCGCGGCAGGGCGGCTCGTCAGCGCCCCCTGGAACGGGGTCTGAACACTTTGTCCATAAATCAAACACGCTTGCATGTAATAATATGAAACTCGGTACACATGTCGATCTCATCGTTTCATATATACATCGCGCTTTTACTTTTTACCCCAGCCCAACAGGAAGTCAGATATTTACGGTTGTTTTTAAAACGCGTGCAATGGAATTTAATGTACTCGTCCTAGAGCATTCATCCGCATGGAACGAAACTCGGTCAGCCTGAAGTAAAGACATAGAGGATCAAAAATTGCGAGGGGATTTTTGATATCTCGAACGGTTTGGCTGTGGCGAGGAAACAAAATTATGGTGAGAAACGTGAAACAGGAAGTGTGTCCTAACTTCAGCATACATCAACCGATCTTGATGAAACTTCAGGAGTGTGTTCGCTGTAAGAGGACGATCACTAGGATGTGACTATTGTGTGTCAAAGTTATAGCGCCACCAACTGGCAGCAGGAAGTGTGTCACTTTCAAAATGCTTTGAAATCACCCTCTTATTTTAACCCGATTTGCTTCAAACTTCATCTGTATAATGTAAACATACGGCAGATGTAGACCTGTGAATGGATTATTGATGTCTTTGAAACTGTTGCCGTGGCGACGCATCAAACTTTACCATTCTTTTAGGATGCTTTTGAGACCCTTAGCATGCTTCAAATTGCATGAAACTCCTCAGACACATCACATTTATTAGCCAGTAGACATGTGCAAAGTTTCAGAAACGGGCGTGGTGAGGGCTCAGTAGCGCCACCTTTTGACAAAAGTTGGGTTGTTAGTTTTATCTACAGTTACAAAAATCGGTATGTATATTGTACTCCTCGAGCCGGACAACTTTCTAATTGACACTCATTACCTAGGACCCACAGAAAGTAAGATACGTTTGTTTGAATCTGGTCATGCTCCCTTTGAACCTACATCTCTGTCTCTGTCTGTGTGTGTGTTAGTAGGGGAGGGGCTTAACCATTTCACTGCTGTGTGTTTTTTCTGCTGTGTAATTTCTTAATACATTTCTTAAGCCTGGTATGTTTTAAATAAGTTTTTATTTTAATTTTTATAAGTGAAGGCATAATATAACCCGTTAAATTGTAGTGCATTGACAATAGTTTTATATAATTAGTTTATTAATTAAATTAACTTGGTCCATAAACTTGATCTGAAAATTGGGTCCATAAATCAAACACACTTGCATATAATAATATTAAACTCGGTACACTTATAGATCTCATTAGCCCAAACAACTTTAAGCCAGCCCAACAGGATGTCGGTTGTTTCGGTCTGTACTGTATGTGAATGTTTTGCAAAACCAGCCTTTACATTTTTATTTCCCCCCTCTTAAGTAATTTTTAATTATTCCCACACCAAACTTCTTCAAAATTATGAAAATATATTAAAGATACTAAATCAGGCATATGTACTGGCCATCGGGACTACCGGGAGATTCCCGGTGGGCCGCGGTCTGGTTTGGCCGGCGGCCCGGCGCGTTATGTATTTTGTTTTTAAATCATTATTAATTGTAAATATATTCTATCGTAAGTATTTGTTAAATCATCCAATTCCGGACTTATGCGTCTCTCTCATGAAGCCGCATGAAGCGGACGCGAGCTGAGAGACTGACAGGTCTGACTGTCTGACACTGGCCAATCGGAATCAAGAGCGGAGAAGCGGCCGCTCCCATAGGCAGTAGCCTATAGTATCTCCCCGCCCTGTGGAGGCTTTCCGCCGTTCTCGTGAAGTTTCTCGCCGGTCTAGTCTCTGAGACCCCTACACCTGGTATTAAAATGCGATCTGTATCCAGATAAGTTATCCGGATAATAAAAAAAGAAATGTTAATGCAAGGTATTACGTTGTGATCGGATTGTGATCGATATGCCTGACCATCTGGAGGTAGGCTAGTCTGGCTCGCATTGTGTTCGGATCTTTACGTGTAAACGCAATCTGGTTGTTGATATCACACATGTATATTTTACTCCTCCCAAAAATGCTAAAACATAAACGAGTGAGAGCGTTTACAGGCTATGTTATTGTCAGAAATGACGGCGCTGCGACACGCATCACCGCCGCAGATGAGCAGCAGCTGAGCGTCAAACTAACTGCAAACATCGCAAATAAAAGTGAAAGTAAGTCATAGACGCTTAATCATCTACACATTCATCTTCAAGTAAAGAAAGAAATGATCTCTTGACTCTTACCAGGGCTGTTGCCACTCTCTCTTATTGATATCTATTGATGAAATTAGCTGATGATCAATAAAATGCATGCTAATATCTGTAATAAACAACCGACAAAATTACTGTATGATGGTGTAAATAAAGAATCAGTCCAGCATCGCCATGTCAGTGTGTATTGATTCATCATTCCCAGCAAGCAATTTTACGTCCAAAAGACGTCTAATAGCCGTCAAAACATAGCCCAGACGTCTAGGCTAAATCAAGGCTAAATTTGGGCTGTCAGTGAAAATCTAATAGACGTCTAACCATAGCCCAAGAATAGACATCTAACCATAGCCCAAGAACAGACTATGGTCAACAATTAGACGGCTATTGAACGACTACATTTATACGTCTAATAGGCAGTGCATATGGGTCTAGGCTAAAACAAGGCTAAATTTGGGCTGTCAGTGAAAATCTAATAGACGTCTAAGCCCAAGAATAGACTAGTCATCAATTAGACAACTATTAAACGACTACATATACATGCAATAGACAACAAAATGGTTAAAAGATTCTTTTCACTCAAATATAACAGGTTCACATAAATAACAAGCCATTCCAAATATATATATATATATATATATAAAAGGCTTTATTTAGCAAAAGAACAACATTACGTAACTTCAAAACATAAAAATTACCACACCAATATTAAAATTAAAAATATAAAATTATTTTAACATGAACAACTTAAGATAGGCTAATAAAATAGAAAACTCTGTTGCTGCTGGGAAGTTGGTCATCACAGCATCTGCCAAATAAGAATAAAATAATTAGCACAAGAAAAGCATTGTTGAAAGTACATGTACGTTTTGTGTGTGTGTGTGTGTGTGTGTGTGTGTTCTTGTGTTCTGTTTAGGTTTTAATGCACATCGGAGCTATTTGCATTATTGATATACTGGCGGAGACTTTTTAGATTTGCTTATTTTATATAGCCAATCATTTGTATTTTTATGCTGTAGCCTATTATAAAATTAATTTGAAAGTTTCAAACTTGAATTAATGAAGGCATTTTGAATGAAACTTCATCTTACTTTGCTTGTACAATAACAAATATTATTCTACTCTATTTGCTTATGCTCTCCAACAAGCCAATGTTCAGACAAATTCAATTTTATAATTTATATCAATGATGGACTTTGTCAAAGACGAGAGATTTAGTGAGGAAATGCTATTTTTATATCACAATGATCTAAAGAAAAGAGCCAAATATAAGTGTGGCTTTCATAACACTTTATAATAGATTGCATGTGTTTCATGTTTACAGCTTTGGATTCAGTAACGTTAGGCCTACACGTGCATGTACCATGACACACCCGCTAAAATGTCACGATTCCAACAACACATGATAACAAATAATTTATCTAAAAAATTAACACGTCAAAATGAAAACACATATGCTTAAAAGACAAAAGTGGGAATGTATTTTACCTGTTGTCGTCGACCGTCAGCTGAATGCAATGCTCTGCCTCGTTTAAAATATTTGAGAATGGTCGATCGGCGATCGCGTGACCGGTGATCTGTGCTATCAAGACTCGCGTTGTCAGCAGTCATGTCTCAGTAGGGCTGTTGCCATCTAGCGGTTGATAAATGTAATTGCATTTTTATTTAATTTAAAATGAAAAACAGTCAAATAAAACCATAGATTTTTAATTAATGTGTGACTGTGACAGCAAACATGAAGCTGCGTGGGTGAAAAACAAGAAAACAATTTTAAGATTTATTTTGGCAATAGCCTACTAATCGCTGGTCTAAATCAGGGCTATAGCCAAGCCGTTAAACGTAGACCACTGATAGCCTCGATTTCGCCAGTGGGCTAAAAGCAGACTGCACATAGCCCATCCAATTCAGAGGATCGTGACTACAAATCGACCATGTCATGATATGACACTGGCACCTTGTAGATATGTTTACCAATGCGAACATGATGGGATATCAACTATCTCATGCGTTGCCTGCCCAACAATTCATTAAAACGACAATTAATCAGTTTCGACTAGAAGTGGGCTATAAATAGCCGGACAGACTATACGAGCTAGATCGCGTCTTCACACAGCCTACACATAGAAAATGTCAAAGAAATCAAACCAAACACCTTGTAATCACAGTTGACTTTGCTTACATGATGGAATATAATACATTTTGCAAGTTATTTTGGAAAAAATACATTTAGCCATGATTCAATGTTATTTTGGCTAGAAGTGGGTTACACATAGCCGGACTATATCGGGTCTCTATTTAACCTAGACGGTGAAATGATGGCTATTGCTTGCTGGGTTGTCTCTTCATAGTTTGCAAGAGACATTTAATAAACTGAGCGTATTTGATAAACTGAGCGTAGCCTATTCATCTATCAATATAGGCTAACCTCATTCTTTTAATGAACGGAAGAACGCTTATCGACCACCGTTACAGTACAATATGCACGTATGTCCATTTAAACTCGATTTTGGGTCAAATATGGATTATATCATGACACTGGCAAGAATATGGTTACATTTAAAGATGTTGTGCCAAGCATGAGAATGCTACGTTCAGCTGCTTTTGAAATAACATGTTTTTTTCCACTTCCTGAAAAGTAACCGTTTTGGACATACGTGAGTTTCATCGGGCAGCGACGATATATTAAAGATACTAAATCAGGCATGTACTGGCCATCGGGACTACCGGGAGATTCCCGGTGGGCCGCGGTCTGGTTGGGCCGGCGGCCCGGCGCGTTATGTATTTTGTTTTTAAATCATTATTAATTGTAAATATATTCTATCGTAAGTATATTGTTAAATTGTCCAATTCCGGACTTATGCGTCTCTCTCATGAAGCCGCATGAAGCTGACGCGAGCTGAGAGACTGACAGGTCTGACTGTCTGACACTGGCCAATCAAAAATCAAGTTCAGATTCTAGACCTGAGAAGCGGCCGCTTACACCGTGTCCTAACTACACACGACGCCGCGACACGCGATAAAAGGTATCTTTTCCATGTAAATCAGAGTTTTTGTCCTAACCAGACGCGACGGCGACATGCGAAGTTTCTAATTTAGAAACGGTTCCTATTTCTGCGACGTCGCGGCTGACAGAATGAAGAAATTACACTGGTTATGAGTAGCTACACATTATTTATTTTTAGTTAAAAATAGGTCACTGTGCCACAAGCCATAACGGATAATTTACCTCAGATTTTGAAAGCATGTAATATTATCGTGTTCAAAATGAATTCTATGCAAACATACGACTGTATTTCATAACAACGCTAACTTGAGGCAGATGCCACCAAATGTGTTAAATAAATGAATTATTTGCTGGACTTAAGTGAAAAGGATAGCCATTTAATGACCATAGCACATAGTTGATGTGAAAAAGGAGTATTTTGCATATAAATATGCACATAAATACATATTTTTTCAATTTGTATCCCTGAAAGTGCCTGGCAGAAGCCTATACTGTCTGTGTCATAAATGTGAACATAATATTATCTACCGTCTGTGTCATAAATGTGAACATAATATTGTAACAGAATATTCTTATGCTATATTATATAAACTATATTTCATGAGGTGAAACATCACTGCCAGGAGCTACAGAATATATATTTCTGTAGGTCCTCACCGTGATGTTGTACTTCATGAAATATACGTAGTATAGCCTAAGAATATTCTATTAGAATATTAAGTGACACATAAACAAGCTCTTCGGCACACTTCTTTTTGACAGTCAAAGCGGGGGTTATGTTTTTGCACGTCATGTAGAATAACCCTAAAAGCACCAAGGTGGCGGTGCCACCGGCTTTATATATATATATATATATATAAATATAGCTGCGAGCAGCGATTGCGGGCCCAAGCCGGCGGTACCGCCATCCCGGTGCCTTTAGGTAACTAAAGGCACCGGGGTTGCGGTGCCACCGGCTTGGGCCCGCAATCGCTGCTCGCAGCTATATTTTTTTTTATTTTTTATTTTTCTAACGACTATCCGGGCACTTTTGGGGCCCTTAACATGCTCAAAAACTCTTGAAACTTTGCACACGGGTCAGAACCCGCGGCCATCAGAGCCGGGCTGAAGCTGGTACCCGGGCGTGGCAGGGCGGCTCGTCAGCGCCCTCTGGAACAGGGTCTGAACACTTTGTCCATAAATCAAACACGCTTGCATGTAATAATATGAAACTCGGTACACATGTCGATCTCATCGTTTCATATATTCATCGCACTTTTACTTTTTACCCCAGCCCAACAGGAAGTCAGATATTTACGTTTTTTTTTAAAATGCTTGCAATGGAATTTAATGTACTCCTCCTAGAGCATTCATCCGCATGGAACGAAACTCGGTCAGCCTGAAGTCAAGACATAGACGATCAAAAATTGCGAGGGGATTTTTGATATCTCGAACGGTTTGGCTGTGGCGAGGAAACAAAATTATGGTGAGAAACGTGAAACAGGAAGTGTGTCCTAACTTCAGCATACATTAACTGATCTTGATGAAACTTCAGGAGTGTGTTCGCCGTAAGAGGACGATCACATGGATGTGACTATTGTGTGTCAAAGTTATAGCGCCACCAACTGGCAGCAGGAAGTGTGTCACTTTCAAAATGCTTTGAAATCACCCTCTTATTTTAACCCGATTTGCTTCAAACTTCATCTGTATAATGTAAACATACGGCAGATGTAGACCTGTGAATGGATTCTTAATATCTTTGAAACTGTTGCCGTGGTGACGCATCAAACTTTACCATTCTTTTAGGATGCTTTTGAGACCCTTAGCATGCTTCAAATTGCATGAAACTCCTCAGACACATCACATTTATTAGCCAGTAGACATGTGCAAAGTTTCAGAAACGGGCGTGGTGAGGGCTCAGTAGCGCCACCTTTTGACAAAAGTTGGGTTGTTAGTTTTATCTACAGTTACAAAAATCAGTATGTATATTGTACTCCTCGAGCCGGACAACTTTCTAATTGACACTCTTTAACTAGGACCCACAGAAAGTAAGATATGTTTGTTTGAATCTGGTCATGCTCTCTTTGAGCCTACATCTCTGTCTCTCTCTGTGTGTGTGTTAGTAGGGGGAGGGGCTTAACTTAACCATTTCAGTGCTGTGTGTTTTTTTCTGCTGTGTAATTTCTTAATACATTTCTTAAGCCTGGTATGTTTTAAATAAGTTTTTATTTTAATTTTTATAAGTGAATGCATAATATAACCAGTTAAATTGTAGTGCATTGACAATAGTTTTATATAATTAGTTTATTAATTAAATTAACTTGGTCCATAAACTTGGTCCAGCTGCGAGACTGACAGGTCTGACTGTCTGACACTGGCCAATCGGAATCAAGAGCGGAGAAGCGGCCGCTCCCATAGGCAGTATAGTATCTCCCCGCCCTGTGGAGGCATTCCGCAGGTCTCGTGAAGTTTCTCGCCGGTCTCGTCTCTGAGACCCCTACACCTGGTATTAAAATGCGATCTGTATCCAGATAAGTTATCCGGATAATAAAAAAGAAATATCAATGCAAGGTATTACGTTGTGATCGGATTGTGATCGATTTGCCTGACCATCTGGAGGTAGTCTGGCTCGCATTGTGTTCGGATCTTTACGTGTAAACGCAATCTGGTTGTTGATATCACACATGTATATTTTACTCCTCCCAAAAATGCTAAAAAATAAACGAGTGAGAGCGTTTACAGGCTGTTAGACATGTCGGCGCTACTGCGACACGCATCACCACCGCAGATAAGCAGCAGCTGAGCGTCAAACCAACATGCAAACATCGCAAATAAAAGTGAAAGTAAGTCAGAGACGCTTAATCATCTACACAATCATCTTCAAGTAAAGAAAGAAATGATCTCTTGACTCTTACAAGGGCTGTTGCCACTCTCTCTTATTGATGTCTATTGATGAAATTAGCTGATGATCAATAAAATGCATGCTAATATCTGTAATAAACAACCGACAAAATTACTGTATGATGGTGTAAATAAAGAATCAGTCCAGCATCGCCATGTCAGTGTGTATTGATTCATCATTGTCTCTTCATAGTTTGCAAGAGACATTTAATAAACTGAGCGTATTTGATAAACTGAGCGTAGCCTATTCATCTGTCAATATAACCTCATTCTTTTTAATGATCAGAAGAACGCGTATCGACTACCGTTACAGTACAATATGTCCTACACACGACGCCGCGACACGCGATAAAAGGTATATTTTCCATGTAAATCAGAGTTTTTGTCCTAACCAGACGCGACGGCGACATGCGAAGTTTTTTTCTAATTTAGAAACGGTTCCTATTTCTGCGATGTCGCGGCTGACAGAATGAATAAATTACACTGGTTATGAGTATACATTATTTATTTTTAGTTAAAAATAGGTCACTGTGCCACAAGCCATAACGGATAATTTACCTCAGATTTTGAAAGCATGTAATATTATAGTGTTCAAAATGAATTCTATGCAAACATACGACTGTATTTCATAACAACGACAATAACTTGAGGCAGATGCCACCAAATGTGTTAAAATAAATGAATTATTTGCTGGACTTAAGTGAAAAGGATAGCCATTTAACACCAGAACTCCCAAGGCGGTCATTTTGACCGTTTTTAAAATTTACAGTGTAATAACTTATTTGTTAAAATAAAATCAATGTGGCTGTAGGACTCTGACTTTTCCTAAATATGTGTATATTTTATTCTGGCACTGTTATTTTATTACAATCACAAAACACAAAACAGTTGCGTCCTATTTCTACCTAGAATGGCCATGGCGGTCATTTTGACCACACGCATTATAAATATCATAAGTCCGCTATATTTCCCGCGATCAACACGCACATATTGTAGAAGTGCACAAATGAGCAAGTTTCGCGTCCATCACGCAACTGGCAAGCGAATTTCGCTCCGACAACATGAAATCAAAAGCCACTCAACTGGTGCGAGAGTCGGGTATAGGCGGTCCGGGACGAAGATGATGAAGGCAGTGCCAAGTAAGGAGAAACTGTAAAAAATTAAATCAAGGAGTCATGTGCCAAATGTCACAAAGTAGTGTGAGGGACTGAAGCTGCACGCGAAGCGGTGTTTTCCTATGTGTGTGTGCGTAACGTCAGTGAATGAATAGGGGGGTTTCCACCGTTCAAATGAGCCCACATCTTTATTATCATCTATCTTAACATTGTATATCTATTTATTTTTAGATTTCACATTGATTGTATTTGTATAACAGGGCTGTAGGCTACTGTATGAAGCTTTGACGTTTCCTAGATTTTTTGCATGTCTATTCACGTGGAGAGTGCGGTGAAAAAATATTTTTGACGCAAAACTTTCCTCGGCAGCACCTGTCGTGAAATATTTTTGTATTGGCTTTATAATATGATATAATATTTTGCTTGTTTTAAGGGCGATGGCATTATAACATGACAACAGGAATTATAAGTGTCACTGGAAAACTTAAAGAGAAAGGTTCAAATGCAGATATGACATGACGAAAATGACGTTCAGTACTGCCAAATGAACGTTAAAGTTTGAACGGTCAGAATGACCGCTATGGTCGTTGTAGTAGTTATGGAATTCCGGTAGTTCTAGTGTTAATGACCATAGCACATAGTTGATGTGAAAAAAGGAGTATTTTGCATATAAATATGCACATAAATACATATTTTTTCAATTTTTCTCCCTGAAAGTGCCTGGCAGAAGCCTATACTGTCTGTGTCATAAATGTGAACATAATATTATCTACTGTCTGTGTCATAAATGTGAACATAATATTGTAACAGAATATTCTTATGCTATATTATATAAACTATATTTCATGAGGTGAAACATCACTGCCAGGAGCTACAGAATATATATTTCTGTAGGTCCTCACCGTGATGTTGCACTTCATGAAATATATGTAGTATAGCCTAAGAATATTCTATTAAAATATTAAGTGGCACATAAATTCAGACCAGTTATTTACAAAAAAGCCTTATAAAATCATTTCCATTCCCTTTGTTTATTATTTTAATAGTTTTTTTCTTGGTTTTGATAGTAAATAAAATCTAATCAGTAATTTTACATGCAGATTAATGCACGTATAGATTAATGCACGTGTGTGTGTGTGTGTTTGCATAGTGGGCCGGTCTGGATGAAGTGTCCAGGGCTGATTTTTTGTCCCAGTCCAGCCCTGAATGGCAATATTCACATTACTTTCAGTTTATGGCTCGAAAGTACAAAAATATTTGAGTGAAATGTAGGCTATAGTAAACCCTAAGATTATTATTTGTGACATTAGAACAAAATATGTGGATATAAAAACATGTATATAGGCTAAAGAACTAAATGAACGATCTCTATTTTCTAATTTCACGACGTCCACACAAGACCAGGCTTGGGAGGGTTACTTTAAAAAATGTATTCCGATACAGTTACAAATTATTTAATAAAAAAGGGTCCCACTTTATATTAATTGGCTTTAAGTACTTTATACTTTTTCAAAAAGTAACTACAATCTGATTACTTTTTTTGATGTAACTCACTGTAATAATATACAGTTACTGGATTTTTGTTTCCTGATTACATAATGCTGTTACATGTATTCTGTTGCTCCCACAAGACATTAGTCTGAATATTTTCCTGTATGAACAAAATGGAGTTTCCATTGTTCACACACAAACACACACAGAGTTCGATCGCGCCTCTCTCGTGACTGTGTGTGCGTGTCATGTGTTCTAGGCTGTGTGCATGCACTTCTGAAGCTGCTCAGAAAATAATAAAATGCCATGCAGAGGACTAATGCAAAATGTGTGGGAAAATCCATTTGATTGTAGTTTAAGTGAGAAATAATTTCAGTGCTCTGGTCACCAGCTGTAGAGTGAAAACTGGTGAATGCAGTATACAGCTTTCACAGAAAGAGAATGATGTGAGCACGTACGATTGGCAGTGAATCTTTTATGCGGACAAAATAGCTCAATAAGAGTAACAAAATACATGTGGAAAAAATCACATCGTAATGTTTTAAAGAAGAGTGGTTTGATTAAAGTGGTGTAAATATACCCGATCCGGCAAAGATGGCAGTATCGGAGCTGATAACGATCCTGAGTATCGGATCGGCGCATCCCTACATACTATAATGTAAACACAGTACAGATGTAGACCTTGATGTACACCTGACCTTTCAGAAGGTTGCTCATGCATACTTTGTGGTTAAAATGTGCCCTCGATCCGCACTTTTGCAGAGCCTTCACTGCTGCAAGCTCTTCAGCACACTTCTTTTTGACAGTCAAAGCGGGGGTTACGTTTTTGCACGTCATGTAGAATAACCCTAAGAGCACCAAGGGTGCGGTGCCACCGGCTTTATATACATATATATATATATATATATATATATAAATATAGCTGCGAGCAGCGATTGCGGGCCAAAGCCGGCGGTACCGCCATCCCGGTGCCTTTAGGTAACTAAAGGCACCGGGGTTGCGGTGCCACCGGCTTGGGCCCGCAATCGCTGCTCGCAGCTATATTTATTTATTTTTTTCTAACGACTATTCGGGCACTTTCGGGGCCCTTAACATGCTCAAAAACTCTTGAAACTTTGCACACGGGTCAGAACCCGCGGCCATCAGAGCCGGGATGAAGCTGGTACACGGGCGCGGCAGGGCGGCTCGTCAGCGCCCCCTGGAACAGGGTCTGAACACTTTGTCCATAAATCAATCACGCTTGCATGTAATAATATGAAACTCGGTACACATGTCGATCTCATTGTTTCATATATACATCGCGCTTTTACTTTTTACCCCAGCCCAACAGGAAGTCAGATATTTACGGTTGTTTTTAAAACGGATGCAATGGAATTTAATGTACTCCTCCTAGAGCATTCATCCGCATGGAACGAAACTCGGTCAGCCTGAAGTCAAGACATAGAGGATCAAAAATTGCGAGGGGATTTTTGATATCTCGAACGGTTTTGCTGTGGCGAGGAAACAAAATTATGGTGAGAAACGTGAAACAGGAAGTGTGTCATAACTTCAGCATACATCAACCGATCTTGATGAAACTTCAGGAGTGTGTTCGCTGTAAGAGGACGATCACATGGATGTGACTATTGTGTGTCAAAGTTATAGCGCCACCAACTGGCAGCAGGAAGTGTGTCACTTTCAAAATGCTTTGAAATCACCCTCTTATTTTAACCCGATTTGCTTCAATCTTCATCTGTATAATGTAAATACACGGCAGATGTAGACCTGTGAATGGATTCTTGATATCTTTGAAACTGTTTCCGTGGCGACGCATTAAACTTTACCATTCTTTTAGGATGCTTTTGAGACCCTTAGCATGCTTCAAATTGCATGAAACTCGACAGACACATCACATTTATTAGCCAGTAGACACATGCAAAGTTTCAGAAACGGGCGTGGTGAGGGCTCAGTAGCGCCACCTTTTGACAAAAGTGGGGTTGTTAGTTTTATCTACAGTTACAAAAATCGGTATATATATTGTACTCTTCGAGCCGGACAACTTTCTAATTCACACTCAATAGCTAGGACCCACAGAAAGTAAGATATTTTAGTTTGAATGTAGTCATACTCCCTCTGAGCATATGTCTGAGCCTTTGCCTGTGTGTGTGTGTGTGTGTGTGTGTGTTTGTGTGTTAGCAGGGAGAGGGGGCTTAATTAACCATTTAACTGCTGTGTGGCTGGCCAGCATAAATAAAATACATTTCTTAAGCCTGGGATTTTTTAAATAAGTTTTTATTTTATTTTTTTTTATAAGTAAAGGCACATAGCCAGTTTAATTGTAGTGCATTGACAATAGTTTTATATAATTAGTTCATTAATTAAATTAACTTGGTCCATTAACTTGGTCTGAAAATTGGGTCCATAAATCAAACACACTTGCATATAATAATATTAAACTCGGTACACTTATAGATCTCATTAGCCCAAGCAACTTTAAGCCAGCAAAACAGGAAGTCGGTTGTTTCAGTCTGTATGTGAATGTTTTGCAAAACCAGCCTTTACATTTTTATTTCCCCCCTCTTAAGTAATTTTTAATTATTCCCACACCAAACTTCTTCAAAATTATGAAAATATATTAAAGATACTAAGGCATGTACTGGCCATCGGGACTACCGGGAGATTCCTGGTGGGCCGCGGTCTGGTTGGGCCGGCGGCCCGGCGCGTTATGTATTTTGTTTTTAAATCATTATTAATTGTAAATATATTCTATCGTAAGTATATTGATTTGTATCCCTGAAAGTGCCTGGCAGAAGCCTATATCTACTGTCTGTGTCATAAATGTGAACATAATATTATCTACTGTCTGTGTCATAAATGTGAACATAAACTATATTTCATGAGGTGAAACATCACTGCCAGGAGCTACAGAATAGGGGAGCGCGGGGATAAAGCTAGGCCTAACGCGGGGTTAAATGTAACACGGACATTTTACATAGTTTGTCAGTATCTAGCCGGCTGTCTTTCCGCTCTTTTTCTCTTGCTGCCAGAAGAAGGTCTCCCGCGAATTTGCGGAACGTTTTGATTATATTTCGTGAAGATAATGGACAAAGAGTGTTTTGACATCATGAAAGTAAATTTTTTCATCGTAGATTTTTTTTCTGTTTCCGGGTTGGATGTACGCGTCCAAATCTAACTTTATATTGCCTTAATCACTGTCTTGTTGGCTCAAACACAGCACCGTTTTGAAACATGTCAGTAATTCCTAGCGACTGTTAGCTAGGTTTAAAATATGTAATACACAGCAGGGTTAGTTGTAACACAGTGTTCCAACTGCTGCCACAATGATAATCAAATGAAAACGGAGCCACACAACTTTTCAGGTTTGAGTATACATTTAACTTTGTTGGACTTTCACAAACAATTTTGTAATTTAAAATGTTTAAAATTTAGTGCACTATGAATGATAGCTTATTTATTTATTAAAAATATGGCCTGTTTTTAATGTAATAAACCATTTAAATTTTTATTCTAAGCTCATTTGTATTATTATTAATGTTATTATTATTAATAATAATAATTGTGCATGCAGCTGCCACACAAATCTAATTTAATTGCAATTACAATATTTATATGTTTATTTTATTTTATTTATTATTATTTATTGCAAAACCGTGCAGCCCTTTTCTACGTCTCTAGCTATGATATTGATCCATAACAAAAGGATGATTGGATGAGGAATTAAAAATGTTATTATTCACCATTTATTTTCTATAAGACCAGTGTTGGGGGTAACGAGTTACAAACGAGTTTGGGTAAGTAAAGTAACGCATTACACTGAAAATATAGGTAACTACACTATTTTACTATAATAAAGGAACGCGCTTTCCTGCGTTACCCAAGCCGTGTTTGCCTGTGTGGAGAGTTCCGTCTAGTGGTGCATGCGCACCGTTGCCATAGAGACCGATTTGAGTGAGAGAGAGAGGGAAGTGGAGAGAGAGAGACGGGTTTCAACAAATGGCAATATTCACATTACTTTCAGTTTATTGCTCGAAAGCACAAAAATATTTGAGTGAAATGTAGGCTATAGTAAATCCTAAGATTATTATTTGTGACATTAGAACAAAATATGTCGATATAAAAACATGTATAATGGCTAGGCTAAAGAACTAAATGAACGATCTCTATTTTCTAATTTCACTAAACATTTCATTAAGTTTCGTGGACATTTTATAAAACATGGATCTTAGGCTCATTTTGTAAACATAAAAAACTGATTTAGATGCGCAAACTGGGTGCCGTTGCGGAGATGTAGGCTCCATGTTCGGTGCAGGTTCGGCTTCTTGTCGTTCATCCTCGGATGCGGCATCGCGTGCGGTGTTTGCCGCGCGCACCTTTCCGCTCGTTCGGACGCGTCAAGTAAAAACAAGGCTCGAAAGTCTTGGAAAACGAAATGAACAGGATTGTTGCAGGGTTCATTGTAGAAGACATGCTTCCCCTGTCGACCATTAATTCCCCAGGTTTAGAAAAATACATTTTAAATTAGGATTAAGAATTTTATGGGATAAAGTGACCTTTATTTTATTATTTTTCATTGACATCTTTTATTTTTTTTAAATTATTATTATTACCATGAGTCGACTAAAAAGCTGGTTTTGTTCTCAGGAGAAGAGTTTTATTCTCCCAGCCTGTTTTGAAACTTCTGTGTTAAACACCATTTTAAAATTTTGAATTTTGAACCCCATTTTGTTTGTGAATTTTACAGTGCGGCATATTTATTTGTGCAGACAGGGATATTGTTCTTTCATGTCATTTTGTATACATTTTTACAATAAAGTGATGATAGGGCAAAAACTGATACTGTATGTTTGTCCATGTAGGCTACACGGTAAATTAAGAAACAGGAAAGTAAAGTAATAAGTAGTGAAGTTATTTTTCCAACGCAGTAACTAGTAAAGTAATCTCATTACAATTTACAGAAGTAACTAGTAACTAATTACTTTTTTGAGTAACTACCCCAACACTGTATAAGACTATACCAATATTGGAACTATAGCCATTTTATTCCTTTTTTTAATTTAAGAATTATGTTTAAGTTTTAAAACAGACAGAATGGTTTAGTCAAAAAAGAAAAAAATCATTCATAGTGCTATACTGCCCTCTTGTGTTCAAAATTAGGTAGAACTATTGGATCAATATCCACACATTAATACAGTTGGCAATACAGTATAATAGGTAATACAGTAGGATTGGGGCCTTAAAAATTGCTAACTTAAAAAGTGAAAGTAACGGACGTCCACACAAGACCAGGCTTGGGAGGGTTACTTTAAAAATGTATTCCGATACAGTTACAAATTATTTCATAAAAAAAGGGTCCCACTTTATATTAAATGGCTTTAAGTACTATATACTTTTTCAAAAAGTAACTACAATCTGATTACTACTTTTTTTGATGTAACTCACTAGATTTTTGTATCCTGATTACATAATGCTGTTGCATGTATTCTGTTGCTCCCACAAGACATTAGTCTGAATATTTTCCTGTATGAACAAAAAGGAGTTTCCATTGTTCGCACACAAACACACATTCGATCGCGCCTCTCTCGTGACTGTGTGTGCGTGTCATGTGTTCTAGGCTGTGTGCATGCACTTCTGAAGCTGCGCAGAAAATAATAAAATGCCATGCAGAAGACTAACGCAAAATGTGTGGGAAAATCCATTTGATTGTAGTGTAAGTGAGAAATAATTTCAGTGCTCTGGTCAACAGCTGTAGAGTGAAAACTGGTGAGTGCAGTATACAGCTTTCACAGAAAGAGAATGATGTGAGCACGTACGATTGGCATTGAGTCCTGTGTGTGGACAAAATAGCTCAATAAGAGTAATAAAATACATGTGAAAAAAATCACATCATAATGTTTTAAAGAAGAGTGGTTTGATTAAAGTGGTGTAAATATACCCGATCCGGCAAAGATGGCAGTATCGGAGCTGATACCGATCCTGAGTATCGGATCGGCGCATTCCTAAATACTATAATGTAAACACAGTACAGATGTAGACCTTGATGTACACCTGACCTTTCAGAAGGTTGCTCACGCATACTTTGTGGTTAAAATGTGCCCTCAATGTGCACTTTTGCAGAGCCTTGACTGATGCAAGCTCTTCAGCACACTTCTTTTTGACAGTCAAAGCGGGGGTTATGTTTTTGCATGTCAAGTAAAATAACCCTAAAAGCACCAAGGTGGCGGTGCCACCGGCTTTATATATATATATATATATATATATATATATATAGCTGCGAGCAGCGATTGCGGGCCAAAGCCGGCGGTACCGCCATCCCGGTGCCTTTAGGTAACTAAAGGCACCGGGGTTGCGGTGCCACCGGCTTGGGCCCGCAATCGCTGCTCGCAGCTATATTTAGGGCCCAAGCCCTGAAAGGGCGAAGGCCCTATTGTTTTCCTTAGGATTATTATTATTAGGGCCCAAGCCCTGAAAGGGCGAAGGCCCTATTGTTTTCCTTAGGATTATTTTTTTTTTTTTTTTTTTTTTTTTTTTTTTTTTTTTTTTTTTCTAACGACTATCCGGGCACTTTTGGGGTCCTTAACATGCTCAAAAACTCTTGAAACTTTGCACACGGGTCAGAACCCGCGGCCATCAGAGCCGGGCTGAAGCTGGTACACGGGCGCGGCAGGGCGGCTCGTCAGCGCCCCCTGGAACAGGGTCTGAACACTTTGTCCATAAATCAAACACGCTTGCATGTAATAATATGAAACTCGGTACACATGTCGATCTCATCGTTTCATATATACATCGCGCTTTTACTTTTTACCCCAGCCCAACAGGAAGTCAGATATTTACGGTTGTTTTTAAAATGCTTGCAATGGAATTTAATGTACTCCTCCTAGAGCATTCATCCGCATGGAACGAAACTCGGTCAGCCTGAAGTCAAGACATAGAGGATCAAAAATTGCGAGGGGATTTTTGATATCTCGAACGGTTTGGCTGTGGCGAGGAAACAAAATTATGGTGAGAAACGTGAAACAGGAAGTGTGTCCTAACTTCAGCATACATCAACCGATCTTGATGAAACTTCAGGAGTGTGTTCGCTGTAAGAGGACGATCACATGGATGTGACTATTGTGTGTCAAAGTTATAGCGCCACCAACTGGCAGCAGGAAGTGTGTCACTTTCAAAATGCTTTGAAATCACCCTCTTATTTTAACCCGATTTGCTTCAAACTTCATCTGTATAATGTAAACATACGGCAGATGTAGACCTGTGAATGGATTATTGATGTCTTTGAAACTGTTGCCGTGGCGACGCATCAAACTTTACCATTCTTTTAGGATGCTTTTGAGACCCTTAGCATGCTTCAAATTGCATGAAACTCCTCAGACACATCACATTTATTAGCCAGTAGACATGTGCAAAGTTTCAGA
The DNA here is from genome assembly GCA_038021265.1 of Cyprinella venusta. NCBI lineage: Eukaryota > Metazoa > Chordata > Actinopteri > Cypriniformes > Leuciscidae > Cyprinella > Cyprinella venusta. Next base: position 25,360,592 of record CM075872.1, on the reverse strand, counting down.
AACGGGCGTGGTGAGGGCTCAGTAGCGCCACCTTTTGACAAAAGTTGGGTTGTTAGTTTTATCTACAGTTACAAAAATCGGTATGTATATTGTACTCCTCGAGCCGGACAACTTTCTAATTGACACTCATTACCTAGGACCCACAGAAAGTAAGAAATGTTTGTTTGAATCTGGTCATGCTCCCTTTGAACCTACATCTCTGTCTCTGTCTGTGTGTGTGTTAGTAGGGGAGGGGCTTAACCATTTCACTGCTGTGTGTTTTTTCTGCTGTGTAATTTCTTAATACATTTCTTAAGCCTGGTATGTTTTAAATAAGTTTTTATTTTAATTTTTATAAGTGAAGGCATAATATAACCCGTTAAATTGTAGTGCATTGACAATAGTTTTATATAATTAGTTTATTAATTAAATTAACTTGGTCCATAAACTTGATCTGAAAATTGGGTCCATAAATCAAACACACTTGCATATAATAATATTAAACTCGGTACACTTATAGATCTCATTAGCCCAAACAACTTTAAGCCAGCCCAACAGGATGTCGGTTGTTTCGGTCTGTACTGTATGTGAATTTTTGCAAAACCAGCCTTTACATTTTTATTTCCCCCCTCTTAAGTAATTTTTAATTATTCCCACACCAAACTTCTTCAAAATTATGAAAATATATTAAAGATACTAAATCAGGCATATGTACTGGCCATCGGGACTACCGGGAGATTCCCGGTGGGCCGCGGTCTGGTTTGGCCGGCGGCCCGGCGCGTTATGTATTTTGTTTTTAAATCATTATTAATTGTAAATATATTCTATCGTAAGTATTTGTTAAATCATCCAATTCCGGACTTCTGCGTCTCTCTCATGAAGCCGCATGAAGCGGACGCGAGCTGAGAGACTGACAGGTCTGACTGTCTGACACTGGCCAATCGGAATCAAGAGCGGAGAAGCGGCCGCTCCCATAGGCAGTATCTCCCCGCCCTGTGGAGGCTTTCCGCTGGTCTCGTGAAGTTTCTCGCCGGTCTAGTCTCTGAGACCCCTACACCTGGTATTAAAATGCGATCTGTATCCAGATAAGTTATCCGGATAATAAAAAAGAAATGTTAATGCAAGGTATTACGTTATCGGATTGTGATCGATATGCCTGACCATCTGGAGGTAGTCTGGCTCGCATTGTGTTCGGATCTTTACGTGTAAACGCAATCTGGTTGTTGATATCACACATGTATATTTTACTCCTCCCAAAAATGCTAAAACATAAACGAGTGAGAGCGTTTACAGGCTATGTTATAGTCAGAAATGACGGCGCTGCGACACGCATCACCGCCGCAGATGAGCAGCAGCTGAGCGACAAACCAACGTGCAAACATCGCAAATAAAAGTGAAAGTAAGTCAGAGACGCTTAATCATCTACACATTCATCTTCAAGTAAAGAAAGAAATGATCTCTTGACTCTTACCAGGGCTGTTGCCACTCTCTCTTATTGATATCTATTGATGAAATTAGCTGATGATCAATAAAATGCATGCTAATATCTGTAATAAACCGACAAAATTACTGTATGATGGTGTAAATAAAGAATCAGTCCAGCATCGCCATGTCAGTGTGTATTGATTCATCATTCCCAGCAAGCAATTTTACGTCCAAAAGACGTCTAATAGCCGTCAAAACATAGCCCAGACGTCTAGGCTAAATCAAGGCTAAATTTGGGCTGTCAGTGAAAATCTAATAGACGTCTAACCATAGCCCAAGAATAGACATCTAACCATAGCCCAAGAATAGACATCTAACCATAGCCCAAGAATAGACTATAGTCAACAATTAGACGGCTATTGAACGACTACATTTATACGTCTAATAGGCAGTGCATATGGGTCTAGGCTAAAACAAGGCTAAATTTGGGCTGTCAGTGAAAATCTAATAGACGTCTAAAAAATGTAGCCCAAGAATAGACTAGTCATCAATTAGACAACTATTAAACGACTACATATACATGCAATAGACAACAAAATGGTTAAAAGATTCTTTTCACTCAAATATAACAGGTTCACATAAATAACAAGCCATTCCAAAAAAAAAACATATATAAAAGGCTTTATTTAGCAAAAGAACAACATTACGTAACTTCAAAACATAAAAATTACCACACCAATATTAAAATTAAAAATATAAAATTATTTTAACATGAACAACTTAAGATAATAAAATAGAAAACTCTGTTGCTGCTGGGAAGTTGGTCATCACAGCATCTGCCAAATAAGAATAAAATAATTAGCACAAGAAAAGCATTGTTGAAAGTACATGTACGTTTTGTGTGTGTGTGTGTGTTCTTGTGTTCTGTTTAGGTTTTAATGCACATCGGAGCTATTTGCATTATTGATATACTGGCGGATACTTTTTAGATTTGCTTATTTTATATAGCCAATCATTTGTATTTTTATGCTGTATTATAAAATTAATTTGAAAGTTTAAACTTGAATTAATGAAGGCATTTTGAATGAAACTTCATCTTACTTTGCTTGTACAATAACAAACATTATTCTACTCTATTAGCTTATGCTCTCCAACAAGCCAATGTTCAGACAAATTTAATTTTATAATTTATATCAATGATGGACTTTGTCAAAGACAAGAGATTTAGTGAGGAAATGCTATTTTTATATCACAATGATCTAAAGAAAAGAGCCAAATATAATTGTGGATTTCATAACACTTTATAATAGATTGCATGTGTTTCATGTTTACAGCTTTGGATTCAGTAACGTTAGGCCTACACGTGCATGTACCATGACACACCCGCTAAAATGTCACGATTCCAACAACACATGATAACAAATAATTTATCTAAAAAATTAACACGTCAAAATGAAAACACAGATGCTTAAAAGACAAAAGTGGGAATGTATTTTACCTGTTGTCGTCGACCGTCAGCTGAATGCAATGCTCTGCCTCGTTTAAAATATTTGAGAATGGTCGATCGCGTGACCGGTGATCTGTGCTATCAAGACTCGCGTTGTCAGCAGTCATGTCTCAGTAGGGCTGTTGCCATCTAGCGGTTGAGAAATGTAATTGCATTTTTATTTAATTTAAAATAATAAAACAGTCAAATAAAACCGTAGATTTTTAATTAATGTGTGACTGTGACAGCAAACATGAAGCTGCGTGGGTGAAAAACAAGAAAACAATTTTAAGATTTATTTTGGCAATAGCCTACTAATCGCTGGTCTAAATCAGGGCTATAGCCAAGCCGTTAAACGTAGACCACTGATTGCCTCGATTTCGCCAGTGGGCTAAAAGCAGACTGCACATAGCCCATCCAATTCAGAGGATCGTGACTACAAATCGACCATGTCATGATATGACACTGGCACCTTGTAGATATGTTTACCAATGCGAACATGATGGGATATCAACTATCTCATGCGTTGCCTGCCCAACAATTCATTAAAACGACAATTAATCAGTTTCGACTAGAAGTGGGCTATAAATAGCCGGACAGACTATACGAGCTAGATCGCGTCTTCACACAGCCTACACATAGAAAATGTCAAAGAAATCAAACCAAACACCTTGTAATCACAGTTGACTTTGCTTACATGATGGAATATAATACATTTTGCAAGTTATTTTGGAAAAAATACATTTAGCCATGATTCAATGTTATTTTGGCTAGAAGTGGGTTACACATAGCCGGACTATATCGGGTCTCTATTTAACCTAGACGGTGAAATGAGGGCTATTGCTTGCTGGGTTGTCTCTTCATAGTTTGCAAGAGACATTTAATAAACTGAGCGTATTTGATAAACTGAGCGTAGCCTATTCATCTATCAATATATATAGGCTAACCTCATTCTTTTTAATGATCGGAAGAACGCATATCGACCACGGTTACAGTACAATATGCATGTATGTCCATTTAAACTCGATTTTGGGTCAAATATGGATTATATCATGACACTGGCAAGAATATGGTTACATTTAAAGATGTTGTGCCAAGCATGAGAATGCTACGTTCAGCTGCTTTTGAAATAACATGTTTTTTTCCACTTCCTGAAAAGTAACCGTTTTGGACATACGTGAGTTTCATCGGGCAGCGACGATATATTAAAGATACTAAATCAGGCATGTACTGGCCATCGGGACTACCGGGAGATTCCCGGTGGGCCGCGGTCTGGTTGGGCCGGCGGCCCGGCGCGTTATGTATTTTGTTTTTAAATCATTATTAATTGTAAATATATTCTATCGTAAGTATATTGTTAAATTGTCCAATTCCGGACTTATGCGTCTCTCTCATGAAGCCGCATGAAGCTGACGCGAGCTAAGAGACTGACAGGTCTGACTGTCTGACACTGGCCAATCGGAATCAAGTTCAGATTCTAGACCTGAGAAGCGGCCGCTTACACCGTGTCCTAACTACACACGACGCCGCGACACGCGATAAAAGGTATCTTTTCCATGTAAATCAGAGTTTTTGTCCTAACCAGACGCGACGGCGACATGCGAAGTTTCTAATTTAGAAACGTTCCTATTTCTGCAACGTCGCGGCTGACAGAATGAAGAAATTACACTGGTTATGAGTACACATTATTTATTTTTAGTTAAAAATAGGTCACTGTGCCACAAGCCATAACGGATAATTTACCTCAGATTTTGAAAGCATGTAATATTATAGTGTTCAAAATGAATTCTATGCAAACATACGACTGTATTTCATAACAACGATAACTTGAGGCAGATGCCACCAAATGTGTTAAAATAAATGAATTAATTGCTGGACTTAAGTGAAAAGGAAAGCCATTTAATGACCATAGCACATAGTTGATGTGAAAAAATGAGTATTTTGCATATAAATATGCACATAAATACATATTTTTTCAATTTGTCTCCCTGAAAGTGCCTGGCAGAAGCCTATACTGTCTGTGTCATAAATGTGAACATAATATTATCTACTGTCTGTGTAATAAATGTGAACATAATATTGTAACAGAATATTCTTATGCTATATTATATAAACTATATTTCATGAGGTGAAACATCACTGCCAGGAGCTACAGAATATATATTTCTGTAGGTCCTCACCGTGATGTTGCACTTCATGAAATATATGTAGTATAGCCTAAGAATATTCTATTAGAATATTAAGTGACACATAAACAAGCTCTTCAGCACACTTCTTTTTGACAGTCAAAGCGGGGGTTATGTTTTTGCACGTCATGTAGAATAACCCTAAAAGCACCAAGGTGGCGGTGCCACCGGCTTTATATATATATAGATAGATATATATATATATATATAAATATAGCTGCGAGCAGCGATTGCGGGCCAAAGCCGGTGGTACCGCCATCCCGGTGCCTTTAGGTAACTAAAGGCACCGGGGTTGCGGTGCCACCGGCTTGGGCCCGCAATCGCTGCTCGCAGCTATATTTATTATTATTATTTATACGACTATTTGGGCACTTTTGGGGCCCTTAACGTGCTCGAAAACTCTTGAAACTTTGCACACGGGTCAGAACCCGCCGCCATTAGGGCCGGGCTGAAGATGGTACCCGGGCGTGGCAGGGGGGCTCGACAGCGCCACCTGGAAAGGGGTCCGAACACTTGGTCCATAAATCGAACACGCTTGTATGTAATAATATGAAACTCGGTACACATGTTGATCTCATCATTTCATATATACGTCGCACTTTTACTTTTTACCCCAGCCCAACAGGAAGTCGGTTTTTTAAGGTTCTTTATAAAACACTTGCAATGGAATTTTTAATACTCCTCCTAGAGCTCTTATCCAAATTCTACGAAACTCAGTCAGCGTGAAGTCAAGACATTGAGGATGAAAGTTTGCGAGGGGATTTTTGATATCTCGAACGGTTTGGCCGTGGCGAGGAAATGAAATCATGGCAAAAAATGTGAAACAGGATGTGTGTCATAACTTCAGCATACATCAACCGATCGTGATGAAACTTCAGGAGTGTGTTCGCTGTAAGAGGACGATCACATGGATGTGACTATTGTGTGTCAAAGTTATAGCGCCACCAACTGGCAGCAGAAAGTGTGTCATTTTCAAAATGCTTTGAAATCACCCTCTTATTTTAATCCAAATTGCTTCAAACTTCATCTGTATAATGTAAACATACGGCAGATGTAGACCTGTGAATGGATTCTTGATATCATTGAAACTGTTGCCGTGGCGACGCATCAAACTTTCCAATTCTTTTAGGATGCTTTTGAGACCCTTAGCATGCTTCAAATTGCATGAAACTCATCAGACACATCACATTTAATAGCCAGTAGACATGTACAAAGTTTCAGAAACGGGCGTGGTGAGGGCTCAGTAGCGCCACCTTTTGACAAAAGTGGGGTTGTTAGTTTTATCTACAGTTACAAAAATCAGTATGTATATTGTACTCCTCAAGCCGGACCACTTTCTAATTCACACTCAATAGCTAGGACCCACAGAAAGTCAGATATTTTAGTTTGAATGTAGTCATACTCCCTCTGAGCATATGTCTGAGCCTTTGCCTGTCTCTCTCTCTCTCTCTCTCTGTGTGTGTGTGTGTGTGTGTGTGTGTGTGTGTGTGTTAGCAGGGGGAGGGGGCTTAATTAACCATTTAACTGCTGTGTGTCTGGCCAGCATAAATAAAATACATTTCTTAAGCCTGGGATTTTTTAAATAAGTTTTTATTTTATTTTTTTATAAGTAAAGGCACATAGCCAGTTTAATTGTAGTGCATTGACAATAGTTTTATATAATTAGTTCATTAATTAAATTAACTTGGTCCATTAACTTGGTCTGAAAATTGGGTCCATAAATCAAACACACTTGCATATAATAATATTAAACTCGGTACACTTATAGATCTCATTAGCCCAAGCAACTTTAAGCCAGCAAAACAGGAAGTCGGTTGTTTCAGTCTGTATGTGAATGTTTTGCAAAACCAGCCTTTACATTTTTATTTCCCCCCTCTTTAGTAATTTTTAATTATTCCCACACCAAACTTCTTCAAAATTATGAAAATATATTAAAGATACTAAGGCATGTACTGGCCATCGGGACTACCGGGAGATTCCTGGTGGGCCGCGGTCTGGTTGGGCCGGCGGCCCGGCGCGTTTTGTATTTTGTTTTTAAATCATTATTAATTGTAAATATATTCTATCGTAAGTATATTGTTAAATTGTCCAATTCCGGACTTATGCGTCTCTCTCATGAAGCCGCATGAAGCTGACACGAGCTGCGAGACTGACAGGTCTGACTGTCTGACACTGGCCAATCGGAATCAAGTTCAGATTCTAGACTTGAGAAGCGGCCGCTTACACCGTGTCCTAACTACACACGACGCCGCGACACGCGATAAAAGGTATCTTTTCCATGTTAATAAATCAGAGTTTTTGTAACCATACGCGACGGCGACATGCGAAGTTTCTAATTTAGAAACGGTTCCTATTTCTGCGACGTCGCGGCTGACAGAATGAAGAAATTAGGCTACACTGGTTATGAGTACACATTATTTATTTTTAGTTAAAAATAGGTCACTGTGCCACAAGCCATAACGGATAATTTACCTCAGATTTTGAAAGCATTATAGTGTTCAAAATGAATTATGCATACGACTGTACTTCATAACAACGACAATAACTGGCAGATGCCACCAAATGTGTAAAAATAAATGAATTATTTGCTGGACTTAAGTGAAAAGGAAAGCCATTTAATGACCATAGCACATAGTTGACGTGAAAAAAGGAGTATTTTGCATATAAATATGCACATATAGCCTATACATATTTTTTCGATTTGTATCCCTGAAAGTGCCTGGCAGAAGCCTATATCTACTGTCTGTGTCATAAATGTGAACATAAACTATATTTCATGAGGTGAAACATCACTGCCAGGAGCTACAGAATAGGGGAGCGCGGGGATAAATGTAGGCCTAACGAGGGGTTAAATGTAACACGGACATTTTACATAGTTTGTCAGTATCTAGCCGGCTGTCTTTCCGCTCTTTTTCTCTTGCTGCCAGAAGACGCGGTCTCCCGCGAATTTGCGGAACGTTTTGATTATATTTCGTGAAGATAATGGACAAAGAGTGTTTTGACATCATGAAAGTAATTTTTTTAATCGTAGATTTTTTTCTGTTTCCGGGTTGGATGTATACGCGTCCAAATCTAACTTTATATCGCCTTAATCACTGTCTTGTTGGCTCAAACACAGCACCGTTTTGAAACATGTCAGTAATTCCTAGCGACTGTTAGCTAGGTTTAAAATATGTAATACACAGCGGGGTTATAGTTGTAACACAGTGTTCCAACTGCTGCCACAAAAATGAAAACGGAGCCACACAACTTTTCAGGTTTGAGTATACATTTAACTTTGTTGGACTTTCACAAACAATGTTGTAATTTAAAATGTTTAAAATTTAGTGCACTATGAATGATAGCTTATTTATTTATTAAAAATATGGCCTGTTTTAATGTAATAAACCATTTAAATTTTTATTCTAAGCTCATTTGTATTATTATTAATGTTATTATTATTAATAATAATAATTGTACATGCAGCTGCCACACAAATCTAATTTAATTGCAATTACAATATTTATATGTTTATTTTATTTTATTTATTATTATTTATTGCAAAACCGTGCAGCCCTTTTCTACGTCTCTAGCTATGATATTGATCCATAACAAAAGGATGATTGGATGAGGAATTAAAAATGTTATTATTCACCATTTATTTTCTATAAGACCAGTGTTGGGGGTAACGAGTTACAAACGAGTTTGGGTAAGTAAAGTAACGCATTACACTGAAAATATTGGTAACTACACTACTTTACTATAATAAAGGAACGCGCTTTCCTGCGTTACCCAAGACGTGTTTGCCTGTGTGGAGAGTTCCGTCTAGTGGTGCGTGCGCGCCGTTGCCATAGAGACCGATTTGAGTGAGAGAGAGAGAGAGGGAAGTGGAGAGAGAGAGACGGGTTTCAACAAATGGCAATATTCACATTACTTTCAGTTTATTGCTCGAAAGCACAAAAATATTTGAGTGAAATATAGGCTATAGTAAATCCTAAGATTATTATTTGTGACATTAGAACAAAATATGTGGATATAAAAACATGTATATAGGCTAGGCTAAAGAACTAAATGAACGATCTCTATTTTCTAATTTCACTAAACATTTCATCAAGTTTTGTGGACATTTTATAAAACATGGATCTTAGGCTCATTTTGTAAACATAAATAACTGATTTAGATGCGCAAACTGGGTGCCGTTGCGGAGATGTAGGCTCCATGTTCGGTGCAGGTTCGGCTTCTTGTCGTTCATCCTCGGATGCGGCATCGCGTGCGCTGTTTGCCGCGCGCACCTTTCCGCTCGTTCGGACGCGTCAAGTAAAAACAAGGCTCGAAAGTCTTGGAAAACGAAATGAACAGGATTGTTGCAGGGTTCATTGTAGAAGACATGCTTCCCCCGTCGACCATTAATTCCCCAGGTTTAGAAAAATACATTTTATATTAGGATTAAGAATTTTATGGGATAAAGTGACCTTTATTTTATTATTTTTCATTGACATCTTTTATTTTTTTTAATTATTATTATTACCATGAGTCGAATAAAAAGCTGGTTTTGTTCTCAGGAGAAGAGTTTTATTCTCCCAGCCTGTTTTGAAACTTCTGTGATAAACACCATTTTAAAATTTTGAATTTTGAACCCCATTTTGTTTGTGAATTTTACAGTGCGGCATATTTATTTGTGCAGACAGGGATATTGTTCTTTCATGTCATTTTGTATACATTTTTCAACGCATTCTCATCCCAAAGCGTTATATTTGACACTTTTGCAAAAGTGTAAAAATGCGGCGCTCATGGCACCCTTTAACGTCTAATTAGACGCTTTCGTTTTGGTTAAGTTTAGGTATGGTGTGGGGTAAGGGTTAAAACACTAGGGGGCGCTTTTGGACCTAATATTTCTGCGTCTCATTTGGCGCTAAAGGGTGCCATGTGCGTTCGATATTTACGCTTTTGCAAAAGCGTCGTATATGGCGCTTTGGGATGAGAACGGGCTGCATTTTTACAATAAAGTGATGATAGGGCAAAAACTGATATGATGTTTGTCCATGTAGGCTACACGGTAAATTAAGAAACAGGAAAGTAAAGTAATAAGTAGTGAAGTTATTTTTCCAACGCAGTAACTAGTAAAGTAATCTCATTACAATTTACAGAAGTAACTAGTAACTAATTATGTTTTTTGAGTAACTACCCCAACACTGTATAAGACTATACCAATATTGGAACTATAGACATTTTATTCCTTTTTTTTAATTTAAGAATTATGTTTAAGTTTAAAAACAGACAGAATGGTTTAGTCAAAAAAGAAAAAAATCATTCATAGTACTATACTGCCCTCTTGTGTTCAAAATTAGGTAGAACTATTGGATCAATATCCACACATTAATACAGTTGGCAATACAGTATAATAGGTAATACAGTAGGATTGGGGCCTTAAAAATCGCTAACTTAAAAAGTGAAATTAATGGACGTGCACACAAGACCAGGCTTGGGAGGGTTACTTTAAAAATGTATTCCGATACAGTTACAAATTATTTCATAAAAAAAGGGTCCCACTTTATATTAAATGGCTTTAAGTACTATATACTTTTTCAAAAAGTAACTACAATCTGATTACTACTTTTTTTGATGTAACTCACTAGATTTTTGTATCCTGATTACATAATGCCGTTGCATGTATTCTGTTGCTCCCACAAGACATTAGTCTGAATATTTTCCTGTATGAACAAAAAGGAGTTTCCATTGTTCGCACACAAACACACATTCGATCGCGCCTCTCTCGTGACTGTGTGTGCGTGTCATGTGTTCTAGGCTGTGTGCATGTACTTCTGAAGCTGCGCAGAAAATAATAAAATGCCATGCGGAGGACTAACGCAAAATGTGTGAGAAAATCCATTTGATTGTAGTTTAAGTGAGAAATAATTTCAGTGCTCTGGTCAACAGCTGTAGAGTGAAAACTGGTGAGTGCAGTATACAGCTTTCACAGAAAGAGAATGATGTGAGCACGTACGATTGGCAGTGAGTCCTGTGTGTGGACAAAATAGCTCAATAAGAGTAATAAATTATTAGGGCCCAAGCCCTGAAAGGGCGAAGGCCCTATTGTTTTCCTTAGGATTATTTTTTTTTTTTTTTTTTTTTTTTTTTCTAACGACTATCCGGGCACTTTTGGGGTCCTTAACATGCTCAAAAACTCTTGAAACTTTGCACACGGGTCAGAACCCGCGGCCATCAGAGCCGGGCTGAAGCTGGTACACGGGCGCGGCAGGGCGGCTCGTCAGCGCCCCCTGGAACAGGGTCTGAACACTTTGTCCATAAATCAAACACGCTTGCATGTAATAATATGAAACTCGGTACACATGTCGATCTCATCGTTTCATATATACATCGCGCTTTTACTTTTTACCCCAGCCCAACAGGAAGTCAGATATTTACGGTTGTTTTTAAAATGCTTGCAATGGAATTTAATGTACTCCTCCTAGAGCATTCATCCGCATGGAACGAAACTCGGTCAGCCTGAAGTCAAGACATAGAGGATCAAAAATTGCGAGGGGATTTTTGATATCTCGAACGGTTTGGCTGTGGCGAGGAAACAAAATTATGGTGAGAAACGTGAAACAGGAAGTGTGTCCTAACTTCAGCATACATTAACTGATCTTGATGAAACTTCAGGAGTGTGTTCGCCGTAAGAGGACGATCACATGGATGTGACTATTGTGTGTCAAAGTTATAGCGCCACCAACTGGCAGCAGGAAGTGTGTCACTTTCAAAATGCTTTGAAATCACCCTCTTATTTTAACCCGATTTGCTTCAAACTTCATCTGTATAATGTAAACATACGGCAGATGTAGACCTGTGAATGGATTATTGATGTCTTTGAAACTGTTGCCGTGGTGACGCATCAAACTTTACCATTCTTTTAGGATGCTTTTGAGACCCTTAGCATGCTTCAAATTGCATGAAACTCCTCAGACACATCACATTTATTAGCCAGTAGACATGTGCAAAGTTTCAGAAACGGGCGTGGTGAGGGCTCAGTAGCGCCACCTTTTGACATAAGTTGGGTTGTTAGTTTTATCTACAGTTACAAAAATCGGTATGTATATTGTACTCCTCGAGCTGGACAACTTTCTAATTGACACTCATTACCTAGGACCCACAGAAAGTAAGATATGTTTGTTTGAATCTGGTCATGCTCCCTTTGAACCTACATCTCTGTCTCTGTCTGTGTGTGTGTTAGTAGGGGAGGGGCTTAACCATTTCACTGCTGTGTGTTTTTTCTGCTGTGTAATTTCTTAATACATTTCTTAAGCCTGGTATGTTTTAAATAAGTTTTTATTTTAATTTTTATAAGTGAAGGCATAATATAACCCGTTAAATTGTAGTGCATTGACAATAGTTTTATATAATTAGTTTATTAATTAAATTAACTTGGTCCATAAACTTGATCTGAAAATTGGGTCCATAAATCAAACACACTTGCATATAATAATATTAAACTCGGTACACTTATAGATCTCATTAGCCCAAACAACTTTAAGCCAGCCCAACAGGATGTCGGTTGTTTCGGTACTGTATGTGAATGTTTTGCAAAACCAGCCTTTATTTCCCCCCTCTTAAGTAATTTTTAATTATTCCCACACCAAACTTCTTCAAAATTATGAAAATATATTAAAGATACTAAATCAGGCATATGTACTGGCCATCGGGACTACCGGGAGATTCCCGGTGGGCCGCGGTCTGGTTTGGCCGGCGGCCCGGCGCGTTATGTATTTTGTTTTTAAATCATTATTAATTGTAAATATATTCTATCGTAAGTATTTGTTAAATCATCCAATTCCGGATTTATGCGTCTCTCTCATGAAGCCGCATGAAGCGGACGCGAGCTGAGAGACTGACAGGTCTGACTGTCTGACACTGGCCAATCGGAATCAAGAGCGGAGAAGCGGCCGCTCCCATAGGCAGTATAGTATCTCCCCGCCCTGTGGAGGCTTTCCGCCGGTCTCGTGAAGTTTCTCGCCGGTCTAGTCTCTGAGACCCCTACACCTGGTATTAAAATGCGATCTGTATCCAGATAAGTTATCCGGATAATAAAAAAGAAATGTTAATGCAAGGTATTACGTTGTGATCGGATTGTGATCGATATGCCTGACTATCTGGAGGTAGTCTGGCTCGCATTGTGTTCGGATCTTTACGTGTAAACGCAATCTGGTTGTTGATATCACACATGTATATTTTACTCCTCCCAAAAATGCTAAAACATAAACGAGTGAGAGCGTTTACAGGCTATGTTATAGTCAGAAATGACGGCGCTGCGACACGCATCACCGCCGCAGATGAGCAGCAGCTGAGCGTCAAACCAACGTGCAAACATCGCAAATAAAAGTGAAAGTAAGTCAGAGACGCTTAATCATCTACACATTCATCTTCAAGTAAAGAAAGAAATGATCTCTTGACTCTTACCAGGGCTGTTGCCACTCTCTCTTATTGATATCTATTGATGAAATTAGCTGATGATCAATAAAATGCATGCTAATATCTGTAATAAACAACCGACAAAATTACTGTATGATGGTGTAAATAAAGAATCAGTCCAGCATCGCCATGTCAGTGTGTATTGATTCATCATTCCCAGCAAGCAATTTTACGTCCAAAAGACGTCTAATAGCCGTCAAAACATAGCCCAGACGTCTAGGCTAAATCAAGGCTAAATTTGGGCTGTCAGTGAAAATCTAATAGACGTCTAACCATAGCCCAAGAATAGACATCTAACCATAGCCCAAGAATAGACTATAGTCAACAATTAGACGGCTATTGAACGACTACATTTATACGTCTAATAGGCATTGCATATGGGTCTAGGCTAAAACAAGGCTAAATTTGGGCTGTCAGTGAAAATCTAATAGACGTCTAAATGTAGCCCAAGAATAGACTAGTCATCAATTAGACAACTATTAAACGACTACATATACATGCAATAGACAACAAAATGGTTAAAAGATTCTTTTCATTCAAATATAACAGGTTCACATAAATAACAAGCCATTCCAAAAAATATATATATATATATAAAAGGCTTTATTTAGCAAAAGAACAACATTACGTAACTTCAAAACATAAAAATTACCACACCAATATTAAAATTAAAAATATAAAATTATTTTAACATGAACAACTTAAGATAATAAAATAGAAAACTCTGTTGCTGCTGGGAAGTTGGTCATCACAGCATCTGCCAAATAAGAATAAAATAATTAGCACAAGAAAAGCATTGTTGAAAGTACTTGTACGTTTTGTGTGTGTGTGTGTGTGTGTTCTTGTGTTCTGTTTAGGTTTTAATGCACATCGGAGCTATTTGCATTATTGATATACTGGCGGATACTTTTTAGATTTGCTTATTTTATATAGCCAATCATTTGTATTTTTATGCTGTATTATAAAATTAATTTGAAAGTTTCAAACTTGAATTAATGAAGGCATTTTGAATGAAACTTCATCTTACTTTGCTTGTACAATAACAAACATTATTCTACTCTATTAGCTTATGCTCTCCAACAAGCCAATGTTCAGACAAATTCAATTTTATAATTTATATCAATGATGGACTTTGTCAAAGACAAGAGATTTAGTGAGGAAATGCTATTTTTATATCACAATGATCTAAAGAAAAGAGCCAAATATAATTGTGGATTTCATAACACTTTATAATAGATTGCATGTGTTTCATGTTTACAGCTTTGGATTCAGTAACGTTAGGCCTACACGTGCATGTACCATGACACACCCGCTAAAATGTCACGATTCCAACAACACATGATAACAAATAATTTATCTAAAAAATTAACACGTCAAAATGAAAACACAGATGCTTAAAAGACAAAAGTGGGAATGTATTTTACCTGTTGTTGTCGACCGTCAGCTGAATGCAATGCTCTGCCTCGTTTAAAATATTTGAGAATGGTCAATCGCGTGACCGGTGATCTGTGCTATCAAGACTCGCGTTGTCAGCAGTCATGTCTCAGTAGGGCTGTTGCCATCTAGCGGTTGAGAAATGTAATTGCATTTTTATTTCATTTAAAATGAAAAACAGTCAAATAAAACCGTAGATTTTTAATTAATGTGTGACTGTGACAGCAAACATGAAGCTGCGTGGGTGAAAAACAAGAAAACAATTTTAAGATTTATTTTGGCAATAGCCTACTAATCGCTGGTCTAAATCAGGGCTATAGCCAAGCCGTTAAACGTAGACCACTGATAGCCTCGATTTCGCCAGTGGGCTAAAAGCAGACTGCACATAGCCCATCCAATTCAGAGGATCGTGACTACAAATCGACCATGTCATGATATGACACTGGCACCTTGTAGATATGTTTACCAATGCGAACATGATGGGATATCAACTATCTCATGCGTTGCCTGCCCAACAATTCATTAAAACGACAATTAATCAGTTTCGACTAGAAGTGGGCTATAAGTAGCCGGACAGACTATACGAGCTAGATCGCGTCTTCACACAGCCTACACATAGAAAATGTCAAAGAAATCAAACCAAACACCTTGTAATCACAGTTGACTTTGCTTACATGATGGAATATAATACATTTTGCAAGTTATTTTGGAAAAAATACATTTAGCCATGATTCAATGTTATTTTGGCTAGAAGTGGGTTACACATAGCCGGACTATATCGGGTCTCTATTTAACCTAGACGGTGAAATGATGGCTATTGCTTGCTGGGTTGTCTCTTCATAGTTTGCAAGAGACATTTAATAAACTGAGCGTATTTGATAAACTGAGCGTAGCCTATTCATCTATCAATATATGAAGAGTTCAGATGCAAAAGTCTCTAAATGCCATTTTAAATTTTCTTCTAAAATGACCATTTTTATCAAACTTGTATATTTAAGTTCAGTAATTTCACTTACATGACAATTAATAGGTAATCTTCATTGCCATTTAAGTGAAATTACTGAACTTAAATAAACAAGTTTGATAAAAATTATCATTTTAGAAGAAAATTTCAAATGGCACTTAGAGGCTTTTGCATCTGAACTCTTCATATATAGGCTAACCTCATTCTTTTTAATGAATGGAAGAACGCGTATCGACCACCGTTACAGTACAATATGCACGTATGTCCATTTAAACTCGATTTTGGGTCAAATATGGATTATATCATGACACTGGCAAGAATATGGTTACATTTAAAGATGTTGTGCCAAGCATGAGAATGCTACGTTCAGCTGCTTTTGAAATAACATGTTTTTTTCCACTTCCTGAAAAGTAACCGTTTTGGACATACGTGAGTTTCATCGGGCAGCGACGATATATTAAAGATACTAAATCAGGCATGTACTGGCCATCGGGACTACCGGGAGATTCCCGGTGGGCCGCGGTCTGGTTGGGCCGGCGGCCCGGCGCGTTATGTATTTTGTTTTTAAATCATTATTAATTGTAAATATATTCTATCGTAAGTATATTGTTAAATTGTCCAATTCCGGACTTATGCGTCTCTTTAATGAAGCCGCATGAAGCTGACGCGAGCTGAGAGACTGACAGGTCTGACTGTCTGACACTGGCCAATCGGAATCAAGTTCAGATTCTAGACCTGAGAAGCGGCCGCTTACACCGTGTCCTAACTACACACGACGCCGCGACACGCGATAAAAGGTATCTTTTCCATGTAAATCAGAGTTTTTGTCCTAACCAGACGCGACGGCGACATGCGAAGTTTCTAATTTAGAAACGTTCCTATTTCTGCGACGTCGCGGCTGACAGAATGAAGAAATTACACTGGTTATGAGTAGCTACACATTATTTATTTTTAGTTAAAAATAGGTCACTGTGCCACAAGCCATAACGGATAATTTACCTCAGATTTTGAAAGCATGTAATATTATCGTGTTCAAAATGAATTCTATGCAAACATACGACTGTATTTCATAACAACGCTAACTTGAGGCAGATGCCACCAAATGTGTTAAAATAAATGAATTATTTGCTGGACTTAAGTGAAAAGGATAGCCATTTAATGACCATAGCACATAGTTGATGTGAAAAAGGAGTATTTTGCATATAAATATGCACATAAATACATATTTTTTCAATTTGTATCCCTGAAAGTGCCTGGCAGAAGCCTATACTGTCTGTGTCATAAATGTGAACATAATATTATCTACTGTCTGTGTCATAAATGTGAACATAATATTGTAACAGAATATTCTTATGCTATATTATATAAACTATATTTCATGAGGTGAAACATCACTGCCAGGAGCTACAGAATATATATTTCTGTAGGTCCTCACCGTGATGTTGCACTTCATGAAATATATGTAGTATAGCCTAAGAATATTCTATTAGAATATTAAGTGACACATAAACAAGCTCTTCAGCACACTTCTTTTTGACAGTCAAAGCGGGGGTTATGTTTTTGCACGTCATGTAGAACAACCCTAAAAGCACCAAGGTGGCGGTGCCACCGGCTTTATATATATATATATATATATATATATATATATATAAATATAGCTGCGAGCAGCGATTGCGGGCCCAAGCCGGCGGTACCGCCATCCCGGTGCCTTTAGGTAACTAAAGGCACCGGGGTTGCGGTGCCACCGGCTTGGGCCCGCAATCGCTGCTCGCAGCTATATTTATTATTATTATTATTATTTATACGACTATTTGGGCACTTTTGGGGCCCTTAACGTGCTCGAAAACTCTTGAAACTTTGCACACGGGTCAGAACCCGCGGCCATTAGGGCCGGGCTGAAGATGGTACCCGGGCGTGGCAGGGGGGCTCGACAGCGCCACCTGGAAAGGGGTCCGAACACTTGGTCCATAAATCGAACACGCTTGTATGTAATAATATGAAACTCGGTACACATGTTGATCTCATCATTTCATATATACGTCGCACTTTTACTTTTTACCCCAGCCCAACAGGAAGTCGGTTTTTTAAGGTTCTTTATAAAACACTTGCAATGGAATTTTTAATACTCCTCCTAGAGCTCTTATCCAAATTCTACGAAACTCAGTCAGCGTGAAGTCAAGACATTGAGGATGAAAGTTTGCGAGGGGATTTTTGATATCTCGAACGGTTTGGCCGTGGCGAGGAAATGAAATCATGGCAAAAAATGTGAAACAGGAAGTGTGTCATAACTTCAGCATACATCAACCGATCGTGATGAAACTTCAGGAGTGTGTTCGCTGTAAGAGGACGATCACATGGATGTGACTATTGTGTGTCAAAGTTATAGCGCCACCAACTGGCAGCAGAAAGTGTGTCATTTTCAAAATGCTTTGAAATCACCCTCTTATTTTAATCCAATTTGCTTCAAACTTCATCTGTATAATGTAAACATACGGCAGATGTAGACCTGTGAATGGATTCTTGATATCTTTGAAACTGTTGCCGTGGCGACGCATCAAACTTTCCAATTCTTTTAGGATGCTTTTGAGACCCTTAGCATGCTTCAAATTGCATGAAACTCATCAGACACATCACATTTAATAGCCAGTAGACATGTGCAAAGTTTCAGAAACGGGCGTGGTGAGGGCTCAGTAGCGCCACCTTTTGACAAAAGTGGGGTTGTTAGTTTTATCTACAGTTACAAAAATCAGTATGTATATTGTACTCCTCAAGCCGGACAACTTTCTAATTCACACTCAATAGCTAGGGCCCACAGAAAGTCAGATATTTTAGTTTGAATGTAGTCATACTCACTCTGAGCATATGTCTGAGCCTTTGCCTGTCTCTCTCTGTGTGTGTGTGTGTGTGTGTGCGTGTGTGTGTTAGCAGGGGGAGGGGGCTTAATTAACCATTTAACTGCTGTGTGTCTGGCCAGCATAAATAAAATACATTTCTTAAGCCTGGGATTTTTTAAATAAGTTTTTATTTTAATTTTTTATAAGTAAAGGCATATAGCCAGTTTAATTGTAGTGCATTGACAATAGTTTTATATAATTAGTTCATTAATTAAATTAACTTGGTCCATAAACTTGGTCTGAAAATTGGGTCCATAAATCAAACACACTTGCATATAATAATATTAAACTCGGTACACTTATAGATCTCATTAGCCCAAGCAACTTTAAGCCAGCAAAACAGGAAGTCGGTTGTTTCAGTCTGTATGTGAATGTTTTGCAAAACCAGCCTTTACATTTTTATTCCCCCCTCTTAAGTAATTTTTAATTATTACCACCAAACTTCTTCAAAATTATGAAAATATATTAAAGATACTAAATTCTGAACGGATATCGAATGGCGAGGGATTATGTCAAAAAAAGAATCAGGAAACGTCTCATATCTTCTAAAAATTTTATTATTCACCATTTATTTTCTATAAGACCAGTGTTGGGGGTAACGAGTTACAAAGTAACGAATTACAGTAACGATATTACTTTTTTGGGTAAGTAAAGTAACGCATTACACTGAAAATATTGGTAACTACACTACTTTACTATACTAAAGGAACGCGCTTTCCTGCGTTACCCAAGCCGTGTTTGCCTGTGTGGAGAGTTCCGTCTAGTGGTGCGTGCGCGCCGTTGCCATAGAGACCGATTTGAGTGAAGGAGAGAGGGAAGTGGAGAGAGAGAGAAGGGTTTCGGCAAATGGCAATATTCACATTACTTTCAGTTTATTGCTCGAAAGCACCAAAATATTTGAGTGAAATGTAGGCTATAGTAAACCCTAAGATTATTATTTGTGACATTAGAACAAAATATGTGGATATAAAAACATGTATATATAGGCTAAAGAACTAAATGAACGATCTCTATTTTCTAATTTCACTAAACATTTCATAAAGTTTCGTGGACATTTTATAAGAGTTCTCAACGGGTCGGGTCGGCCCGACAAACCCGACGGGACCCGCGGGTTCGGGTCGAAAATATAAGCAAATGATCGGGTCGGACCTCGGGCTTAATCTTTTCCGCCCAATAAAAACCAAATGATTAATCATCACTGCTGTTCGCTGAAGGGTGCCATGTGCGTTTGATATTTACGCTTTTGTAAAAGCGTCCGTTGTATATGGCGCTTTGGGATGAGACACAGTTTTAGCGCACACACATAGAGACTCGGGAACGCGCCTGTGGCCGGCTGCGCTGCAGCTTCGCGCTCGGTAAGGGATGCTGTATTCATTCAGTTAGAACGCTGCTTGTTTTGACTTTAGTCGACAAAATGTCCAAGAAATCTAAATCTTTTGTCTGGCTGCATTGTAAAACAAAGACGACGAGACTGTGGAGGGAGGCGACCGTGTTGCTCCATTATGAGCCCGCACAGCGCACGCCTATATTTGAATCGAACTTGAGCGCGCAAAAGACGTGAGCAGCCCTTTTACCGGTTATATCATGCTGATTCAATAGATTGTGTTTTCTTAATATGTTTTTCGTTTTTATTTGTATTTGTAAAATAGCCTAAATAATGCAACAAAACGAAAATAAACCTATATGCCTTCCAAAATACAGCCTATTATTATTCGGATTGTTTTTTAGGCTATTTGGGTATTTTGTGTGTTTGTTTAAAATGCCTAGATCGGCTGGACAAAAGTTAACCCATAGCTTTGTAAGTAAAGAAGAATATAAAGTCTGTATAAACGAGAGCTTTTGTTAGGATTTTTTATAATATGGCAGATAGCAGTTATTTTTTTTTTTGTATCGTGTGGTGTGATCAGGTGCGCGATTGTGACTGCATAGACAGAGCTCCTCACTTTTTTCAGTTAAAATCACTTAATTCTCAAAGAATTGTATTATTATTATAGTTTTATTTATTTGTGATGTTTTTCGTTGTTGTTTTATAAATGCTCTATGACAATTGTTTAAAAGAATGTTCAATCAAAATAAGGTTGTTTTTTTTTTTCGACTAATCGCAGGACAAGACTTTGGTCGACCAAGGATTTCTTTGGTTGATTACAGCCCTACTAGTTAGTCAATCTTTCTAAGTTTGTGTGCATTTTATTTTGTGATTTCACCGGAATGAATAGACGCCGCAACGGCAATAGATTGTAGAGCGTGTCCGAGTCGGGCCGCGGGCCGGGTTCGGGGAGATAATTCATGTTGATGTGTCGGGTTACATCGGGTTCGGGCTTTAAAAGCCACGGGCCGGGTCGGGTCGGGTAATAATTTTCAGGCCCGTTGAGAACTCTATTGGATCTTAGGCTCATTTTTTAAACATAAATAACTGATTTAGATGCGCAAACTGGGTGCCGTTGCGGAGATGTAGGCTACATGTTCGGTGCAGGTTCGGCTTCTTGTCGTTCATCCTCGGATGCGGCATCGCGTGCGCTGTTTGCCGCGCGCACCTTTCCGCTCGTTCGGACGCGTCAAGTAAAAACAAGGCTCGAAAGTCTTGGATAACACAAAACGAAATGAACAGGATTGTTGCAGGGTTCATTGTAGAAGACATGCTTCCCCTGTCGACCATTAATCCCCCAGGTTTAGAAAAATACATTTTGAATTAGGATTAAGAATTTTATGGGATAAAGTGACCTTTATTTTTAGGGCTGGGTATTGTTAGGCATTTCACAATTCGATTCGATTTCAATTCTTGAGGCTTCGATTCGACTTCGATTCAATATTGATTTATTAGCTTCGATATCGATTCAATAATAAGTAAATACACAAGTAATTAAGTGCCAGAGTATATTTTTAAATAATGTGCGCAGTATTACCAATGTTAAAGAACAAATTGACCCCAGCATGTTTGTTTTCTGTCATGGTTTATTCATCAGAATAAACTGTACAATA
The DNA here is from genome assembly GCA_038021265.1 of Cyprinella venusta. Classification (NCBI taxonomy): domain Eukaryota; kingdom Metazoa; phylum Chordata; class Actinopteri; order Cypriniformes; family Leuciscidae; genus Cyprinella; species Cyprinella venusta. The sequence goes on along the minus strand of CM075872.1, from coordinate 25,338,800 downwards.
TTGTATGTGTTGAATTACAAACACAACTGTGACAAGCACTGTACAGTGCTTTAACAACACCTCTAAAGTGCATGTAACTAAGTAGTAGAAAATATATTTCTTTCTTTCTATACATTCAAGTTATAAAAGAAATGTAAACAGAAGCACAAAATGTGGATACTCAAAAAAGTCTAATATTATAATTATAATTTTGTAAACAATAACACTTAACTTAACAGCTGATCACTCTTAACAGCAACTGCGAGTTATCAGGGGAAAAAAGACTAACCTTTTTCCCTCTCAGAATAGTGTATATCTCACAATTCTAACTTTATCATGCATTTCTGACTTTATAACACGCAATTGCGATATATCCCACAATTCTGACTTTATATCCCGCAATTGTGACTTTATATCCCGCAATTTTGACTTTATATCTAGCAATTCTGAGAAATAAAGTCAGAATTGCGAGAGGTAAACTCCCAATTGTGAGAAAAAAAGTCAGAATTGTGAGATAAAAAGTCGCAATTACATTTTATTTTCCATTCTGTGGCGGAAACAAGCTTCCATAGTTCCCGGCTTACAGTGGAATCCAAAATGAGCCCTAACGTCGGCTTTTAATGTTAGTGGGGCAGGCTTGAATCAGGCTTGAACGGAGTGCAGCTGCTGCCCGTCTTCGCGCTGTTTTGCTCAAGGGGGTAATCCATCGAGCGGAAGTTGAAGCCTCGTGGGAGCTGACATCTTGTGGCAGAACTTCAGTTGCGTTAGCATTCTCATTGACTCCCGTTCATTTTGGCGTCACTTTGACAGTGAATAACTTTACATCTGAGGCATTTGAAGACTCCATTTGTCCTTTATTTATTTCTTAAGAAACTCGACAATGTATAAATAGCTCCATTACCTTGTAGCTTATGTTATGGCCCCGTAGAAGCAGTTTAAGTGAAAGTAGGCTAACGATTGCGTCATACCCACGCGACTCTCTGTCGCACAGTTTTGAGATTACCGTATGGACACGAGAAGAAGCTCCCGCGCAATCGGGAAACGTGGAGGCAAAATGACAAAATAATTTATCAGAATACCTAGCAAACTTGTCTCCTTCTCCTAGCCCGTGGACAGCTTCTATTCATACTCTCTGCCTCTGCGCATGTTTCAGGAGGGAATGATTCAGATTTCTCATGCCACCGCACTAGAAGTCAAACGGTTCACTCACGTCACAACTACGTAGACTAGCTCTGTATGAGTCTGCGCGTCAGGGACGGAAGTGCTAAAAAATCACCCATAACGGGCTTCAATCGTCTCAATGGAGTTCCAATGAGATCGCTCTGTCCATTTCTTTTACTGTCTATGGTTTTGCTAAAGCGCGTCTTGTACAATGCTGAACGCTCTCACTAGAGTGTAACCCACAGCGCCGCCACTGGCCTGGATGGCTGAATCGATTCATAGGATTTGATGAATCGATATTGAATTGAGAAGCAAAGAATTGCAATGCATTGATGAATCGATATTTTTACCCAGCCCTATTTATTTTATTATTTTTCATTGACATCTTTTATTTTTTTTTAATTATTATTATTACCATGAGTCGAATAAAAAGCTGGTTTTGTTCTCAGGAGAAGAGTTTTATTCTCCCAGCCTGTTTTGAAACTTCTGTGTTAAACACCATTTTAAAATTTTGAATTTTGAACCCCATTTTGTTTGTGAATTTTACAGTGCGGCATATTTATTTGTGCAGACAGGGATATTGTTCTTTCATGTCATTTTGTATACATTTTTACAATAAAGTGATGATAGGGCAAAAACTGATATGATGTTTGTCCATGTAGGCTACACGGTAAATTAAGAAACGGGAAAGTAAAGTAATAAGTAGTGAAGTTACTTTTCCAACGCAGTAACTAGTAAAGTAATCTCATTACAATTTACAGAAGTAACTAGTAACTAATTACTTTTTTGAGTAACTACCCCAACACTGTATAAGACTATACCAATATTGGAACTATAGCCATTTTATTCCTTTTTTTAAATTTAAGAATTATGTTTAAGTTTAAAAACAGACAGAATGGTTTAGTCAAAAGAGAAAAAAATCATTCATAGTGCTATACTGTCCTCTTGTGTTCAAATTAGGTAGAACTATTGGATCAATATCCACATTAGGTAATACAGTAGGATTGGGGCCTTAAAAATCGCTAACTTAAAAAGTGAAAGTAACGGACGTGCACACAAGACCAGGCTTGGGAGGGTTACTTTAAAAATGTATTCCGATACAGTTACAAATTATTTCATAAAAAAAGGTGTGTGAAATGTGTGAGAAAATCCATTTGATTGTAGTTTAAGTGAGAAATAATTTCAGTGCTCTGGTCAACAGCTGTAGAGTGAAAACTGGTGAGTGCAGTATACAGCTTTCACAGAAAGAGAATGATTTGAGCACGTACGATTGGCAGTGAGTCCGGTGTGTGGACAAAATAGCTCAATAAGAGTAATAAAATACATGTGAAAAAAATCACATCATAATGTTTTAAAGAAGAGTGGTTTGATTAAAGTGGTGTAAATATACCCGATCCAGCAAAGACGGCAGTATCGGAGCTGATACCGATCCTGAGTATCGGATCGGCGCATCCCTAAATACTATAATGTAAACACAGTACAGATGTAGACCTGGATGTACACCTGACCTTTCAGAAGGTTGCTCACACATACTTTGTGGTTAAAATGTGCCCTCAATGTGCACTTTTGCAGAGCCTTCACTGATGCAAGCTCTTCAGCACACTTCTTTTTGACAGTCAAAGCAGGGGTTATGTTTTTGCACGTCATGCAGAATAACCCTAAAAGCACCAAGGTGGCGGTGCCACCGGCTTTATATATATATATATATATATATATATATATATATATATATATATATATATATAAATATAGCTGCGAGCAGCGATTGCGGGCCAAAGCCGGTGGTACCGCCATCCCGGTGCCTTTAGGTAACTAAAGGCACCGGGGTTGCGGTGCCACCGGCTTGGGCCTGCAATCGCTGCTCGCAGCTATATTTATTATTATTATTATTATTTATACGACTATTTGGGCACTTTTGGGGCCCTTAACGTGCTCGAAAACTCTTGAAACTTTGCACACGGGTCAGAACCCGCTGCCATTAGGGCCGGGCTGAAGATGGTACCCGGGCGTGGCAGGGGGGCTCGACAGCGCCACCTGGAAAGGGGTCCGAACACTTGGTCCATAAATCAAACACGCTTGTATGTACTAATATGAAACTCGGTACACATGTTGATCTCATCATTTCATATATACGTCGCACTTTTACTTTTTACCCCAGCCCAACAGGAAGTCGGTTATTTAAGGTTCTTTGTAAAACACTTGCAATGGAATTTTTAATACTCCTCCTAGAGCTCTTATCCAAATTCTACGAAACTCAGTCAGCGTGAAGTCAAGACATTGAGGATGAAAGTTTGCGAGGGGATTTTTGATATCTCGAACGGTTTGGCCGTGGCGAGGAAATGAAATCATGGCAAAAAATGTGAAACAGGAAGTGTGTCATAACTTCAGCATACATCAACCGATCGTGATGAAACTTCAGGAGTGTGTTCGCTGTAAGAGGACGATCACATGGATGTGACTATTGTGCGTCAAAGTTATAGCGCCACCAACTGGCAGCAGAAAGTGTGTCATTTTCAAAATGCTTTGAAATCACCCTCTTATTTTAATCCAATTTGCTTCAAACTTCATCTGTATAATGTAAACATACGGCAGATGTAGACCTGTGAATGGATTCTTGATATCTTTGAAACTGTTGCCGTGGCGACGCATCAAACTTTCCAATTCTTTTAGGATGCTTTTGAGACCCTTAGCATGCTTCAAATTGCATGAAACTCATCAGACACATCACATTTAATAGCCAGTAGACATGTGCAAAGTTTCAGAAACGGGCGTGGTGAGGGCTCAGTAGCGCCACCTTTTGACAAAAGTGGGGTTGTTAGTTTTATCTACAGTTACAAAAATCAGTATGTATATTGTACTCCTCAAGCCGGACAACTTTCTAATTCACACTCAATAGCTAGGACCCACAGAAAGTCAGATATTTTAGTTTGAATGTAGTCATACTCCCTCTGAGCATATGTCTGAGCCTTTGCCTGTCTCTCTCTCTCTCTCTCTCTGTGTGTGTGTGTGTGTGTGTGTGTGTGTGTGTGTGTGTGTGTGTTAGCAGGGGGAGGGGGCTTAATTAACCATTTAACTGCTGTGTGTCTGGCCAGCATGAATAAAATACATTTCTTAAGCCTGGGATTTTTTAAATAAGTTTTTATTTTATTTTTTTATAAGTAAAGGCACATAGCCAGTTTAATTGTAGTGCATTGACAATAGTTTTATATAATTAGTTCATTAATTAAATTAACTTGGTCCATTAACTTGGTCTGAAAATTGGGTCCATAAATCAAACACACTTGCATATAATAATATTAAACTCGGTACACTTATAGATCTCATTAGCCCAAGCAACTTTAAGCCAGCAAAACAGGAAGTCGGTTGTTTCAGTCTGTAGCTATGTGAATGTTTTGCAAAACCAGCCTTTACATTTTTATTTCCCCCCTCTTAAGTAATTTTTAATTATTCCCACACCAAACTTCTTCAAAATTATGAAAATATATTAAAGATACTAAGGCATGTACTGGCCATCGGGACTACCGGGAGATTCCTGGTGGGCCGCGGTCTGGTTGGGCCGGCGGGCCGGCGCGTTATGTATTTTGTTTTTAAATCATTATTAATTGTAAATATATTCTATCGTAAGTATATTGTTAAATTGTCCAATTCCGGACTTATGCGTCTCTCTCATGAAGCCGCATGAAGCTGACGCGAGCTGCGAGACTGACAGGTCTGACTGTCTGACACTGGCCAATCGGAATCAAGTTCAGATTCTAGACTTGAGAAACGGCCGCTTACACCGTGTCCTAACTACACACGACGCCGCGACACGCGATAAAAGGTATCTTTTCCATGTTAATAAATCAGAGTTTTTGTCCTAACCATATGCGACGGCGACATGCGAAGTTTCTAATTTAGAAACTGTTCCTATTTCTGCGACGTCGCGGCTGACGAAATTACACTGGTTATGAGTACACATTATTTATTTTTAGTTAAAAATAGGTCACTGTGCCACAAGCCATAACGGATAATTTAGCCTACCTCAGATTTTGAAAGCATTATAGTGTTCAAAATGAATTATGCAAACATACGACTGTACTTCATAACAACGACAATAACTGGCAGATGCCACCAAATGTGTTAAAATAAATGAATTATTTGCTGGACTTAAGTGAAAAGGAAAGCCATTTAATGACCATAGCACATAGTTGACGTGAAAAAAGGAGTATTTTGCATATAGGCTAAATATGCACATACATATTTTTTCGATTTGTATCCCTGAAAGTGCCTGGCAGAAGCCTATATCTACTGTCTGTGTCATAAATGTGAACATAATATTATCTACTGTCTGTGTCATAAATGTGAACATAAACTATATTTCATGAGGTGAAACATCACTGCCAGGACCTACAGAATAGGGGACCGCGGGGATAAATGTAGGCCTAACGCGGGGTTAAATGTAACACGGACATTTTACATAGTTTGTCAGTATCTAGCCGGCTGTCTTTCCGCTCTTTTTCTCTTGCTGCCAGAAGACGGTCTCCCGCGAATTTGCGGAACGTTTTGATTATATTTCGTGAAGATAATGGACAAAGAGTGTTTTGACATCATGAAAGTAAATTTTTTCATCGTAGATTTTTTTCTGTTTCCGGGTTGGATGTATACGCGTCCAAATCTAACTTTATATTGCCTTAATCACTGTCTTGTTGGCTCAAACACAGCACCGTTTTGAAACATGTCAGTAATTCCTAGCGACTGTTAGCTAGGTTTAAAATACACAGCGGGGTTAGTTGTAACACAGTGTTCCAACTGCTGCCACAATGATAATCAAATGAAAACGGAGCCACACAACTTTTCAGGTTTGAGTATACATTTAACTTTGTTGGACTTTCACAAACAATGTTGTAATTTAAAATGTTTAAAATTTAGTGCACTATGAATGATAACTTATTTATTTATTAAAAATATGGCCTGTTTTTAATGTAATAAACCATTTAAATTTTTATTCTAAGCTCATTTGTATTATTATTAATGTTATTATTATTAATAATAATAATTGTACATGCAGCTGCCACACACAAATCTAATTTAATTGCAATTACAATATTTATATATTTTTATTTTATTTATTATTATTTATTGCAAAACCGTGCAGCCCTTTTCTACGTCAGCTATGATATTGATCCATAACAAAAGGATGATTGGATGAGGGATGGATGTATATCTACCCATACAGATGCACAAACAATATCAAACTATAAAAATAAAATAGTACTGAATTATGTGTGTTACACACAAGTGTTACAATTAACCCCGCATATGGGGTAAGTTGTAACATTTGCACTTCTGTCACTTTCAGTGCAACTGTACAAAAATGGTAGGTCCTAGAAAAAAACTTTAAGTGTTCATTTGTAGCAATATTAAGTGGCACATAAATTAAGACCAGTTATTTACAATAAAGCCTTATAAAATCATTTCCATTTCCTTTGTTTATTATTTTAATAGTTTTTTCTTGGTTTTGATAGTAAATAAAATCTAATCAGTAATTTTACATGCAGATTAATGCACGTATAGACAAGTTTACGCGCCAAATGATGGGCGCCGCCATAACTCTACTCAAATGCATTTCTTTTCCGCCGGAAGTGGTTTGCAAAGCGTCTGCCGGTGTAAACACAGCGACGGTTCCACTACTTTGTGTGGAGATGGCGTTACTATCCCCCACCCGAATTCAGTGCAGAAGACTTACAGGACGACGTGGCCCAGCATAACGTACAGCAAGTTTTTCTCCTACTTCGTGCAATCCATGGCAATAGATGGAAAAGCTATTGGACAAGCTGAAAGCCTCCAAGGCATATCAATATCTGCACGGCAACAAAGTCGGTTGTGTCAAAGCTAGCATAAACAGACATAGCGTGCAAATAACTATCAGTTTATGTCCGTGGTAATAGCAAATGTATCTGTGTGATATTTTAATGTTTCTTTTAACATAATAATAACAATTGTGGCCAAATAAGTGTTTGCAGTTTATAGCTTAATCAGGTATGACATTTACAAGATTATAGGAAATAGAAGCCTGTTGTTGCCGATGGAATACGTATTTGTATTTGGAAAACCGACTGTAACCTATAATAACATGACTTACTGCTGAGCTCTTAAATACATGATCTATTTTGCAATTATCCTTATGACTGCATTGTTTTACCTGCTGTGTACCCTTTTACCTCTTAACAACAAAACGATTGAAGCCTCTAACGTTACTTATTGCAATAAATAAAGGCAATCAATTTTCGGCAGGACACCGGCACCGTGTCGGATCTCCGGCGTGCGGAAAAAAATATTTTCGCGATTCATTTTTGTCCAGCTTTAACGTGTTAAAATATTTAATGCAAACACAGCATCTGTTCTTTCTGTCATCCTTTAGCTAGGATTATGATCATGGTCTTATTCACGCAAATAAACCACTCATGCGCGACAAGACTAAAGAGAACGCGCTGTCAGTGAATGTCCTCCTGAGTCCTGACATTGGTATCCAAACCATATCAAAGGCTACTTAGAGTGCAAAGTGTGTGTGTGCCATGATGATAATAATTAGGGGCGCGATCGAACTGTGTGTGTGTGTGTGTGTGAGAGAGAGAGAGAGACGCGATACTGTGTGTGTGTGTGTGTAAACAATGGAGCGCATGGACATTCACATTGCCTCTTCGTAGCTGGTTTGCGGTCGTAGCACTCTCTATCTAACCACTCGTTCAGGTGCTTTCTCGAGTGTTTGCAACCGACTACTGCACACATCATTCCCGAACACAACCTTTCTTCATGTTGTAATTGTTATCTTCTTTGTCACTGCGATATCAGCGGTATGTCGGCACGACTGAGCTAGCTAGCAAAACAAACCCAGCCCGCCAGAACGGAAGTAGGTTGCATAAATGGGAGGAGTTTAGGATGTAGAGCGGAAACGGCTCACGAACTTGTCTATAGATTAATGCACGTGTGTGTGTGTTTACATGCATAGTGGGCCGGTCTGGATGAAGTGTCCAGGGCTGATTTTTTGTCCCAGTCCAGCCCTGAATGGCAATATTCACATTACTTTCAGTTTATTGCTCGAAAGCACAAAAATATTTGAGTGAAATGTAGGCTATAGTAAACCCTAAGATTATTATTTGTGACATTAGAACAAAATATGTGGATATAAAAACATGTATAGGCTAAAGAACCAAATGAACGATCTCTATTTTCTAATTTCACTAAACATTTCATTAAGTTTCGTGGACATTTTATAAAACATGGATCTTAGGCTCATTTTGTAAACATAAATAACTGATTTAGATGCGCAAACTGGGTGCCGTTGCGGAGATGTAGGCTCCATGTTCGGTGCAGGTTCGGCATCTTGTCGTTCATCCTCGGATGCGGCATCGCGTGCGCTGTTTGCCGCGCGCACCTTTCCGCTCGTTCGGACCCGTCAAGTAAAAACAAGGCTCGAAAGTCTTGGATAACACAAAACGAAATGAACAGGATTGTTGCAGGGTTCATTGTAGAAGACATGCTTCCCCTGTCGACCATTAATCCCCCAGGTTTAGAAAAATACATTTTAAATTAGGATTAAGAATTTTATGGGATAAAGTGACCTTTATTTTATTATTTTTCATTGACATCTTTTATTTTTTTTTAATTATTATTATTACCATGAGTCGACTAAAAAGCTGGTTTTGTTCTCAGGAGAAGAGTTTTATTCTCCCAGCCTGTTTTGAAACTTCTGTGTTAAACACCATTTTAAAATTTTGAATTTTGAACCCCATTTTGTTTGTGAATTTTACAGTGCGGCATATTTATTTGTGCAGACAGGGATATTGTTCTTTCATGTCATTTTGTATACATTTTTACAATAAAGTGATGATAGGGCAAAAACTGATATGATGTTTGTCCATAAGGCTACACGGTAAATTAACCCTCTGAGACCTAAGAGTATTTTTGCAATAAATTTTCCGTCTGGTGTCATTTACTAAAAAAGCTTGTAAAACATCAACCCTTTGGTGCATAGACAATTGGCACACCTCTTTGTTTTCAGGACAAATTGAACTTTCAGAATATTTGTGTTACATTGATGTCACCTTAATGTAAAATAAGTTATGGGACCATAAAGACAAATGAAAAAATAAATCGGAAATGGAATCACTCAAATATTTATTGAAATCACACACAAATAAATAAAAGCTAAGCATTTTTCCTCTGGAAAATAGTTTGTTCATGTCTTTGGAGTCCTGGAGCACAGGAATAAACATTATAACTTGTACAGAACTAAAACTATTGACATTTTTCCAAAAGAAGTCCAGGCGATTCACTGATGCCAAGCCTCAAAACAGTTCAGCAGTCACACAAAGGTCCACATCAAAGGTCCACATCAAAGGTTTTGCATTTCTATTTTATTTATTCTTTTATTTATTATGTACTTTTTATTCTTTTATAATAGATTTATACTGCTATAATACTTTTTTACAGTAAATAAATAAATGGCACTTCAGCTGGGTCTATCCTGGTAATCTAGTTCATCATCCGTCAAAAAGCTCTGTTCTCCTGAAAATCCATCATCCTGCAATGCACCAAAATAGACTAGCGCTTTATTTACGTCAATTTCGCAGTGTTTCTCTGTGAATAGCGCGTCTCCGTGCGTCTCTATCTCTCTCCACTATATCAGCGCTTGGTTCCTGCGCAATGACGCACACCAATGTTTACGACGGATCAGCCTGTAATTGGTCAAAAACCATCACGTGAACACATCACGTGATATCCAGAATGGCCGCTAGCATCGAGCTAGCGGCAAAAATGACGGAATATTTATGAATTATGAACTTCAGGGGTATCAAAATTGACATAAGCGTTTGGATTTATTGCTAAAAACCTCTGAAAGGAAGCACAAGTTCCAGGCTGGATAGAAAACCTTCTGTAAAGGCTAGAAAGACACCAAAGACACCCCCGTGATGGCTAGCTCGTTAGCTTTCTGCCGAAAAAAACGGTAAGAAAATCGATAAATCTGTCATCGACTTATGTTAACTTTTATCGGAGGTGACGTGTGGCATCGTCGACGATGCCGTCGGGCTCAGGGGGTTAAGAAACAGGAAAGTAAAGTAATAAGTAGTGAAGTTACTTTTCCAAGTAACTAGTAAAGTAATCTCATTACAATTTACAGAAGTAACTAGTAACTAATTACTTTTTTGAGTAACTACCCCAACACTGTATAAGACTATACCAATATTGGAACTATGGCCATTTTATTCCTTTTTTTAAATTTAAGAATTATGTTTAAGTTTAAAAACAGACAGAATGGTTTAGTCAAAAGAGAAAAAAATCATCCATAGTGCTATACTGCCCTCTTGTGTTCAAAATTAGGTAGAACTATTGGATCAATATCCACATTAGGTAATACAGTAGGATTGGGGCCTTAAAAATCGCTAATTTAAAAAGTGAAAGTAACGGACGTGCACACAAGACCAGGCTTGGGAGGGTTACTTTAAAAATGTATTCCGATACAGTTACAAATTATTTCATAAAAAAAGGGTCCCACTTTATATTAAATGGCTTTAAGTACTATATACTTTTTCAAAAAGTAACTACAATCTGATTACTACTTTTTTTTGATGTAACTCACTGGATTTTTGTATCCTGATTACATAATGCCGTTACATGTATTCTGTTGCTCCCACAAGACATTAGTCTGAATATTTTCCTGTATGAACAAAATAGAGTTTCCATTGTTCGCACAGAAACACACATTCGATCGCGCCTCTCTCTTGACTGTGTGTGCGTGTCATGTGTTCTAGGCTGTGTGCATCCACTTCTGAAGCTGCTCAGAAAATAATAAAATGCCATGCGGAGGACTAACGCAAAATGTGTGAGAAAATCCATTTGATTGTAGTTTAAGTGAGAAATAATTTCAGTGCTCTGGTCAATAGCTGTAGAGTGAAAACTGGTGAGTGCAGTATACAGCTTTCACAGAAAGAGAATGATGTGAGCACGTACGATTGGCAGTGAGTCCTGTGTGTGGACAAAATAGCTCAATAAGAGTAATAAAATACATGTGAAAAAAATCACATCATAATGTTTTAAAGAAGAGTGGTTTGATTAAAGTGGTGTAAATATACCCGATCCGGCAAAGATGGCAGTATCGGAGCTGATACCGATCCTGAGTATCGGATCGGCGCATCCCTAAATACTATAATGTAAACACAGTACAGATGTAGACCTGGATGTACACCTGACCTTTCAGAAGGTTGCTCACGCATACTTTGTGGTTAAAATGTGCACTTTTGCAGAGCCTTCACTGATGCAAGCTCTTCAGCACACTTCTTTTTGACAGTCAAAGCGGGGGTTATGTTTTTGCACGTCATGTAGAATAACCCTAAAAGCACCAAGGTGGCGGTGCCACCGGCTTTATATATATATATAAATATAGCTGCGAGCAGCGATTGCGGGCCAAAGCCGGCGGTACCGCCATCCCGGTGCCTTTAGGTAACTAAAGGCACCGGGGTTGCGGTGCCACCGGCTTGGGCCCGCAATCGCTGCTCGCAGCTATATTTTCTCTTGCTCTTCCCCTCCTAAAGTTGAGCTTTGACTGATAATAGGCTTTTCATTTTTGTCTGACAGTGAAGAAAGTAAACATAGGGTCAACTGGTTGATTTTGCCTATGAATCATTTTCTCAGACGTGTTCTTTTACTGAAAACGACTAGGAAAGGTAACTAAGTTTATAAAATTAATCCACATTAAAGGCTACACATTCATTATTGATCTTATGCCTTATCACATATTTGTATATGTGCACTGGAAACATCAGCATCAAAACAAATTCCTTGTGTGTGCAAGCACACTTGGGATAAAGCTCTATTCTGATGCCTAATACAGGGCTGTAGACAGGGCTTTATAATCAAAGAGGTCCTACATTTGAGGTGGAGGTTTGGGGGTTCCTTTTTTTTAATCTCTGATATGTGCATTTTAAGACATTTGAAGACCAAATAAGGATAATAAATAGCTTTAAAACTATCAGTAGACCTCATCGTGCCCTTTCTCTTCCCCTCTAAAGCTGAGCTTTTTTTTTATTTACTAAAGGCTACAATTTGTATTACATTTGCATTATGTACACATTCATTATTAATCCTGTTCTTGATGAAAACGGCTTTGGTAATGTTTCTTGTCCCCTCACAATGACCGTAAACGAATGATTACATTAGGCTGACGTAAAATGCCCAATTTCAGTTCAAAAGGGCGAAATTAGACAAAACTATATTAGTTTTCCTGACTATTTTTGTCATTCCTTTAACATTTATGACCTCAAAAAACTGTCAAATATATAACATTATAAGTTTAACAACTTACATCTTATCTCGCACTTGCCTGTGAACTGAAGCGTCGAGTCGTGCTGCTAAAATTAGCGCTCAGCGTCTGTGAATGTAAAGCCCGCCTAGATTGATTTGATTGGTCATCTCAAATATTCTGACATTGACGAGCAGTGACAGACCAATGGGCTCAGATAAACACACACGCACAAACACAATTTCCTCTCTTTTTGACGTGCTCTCTGCTCGGCGCCAAAGCGGATTGAAGATGAAGAACGCGCTGAATCTGATTAAAACAAGACTGAAGCAAACACGAATTTGTGTAGCATATTAATCACAAATTTTTAGGGGGGCTAGGCTTAAATTTAGGGGGGCTGAAGCCCCCCTAAAAAGGGCCTAGTTACGCCCCTGCCGTCCACGACAGCCAAAATATCGCATCAGATCTCGCGAGACAATAATGCATTTAGAAATAAGGGTCATAGGGGCTCTGTGTTTATTTTTTTCCACTTTTCTTTTTTAGAAGGGCCTGAAATACTATAATAGAGCGTGGGTATCCAAGGTAATACTAGGTTATGACTCCTTTAATACACAACTTTTGAATATAATAATGCATTATTAAATGTTGAAATTAACATTAACTAAGGCTAACAAATGCTTCAAGTATTATTCATTCTTAGTTCATGTTAACTGAAGGAGTTAACTAATAATACCTTTTTCATTACCCGTTTGAATCTTAGTGTTCACATTTTGCAGTATAACATCACATTTTGTTTGTATTAATTCATGGTTTGTGTGTTTGATGTACTTTGTGTTTGCTTCTAAAATGATGTTTGTACCTACTGGTAATCCCTAGGTTATGGGGACCAAATTACCCCAAAAGTATAGTAATAACAGCAAATTACATGGAAACAATCTTATAAATCATACAGAATTATGTTTTCTGAAAATGTAAAAACACAAAATATGTTTTCTGTGATGATAGGTTTAGGTTTAGGTACCTTTGTATGAGGGAGAAAATTATTGTGCATGTAAGCATCATTGCCCGCCAGACTCTTTCTAGATTAAAGGGATATTTCACTTTAAAATGAAAATTCTGTCATCATATACTCACCCTCAACTTACACTTAAGTTATCTTATGAATCACTGACAACTATTAAATAACTGGTTTGTAAATAATGCTATAATTCATTAAGAAATTATTATCATTAACAAAATATGAAAATACAATTATTAAACACATTATAGATATGCTTATAAATCAAGAAAAAAACATTTATTTCTGAATTTAGAAACTTATTATTAATGTCTATTAATGCTTTATAAATGATTAATATGATTAACCGTTAACTCATGCTTATAATGAATAATAGTGTGCAGTTAAGTGTTACCTTTCTTTCTTCTGCTGAACACAAAGGGAGATATTTTGAGAAATGTCAGTAACCAAATAGTTAACTGGTCCCATTGACTTCCATAGTAGGAAACAAAATACCATAGAAGTCAATGCGACCAGTTAACCATCTGGTTACTGACATTTTTCAAAATCTCTTTGTTGTTTTCAGCAGAAGAAAAATTCATACAGGTTTGAAACAACTTGCGGGTGAGTATATAATGACAGAATTTTCATTTTAAGGTGAACTACTGTATCCCTTTAAAGTGTTGTAACTGTTTGTTTCTTGGGTTTTTTCTTGTGCATCAACAGAAAGGTTTTTATGTATTTATTTTAGAGATCGCTTTGTCAGTAAATATAGAGGGTTTAAAATTGAATTTGTGTTGATTGTAGTAGCTAGGTTATTACTAGGTTACTTTTTTTGTCTAAATTTGAAATAAATTGGAACTATATATTTTTTTATTAAAAAATGTATTTAATGTAATAAACATGTAAACTATTATATAATTAAATTATATTTTTGTTGACATTAATTGCTTGTCAGTATTTGGAAGTACACTTTTACCATATTTCAAAAATCACTCTTAACCCTCTGATGGTCTTCAAAAAAAGTCACAATTCTGGTCTTCGGGGTCTACCCCAGACAATAAGATCTAATTTTGTAACAGAATAATATATATATATATATATATATATATATATATATATATATATATATATATATATATATATATATATATATATATATATATTAACAAATATAATTTTACTCTGTTTATTAATGTTTTTACTGAACATTTGTGTAGTTTTTGGAGGATTTGTGATTTTTTATTTATTCCTATATTTATTCCTATATAAATATTTAAATAGGATCTTTACAAAAAAAAACAGCATTTTATGTTAAAAAGACTTTATAACAGACCCAGATTTCTAACTTTCATTCCTGGGGATACCTTGGATAATTTTACAAGGTTGAATGGAAGATTTTTGCCCAATTTTTTTGAAAATACAGGTTAAAATTTGTAATAAGTCACTTTAACCACTAGATGTCTATGGAGCTCCACTAGGCCTATATAAGGCCTACATACTATTTGATTTACTGAAAGATTTAGTTTCTAAAGTTGGATTCATATCTAAATATTATAAAATTACAATTATAACAAAAATAAAATACTTTTTGTCAAAGTTTAGCATTTGTTTTTGTAAAAAAAAAAGTAAATTGGGAAGAAAATCGAACAACTAGGAGCAATAGTTTGGAACAATAGAACAATAGTTGGCCTCATCTCTTCTATCTTTTTTATAGCCTTACAAATGTTTTCCTGTGTGTGTGTGTGTGTGTGTGTGTGTCTGCACATTTCCAATGTGTCTTAGTGTTACCAATTTATTTTTGCGGTGGTTCTGCATTTTAGAGTATTTTATTTTACAAATGATAAGAGAACAGTTTTTATAGTCTGTATGTATTCCTGTATATTGTACTCCTCTATATGTGTGTGTTTGTGTGTGCATGTGTGTGAGCATGATAATTTTGGATTGTGGATGTTTTTTGCATTGTTGGAAGTGTGCCACTTCATTTCTGTCATTTCTGTCAGAAATGTGTTGTGCGTTATTTCTGATTTTGATGATGAATTTTGTCTATTTTGAGTCCAATGATAAATAAATACTTATTTATTTATTTATTTATTTATTTATTTATAAAAGATATCATAAATCCCATAAAAACTGCACAAATGTTGAGTAAAAACATTAATAAACAGAGTAAAATTATATTTGTAAAAACGCTTTATTTTTTGGGGTCCAATGGACCCCGAAGACCACGAGTGTGACTATTTTTGTCACGCCTACATAAAAACAGATAGAATTCCATTTTTTTTGTAGATCTAGACAGTGTTGAGAGCCGTGGAAAGTTTCATACCATTTGGAAAAAGAGAACATTTTTTTTTAATTCAAGCAAAAGTCATCTGGGGTCCAATAGACCCCGAAGACCATCAGATCAACTAATAGCACTTAATTTGAGCTCAATCTGTGATACATTTGAAATCAATTACATATAATTTGCAATACGTTTGTCGAAAACATTACACTTAATTCACACTAAGTGTAGTGTTGACTGACATTAAAGTATATTTTAGTTCACATAATTGCGTCATTATATTGTGTAGTGCACTTTAACTGTATTTTAAATACACTGTAAGCAATTGTGAGAGTGTATGTAAAGTTGTATTAAAGTACAAATTAAGTTGTTCCAAAAAATCACTCTTAATTGCAACTTATTACACTTTATTTCAAGTTAATATGTGATATATTTGAAATAAATTACACTTAATGTGCATTCAGTGCCCCCCAAAAAATGCATTTAATTCACACTTTAGTGTATTGTTGACTGACATTAAAGTATATTTTTAATCACATTAATTGCGTGTCATCATATTGTTTAGTGCACTTTAAAGCCACAATATGTACTTTTTCGGCTTTAAAAATAGCAAAAATAACTGTATCTATGTTATATATTTCTATTAGATGTGTACTTACATTATCCCGACAGTTTCCACCAACTTTCAAATACGGAGAAATTTATAGTTTAATTCGAAGAAACGGGACGTTTCTTTATTTCCGTTTCGTCGTCCGTCTATGGCGTCATATAACCTTTGACTCCTCTATTTTCTCTAACTTCCTTGCGGAACCCGGCGAAACCACCAAACACAAAGGGGAACACTGGACTACCGCCAATAAAGCATAGAAAATGACGAAGAAAAAAAAGTAAGACGCATTTTTATGCGTGTAAATCACGTGCCCGCTCACGAGCGCTCACTCATGCCGAGTTCAGACTGCACGATTTTCAAAGTAGTCGGGTCGCTGTTCTTTTCACACTGCATGACTATCTTGGCCAGCATTCAGTCACTGCTGTGTTCACACTGGACGATTGATCGGTGACAGAAGGTTTCACACTGCATGACTTTAAGAAAAATCGCCGACAGACTAGCACGCTGCGCGCAAACTACGTTTCAAAACAAACACACGTGAGATATGAAAAGGAAACAACGCGAAACCACATGTGCAAGACCGGTGGTCGGAAAAATATTTTTTTTCCGGAAAATATCCGGAAAAATATTTTTTTCCGACCTGGTTGTGGTCCAGCTCAGGTGAAACATTTTTTCTTCTATTTATTGTGTCCAAATAGACCGAGAAGAAGCTTTTTTTCTGAAACAATGCCATATCATGTTGATATGTGATCTATAACTCCTCCCCGAACTCCCTGCTGCTCTGTATCTTGCTCTCTCACTGGCTGCCGGTGATCGCCGATGTAGTTTTCAGTCAAAACACTTTTCACACAGCAGGATTTTGAATCGCAGACAGGTCCAGATATTAAGCATGCCAAATATCTCACGGGTGTCGGCGACTCGTCGGTGATTCTCTCAGTTCGTGTCTTTGCTCATTCACACTGCGTGATTGTCACTCGCGTGAACGAGCGCCGATTTGCCTGTGATTTTGGGCATTTGTCGGCGATTTCTCAAAACCTGTCGGCGAGCCAAAATCGTGGCTAAAATCATGCAGTCTGAACTCGGCATCAGACGAGATGCACTGTTACCCGGAGCTGCTCGCGCATATAGCGCTCCCCGTTCACAGTAACCGGTCGTTTCATTCAAATCAGCCAACTGTTGCTGTTAGCGAGCCGCGCACATTGAATACTCATATGAGTCAGGTTGCGAATGTACGTGCCCGCTTTAGTGCGCTCATGCTTACTAAATAAACGCCTCACCTGCGGCGCAAGCTCTCACTACATTCCCTTTAGCCTTTAGCACATAGTGGATGCATAACGCAAACCCAGTCAAACGTTTTGACTGCAGTATCTTACGTGCTTATAAAATCCGGTGTGCCCGAAAAATGTTCTAAAATAGGTCATTCATTGACAACTCCCGTGAGCCCACGCTCTTTCCTGACGTCATCAAAGTATGTCTTTGTTATTATGTGAAATGAGTGACCCCTGGTGGCCAAAAAAATTACATATTGTACGTTTAACTATAATTTAAATACACTAGAAGCAATTATGAAAGTATATATAAAGTTGGATTAAAGTACCAATTAAGTTGTTCCAAAAAAATCACTCTTAATTGCAAATTATTACACTTTATTTCAACTTAATATGTGATATATGTAAAATAAATTACACTTAATGTGCATTCAGTGCCCCGAAAAAATTGCATTTAATTCACACTTAAGTGTATTGTTGACTGACATTAAAGTATATTTTTAATCACATTAATTGCATGTCATCATATTGTGTAGAGCACTTTAACTATAATTTAAATACACTAGAAGCAATTATGAAAGTATATAAAAAATTGTAATAAAGTATAAGTTGTTCCAAAAAATCACTCTTAATTGCAACTTATTACACTTTATTTCAACTTAATATGTGATATATTTGAAATAAATTACACTTAATGTGCATTCAGTGCCCTGAAAAAATTGTGTTTAAGTCACACTTAAGTGTATTCATTTAAAGTGTATTATTTTTGTAATAAGTACACTTTATAAAAGTACACTAAAGTGCATTAGGGAATATTTAATACAATATTTGTAATTAAAATGTACATTTAGCCTTTATTCTTAACCCTCTGGGGTTGCTCGTTTCAGAGTCACACTTGGGGTGTTCGGGTCCAAATGGACCCAAAGGGCAGGATTCATATTTAAAAAAAAAAAATCATATTTTTTTTTAACTTGTTTTTTATTTTTTTATTTTTTTTTTATTGTTTTGTGTTTTGAGATAATTTGATGATTTATAATTAATATTTATGCAATAATTATGACCCATTTTTCCCCATTGAACATAGTAGAATTTTTTTTTATTTATTTATTTTTATTATTTTTTTTATCAAATATTACATTTTAGAGTGAAGCTTAGGCCTCATGAAAGCATTTTTTATGGATTGTGGCTGATTTGTAGATGGTACGCACCAAAAAACTCACGTTTTTTCACATTTTTGCCAATTTGGACCCAAACACCCCAAGTGTGACTATTTTTTTTACAACCACTTAGACTGTTCACATCCTGTCCCCAATTTTTTGGGTGTTCATATACCAAATACCAACAAAGTCACCAAATTTCGGACCATTCCGAAGAAGCTGTGATTTTTAACATTTTTTATTTGAATGCTTCGGGTCAATTTGGGCCGAACAACCCCAGAGGGTTAAAATGCATTTTATCAGCATCTTATTGAGGACTGCGTACCACTTTTATGCTACTTTGTTGTCTAAGGGCCTTTCACACAGGACGCGGTATGCGCTGCGCTATGAAACCCATTCATTTCAATGGCTTGCGCCGCGCAAAGACGATTTGTTGCTGCGTCGACCAAAGCGCAAGCGCAGCGGTGCGCAACATTGACTTGCTCGCACGCACGCCGCGGTCAAAGTTCAAAATAGTTTAACTTTTGCCGCTGCGCTCTACGACAATTATCAGCGCGACCAATAGAAACGGGACATAGAAACAAACACGGAAATCAAAATGGATGAACGGCTAGTACTGTCGGAATTTCCAGAGCTGTATGATACAATTTTGACATCGTCAGAAAATCTGTGTCATGGAGACATATCTCCATTCAAGTTGGCTTCTCAGGTGTGTTTTAATGCATGTATAATTTCCTTTGTTGTCATTAATGTTTGAATAAATGTTGTATTCTAAAAAAGAACTGAGCTCATGATTCGTGTGTTGATTTCGATGTTATATGTGTAACGTTACACGCACACACATATATACATACATATAGGGCCCTATCTTGCACCCGGCGCAAATGACTTTATACACAAACGCATGTCTCATTCCTATTTTGCACGCACGCAAAGCGGGATTTTCCCCTCCACAGACGCACGTCGGTAAACTAGGAAATGAACTTGCGCTCCCTGGGCGGATCGGCGCAAAAAGGAGGCGTGTTTCGGCGCAAACATTCCCTGGTGCTATTTTACACTTCCAGAACACAATTGCGCCACTGACCATAAAAAACCTGGTCTAAAGTCAGTGGTGCGTTGCGCGTTGTTCATAATGCTATTTTAAGCGCGCATGCTTGGCCATAATATAGCGGGTAGGCCTACACAACGTGCATATACTGATTCTCTCATCAACATAGATGCAGTAGTTTTTATTTTTGCAAATCATACATTATAACAAGGAAAAATATTAACACATGAGGGAAATCATTTTGGTTTACATGAAGATGAAAAAACTGAAATACCCATTTCTTAAGGCTATTGTAGTACTAAGGATCAGACCTGTTTGCCCAATAGTGGCAAGAAACATACGTATAGGCTATAATGTTTAACCGACGCTGATGTGCAAGAGTTTCTCCCATCCCTATACAACGTCACTTCTGTCTTTCACTGTCCTGACAAGAACGTCGGTCTCATCGGCTGTGAACGC
This sequence comes from Cyprinella venusta, assembly GCA_038021265.1. Classification (NCBI taxonomy): domain Eukaryota; kingdom Metazoa; phylum Chordata; class Actinopteri; order Cypriniformes; family Leuciscidae; genus Cyprinella; species Cyprinella venusta. The sequence goes on along the minus strand of CM075872.1, from coordinate 25,318,559 downwards.
TCCTGGCGCGCGCCTGGTAAACCCGCCGTTATAATAACAATCCGTCATGCGACATGCGCACCTGTTCTTAAAGGGTATGTTGGATGGCGCTCGGATTGGTTTATTTCACGTTACGCCCAAACCACACCTATGAATAATGAAGCTACTTCAGACCAACCTCTTTTAGATTTGCGCCAGGCGCAAGAGGCATTTATCCCGCCGGGAAAATAGCAACAGCGCCGGGACCCGCCCACAAAGTTACTTGCGCCATGCGCTTTGACACTTGCGTTTCAGATCGTTAAAATAGGGCCCATAATATCATATGGGATAGCGCAGCGCAAATCACGTTGTATCTGAAGGGCAACGCTCAACCAAGCGGCCAGCGCAGCGCATACCGCGTCCTGTGAGAAAGCCCCTTCAAGGGTTCCCTTCTAGGAGCATTGGCTCAAGGTGCGTTCCATTCGACCGTTAGTGAACTGCGAAGTGGACTTCACAGGGTATTTCGCCATCTTAAAGGGTACCTATTTTGGGTTTTTGAAAATTGCCCTTCATGTAGTGTTTAACATAGATCTAAGTGAACGAAAACATCCTGCAAAGTTTTAAACATGAAAGTTCATCGTATAAAAAGTTATTGTCTCTCAAAAACAAGAGTCGACTCTGAGTCGCTGATATGAATCGTTCGAAGAACGATGCTTTTCCTTTGTCTGGTTGACGTCAACTTGACAAGTTATTTGAATAAGAAACGCCCACTTACTGCGCTCGGAGACGCCAGGGAAAACCGGAGCTCCAGGGGTGGCGGGCAAATCTGAAACTGGCCCAGGACGGGCCACCCTGCCTGGGCTGGCCAGGGAGGTCTGAGAGCATGGAGGTTTGGACCCACCGCACCTTTTTGGACTCTGTCGTTTTTCGAGATCTGGGCTTCGGAAAACAATCATGTCGACGAGCCGCTGTGTTTTGAAGTGCGACGCAAAAGCGAACTTTTTTAACCTGCCAAGTGAGGAGTATTTGAAGACTAAGTGGCTGCAGTTCATATATACAAGTACTGCTATACCACACAAGTATAGCCCAAACCTTGTTCTGTGTTCGCGTCATTTTGAAGATGATTGCTTCACAAACCTAAACGCTATAAAGTATGGATTCGCGAGCCTGCTCTATCCTAACGAGCTGAGGATCTGAAGTGTGTTAAATGAGGGAGACATACACAATATGCAGAGCAGTGGGTCTCGAGGACCGGAGTTGAGAACCCATTTAAGGTAATAAGAGTTCCGTTTTTCTGCACAGAGAATACCAATCACAACTGACTAGGTCATCTGACCAATCACCGCAGATTAGCGTCACGCAAAGGCGGGTTTTGGTATAAGGACTCGCTAAAACGATTCATATGGGAGTCGGTGGGCAATTCAGGTAAAAATAAATGCATATTATAAGACAACAAAAGTGTTTTTTGTCATTGCATGCTTGTAAAACTGTTGTTGGGGACTCCCAGAACAATATTAGGAACATTTTAAATGACATAATAGGTACTCTTTAAGTGAGATTCCAATCCGAAGGGAACGAACATGTTCAGTTGGAAGGGCACTGGAAACGGCGTAGGGAATAAGTGAACATCGATACATCACTTCACAGGAAGTGGAGAGCGGAATCACCCAACTGTCATTGCGCGTCACGTCATCACCAGTCAGAGCGGTCGTAAATAACGATGGAGGAGTTTATGTTTCTGTGTAAGTATGCATACATTTTGTCATTATTATACTAACTAAGTATTTTTTAACAGTTATTGGGGTGAATATTACATTTACATATGCTATTTTTTGTATGTCCTTGGGACTTTATAAACGATTACCACAACCATTTACCTCAGAATTTACCTTATCATATTTTTATTTATTATTGTATATTATATATATATATTTTAAATGTGATATTAAATTCAATTGAAATATTAATGTAAGCCTATATCTATTTGTTTTATTATCATAATCTGCGGAACCCCGTACGTTAACTTAACTGATGACGTTTGCAGGGCATTCCAAAGGAGCGGTATAGACCTTATTCAGAGCAGCGCCATGACAGGTATGAGAGTGAGGCTGTGAGGGATAGACTTACTGTGTTTCCAATGGCATCCGCTCTAAAAAGCTGAATAAAGCTCAAATTACTGACGTTTTTTTTTCACAGCTTACATTGTCGGGAGTTTTTTGTCAACTGAAATTTCTTGGAAAGATATTTTTCCTGTGTTTCATAAACAGAACAATCTGAAAACACATTAAATAACAGTACGGCCCATTGAAGAGATGTATATCTATCCCTCACAGCCTCGCTTTCATTCTCATTAAAAATCAAAGATGGCGCTGCCGTGAATAAGGCGTATAGGCTCTATGCACGAACCCTGCTGACGTGTGTTCGAACGAATCTCAAAACGCCTTCAGTCAGCGTCTTTACTTCCGGAAGCGCGTTCTGCAGGCCAAGTGTATAGAGAGCCTAAGTCCCGCCCCTTCGCTTCCGGCTCATGGGACCTTATTTCGGAAAAAATATGAATGGAAGTCAATGGGGAGAGACAACTTATCTTTTTATTCCGTCTGAACTGTGCCCTGAATTACACATATGATGTTTGTCAATTTAAAAGATGATTCTCAAAGTCAAAAACGTCGCAGTTTGTCATACAACAGAAGAGTAACATTTAGTTTTATGTGAAAATCGCTCTGTGAACTACATCTCCCGGGAAGAGAAACGAGATCCGCTGCTCGTGTGCGTGCAGTCTGGTACAAAACACTCAGGTAGGACGGCGTAACGTTACGATCATAACGTAAGACTGTAGAAACAATGACAGACAGCCTCAGTAAAGTTAGCTTCATTCATTGAGAGAAAATGTGCGCCTTTGGGGTTTGTAGTCTTTGTAATTACGTATTTTCACAGTCTTATACCTCAACGGTTTTACATCAAACTGCGACTTTCTTTACTTTAAAATGTATATTTTAAATTGACAAACATCATATGTGTAATTCAGGGCACAATTCAAACCAGATCAAAATATTTGTTGTCTCTTGCCATTGACTCCCATTCAATATTTTTTCGAAGTTAGGTCCCATGGTGGGTCGGCAAGATGGCGGAACGGGCAAGCAACACTTTCTGAGCTCTCGTTCACCTGCCCCGAAATATTTACTTCAAAATTCAATGTGATTGGTCAAAAGACTTATAAAAAGTGAGTTGAACATTAAAATAAGTGATTGGAACATTGTTTTTCAGAAATTTAAAGCCTAATCGAAGTTTTAACCGAACATGCCAAACGGAAAGACCGAACCTAATTCAGCCGCTACATCAGGCCAAGCAAACATGGACCATGGTTACGCTCAGATGGATGTTTCAATGGATGTTTCAACCAGTGGTGCGGCAAAGAGAAAGAATACCCCTCCATCGAAAGCTCCAGTGCCACCTTCGAAGGTAAAAATGTCACAGGATTCGTCTGAAGTTAAACGCGTCGTCTCTTGTTGAAGCTATAGAAAAGCTCACCTCCAGAATCGACCGATTCGGTGACCAGCTGAGAGAAAACTCTGTTATGGTGGCTAATGTCACCAGGCTAGTGGAGATGAACGCCACTGAGATTAAAGAGTGCAAGGTCAAGATTCAAGCGATAGAAAAAGAAATGCCCCGTCTGGTAAAGGAAAACGAGGAGCTGAAAGATAAAGTCACGGAGCTGGAGCGTTACAAGAGACGCTGGAACCTGAAAATACATGGTTTAAAAGAAAAAGTTGATGAAAACACCCGAGACGTTGTCAAGAGTATCCTTTCCAAATTAGCACCGCAGTGGGAATCATCGATGGATTCGGTAGTTGACACTGCATCGCATCGGGAGAAAAGAAGAGGGGAGAGACCGTCAGGTTATTATCCAGTTCACCATGAGATTCCACCGGGATTCCTTCTGGAAGTTCTCCAAAAACTCTAAGCTTTGCAAAGATATGGGGATTTACTTCAAGCAAGATTTTTGCAAAGCTGACAGGGAGGCTCGCGCAGCTGCATGGCCGAAGATGGAGCAAGCCAGGGCGGCAGGCCAGAATGTGTATTACAAAGGACATGCAGGCTACATCAATGGTAACCGGGTTATTCTGGTTTAGACAGAGCTTGGACAAAACCGTGTCATTTACCTCTCGCTCTAACTGATTGAGATTTATCTCAGGCTTCATATTAATAGGTTCTGCCTTGATATAGCCTAAGAATATTTCCTGATCACACTGTTGCTGTTAAAAGGGTAAAGTTATGTTAGTACATTAGTGATTAGTGAGTTCTCAGGTTAATAATCACAATGTGACAAAGGAAGGGAAAAAACACTTTGTCCATTCAAAATCAATGTTTGATTTAAAGTTTTACAACTTCAACAAAAGTTCTTTTTTCCCCAAAATAGTAGAGAAGCTTGAAATTAAATTATTAAAGTATGTTCGCTTTAGATTCTGAATTTAAGAAAGATAATGTTTGTTTTATTAGTTATTCTGATCACATTTAATAATGCTTGAAAGGGGTCTTGCAAGATTATTTACTTCCAGAAATCTAAATTCTTTTTTCTTTTTTAATTCTTATTTCTTAATTGCTTTTACATGTTTTCTCATAACCAGATGCTTTCTTATGTTTCACTTAACACTAGGGGTCTACGAGATTTTGTTAAAAGAAAATCAGTATTTCTTTTTTGTAAAAATGAAAGGGCACAATGCTTTCTTCTCCAAGAAACCCACTCTGTTGACATGGATGAAAAATTCTGGTCAAACCAGTGGGGAGATAAAATTGTTTTCTCTCATGGTTCTAACAGGTCAGCAGGCGTTGCTATACTGCTAAATAATTTTCCTGGGAAGATGTTAGCATCTGTTAGGGACAGTTGCAGTCATTGGATAATATGCGTTTTTGGAATGGATGACAGTTTTGTTATTTTGGGGAATATATGGATTTAATAATCAAAACAAAAACAAAACATTGTTTGACGAGGTTATTAAAGTTGTAAAGGATTTAGGTCAAAGATATTCTACTGAAAACTTTATTTTTGGAGGTGATTTTAATATGGTAATAGATGATTGGCTTGATAGGTCTCCTTCCAAATACACAAGACATCATTACAATCCCATATTGCTTAACTTTAGTAGTGTGTTTAATTTGATAGATGTATGGCGGACTAAAAACCCTTGTACCCAAGTCTTCACTTGGTTCAAACCTGATGGCTCAGCAAAATCTAGATTAGATTTTTGGCTAATCTCTGAAGTTGGATCTTGTCTGGAGTCAAGCTCTATGGTTTCTGCTGCACCCTTAACAGACCACTGTATGGTTAAACTTGTTATTAAACCTGCAAACACATATCAAAGGGCAAAGGGGTACTGGAAATTTAACTCAAATCTTCTGAACTGAAATGATCTGCTGAAAAAGTTATGATAACTTATATATGTCATTCACTTAGACATAAAATAATGTGTTATGAAATTTCAACTCAGTTGTTTGAGTTTTCAGTTTTCCAATTTAGGTTCATAAGTTACTTCAATGAATCACAAATTCCAGGTGCCTGAATGAACTTGCAATTTTAAATTGAGTGGGGATGGGGGGAGGGGTGGACTTTGGACTTTCACGTCATCATCAAGCAACAGTCATATTTCAATCGTCGGGGTTCCTCATTTTTCTGTCAGACAGACAAGACGAATCGGCGGGCTGGAGTGAACAAGTTCAACATTGGTAAGTGTTCATGTTTTGTAGATATTAAGAATGTGAGTTTTTGAAGCCAATAACGTGATTAACGTTAGTAAGCTTTTGATATGTGCAAGAACTGTGATGTAATTTAAGCGAGGCACATTTCAGCGACCACGTTAGTTAGAACACGTTTAATATTAGCAGTTCAGTCTTTTCGTTAAGTCAGAGACGGTTGATGATAGCTTTATCTGAGACGACGATACCAGTTTTCATTGTTAACTTTGTAAAGCGTTGTAGAAAACGTCATTTAATGCTTTTGAACGGTAAACTTTTGAACGGTAACATTAACGTCCTATCAGAGGTCGTTAATGTTACCGTTCAAAAGTTTTGGGTCAGTCAGATGTTGTATGTTTTTAAAAGAAGTAACGTACGTTATCTCCTAATCACCAAGGCTGCCATTTTAAACTGTAATATATTCCTGTGATCAAAACAATTTTTTTTAGAAATAAAATAAGTCAATAAATACTTTTATTCATCAAGAATGGGTTAACGTTAATCAAAAGTCACTATCAAACGTTACAATAAAGACATGTACAATGTAAGACAATATGCCATTTTAAATGCTGTTCTCTTGAACTTTCTATTCATCAAAGAATATTTGAAAAAAATTGTAACTATTACACAACTGTTTTCAACTTTGTTAATAATAGAATATTTCTTGATCATCAAATCCTCACATTACACTGATTTCTAAAGGATCATCTGACACTGAAGACTGGAGTAATGATGCTTAATTTAGCTTTGATCATAGAAATAAATTACAGTTTAAAATATATTGAAATAGAAAACAGCTGTTTTAAATTGGAATAATATTTCACAACATTATAGATTTTTTTACATTTATTTTTAATCAAATAAATGCAGCCTTGGTGAGTAGAAGATACTTATTTTAAAAACATTAAAAATCTTACCTACCCCAAACCTTTAAACGTTTGTGTATGTTCATGCCAAGTGCAGCAAAATAATTTTGGAGAACCGCTGAGGCGGTTGTTCTTGCTGGGGTCCGCTTGCCAGTGCAAACATTAGCTGCCTGTTGATCATAACGGCAATACTTACGAACTAACATAGTGCTAGATTATTAGCAGCCACTCGGTTGCTGCAAGCTCATTATTGTTTCTTATTACAGGAAATCGTTTGCGTTAGATATTGCTAAAGAGCAATCCAACAATTCATACATCCAGTTTGTTAGTTAGACTTGATTAGAAATGTGCTCTTGTTCATTTTTGCAATTCAGATCACTTAGCAGCTAAAACTTTTCTTCTGTTTTGTGTGTTTCAGGTGTTTTATGAATTACCAGGCTCATACTCATTTGATGAAGTGGACTTGTAAGTTTTTCAAGTTTGCCTCGTACATTCAAAAGATTACATTGAATTATTACAAGGACAAGCATGAACGTGGAAGAACATGTTTTGGTTGTATTTATAGGGTTGGTACGGCTGGTTCCACAGCCTGAAGTTTAAGTTCGGAAACTATCGACAGAAGTTAAATGCAGCTAGATGCCCAGAGGCGAGGGTCAACAAAAGAAAAGGAGAAGAAGCCAAGGGACCACATATGAAGAAGTCAAAGAAGGGTGAGGTCCACTACTGTCCAGATCCCCCTGAAGGACTGAGTGATGAAGACATGGGAGAAAAACGGTGGATGATGGAGGTACATCATACACACACATGCACATCATACCTGTCTATTACTGCATACACACCTGCCTATATAATACTAACTACCCACACTTTGCTTTTGTGTCTGTGTTGCCTAATATTTTGTCTTGGTATGTGTCCTTTGTGCTTGTGCGATCCAATTCAGGTGGAAGTGCTGAAAAAAGAACAAAATCACCAGCAGATAGATGAGCTAATGTCTGCCACGTTCTCCAACCACAGAAAGGAGATCGTAGGGGATCAACCTCTCATTGGTGATGTCATAGCTAGATGGCCGGCCATGTTCTGTGAGAGACAGGTATAACAATAGACAACACTCAGCCTAAGATTCATCACTTAATCCAATCACTGGATATCAATGTATTAGTTTCCCTCTAGGAACTGTTAGAGAGATGTCTGATACTGTACTGTGGTCCATTCAGAATCAAAAGTTTAGCAGCTGCCTCTAAATTTCACGTTTTATTTTTTTCGTCCGTATGTGGTGTGAATGTGCATACAGATAAGTGAGAGGATTGTGTTTAACATTACTGAGTGGATGAAAGCCTTTGACAACGGACAAACGTAGCTTACTAAATTGTGACTCTATGCTTTGAATTTTTTTTCTCTAAATTTCTTAACCTTTTTGTTTCCTCAGGTTCAGGCAGAGTTAAAAAGAGTTGTAAGCACAGACCTTCTCGAGTCGTTCCTCGACGGAGTTGATGACCTTGCACCAAGACTCCTCGAAATGTACGAAGCTGTGACAACGTTGGACCGACTTTGTGCCATCGAGCTTCGCCATGCTTTTGGGGATCAACTACTGCGTGAACCTTGAGTATCCATGAGCCATGAAGTATTCCTTTGAGTTCCTTCGGAGAGTAGTGATGAAGAACAAACCAGACTAAGCCTCTGTCAGAGTCCACGGCATCCGAAACAAGTCTTGAGGTAAAATTTGTAAACCATGCCCCTCCCGAGACTTGTTGGACTTGATACACTTGCTTCTGTTGGACTGAATACATTTAAGCCTGAATATTGTATAAATGGTGGGGTCTAAGTATATACTATTTTCAGGTTTCAAATTTTTGAAAACAACCAGCTTCAGTCTGAAGTTTTAGTTTGTTTGTGTTTGGGGTTCAGGATAGTTTTTGGTACAAGTCAGTTGGATCTCTGAGATTAATGTCAAAGGATTAGTTCACTTTAAAAAAAAAACTTTTGCTGATAATTTACTCACCCCCATGTGATCCAAGATGTCCATGTCTTTCTTTCTTCAGTCGAAAAGAATTGAAGGGTTTTGATGAGAACATTCCAGGATTTTTCTGCATATAATGCACTTCAATGGGAACCAAACGGTTCAAGGTCTAAATGAGAGTTTGAGTGCAGCTTCAAAGGGCTTTAAACGACACCAGACGATGAATAAGGGTCTTATCTAGCAAAATGTTTGGTCATTTCATAAATAAATAACAAAGTTTAAGTTTGATAAGCACAAATGCTCACGTAACATAATACGCAGGAAATCACAATTAGGTTGAAAAGGTCACGAACGCGCATCACAGAACAGAGCAAGGCGAGCATTTGTGCTTTAAAAATTTAACTTTTTAAATTTATTTTTTAAATGAGTGATCGTTTCGCTAGATAAGACCCTTATTCATCATCTGGAATCCCTTTGAAGCCCTTTGAAGCTGCACTCAAACTCTCATTTAGACCTTGAACCGTTTGGTTCCCATTGAAGTCCATTATATGGAGAAAATCCGGGAATGTTTTCATCAAAAACCTTAATTTCTTTTCGACTGAAGAAAGAAAGACGTGGACATCTTGGATGACATGGGGGTGAGTAAATTATCAGCAAAAGTTTTTTTTAAAGTTAACTAATCCTTTAAAAGGTTTTTTTAAATGTTTACATTTTAAAACCTGTTCAATATTTCAGTGTTGTGTAAGGAAAAAATCTAATGCTTTTAAAGGAATGTATTTTCTGTTGGGTGAATATGAATAGTGTTAAGTACATCTTTCGGTGACCTTATGGGGATATGACAAGCAGAGTGCATATAGAAGGTGAGCTTCTATTTATCTTAGCCTCATTTTACGCACACCCAACTGAAGTTTGCTATCTAAAGTATTGATTGCATGATTGAAGTGTTTATGTAAAGCTTGTATTGGCTTAACATTGGTTTTAATAAAATAAAATTTGTACTCAAATTTGTGTTTTTATTTATTTATTCAAAGACATTACTTAACTGAAATTACTATGTTGAACCCAATAATGGGGAAAGTGAACAGAATGCTCATTAATGAGTTCACTTTATTTTGAACTTGCATAGCTAAGTTGAAACAACAATAATTGTTTAGTCATGTTGACTCACAGAAGGCAATTCACAGCTAAACAAAACTCAAAATAATGAGTTAAAACAATTCATTGATCCATTTTGTTTTTACTTGAAATTTTGAGGCAGCTGCTTAACTTATGATTTTAAGTAGAACTAAGTAGATATTTTTTACAGTGTGTGAAACCTTCTGTCAAGAAATTATTGCCACAATTAATAATATAACTGGAGATTCAAGTTTTGCAACTTATATAGAAAAATGGGAATATTTAAAATATAAAGTGCGTCAAATCTCTATATCTTCGGGTAAATTAATAAGTAGGAATAGTAAAAAAAAAGAATTGGAAATTATTAAAGAAATAAATGGTATCTGCAGTAGGCCTTCCTTAAATGAAAATGACAAACAAAGACTAATTCTTCTACAATCTTCTCTAGACAACATTTATGTTGATAAAGCCAAAGGTGCATATATAAGATCAAGGGCAAAGTGGATAGAGGAGGGTGAAAGAGGTTCTGCTTATTTTTGTAGATTGGAGTAAGAAGACAGGAGCGCAATTGTATTAAGTCTTTGGTAATTAATAACCAAGAATGCACAGATCCTGAGGAGATTTCTAAGGAAATCTATGATTTCTACAGTAAACTGTATTCCTCCTCTTATTCACACACAGATGCCCATGCATTCTTTGATCTTATTAAAGATTGGATCCCCAAAGTAGATGAGAGTTTTAAAAATGTTTGTGATGCAGATATTAGTATGGCTGAAGTGGAAAAAGCCATGGAATGTTTATCATTAGACAAATCACCCGGTTCAGATGGATTAACGACTAACTTTTATAGGCATTTCTGGGAATATATTAAAGACCTTGTTTTTCATATGTTAAAAGAAATTTCTGAATCCCGCATTCTTCCAACTACTATGAAACAAGGGATTATCACTCTCATCCCCAAACCTGGGAAAAATCCTAACTTAATAGATAACCTTAGACCCATAACCTTGCTTAGTAATGATTATAAAATTTTAACTCATATTTATGCAAACAGATTAAAAACTGGAATTTCTCAGATTATTTCAGAGACACAGTCAGGTTTTTTAAAAGGGCGCTCAATTCACAATAATATACGACTTGTGCTTGATTTATTGTATTATAATTATTTGATTGAAGATGATGGTTTTATTTTGTTTTTAGATTTTTTTAAAGCTTTTGACACTATCGAACACGATTTTATGTTTCGCACTTTAGAATTATTTGGGTTTGGAGAAAATTTTATTAATTTTGTCAAATTAATTTATAAGGACACTAACAGCTCAGTTATATTACCGCAGGGCACGTCTTCTAGATTTTCAATTGATAAAGGAATCAAACAAGGTTGTCCCATTTCTCCTTTGCTCTTTATTGCTGCAGCAGAAATGCTTTCTATTCTTATTAAAAATTCTGATTTTGAAAAATTGACAGTGTTTGGCAAGCAGTTTGTCATTAGCCAATTGGCTGATGACACGACTATTTTCATGAAAAACATTAACCAAATTCCAAAAATTCTCCAAACTATAGAGCTTTTCTCCAGGGCGTCCGGTTTAAATTTAAACTTAAAAAAATGTGAATTATTACCAATTCATAACTTCACTCTTTCGACTTTTTGCAATATTCCTGTTAAAGATACTGTTAAATACCTAGGTATACACATTACAAAGGATAATGTCTCACTTAATAATCTCAACATTTGGAATAATATAGATAAATGTAAATCTTTGTTGAATTTGTGGTCTCAAAGAGACATTTCTATTATTGGCCGAATTTTTCTTACAAAGATGGAGTGCCTTTCTAGACTTATTTACCCAGCTTACTCAATCTCATTTCCTAAGAATGCAATAAAAGCTATAAATCAAGCCAACTTCAACTTTATCTGGAAAAGAAAAACACACTACATTAGAAAAGGAATCTTGGTTAAGGAGTATGAAGAAGGAGGGTTAAAAGCAATAGACATTGAATGTATTAATGGTACTGTTAAAACGAATTGGCTAAGATCCTTTTTAAAAAATGAAATTAGTTTTTGGTTTCATATCCCCAGTCAACTTTTTATGAAATTAGGAGGTGTAAATCTGCTACTTAGATGTGATTATGACCATAAAAAACTCCCTGTTAAGTTATCAATGTTTCATCAGCAAGTTTTACTTTATTGGAAAATGATCTACAAGCATAATTTTAGTCCTCATAACATCCCTTTGTGGAACTGTAGGTATGTGGTATTTAGGAATAAGTCTTTATTTTACAAAAGTTGGTGGGAGAAAGGAATATGGTCTGTAATGCATATTTTAGATAATACTGGAGTCATTATGTCTTTTGACACTTTCTGTTTAAAATTTGATTTATTTGACAGAAAACAGTATGATAACATTATCAGAGCGATCCCACAATCTATAATTCAGATGTCTTTCAACATATCTCAAAGTAATGTAACCCCCTGTCTTCCTAAGCTTTTGGTGAATGGAGTTTCTCTTACTCACATTAATTTACCCAATATTATAATTCGCAAAGCCTTTGTGAAGGAATTATATCCTTATTCTTTAAATAAAAATTCAATTTCTCAATATTTTTCCAGTGCTGAAATTAGGAAATTAAGAACAAAATATTTTAAATTTCCAATTGCTCCAAAAGCAAAGGAAGTGCACTTTAAAATTCTAAATGGAGTTTATCCGTCTAGAGTTCTTAAGATGTAGATTTGGTCTTGATGTTAATAATTGCTCTTTTTGTGATCAGATTGAAACAACAGATCATCTGTTTTATGAGTGTAAATTTGCTCATACCTTCTGGGAGGATTTGCATTACTGGTTATTTCCTAAATTTAAGGATTTACCTGTATTAACAAGGGAAAATATAATTTTTGGTATTTTTATGAAGGATGAAACACTTGACTTGGCAGTAAACACACTTGTCATTCTTGGGAAATTTTTTTTACACAAGAATAGATTCCTAAAAACACTACCAAACTTTTATGTTTTTCATAAAGAACTGTGTCATTACTTTCTATCGCTAAAACTGATGAAGAAAAAGAATGCATTAATCTTGTCTACTTTGATAGAGGATGTGAACCTTTCTGAAAGCCCCTAGTTTTTTTTTTTTTTTTTTTTTTTTACTGTAATTGTATTTGTATTTTCTACCTCCAATGTGAAGGTGCTTGTCTGTTGTCTAAGAAGACAGTTCATATATTGTACCAGGCCAATTATGGTTGTTAATACTATTGTTTAATAAAAAAAAAAAAAAAAAAAAAAAAAAAAAAAACTAAAGCTGCGTTCCATTCGACAGGGTCCCTACGCAGTGTTCACTGCTCCCTACTCCCTGAACACGGTACATCAGTTGAAGTGGACTTCGCTGACAATACCGCTCATTTGGAATGCCCTGCAAACGTCATCAGTTAAGTTAAGTTAACGTACGGGGTTCCGCAGATTATGATAATAAAACAAATAGATATAGGCTTACATTAATATTTCAATTGAATTTAATATCACATTTTAAAAATATATATATAATATACAACAATAAATAAAAATATGATAAGGTAAATTCTGAGGTAAATGGTTGTGGTAATCGTTTATAAAGTCCCAAGGACATACAAATAGCATATGTAAAATGTAATATTCACCCCAATAACCGTTAAAAAATACTTAGTTAGTATAATAATGACAAAATGTATGCATACTTACACACAAACAAACTCCTCCATCGTTATTTACGACCGCTCTGACTGGTGATGACGTGACGCGCAATGACAGTTGGGTGATTCCGCTCTCGACTTCCTGTGAAGTGATGTATCGATGTTCACTTATTCCCTACGCCGTTTGCAGTGCCCTTCCAACTGAACATGTTCGTTCCCTTCGGATTGGAATCTCACTTAAGATGGCGAAATACCCTGTGAAGTCCACTTCGCAGTTCACTAACGGTCGAATGGAACGCACCTTAAAGTGCAACTTGCAGGTTGGACACCCCTATATAGCATAGTGTAAGTTGACGATAAAACAACAAGATTTTCTGAACTGGAGTAATATATATTTAGCCATTAACGATATTTTGAGAAAAATTGTGATAAAATAACTCCCGCGTCTACAACGCACTAACCGGAAGTGACGATTGGCGAGGCAGTCTGTTCAAGTTCAGGCTCAGGTTACAATGGATGCGAACGACGAAACCGCGTTCTCCGATGTTGACGAATATGCCTATGATGATCCACAGGCAAATAATTATGAGCCTTCTAGGCGAGATAGAAGTCAGGGGGAGATCGGGAGACGAACAATGGGCAGAGGAAAGAAGTAACGTTAGAGTTGTGGTGTCGAGAAAACCAGTGGCGAATAGGGCAAGTGAGTTCATGTAAGTTAGCACCGCGGCTAACGCTGATTCATCTACTGTATGGCTATACCTTGGTGTTTTGCAATAAATCTGCTTTAGCAAACATACATTTCACTTTGTTCTTGATTAAACATCTATTTAGATTGTCTTTATTTAAGCCAGCAACGTTTTGTCTTCTCATATTCTATGCTGACAGTGATTATGCAGACCATCCAAGCTGGTTAGCACTATCCACATTGACTAATGATCATGCCATAACAACAAATAAATAATGCTTTTCAAATGCAGATACCATTTAAAGCGAGTGAAATGTGCGCCACAAACGACCGAGTGTGTGTGTTAACAGACGCAGCAGTGAAGTCTGCTCTATTCACCTGCACATAACGCACCCAAGACCAAAAAGCCTTGTTTTTCCTTGAAGGAAAATGATGGATATGATGTCCTGACAGGCTGGAATTCGTGCAACAAACACAATAATTTACCATTATGGCTTCGATCTAAAACTATATGTCTCTCGCTACTGCTCTAACTACATCAACACCCAGCAATGAGAAAGCGGCCGCGAGCTGATTTGTTTTCCTCGGGCCACGTCATATGACGCGTTGCTTGCTGGAAAGGCGTTATTCCAGAGCCTAGCGCATTTTCATCAAAATCTCTACATCAAATGAGATTTCATTAGTAATTTTTACATAAGTGTTTTTAAAAGACCTCTGCAGACAATTTAAAGTATTAATTCAGAAATAAAATCAACCTGCAAGTTGCACTTTAAGGATTCGGGAAAAAAAAAAAAAAAAAAAAAAGGTCCCATGGTGGTCGACCGGAAGGGGAGGGACTTAGGCTCTCTATAGGCGGCAAAACTGTAATAAAATCCGTTTTCTCAGAAACAGAGACAACGATTTTAGAAACGCTGATTCGCTAGTCGTATTTCGTACGATATGAGAGAATACTAACACTCAAAGTTGTTGATTTGGCTCGAAATATATAATTTAAATAACTTCTCTTTTTTACTCTTGTGTGACAGCTAACTGCCTCACAGTGTTGTTAACATCATTCACATTAACCGGAGGACGTTTTTATAAACAGCGAGTGTAATTTGACACTATCTCCACCTAACGCAAAACCGGCTTATGACCATAGACTGACGCAGCACCGTAAGTGAGTGGGCGTGCTGAGACAAATATGGAAGCGATCGTGCATAGAGCCTATTGTCAGCGAAGTCCACTTCAACTGATGTACCGTGTTCAGGGAGTAGGGAGCAGTGAACACTGCGTAGGGACCCTGTCGAATGGAACGCAGCTTGAAACCCCTCTTCCCTCTCCCGCTTGCACCCTGGCTTGCACGCAGGAAGCGGAAGTGTAAATGTAAGCGGAAGAGGTACTGCCCAGAACAACCGAAGAGCAAGAAGGAGCAAGGGAACCGAATTGTCTCGCGATTAAAGTAAGAGTAAACGCCGTTCAGAACGTGAGTGTAACGTTACTTTCTTTTTTCGTTATATCCATCCCCGTGTGTTTTACATGACGTGTTTTCATTCCCTTGGTTGCGTAACTGACATATTGCCTTTTTTGCTGGCAGCGAAGGGATTTAACGTTAGCAGGTTGCTAAGTGTTTCAGGCCTCACTGTCTGACACTGTGAATCATTACAATGAAATATACGAGGGTATTGCTTGCGTTTTTTCGTTTTGATAATAGCTAGTATAACGTTAACGTTAGCAGTATTGTTTTTAAGATTGAGAATCATTACACATTTAAAAAAAATCGTTATTTTTAATGAGGATGTGTGGTTAGCCTAATAGTTCACGTCAGCAGAGCATGACAGAATTCAATTGAATCGAGTGGCTGCACTATACGACCAAGAAAATGACAATATGAAAGCTGCCGTCAGCGGATCCTAGTAACGCAAGGCATTGTGGAATTTTAGGACACGGAGGTTGTGTGAGCAACGTCAAATCATAGTCAAATCTGCAGTATATTTTTTGTAGACATGTACTTTTAAACTATTAACTAGTTCTTTATTTATGTTTATTTTTACGGTTAGGCACCAATATACCCAGGTAAAATCCTCGTATGTGAAAACCTGGAAATAAACCGGATTCTGATTTATTACAGAAACTAATCTAGAACATTGCAGAAACAACAAAAACAACAGCTTTTCGCCTGGAAACGACATTTAATAAAAGTAAACAACTTAACTAAAATGTTTCCTAAGTAAAAAAAGAAAATATATACGACACAGAGTTTAACTTTTTTTTTATTAGAATGCAAGTTACAAACGTAAGCATCGCAGTTCGTAAACAGATATTATACAGAAAAAAATAAACATCAAAATAAAATTAATTGAAACAATAAGAAATAAATAAAATAAAAAAATGAATCAAAATCATAATACATAGCTTAAATAGACTTATATATACTATAAAAAGAGAAATAATTTTCCTAATTTTCACTTGAACATTTTAGACCATAATTCAATTGCTGACAGCTTTCTTATTTTTAACCCGTTTAAGAGACTCAAAATATATATCAGTTTCGACGCAGAGTTTAACTTGCAGTGTTGTTGGTGACAGAGGGGTGTGTCTGGTTCAAATGTGTATGCACTCACACCACAAAGGTAAGAAAACACGTCAGGAAATGTTGTTTGCGGTAGCTTGTTCAGATCAGTCGATCACTCTTTGTGTTCGTATAATCCCGTATTAATATATAGCCCGTTAATTGCCTCTATTTTCTCTAAGCAGCGCTCCTTTGCTTCCTTGATCAGCTTATCTCGGTAGAGAAGTGCTTAATCTTCGCACGGTCCATGTGGGTTTGTTTACCTTAGTTACGGCAACCGTGTCCTAAAATATGGCCGCCGCTACCCAGAGTGCACTGCGCCATGACGTAGATTCCCATTCTCTATTAAAATACGCATTGATCTAAGTTACTGTTGTCTCTGTTGTCATGTAATTTGCCTTTAAGCATACTTTTTGTATGTAAATACGACGAGTGAGTAAGTTCATTTGTCGTAGATGAACTTTGCAGACATTTTACTTCCATAACCGTTATATTATACACTGCATGAAATAAAATTTTTTCGAAAAAGCATTAGGGGCACTTTAAACATGATGCCTTATTGTTTTCTGCTGCAATTGCATTACATTTTTGTCAGTTTACTATCACTTTCTTGTCTGTGAGATCACAAACCTGTGTAGGGTATTGACACAAATTTCACGATTCGTGTCCGATTCTCAAGCTCATTCATTTTCGTGATCAATTTGTTGGCAAACATCCCTACACCGGTGCTGGTAGCAGTCTTTAGGTTTTGTACGCTTTATGTGCTGCATGCTTTTCTTGCAATAACAAATTAAACTAGGGATGCAATATGACAATTTTGGCAGATACTGACAATTCTTTATATTGAAATAATTCTTTATATTAAAAAAATCGATTGGCTGAATATATATATATATATATATATATATATATATATATATTAGAACAAAAAAAGGCTCACAATTTAAAGCCAAGTCCTAAGCACTTAAATAAAGTACATAAATAGTACAGGAGCCTAGTGAACCAGTGTAAGATTCCTTATCTTTTAAAATGATTTTTTTACACTCCTATGGTCAACTTTCATTATAAAAAACAAAACAAAAAAAGAGCTAAAAAAAGTTAGGAAATTTTTAGGAATTTTTAGGACTTTTAGGAATTTTCATTCTGTTTTCTTTTCATAATGAAATTTCATTTCATTCTTCAGGAAAGTTAGTAAAAACATTGTTAAAAATAGTCCAAGTGACTACAACCAAGTGGCTCAACCTTAAGTTCATCAAGTGATGAGAATACTTTTTGTGTTAAAAAAAAACAAACAAAAATAACGACTTTATTGAACTATTCAATTTCTTCCTTCTGACATGAGTTCACAAGGCATGCGCGAGAACTGAGATGGCGCTCTCGATCATTTGATGGGTAAAGTGTGAAAGGTAAGCCATTCATTTTGCAACATTGCTAGGCACTTTTACGTTTTTTTTTTTCGTTTGTATCTCACTACTTGGACCTCCCGGAAATGCACACTTTAGAACCATTTTAAATGCTACATCAAGACCCATCTGCGTCATCATCTCAGTTCTCGAGTATGCATCGTGGCACTCGTGAACTCGCATCAGAGGTCCACACAGAAGAAAATGAATTGTTGATAAAATAATTTTTGTTTTGGGTTTTTTTTGGGCACAAAAAGTATTTTCGACGCTTGATAAACTGATAAAAGGTTGAGCCACTGTAGTCACTTGAAGTATTTTAATGTTTTACTAACTTTTCTGGACTGACAGAATAAAATTGCCTAGAAGCCTATAAAGGAGTGAGACAGCTGTTAGATTTC
Organism: Cyprinella venusta; assembly: GCA_038021265.1. Taxonomy (NCBI): domain Eukaryota; kingdom Metazoa; phylum Chordata; class Actinopteri; order Cypriniformes; family Leuciscidae; genus Cyprinella; species Cyprinella venusta. The sequence goes on along the minus strand of CM075872.1, from coordinate 25,300,231 downwards.
ATCAAAAATATCGTAAAATCTTTCCATGGCAGGGACAGCTGCCACCGAGACCTGTCACTCCACCCGGCACCGCTAGTGGCAGCTGTCACTGTACCTGCCACCGCTATATGCGCCTGTCACCCGACCTGGCACGGCTATACGCGCCTGGCACTCGACCTGTCACCGCTATATTCGCCTGTCACCCGACCTGGCAAGGCTATACGCGCCTGTCACTCGACCTGTCACCGCTATATTCGCCTGTCACTGTACCTGTCACCGCTATATTCGCCTGTCACCCGACCTGGCACGTCTATACGCGCCTGGCACTCGACCTGTCACCGCTATATTCCCCTGTCACCCGACCTGGCACGTCTATACGCGCCTGGCACTCGACCTGTCACCGCTATATTCGCCTGTCACCCGACCTGGCACGGCTATACGCGCTTGTCACTCGACCTGTCACCGCTATATTCGCCTTGTCACCCGACCTGCCACCGCTATACGCACCTGTCCCGCGTCCTGCCATGGACATACGCGATTGTCCCACGATCTGTCACGGCTATACGCGCCTATCCCGCGTCCTGTCACGGCTATACGCGCCTATCCCGCATCGGTTTGACTGATTCGTGCCCACGGATCAATAAAACGTACCCACGAGTTCCTAATCCGTGCTCTCAGATTTGTAAACCGTGCCCTCGGTTTTTGCAATCTGTATACCCACAAATTGATAAACCGTGGCCACGCTTTCGCAATCCGTACGGGTTTGTAATCCGTACTCACGGATTTGTGGCTCGTCCAGAGTGTGCCGCATGATTCATTTCACAGGCCTCTTAGGCTATTTAGATGCGGGATGCATTGTTTTTAAAAGGACTTCACATACAAAATAAATAAATAAATATAACACAAACACAAATAGGCCTATAAAAATAAAACATTCATAAATTGTTTTATGATTAACATATTCCTGTCTTAAGTGAACTCATTTAAAGTTATAAACGCAAACCTAATAATAATAATTAGGCTATTATTATTACTACATTTAGGCTACATATTTAGATATAAGACGCCTTTATCAAAAAAAGAAACAAAGAAATTCGTCAAATGTCAGTCATAATACAGGTTAGACAATAATAAAACTGAGATTATCACAAATAAACACAAGATTTTGACGCATATCCAAGTGTTTGTGCACAAAATATAAATAGGCCTAACACTGACTTTTGCCTTTATTAAGCATTTAAAATATTCGCAAATTAATATGGGAAAAATAGATTTCACTTAATCAAATTAGAACAAAAACTATATATTTGCCCGCAGTGCTAAATGAGAAGAGCATGTCTCGGGAACCATACAGAGATGATTTATAGGTGCTTTATAGGCTAATCATAATAAATGAGTCTAAAAAAATAACGATGGATTTTTATTGTTTAAATAAACAGTTTTCTAGTGACGGGCTAAACATCTCCATCTCCGCTGTAAAGCGGATGCACCTTTAGAGAGAAATGTCTCTTTCGGACTTTATAATCAGACGGTATTTGCGTTCGATTCGAATTTGTTCGTTTAAAAGTGGACATTTTTAGATAGGATTTTGTTTCAGCTCATTTATGAGACGCGCTCCGGAGATCATGAAAACGCGCCTGATTGTTTTATTTTATTTTATTTTACAAATACACACCGTTTTCTTGTTATTTTACAAATACACAATGTTTTCTTGTTATTGTGAGTTTACACAAATAAAAGTAGTACAAATAGGCTAATGTATTATGTATAGGCTAATGCATTTTTTCTGTATGACCAGTAATGCTAGATTATTTTAAATTGTTCCACTGTTGATATGAACATGCAAGTGTTTGCGGCTGCGGCTCAGTGACATGCAGTGCGCGCTCCACACAAACACTTGGATGCGTCAAAACCTGTGTTTGTTTGTTATAATCTTAGCCCATTATTATTAAATTGCTTTGTTCTTTCTTTGTGTGTGGATAAAAGCGGCTTGGCCTAGCCTATGTAGCTAAATGGATTTTGATAGCTAATTATTATTTCCGTTTATTACTGAGTTCACCGAAGACACATAAAATTATTTATAACTTATAGGCTAACCAAATCTTTTACAGTTTTTGAACTGTGTTATTATTGATTTATTTATTTATTTATTTTTTTTTCGCTTAGTATAGCCTACTGAGATTTTTCCTCTAAAAAATGGACTTAAAAGATAAAAGTAGGCCTAGCCTAAATGTAGTTTTTTTTAAAATTTTTTTTTAGTAAATGCAAGAAATTAGCCATTTTAAAAAAGGATTTTAAAAACAATGCAATGCATCCCGCATCTAAACAGGAGGCCTGGTTGAATCATGCGGCACATTCTGGGGGACGAGCCAAATGATTTAACAGATGAATATAGGTGATTTATATAGGCTAATCATAACAAATGTGTCTGAAAAATAAAGATGGATTTTTATTGTTTAAATAAACTGTTTTCTAGTGTGGGCTAAACATATCTCCGCTGTAGAGAAATGCACCTTAGACGGTATTTGCTTAATTCGTTAGATGTTTTAGTTCATTTATGAGATGCGCTCCAGAAATCATGAAAGCTCGCCTGATTGTTTTATTTTATTTTACAGTGGGGAAATTCGCAAATAATAATTATTAATAGTAGCTTATAATAATAAAAGGTGTTTCGGGTTTTTTTCGAAATATTTCTCAAACGGCGTAGCCTATATTAAATATAATCATTATTAGGCTGCAGGCCTACTATATTGTGTAGAGTAGGCTGCATAGAATAATAACTAGACCATAGATTTATTTAACCATGAGTAGGCCTAAGAGGCGCGTTGGCTATATAGCTGTGATGGGTCGCGGGACACGCGCGTATAGCTACAACAGTGACAGGTCGAGAGACAGGCGCATAAAGCCGTGACGGGTCGCGGGTGACATGCGCGTATAGTATAGCCGTGAAAGGTAGCGGCACTGGCGGAAATAACCGTGACATGTCGCGGGAGTCGGGACAGGCGCGTATAGCCGTGACAGGTCGCGGGACTGACGCATATAACTGGCTTGCCATATATAACCGTGACAGGTCGCGGAACAGGAGCGTATAGCCATGACCAGACTCGGGACAGCCGCGTATAGCCAGGACAAATCGTGGGACAGGCGCGTAGCCGTGACAAGACACGGGACAGGCGCGTATAGCCTTGACAGGTCGCGGGACATGCGCATATAACCGGGACAGGCGCGTATAACCTGTATAGCCGTGACAGATCACGGGATAGGCGCGTATAGCCGTGCCAGGTCGGGTGACAGGCGAATATAGCGGTGGCAGGTCGAGTGACAGGCGCGTATAGCCGTGCCAGGTCGGGTGACAGGCGAATATAGCGGTGACAGGTACAGTGACAGGCGAATATAGCGGTGGCAGGTCGAGTGACAGGCGCATATAGCCGTGCCAGGTCGGGTGACAGGCGAATATAGCCGTGCCAGGTCGGGTGACAGGCGAATATAGCGGTGGCAGGTCGGGTGACAGGCGCATAAAGCCGTGCCAGGTCGGGTGACAGGCGAATATAGCGGTGACAGGTACAGTGACAGGCGAATATAGCGGTGGCAGGTCGAGTGACAGGCGCATATAGCGGTGGCAGGTACAGTGACAGCTGCCACTAGCGGTGACTGGTGGAGTGACAGGTCTCGGTGGCAGCTGTCCCTGCCACGGAAAGATTTTACCCTTACTGAAAATATCTTAATTTGTGTTCCGAAAAACGAAAGTCTAATGGGTTTGAGCAACATGAGGGTGAGTAATAGCTGGGTTTCAGTCAAGTGATTAGATGACGTACGAAATTCAGATGGAGGGCAGGGAGTGAAGAGCGCAATGGATGAGATGGAGGAAAGTACTGTACTACTTTACACACTATTACAAGAGAAAGATATACACTAAATCAAACATATGTTGGGTTTTATCCATATTTTATGAAGAGGAGCGATTTTTTTTTTTTTTTTTTTTTTTTTTTCTTCCCCCAATTTCCAATTCTCAACTGAATTGAGATTTTCCTGCCATCGAGGCAGCAGATATCAGCAACTACCTCGTCTTACAGACATACTTTGACATTACAAAGTTCGGAAGCTGGTACGTTACACAAACATAGCCACTTAAGTTGTATTAACTCACCTTTGATGAAGTAATCACTGCACACACGGTCATTTTCCCATTCGACTCCCCCCGACCGCAGACGTAGATTTGCAAGCCGGTTTTCAGAGAATTTCTTGCATTCCCCCCCTTATGAACAATAACTTTTGGTGCACGATTAAAATGTCCTCGTAGATTGATCGTTTTAAGTAATCATAAAGAATGCAAAACATGGGCATTTTGAGTTTGTTTTAGTGCTTTCTAAATACAGCAAATCACTTCCTGCCCTCCATTTGCATTTCGCGCCATGGCAACGCAGTGGCGTGACGTCATATGAAATCCAGCTATTACTGAAAGAATTTTCATTTTTGGGTGAGCTAACCCTTTAATCTGCTATTTATACAACATAATATTGCATATTACATTATGGTATCTGCACAAAATGACAAGCTGTTGCAAACTCCAAACTTCTAGTCCATTCATTTTATGAAAAAAGGTTTTGCAACAAATTGCAGCAAAGCAAACTCAACTGATTTTGTATCCTTAATGTGTCATGAGTAAGGAAAAAAGCCCAGAAGAATCCCATCGAAAAAGACCCAAATATATCCCATTCATTCGCCTATTCATTATTTTTTCTCACATGAAAAGGGTAATAATTTTAACCTTTAGATATTATCATGAAAATCACATCAAGACAAAAACAAAAAATGTATTACAAGTTTTTTGAAATTGTTTGTTAACATGGATAAACGGTGCATAATATAATTATGTATTTGCTAACTTGCATAATTACCCAAACAGATCTAAACATTGGGTATAGCAGGTGAAAATGTTTTTTTGAAACTTGTTGACATATAACAGTAAAAGACTTAATGTTAAGGTCTGAATGGAACCCATGAACATTAATTCAGGAAGAACAAGTACTTTAGAAACCAGCCTTTATTAATTATTATTGCAGAGATGGGGTTTGGGCATTGAGTATGTAATTAGATTTTTTGATCCAGACGCTTTTTATTTCACCTACCTTTTGTCTTATGCTTTCTCCTTACCCATGTCTCCTGTTCTTCCCTCAGACTCATCCCCCAGAAACAGTCCAACTGACCCAGCCCCAAACCCCATCTCTGCCATAATAATTAATAAAGGCTGCTTTCTAAAGTACTTCTTCCTGCATTAATGTTCATGGGTAGCCTAAATGGGTTCCATTCAGACCTTAATATTAAATAGTTTACCGTAATATTTCAACAAAATTCTACAAGACATTTTCACCTGCTATATACCCAATGTTTAGATCTATTTGGGTACTTATGCAAATTAGCTGATACGTAATTAGATTATGCACCAATTGTTCATGTAAACAAACAATTGCAAAAAAACTTGTAATACATTTTTTGTTTGTCTTGATGTAAATAATCAATAATTCAGTTGTTCAAGGTTGTCCCCCATTTTGGCTTAAAATTACTGGACTATTCCTTTGATTTTGATTGATTTTATTAAATTGTCAAGCCAAAAATTGATTTTCGCTTGAAATGTATTGGGGCTTTGAGTGTGTTACATGTTTCTGTCTTGTGCTTATCAAATCTTAAATACCATTTAATTTAGTAGTTAATGTGAAAATGCTGTCCTCATACCAATTCCTATCTGATTTTCAGTGTAAAATGGACAAGAGTGACCTGGTGCAGAAAGCCAAGCTCGCCGAGCAGGCCGAGCGCTATGATGACATGGCAGCAGCTATGAAGGCTGTTACTGAGGGCGGCGTGGAGCTTTCGAATGAAGAGCGCAACCTGCTTTCCGTGGCGTACAAGAACGTGGTAGGCGCCCGCCGCTCCTCCTGGCGTGTCATCTCGAGCATTGAGCAGAAAACCGAGGGCAATGAGAAGAAGCAGCAAATGGCACGCGAGTACCGTGAAAAGATTGAGACTGAACTGCAGGACATCTGCAATGACGTGCTGGTATCTTCATTTCTTTCTCTTGACTTTCTAAACCTTTTATGATGACATCAGATGTAGGGCTGCAACAACAAATCGATTATTACCGATAATGAAAATAATCAACAATGGATTTGATCATCGATTAATCGCGACTGGCGATGTGCTCGGAACCATCAACCAGTCATGTCGCTTTATAGTAGTGAAAACTGAATGATCCATTTCTATGGACAAAACACATATGAAAAAAAATAGTTAGCTGCTGTGGGAAAGGTACATGATCCAAGTTTTCCAAAAGGTGCTTTATTTATAAGCTCTTCAAACAAAAACAAGTGTTTACCACCTTGTGCTGTCGTTCTTTAACAGTTGCGTGTGCCGTTTAATGCCTGTGACACGTTTCCAGCGCATAACTTACATTTTATGATTACATCCTTAACAAGGGTCTTTTTAAACTTCAGTGTTCAATGAACGAGTGCTGGTGGGTGCATGCGCATCAAACAGACGGAGCACAGTAGAATAGAGAGCAATAATTCGGACTACAATTCTGACTAAAATACACATTTTTCTAAAAATATTTTGTCAGAAATAAGTAGGTTTGAAATTCTTCATGTAACAATCAATCATTTATGAGAGCAGTAACAGTAAATGCACTATTGTTGGAATAGCACATTAAAGGTTAAAGGGGTTGACAGCACATTAAAGGTTAAAGGGGTTGACTGCTTTTTTTCTTTGTATGATTGTGTTTATGGGGTGCAATATAAAATGTATTTGGTGGTTTTCTTTTTTTAAAAGTCTTATTTTTCATAAACTTCACCTTTATTGTCAGCTGCGCTCTCCTCTGTCCTCGATCGAGCGGTTGACTTCCTGAGTCTATGAAACCACTCCCTCAGAAACACGCAGTGGGCTCAGATTGTTTAGTTTGTCCCGTTGTGTTGTGATTGGCTAAACTGTTGCTCACGTTGTCCTGAAGGTTAACGCCAAAGTCCTTTCAGGCAAGTCGTGCCACTCACTGCCATCTTGGAAACGCCTCCAGGCAGCTATTTCGGACTTAAAGGTATAGCGGAGGATTTTCTTTTTCCGGGTGGGTAGTCTATACTATTGGTCCACCTAAGTGTCAATCATTTTGGTGATATGTTTACGTAAGGCCGTCGTACGTGCTCATCTCTATGTAGTTTTCACTTTCTGGTGTATTATGTCGGAGTTATGGTTTCAGCCATTCCTTTGAAAATGACTGAGGGTCGAAAGAGAAAAAATGTATACAAAGTGTATGATAAGAAGAGAAAGGCCGCAGAATATAGAAACAAGACCAGAGTGATTTTGGGTGAATATCACACGCTGGCGTGCGCTAAAAGCACAGGTCGGGCTTCTCACTGATGCCGCAGTCGCGAAGATTCTACTAGACAGGTAAAGTTTGTCATGCTATTTGGAGAAATCCATTTAAAATCACTAGTAAAAGTTAATGCAAGCGACTTAGCAATGCTATCCCTGGCACAAGTCATGCACCGCATAGACACTGTAAACATCTCAATTTGTCTAAAGTAGCCTTTTGACCAAAAGGTAAATGGTATCGCGCTGAAATATTCTAAAACCGTGTGTGTTCATGTGTTCATATTCTAAAACCGTGTGTGTTTATTATTACACAAACGCAACAAGCTACTTCTCCATATGCAACTATGTATAAAAATAACGTATTAATACCTACGTATTAACAATGAGACATGTTGGGTTAAGGACCAACGTAATAGCACTGCTCATATGTTGCCATATAACATTTTGCGATTTGCAAAATAGTTTCCTCAGAACGTATTTCGTGTGATACAGGGTTGCACATAAAAACTGCATGTATTAGAAACAGCAGTAAAATATAATAAAAATCGCTGAAAAAGTTTGATGACTTTGCCCCAAAATAAGGTTTAAAACGCCGTTTTTCCACAGGTTATTCTTTTACTGCGCATGCGCAAGGGCTCTCTCCCTCTCTGTCGCGCACGCACTTCACAGTTTGAAACACAGTATGTATGTGCGCTCTTGCTCTGTCGCTCTAGATCCCGGGAGATTTCAACTAATTTGCGGGCATCAGCGAGCCTCTATCAATCTGCAGGAGGCACCCTGAACTTCTGGGAGACTTGGGATGTCTGATATTTACACAACGCACACATACACTGCATATCTAATCTGCCGCCTTTTCAAACAGTAACGTATTTAAATGCTTGACCGTTAAAAGCAGACGATTGGCTGTCCAGCGGGAGGGACGGGGCATTTGCATACAACCGCCATCTTTGGTGTTACGGGTTTTTCCTATACATTTGTATTAAGGACTGAGGAAGTGGCATGTCTCTATAAATAGTCTCTGTTAACGCCCATTACCTTTACGGGCGAAACGTGCATGTCATGAGCTCCGGTCTACATGTAAATATGTGTCGAACTGCAGTATCAGTTTAAAGGCAGAATCAGACCGAGAAAGCCGCGATGAAGAGAGTCAAAAAGAACCTCACCACACACGGCTCTTACTAAACGTTTCTGAATCATAATTTGCTACATTTTTTAACTTTATACACGTTTGTTTTACACAATAGCATCTGACTGGCAACAATAGCAACTGACTGGCTACTAATGTTATACTCAAACAGCGTTGGCAAGTTTACGTTCTTGATCAAATCGAAATTAACGTCAGAAAACATATATACATGAAAAATACATTTACAACATTAGTACTTATACAAAATTCATGTCCATAATGTTTGTACGCATTTGTCGTTGACACAAAATAGCATAACTAGTAGTAGCCTTATGGCTATAAAGCCAGCGCTGGAATTTGAAAAAAATAAAACACAAGGCTACGTCTGGAATTATACATGCAAATAGATTTAAAGTCCCTGTAAAGTCAATTCTACAAAAAAGTTCTAAACACATTATAAATGTTACATATGTATTGCTAAAACATATTACAAAGTCTGTGAACTGTGAAGTACTGAAATGTGGAGTTAGACCGTTAAACAGTTTTTCACAATTGCAATTTTATGGATTGTTTGGGCGGGGCTAAAACAGGGCTCCGTGATGAACTGGAACCCATGAGCTGCTGGACACCCCCCTATTTGATGACGCACAGAGTCTGATCTCTCCCCATAACACTCCCCGAACACATTCGCATTCACCGCTCAATCGCGAGTGACTGTAAGTACAATTAGTTACTACAGCTGAGCCTACAGTTTTCTAGCTAGCTATGCCTTCGACATGGACATGCATGGGCTACTACCTGGATGCAATCATGTACAAAACAGATCGGTATCTTCATTTAAATACCCTTAAAAACGATCACATCAAGAAGAGGTTTTTAGAGAGCCTAACGTTACCTTGATGAAGAGCTGAGGATCACCGCCAAAACCCGCCTCTGTAGTGATGATTTTACACAGGATAGTTTCTAACTTTCCTCAGAGACACCTGGGATTTACTGATTATCCACTGTTACTGGTGAACGGGGCTGAAACGACTATCTACCGCCTCAGCTTTCATCCTCCCGTCGCGAAAGCAGTATAAGCTAATATCACCGTCGACAGCTTTCCCGCTAGTGGGCGTGGTTTCAGCACAGCCAGCGAACACGCCCCCAGCGTTTGAGAACAGAGATAACTGCTCATTTTTTCAAGATTTTGGTAGCTTATTTTATGTACTTGCTGGCTTTTTTTATTATTCAAATTTGGCTGGGTGGCTAATAACACATTTTTCTGTGGTGTGACAAACTCAGAACACATACTTAATTTTGACTTTGCAGGGACTTTAAAATGATTAAGTATTAGCCTACTTACAGGTTGTGGCCCAACAACTGCTGCCTCTGGTTTTAAAGTTGGAACTGCTTCATGTTTTAGTTACAGTTTCTTGTTGAATCCGGCATTGAACTCATGAAAATTCTGGAAGCTGTCTTCCGTAAAATGCGCAAAACAGAGAGCTAGATTACAATCGTCATTTTCAGGAAAATAATCAAACATAAATTGTATCCATTGTTGACGAAGTACAGCGTCCGTGGGGAAGCTCGAACACAGACGACCTGACAGTTAGGTGAACAAAACACACTCAATGTGCCGCAGAAATATGCGCATGCCCTTTTTTGCATATTCCGGAGGGAGGGTTGATGCAAATGTGTGGGTTAGTGACGACTAAAACCCAGCTGTAGTCCCAATCGAGTCGTTTTTGCAGTAGGGGTTCAATCTTCAACTGGCTGGCAGGAGCCGCCACTGGCAGGTCACGTGACATGTCAGTGGCTGGCTGGCAGCTGCCAGTGGTTTTGTGTTCCTCCCTTTCTAGCTCATTTATTATGAATCTGTTGATATGAATTATGTTCTTTATTTATGATTGCAGTTTTGTGGAGTGTTATTCCAATATAACCAGTCAATTGGCCATGATCAGACTGGCAGCTTACAGACGCTCATCCAGTCAGCTGTGGCTGATACTGCGAGTCTAACGAATCGCCTGACACTCTCGCTACAAGGAGATAAATTGTTTTCTTTTTATAAATATAAACCCATGCCTTTATTCTTGTGGAGGATTGATATTTTGGGGACTGTTATCCCAATATAACCAGTCAAATGGCCGTGATCAGACTGGCACCTTACAGACCCTCATCCAGTCAGCCTTGGCTAAGACTGCGAGTCTAACGCGTCGCCTGACACTCTCGCTACAAGGAAATAAATTGTTTTCTTATTATGAATATAATGCCATGCCTTTATTCTTGTGTATGATTGGTGTTTTGGGGACTTTTTTCCAGATTAAATGAGTCAAATGTGCCGTGATCCGACTGACAGCTTACAGAAGCTTGCTCAACGCTCATCCAGTCAGCCGCTGCTGATCAGCGAATATAACGTGTTGCCTGACACTCTCGCTACAAGGAAAAATAGTTTTTTTTATTATGAATATAATGTCATGGATTTATTCTTGTGAATGATTGATGTTTTGGGGACTGTTATCCCGATTAAATGAGTCAAATGTGCCGTGATCCGACTGGCAGCTGACGCTTTGTTGGCCGGCTGACTTGCATGAGCGTCCAGCAAAGCGTATAGTTGCCAGTCTGATCATAACGGTCCCCAAAACATCATATCATACTAATGAATAGATGTATGAGATAATGTTCTTAATAAGAAAACTATTAATTTCATTGCAGCGAGAGTGTCAAGCATCGCATTATAATCGTCGCTGATCAGCCACGGGTGACTCATGTGCCGAGCAAAGCGTCTGTAAGCTGCCAGTCTGATCATGGCACATTCGAATGGTTTAATTGGGATAACAGTCCCCAAAACATAAAGTATTCTAAAAGAATAGATGCATGAGATAAAATTCATAATAAGAAAACTATTTATTTCGTTGTAACGAGAGTGTCAGGTGACTCGCAGAATCAGCCACGGCTGACTCCATGAGCGTCCAGCAAGCGTCTGCAAGCTGCCAGTCTGATCACGGCCATTTGACTGGTTTAATCAGGATAACAGTACCCAAAACACCAATCATATAGACCTTATGTTGCCCCGCCCCTTTTCAGCATTGCGCTCGTTGTCTTTTGACTTCCGGTCTGTATTTCCTCAGTGATCTTGCATAGGTATGAATGAACTGCTCGTAAAAAAAATTCCCGTTCGACATTTGTTAAGAAATCTGCTTTAGAATGTTTATGATAAACATTACAATGCTCATGATAACTTTTGTTAACTCTACAATAAGTAAATCCACTTCACCAGCTAACAGCAATGCCATAGATAGAAATATACAGAACCAGAAGTTCAAAGACAATTTTCTAAAGATGACTGCGCCCATGTTTCTCTGGTGCATAAGGTCTATACAAGAATAAATGCATGACATTATATTCAATAACAAAACAATTTATTTTCTTTGTAGATAGAGTGTCATGGCAACGCGTATATTCGCTGATCAGCCGCGGCTGACTCCATGTGCGTCCATCAAGCGTCTGTAAGCTGTCAGTCGGATCATGGCACATTTGAATAGTTTAATCGAGACAACAGTCCCCAAAACACCAATCGTACAAAAGAATAAATGCATGAGATTATATTCATAATAAGAAAACAATTTATTTCCTTGTAACTAGAGTGTCAGGCGACGGCGTTAGACTCGCAGTATCAGCCGCGGCTGACTCCATGAGCGTCCAGCAAGCGTCTGCAAGCTGCCAGTCTGATCACGGCCATTTGACTGGTTTAATCGGGATAACAGTACCCAGAACACCAATCATATACAAGAATAAATGCATGACATTATATTCATAATAAAAAAACAATTTATTTCCTTGTAGCGAGAGTGTCAGGCAACACGTTATACTCGCAGTATCAGCCACGGCTGACTGGATGATCATCGTGATCGTAGCCATTTGACTGGTTAAATTGGGATCCTACTAAATAACAATCATTTCAACAGATGCATAATAAATGAGCTATAAAGGGAAGAACACAAAACACAAAAACTGTCAAAAATCAGTGGTTTCTGAAACTTGTCAAAGGCAGACTGACAGACAACCACACCAGGTCACGTGACCTGCCAGTGGCGGCTCCTGCCAGCCAGTTGAAGATTGAACCCCCACTCCGTTTTTGTAGGCATTATATTTCCTGATTTTTAAAAGAGGATATCTCTGCTTACACTGACCTTTCAGCGCTGCAACTTTGCAGATACTGTTCATTCACCAACAGCAACATTGCACACTATTTATAATGAAAAAATTGAAATCGCAGTCAACCCCCCTTTAATATAATAATGTGTTCAGATAAGTGAATGTGTGTTCTTCATACAGTACTTCATACTTCATTCAGTTATGTTTTTGTGCTTTTGGTTTTGTTTACTATCATTTTTAATTTAGTCGTTTTAATTTTTGCTTTAAAATAGTAAGCAATCAGTTGATTTTAGATTTGAATGTATGTAATATTTGTATTTCTAACACCTTTTTTTATTGAACAGTAGGCCTATAGCCTGAGATGCATTCACTATATTTGTTTTCATAGGCTTTAGGCTATATTACACTTAAATTGGAAGATGGCATTGGCAGGATTTGGAATAAAGTTAAAATAATGGATTAAAATGACTTTAATTTAATGCTTTTTAATGTATAATAATTTTTAGATTTTTTTTCATCCGATTAATTCCCCAGAAATGGACAGATTAATCGATCATCAAAATAATTATCAGTTGCAGCCCTTATCAAATGATCCTGAATATGTTCATTCTTAAACACATTTTCTTAAATAAAAAATGTATTGTTCAGTTGTCAAAGAACAGTTAATTTCGTTTTAATGTATTTAGTTTTATTTCGTTTTAATGTTCGTTTTAATAAAAATTCAAATGGCATTCATTATGTTTAAACTTCCTTCGGAAAGAAAGGAACATTTTCCACAATATGAGCCATCCTGATGCTTCTAACTTGCCTTGACAGGGTCTTTTGGAGAAGTTCTTAATTCCCAATGCTTCTCAAGCAGAGAGCAAGGTGTTTTATCTGAAAATGAAAGGTGATTACTATAGATACCTATCTGAGGTTGCATCTGGAGAAACTAAGACCGGTAAGACCATTGTAAAATTGGTTTCAATTTTTCTTGAATAAAAATGGTCATTGGTTGATTTGACTGTTCTATCCATCTGTCTGTCTCTCTCTCTCTGTCTGTAATGATCAATCTGTGATGCGATCTACGGATGTATGAGGCCACATGTCTAATAGATATAATTTGATATGTGGCCTCATACGGTAATACTATATATCAGGATAATAAACATTCTATTTTTATCGTGGGCACCAGTGCTGTCATAATACTGGAATTTCTAACTTTGATACGATACCTTGAAAAATATCAATATACGATACCTTGAAAAAAATATCAATATTCCATACCATTTTTGAGACGAGGGGGAAAACCACCATATATACTGACATACAGATATTTTTTTATAATTTGGGTAATTGTGTTACAATGGCTTACACAGAGCACAGGGCAATAAAGAAGCTTTTAACTAAAATAAAAATAAAAAAAGTAAACAGTCAGTCATACAATTAGAACAAATAAACAGTATAAAAATGGACACATAAATACAATACAATAGTGTAATAAACACGGCTTTACTTTTTTCAGGTGGGGGACAGATTGTCTTTTTTTTTCTTTTTTTTTTTTACATCTCACCTAAATGTTTGATCATGCAATTTATTTTTGTGTTTATATTTTGGCAATTTTTTGCACAATAGCTGACACAGTATGACCCTCATTTCAAATGTTGAATTGAAACTTTATTTTCGGTTTTGGTTTTTCAGCTAAATGTGAACTTTGGTTTTCTGCACACAAAAAAAATCACTATTGTGTCACTATTATTTGTCAATTAGTCATGTGACAGTATTACATTTTCATGTTATGATGCTAAAGCTGAAATGTAAAAATAAATTATTTGATATTAAATCTTTAAGAATTTGGTGCTGTGGTGAACACCATTGCAAATACAACAATCTAAATGACTGTTTAAATCATTTAAATACCGTTCAGAAACAGAATGTAGCACAGTTGCTTTGTTTATGGGGGTTACTGGGGTAAAAAGTCAATTTCTGCTGTTCCATAAGTGCCATTACTGTCAGAGAGAGTGAATGTGCATTTTCATTCAGTGCTCCTCGACTCGTTCTGCTAGCTTCCCATCTGTGTAAAAGTAAAAATCTGAATAATTCTTAATGTCCACGATAGTGATCCGTTATTGTGCCTACGATAACAATACAGTGCATGCACATTAGTGGCTTTTATTAATGTGATCAACACAAAAGTATCTTTTTGTTGTTCCAGCCACTGTTGAGAGCTCTCAGAAGGCTTACCAGGATGCTTTTGAGATAAGCAAGAAGGACATGCAGCCCACACACCCAATACGGTTGGGTCTTGCCCTCAACTTTTCAGTTTTTTACTACGAGATCCTCAACTCTCCCGAGAATGCCTGTCACCTCGCCAAGACAGTTAGTATCTAAATGAGTAGCAGCATAAGGGGCTGTTCACACAGGACAAGTTCTTGTTTAACAAAAGCTGGATTGTTTTCAACTTGCCAAACTTTGGGACAAGGGACAGTCACCAAAAACAGCCATGCATATTTACATATTTTTTTCATTTTTAATCTCAGATATCACCACATCCTTTATGAACAGCCTCTGGTCAATACACTTCATCACATAAATGTGCATTGTATTTCTTTTACTACATGAGAAATTAGACATTTGAGCTTCTATTACAGGCTTTTGATGAAGCTATTGCTGAGCTTGACACTTTAAACGAGGACTCCTACAAAGACAGTACATTGATCATGCAGCTTCTAAGGGACAACCTCACTGTGAGTCCTCAATCACATTCTGCACCAGTTATGTATTTCATTGCTTTTTAACTCTTATATAATATTGATTCTTATACCTGCAGCTTTGGACGTCAGAAAACCAGGCTGACGAAGCCGGGGATAATGAGAACTAGGGAAGCCGCACTGATCTCCAAACACCCACACATCCATTTTAAATACACAAATGGCTTCCACCAACCCTTCACCTCATTCCACCCAAAACCACCCACCCCTCTCCATTCAGTTCTTAGCCTCCTCCCCAATACCATCTTATTGATGATCAGCACCCGCAGGAAGACGCTCAGCGAAGCCCCTTATAGACACAAGTGGCTGGGAGGGGGGTGGGTCACAGGGTGACATGCTGACATTAAAGCAGATCCAGTCATTTTGTTTGTGAATTTAATGTTTACTGATTATCTAATCCTGTCCATTATGTGTCTCTGAATGTCTGTAAGTGACTGCCGCTAACGGAGAATAACTGAGTGGCTGTGTGAGCGTGTGCATTTGTATGTATGTGTTGGAAAATAAGAGTGAGTGTATTGGGGATCAGAGGTTGTGAAATCTAATCCTTCCTGATAATGCCCTTTGTTCCACATTAGTTGGTTGTGCATTTATCGTCCTCTTTTCTTTCTTTTTTTGTTATCATATTTTTTTTTTAGTATAATTCATTGGTATTTACAGGTTTTATTGTATGGTTAATAAACTGGCAGTTTATTTTCACCAAATACTAATTCTGACTTCTCTGCTTTCTTGTTTGAATCTGTTCTTATTAAGCTGTATTATTAATGTCATATTCATAAGTACTGCTGAGCTTGACACTTTGAATGACAATTTACTATTAACTAATATGGATGCAATATTAACTGTTATTTATAACATTGATAAGAGGACAACAAATTTTAAACTATTTAAATGGCAGTAAATTGAATGAATAACATTAGCTTTTAAGATCTCTTTGGAAACAAAGCTCTAAATGTTAAATATTTTCTGCTTCCACGTCATACTCTCCGAAAAATAAGAAGTTAAACATTTAGAAAAGTTTTAACATATGTGGCTAGAATGTCATCTTTTGAAAAGTCCCATGTTTTTTTACCACCAGGTGAAAATACGTGCTACCGTTTAAAAGTTTGTGATGAGTAAGATATTTTATTTTATTTTGAGAGAAATGAATACTTCTATTCAACACTAACAGTTTTTCAACACACATTAAATTGGTCAAAAGTGACAGTTAAAGACATTTGTTACCAAAGATTTCTACTTAAAAAAAAAGTTTTAAACATTGTTTTAAATGATTTTTTTAACATTAGAATTATTTATTTCTTGCTTAAAACTCAGCTTTGCCATCACAGGAATAAATTAAATCTTAGAAAACTTATGTTAAATAGTTAAATTTCACAATATTACTGTATTTACCATATCAAATAAATCCAGCCTTCGTGAGCAAATTGGACTTCTTTCAAAAACATCAAAAAATTAATTACTGCCTCCCAATGGTAGAGGTAAACAAAAAGGGAATTACAGTTTAACCAATTTTGTATAAAACAGTTCACAAGGTTGTACCTTACAGCTAACATTTAGTTTTTCTTTGACAATCAAATAAATGTTTGTGAGGTGAATGATTTCCACTAAACATGTTAAAGAATGTTTTATATTGTTCCAATTTTGGTTGTATCAAGTCATCGTTTATATGGTGCTTTATAGACAAGTTTTCGCGCCAAATGATGGGCGCCGCCATAACTCTACTCAAATGCATTTCTTTTCCGCCGGAAGTGGTTTGCAAAGCGTCTGCCGGTGTAAACACAGCGACGGTTCCACTACTTTGTGTGGAGATGGCGTTACTATCCCCCACCCGAATTCAGTGCAGAAGACTTACAGGACGACGTGGCCCAGCATAACGTACAGCAAGTTTTTCTCCTACTTCGTGCAATCCATGGCAATAGATGGAAAAGCTATTGGACAAGCTGAAAGCCTCCAACTTAAGGCATATCAATATCTGCACGGCAACAAAGTCGGTTGTGTCAAAGCTAGATCAAACAGACATAGCGTGCAAATAACTATCAGTTTATGTCCGTGGTAATAGCAAATGTATCTGTGTGATATTTTAATGTTTCTTTTAACATAATAAAACAATTGTGGCCAAATAAGTGTTTGCAGTTTATAGCTTAATCAGGTATGACATTTACAAGATTATAGGAAATAATAGAAGCCTGTTGTTGCCGATGGAATACGTATTTGTAAAACCGACTGTAACCTATAATAACATGACTTACTGCTGAGCTCTTAATAAACACATGATCTATTTCCAATTATCCTTATGACTGCATTGTTTTCCTGCTGTGTACCCTTTTACCTCTTAACAACAAAACGATTGAAGCCCCTAACGTTACTTATTGCAATAAATAAAGGCAATCAATTTTCGACAGGACACCGGCACCGTGTCGGATCTCCGGCGTGCGGAAAAAAAATATTTTCGCGATTCATTTTTGTCCAGCTTTAACGTGTTAAAATATTTAATGCAAACACAGCATCTGTTCTTTCTGTCATCCTTTAGCTAGGTTTATGATCATGGTCTTATTCACGCAAATAAACCACTCATGCGCGACAAGACAAAAGAGAACGCGCTGTCAGTGAATGTCCTCCTGACGTTGGTATCCAAACCATATCAAAGGCTACTTAGAGTGCAAAGTGTGTGTGTGCCATGATGATAATAATTAGGGGCGCGATCGAACTGTGTGTGTGTGTGTGTGTGAGAGAGAGACGCGATACTGTGTGTGTGTGTGTTTGTGTGTAAACAATGGAGCGCATGGACATTCACATTGCCTCTTCGTAGCTGGTTTGCGGTCGTAGCACTCTCTATCTAACCACTCGTTCAGGTGCTTTCTCGAGTGTTTGCAACCGACTACCACACACATCATTCCCGAACACAACCTTTCTTCATGTTGTAATTGTTATCTTCTTTGTCACTGCGATATCAGCGGTATGTCGG
The DNA here is from genome assembly GCA_038021265.1 of Cyprinella venusta. Taxonomy (NCBI): domain Eukaryota; kingdom Metazoa; phylum Chordata; class Actinopteri; order Cypriniformes; family Leuciscidae; genus Cyprinella; species Cyprinella venusta. Next base: position 25,281,918 of record CM075872.1, on the reverse strand, counting down.
CACGACTGAGCTAGCTAGCAAAACAAACCCAGCCCGCCAGAACGGAAGTAGGTTGCATAAATGGGAGGAGTTTAGGATGTAGAGCGGAAACGGCTCACGAACTTGTCTATACAATACAGATTTTTTGAGTAGCTTTAAAGCAACACCAGGTTACTTTTGTACTCGGGGGAGTAGGGGGAGGCTGCAGACCTGGAGCCGGCAGATTTACGCCCCTGGCAGTTTTACGCCCCTGACAGTTTTACGCCCCTGTTGTTCCTGATGCGTCCAGTAGGGGGAGATAAATAAATATTGTATGACGTTATATGAGCCTAATCCTATCCTATATCATAACAGACCAAAGCTATAAGCGACACGAATTGAGGTAACGTTATTTTAAATAATTTGCTAAAGTTATTGTTGTTAATTGTTTTGTAATGATGCAATATTTATTATTTATAAACGATTAAATAAGATTAGATATCAATTCAAAAGATTAATAAAGTTTCTATTATTTCGAGAGAATAAAAGTTGGCCAACATTACTTGACTGTGTTGATGATCTGCTGAGCTAACTTAGCTAACTTAACAACATATAGGTTTAAAAGCTACCCTAGTGTTCTCTTTACCCGTTATGTGTCACTCACTTTTAAAATTAATTTAATTTTTATTTTTATGTTGTCTGACTTTAGCTTGCGTGACATGGCATCTTCTGGTAAGACCCTGTTTACTCTTTGCATTTAAACATAGCCTACTCCACGTGGTTTCTGGAGCAACATTAGAGTGGATATTGGAAATGTGTTAATAATGTGTTAGTTTTTGATGTGTACACAAACACATTTATAATAGGCATGTATGCATGCATTTGTATGCAAATCTCTCTAAGTAAAGAGATGAACTGCACACTCACTCAAATATTTTGTCATAAAATACATACATACACAATGCATGAAAAAACCCACATTAAAAACTCTGGTCCCATATGGTTTAAATGTAGATTTTGGTTTGAGTTGTTTCTTTTAAATGAGATGATCTAATTTTCGGATCCGGATCAGATTCATTATGGATGTCCTTTTTCCAGAGGTAGGTGTTGTGTGTTAGTTGTGCTCTGCATGGTGTCAGATTCAAATTTTTATTAATGTCAAAAAGTTTATCCATAATGTTAGACCATTGATCTGAAAATAATAGTTTTTGTGCTTATAAAGAAAAGGCACTTTTGATTTTGTTGTTAAAAAAACTAAACATGGAAAATGATGCTTGGCTTATTTGGGGTGTGATGAATCTCTATTCTTTCTCTGATAGTCCATCATCTGTGCTCTCTCTGTTGTGGGACATGTGTCCATCTTGGAGGCTGAGGAGAAATTTCTGCGAGGACCTGTCATTGACGCAAGGTACTGTAAGGATTCTATAAAGTAAAAAATGTTCAAACATGACATCCTGCCATTATTTTATAACCATGGTTTCTACCACTATTCAACTTTATCTTCTTTTTTATTTATTTTTAATCAGTGAGCGGGAGCACTTTGATAAGAAGATAAAAAAAAAAACAAGAGAGCCAAGCCATAGGAGAGTCAACTACAGTCATCCTATACATGAACAACTATCATCCTATACATGGAGTAAATAAATAAATAATTTTTGTTGAACAACAACATTGTCTCTTTCTTTTAAATGGCCCTTGGAATTTTAGAAAAGGGTTAAATTGTGCTTGTCTTCATTAAAGGTTATGTAGGACACTGTTCTGTAGCTGTATGATGTCCAATTGTGAATAGTACTGCAGATATTACATTGAGAATCCAAATGATTACACAGTACTGTATGTCTAATAATGGGCTATATGGTTAATACATAAATGTATATAAATTCACAACAACATATATTAGTCAGTTTCCTGTATGTAAAAACAGTTTAAAACAATTAATTCTACAGTTAGTCATATATCATTACTTTGTCCATTTGATCCAACTATGAGTATTATTATTATTTTTAAATTTACAAAAACAAATAGTCTTCTGTAGGCTGAGTGAAGAGTGAAGCCCAACTTAACATCTGGATGTTTTAATCCTTAGTGCAGATAATTCCACTGTCTATAACGTTTAATTAAATAAACAAATACTTAAAAATGGTAAAAGCCGGGGCGGTTATTATTATTAATGTGTTTGTTTCAAGCGTTGTTTTATGTTTTTTCGCCGTATATCCTTCATATAACGTCATACAATATTTATTTATCTCCCCCTAGCGGACGCATCAGAAACAACAGGGGCGTAAAACTCCCATCTGCGTAAAACTGCCAGGGGCGTAAATCTGCCGGCTCCAGGTCTGCAGCCTCCCCATATAGACTCGGGGTCCCCCTACAGTTGGGAAACAGTATTGCCCTCTACTACTGTCGTAAACTCTGTTATCCCACATGCACGCGCATTTGTTGACAACAACCATGATAGCCCTGAACACTGTAGGAGGACGTCACATGCAGGTGTTCTGCTTGCGTCAAGTGTGAAATGTTGTCTTCATCCCAGGTACAGTGGCATATATTTCAGCATGTCATATGAATATCATTTCATGGGTTTTATTTTTTTCTAACGACAAATGATCGCGATGCTCACGTTTACAAGCCAGCATCATTATAGTAGCCTAGTCTATTGGTTACCGTTTTACTGAATCTATATGATACTTCAACGCAATGTTTGAGTGGTAGATAATAACCATATATCGTCAATATTATCAAGCTACCATAAATGAATCAGCAAAAACGGTTTGCATAACAGCTTGAGGAAAGGAAAATAAACGAATATCACAGACATGTTAATAGGTATCCAAAAATATGATTTTGTACATTTTATATATTTCCTTGCAAGAATGTAGCCCCTACCAAACTTGTACACGCCGTTTAGAAGTTAAAACACCTGTTAACTTTATTTTGAAGATAAACGAAGGATAGGATAGCTTTCATAGTAAGGCAGACAAAAAACAACAACAACGAACAGAGATAGGCTAGTATGCAAGCAATATAACGTACTTACTAGTCCAGCATGACCAGTGGTTAAATTGGCTTTTATAGGGAGGGGGAGCCCTTATTTATGGTGAATGGTCATCATTCAAAATCGCTCCGTAAAATGACTCAATGTGTTTTTACACCAAAGAGGCTCTTTTTCCAGTATTAATGTGTAAGGTAGAGTTGAGTACTTATTTAAACAGAGAGAAATACTTTACAAATCAGGCAATGGATTTCACCCTTGGAAATTATATTAAAGTGAACATGTTTGAAAATATTGGTTGGTTATGTTGATTTAAAAGAATCAGGACAAATTTCTTTGGCAGTTTGTTGTTTGATCACACTGACATGGATGCCTGTTAACTGAAGCGTCGCTTTGGGATTCGCGCTCGGCTTGTGCTTCTGTGAAGGGGTGTGAATCATTAACAATGTGACGATACGATATGCATCACGATTCTAAAGCCACGATACGATACGTATCACGATACGGATCAATTTGGAATTTATTTTGAGCTGAGTTTAGTAACAGTGTTATAATAACAGTTGTGATAACTGAAAAACAATATTTTTTTGTCCTAAAAAATAGTTAAAGCTTTTAAAGTCTGCCTCAATCTGAAATGACAATTATAGTGACACTGAAGCATGTCTACTCAATGACTAAACAAAACTTAAAACACTTCATAAAAGCAAAAAAGATAACTTAAATTTAACTTAGTTTTCTCAGAACCTAGTATTTAGGAATGTGGTCTTAAGTGTTCAAATGTGCACCAAACATAGTCATTTCTTCTATGTTGAAATCATTTTAAATGATTACATTTTCCGATTTTTATGCAGAAACAACAATTGATTGACATGCTCAGAGTGAAGAGAGTGACAACAGATATATCTCAAAACGCTAATGCTTAGTTATAACCATAATAACCAACTGTGTTTAGAGGATACTTACCAAGACAGAAATTTGACATAATTTTGCGTGGTTTAGTCTGTTAAAACGATATAATCTCGCGATGTGAGGTGGCTTTACTATAGTCATATGCACGCAGCGAAAAATAACTCTCAGAGAGCGCGCAATTACTGAACAGTGTTAACTTAAATAATTTAAATGTTTAAACTGGTAAGACTTAAAGACGCGCAAATGGTAAACTTTGCACGATGCAATGCTGACCCGATTAAGCAAGTGAAGTTTCTGTCATGTTCCGACTCCTAAACGCGAGCGTGTTTTTTACCGGCTAATTGTGCTGGACGCTTGCCTTTGAGCAGCCGTTTGAGAGAGAGAGCAGACGCAGCACCGTTGAACTGGCGCTGTTCGTCGCAGAACGTTTTCAAACTACTGAGTTGATTTTATAATTTGTGTGGATTTATTTTATAATACAAAATACATGCTTAAGTGAATCAATGTTTGCAATGTATTGATCGCCAGAAGTTCATGATGATATATCGTCGTATCAATATTTTGAGCACAGCTGTGAACACAAATCCCTCTTGCTCTGATTAGATTCAAACAATTTGACATTGACGAGCGGGTGAGTGCTGAAGCAGCTTAGACGAGGAGATCAGTTATCGTTGCGATGGGCAAATCATTGCAGCTCCAAGTTCGAGTTAATATTAGCCAAATATTTCAAAACTTTCATTATATACACTCAACAAAATGTATATATTTGGTGCTGAGGGAGACGGAGCTGAGCTCCGGCAGGGTGTGTTGTGAACCCGAGGAGGCGGAGCTGCGCTCCGGTGCGCTCCGCCCCAATTTAACCAGTGAGCATGACAGCCAATTACGTTCGCCCCCGTCCTCCTCCTTCAGCTCACATCAGAAAAGTAAACACTGGCCCAAAGTTAAACCTCGTTCTGCCTTTAACTCGATCACGTTTCTCTTTTTGCTTCCGTCCGATAAAACCTTTGCTTTCTTGTTTTTCTGTGCTGCTTTGGCCATGAATATAACGTTTGGCTCGCACGTTGTAACGATCGAAGCTGTGTATTTACATGCATCACATCATTGGGTGGTGTGCCCTTTTAAGAGAATGATAGCGTCATTCATGACGTGGGCTATGCGTAATGACGGTGTTGCGTTGAGCGTGTGTGTTTGATTTGATATGAGATGCTAAGCGTGCTCTACCTTTTTGTTATATTATGTTTAATTGATTTGTTTTGTGACGCAAAGGAGTTATCTCTCATGTGTGAGAGGATCGCGTTGCCTGGTTTGCCTGCCATTAAAATGTGCGTGATGCAGCATTTGCGCCTCTAGACTCCTTCTTCTGTTGACTTTGTGGGAGCTATCCCGGTCAAAGCGTTACAACGTCCGATTATAAGGAAGTGGGGGTGGTGGTGGAAGTGACGTATATGCCGTACAGCAGTCGAATTTTGTAGTTCTCTTTGTTCGCGGGGTTACTACCCGAAACCCGAAGTTTAAAAGTACAATTAAAAACGCTACAGACCCCGTCAGGCTATGGCAGACGTGTCATTCAACCTATTGTAAGTCAATGTACCATCACAAGAGACTTGGAAATATATTATGAAGGTTGAAAAGTTACCTGGTGTTACTTTAACATATATTGATTCTCGTGGAAAAGTGAACATTGGAGGTTATGACTCCTTTAAAATTATAATGCACTATGAACTTGAATGAACAATGACTATAAATTGTTCTAACTTTAACAAACTATATTTGAATTAACTAATCTTAAAAAAGATTCATAAATACTGTAAAAAAAAAAGCTCATTTTTTAGATCATGTTTTGCTAATGCATAAACTAATATTAACAAATGAGACCTAATTAAAGTGTTAACAAACCTGGTTAATTTTAGCTCTTAAACCTTTTCGTAGCACCAACATTAAAGAGGACAAAATGCTTACTTCAGCATTACAGTGAATATAAGTTTGTCTAAAAAAAAATAAATAAAAATGAAGAAATCTAAAGGCAAAAAAACAAGAAAACCAAAAACATTTGTCACCAAATGTTTTGAAGTAGTTGGAAAGTCCTGTTTATGTCAATGTCCCAGTGCTCTCCAAAGTAAATGTGAATGGATTTGTTCCAAAGAGGCAGGAAAGTCAGGAAAAAAGTGAAAACAAAAAAAGTGAAAACATTTGTTTATAAAACAGATCCAGTCCATTATAAAATTTGGCTCAAATGAATGAAAGTGATAGATATTTTCCCTTTAAAGTTTATATACACCTTGCAGTGTCTGCAAAATGTTAGTAATTTTAGCAATAAGAGTGAACACAAAAATGTATATGTTGTCTTTTTATTTAGTATTACCCTGATGAAGCAGTTTATTCTGCAAGGTATATGTAAACTTTTGACTGCTAACTGTTGATGTGATGCGATGAATTACCTCATCAGCGTCACACCGAAGTAGAAAACTGGGCAAGGTTTATTTCCCACAAACACCAGGATTTCCTTGGCCACACCATCTTCACTGACACTGGGCTTAAAGTCATTAAAATAGAGAACATTTATTTAGTTACTTTACAAGGAATTAAATATAACTTTATCAATTACACAAATATAGGTTAAAGGAGTCATAACCTAGTATTACCTTGGATACCCACGCTCTATTATAGTCTTTCAGGCCCTTCTAAAAAAGAAAAGTGGGAAAAAAAAAATAAACACAGAGCTCCCCTGACCCTTATTTCTGAATGCATTGTCTCGCGAGATCTGATGCGATATTTTGGCTGTCGTGGACGGTCATTTTAATAATGCAAATGAGGGGCGCGTTGATTGGTGGCAGGAAGGAGGGGGCTTGACACCGCAGGTAACTTCAGCATATCATTCCAAAATAACATCATGGCGCAAGTTGTGAATGAACCCGAACTGGCCGTGACCTACGGAATTCAACCATATGTTTGAGCCAGACTCTGAACCAGAGCTGGAAACGGAAGATATTGAGTCAATGGAAGGATGTCTACATCAATCATTTTGACTGAGACATACATTAACATCAGTAACGAGCTAGAACGTTTGTTGCTATTTTCTCCCACATAAGTTTACCTTTTATTTAATGTAGATTACAATAACGGAGATGTAGTCTATTTTTTTCGTAGCTTACATTGGTTATAGAGATCAACGTTTGCTAGATGTGTTGTTTTTGCCTTATTTCACGTTCAAGCACTTCTTATGTGTTTACTCAGCTCTTACGGAGATTTTCTGAAGTAAAGCTGACGCTTCAACTTTTGTGTGATGTACAATAAACTTTGTTAAACTCATCAGTATGTTTGATCATCATTCGGACCTGGTCCGATACAGCAGACTTGTAGGCTGTTAATAAATAATGGATAGGTACATAGAAGCAGATGACAAATACGATATAATAACCGTAATTAAACTATACCTGTTCCATCTCTACAGACCTTATTCAGAGCAGCGCCATGACAGGTATGAAAGTGAGGCTGTGAGGGATAGACTTACCGTGTTTCCAATGGAATCCGCTGTAAAAAGCTGAATAAAGCGGCTAGATTATTTACAATTTTCCAGAGTTTACATTGTCGGGAGTTTTTTGTCAACTGACATTTCTTGGAAAGATATTTTTCCAGTGTTTCATGGGCAGAACAATCCGAAAACACATTAAATAACAGTACAGCCCATTGAAGAGATGCAAGTCTATCCCTCACAGCCTCGCTTTCATTCTCATTAAAAATCAAAGATGGCGCTGCCGTGAATAAGGCGTATACAGCACTCTGACTCTGTAGACATTATAGTCCGACTCGAAATGAACGTTGCTAAAGGATTACCATGAAAAATGTTTTGCGCAGACACCTGTTGAGCCAGTTGAAAGGGTTGTTGGAACAGCGTCATTAAAAATGAATTTCATCCACTGGTCCCTGGTAGTTTGGTCCGTTTTTGGTAGAGAAAACACAATTGAATGTTGATTCTGACAGTCAACCACAGAGCAACTCGCGTGTGCACTACATTTCTGGATCTTTCTTCACTGAATAATGAGGGGGAGAGGGACAGCTTCCAGCAGCATATGTCTGCGGTGTCCATATATGGTATATCCTCCTGCCCCGTCTTGACGTCAAGGCGGGGGAGAAATTGAAATCTCGTATTTGAGTGCGCATGCACGTGGGCTGGTTTACGAACCCTGGGGTAAACAAACGCTTCACTTTTGAATATCGGCTTCCCGGCCAATGTATACTCGTTAGGCAATCTTAACATACATTGATTCTCGTGGAAAAGTGAAAATTGCAGGTTATGACTCCTGTAATGACCCATGCAAACCCAAGATCCATTCAAATTGAGAAAGGTAATCTTGAATTTTAAGCCTGCCGCACGTATCTTCATGAAGGATGTTCCTGTATTTACCATGTTTGACACAGTAATGCGGCAGCCTTCTTCATTTGATTTGTTGTAAAAAAAAATGATGATTATAGGGGCATATGTAAAATTCACAGGTGGTAATGTATAATAACTTGCAAATGGAAAAGATACAAAGCATTAAATGCTATAAAATGCATGGTGACTTGATAGCAGTGTTTTAGCTTGGTGTGCTGGCTGGGCAAAAATTCATAATAAATCTTGTACATCACCTCATCAATACAGGTCTGTGATTCCACACCACTTACTCTGTATCTCCAAGAACAAATGTGAACTTATCCTGCAAAAAAAATATTACATATTCCAAATCAAATAGTACCTGAACAACTCACTCTTCAAATGCAAAACGAAATTAAATACATTACAAGCATTATTTCTAGAGGTGGGTGATATATTAAATATGTATGGTGGTTAAGATTGATTAATATATAAATGTCTTCGAAAGTTACAATATTGGATCAGCATTCAGCATGCAAAGTCATTTAGTTTGTTTAAAATTATTTAAAAAGTCAGTTTAATAAAAATAAATAAACTTTTTTTTAAACACATTTCAGTAGAAAAATTCCCCACACACGCGAGCACATTAGGATGTAAGACATTATTAGAATGCAATCAATCATAGATAAATTATTGGAAACATGATTAACTTAATTCACCTCCCGAATCTGTATGCTAGCAACGTTACTATCTGCGTCTAATGGCACTCGATCTTAATCGCAATATCAACTGCGGTAAAAAAAAAAAAAAAAAAAAATCAATAAAGAAAGCATCAATATATACTTACTTGAATGATTATTTGCAGTATCTCATCTGCAAACAGCCAAACGTGGGGCTTCTTTTGTTCTCTTCTTGCTAGGGAAGCCTTTAGTTTCCTTTCCTCGTGCATCAAGATTACAGAAACATAACAGCGGAAGCGCATTTTTCAAACTCTAGTGAAGTAGTGCGTCATCATGACGTATTCAGTATCATCAGTGTTTTTGGCGCATGCGCATTAAACACCACGTTCGCATATAGTATATTTTTATTTCAGCTTTTTGAAGTTGAAGTTGTTCTAACTCTTTGTGTTGTTAGACTCTGTAAGTTCACAAAACTTTACTCTTTCACCTAACTAAAAGTCAATATTTTTGTTCAGTGTTGTGTAGATTGCAAATGAATGTGTATTAATTTACTTAGAATAACATAATGATGTTGAAAGTATTCTCACAGATGTAAAGTACAACGCATTACTGTTATGTTAAGAATCCTCTCATAAATTACAATTTATTGTCATATATTATGTAGAAAACTGACAAAAATGTCAACAAAAAGTTGTCCTGGATTATACTGTATTGCAAATTTATTGTAAAAACACATTCCAAGTGCATTAATGCACACAGTAATATTATAGATTAAACACATTTAAAATAAATGAACAAATTATTTTTGGACAACACACTTGAGTTGAAATTAAAATGAATTACTTTCCATTTTTTCCATTAAAATTAATATTGTATTTAGTATATTAGTCAATTCATCAAAATAAATGTCATTTAATAACTTATAACTTTAATAACTTTAAAAACTATAAAATCATAATTATTCAAAATGTAAAACTTAAGTAGACATTATTAAAAATTGATTTTTTTAAAAACGTGCACTTAGGTGTGTTTAGAAATATTGTGATGAAAGTGTACTTACTTTAAGTTAAATTTAATTAGATATTATTACAAAGTGCATTTGTAAGAAGTGCACTTAAGTGTGTTTATAAATATGATCATGAAAGTGTACTTTCTATAAGTAAGACTTAATTAGACATTATTACAAAGTGCATTTTTAAAAAGTACACTTAGTGTGTTTATCAATATTATGTTGAAAGTGTACTTACTTTAAGTAAAACTTAATTACATATTATTACAAAGTGCATTTTTAAAAAGTACACTTAAGTGTGTTTATAAATAGTCATGAAAGTGTACTTACTTTAAGTAAAACTTAATTACATATTATTACAAAGTGCATTTTTAAAAAGTAAGTGTGTTTATAAATATTGTGATGAAAGTGTACTTACTTTAAGTTAAACTTAATTACATATTATTACAAAGTGCATTTATAAAAGTGCACTTAAAGTGCGTATAAAAATTGTGATGAAAGTGTACTTACTTTAAGTTAAAATTAATTATATATTATTGCAATGTGTATTTTTAAAAGTTCACTTAAGTGTGTTTATAAATATTGTGATTAAAGTGTACTTACTTTAAGTTAAACTTAAGTGGTCTTTAATTGTAATTATATTATATTATCTGCAAGTACACTTTTCAAAAATTATACTTTCATGAGTTTAAGCACACAAAAAGTACACTTTCAATAAAATTAAGCACACTTCTTTTTCACAAGGGTTGTTGTTTAAAAAAATATGTTTTCTTTATGCCTTCCAGGTTTCAATAAATAAATTAAGCTTGAATTGTAGCCAGTGATACATTTTTCTAAAGGCATTTTTCTAATGTATGATATAGATCATACATTACTTCGATGAGCTCATTGTTTCTGCCTTTATGTGTAAATTAATACATTATTAGCTAACTTTGTGATTTGTACATTTCTGATAACAATCACTCTAAATTGTAATATAGACATGCATTTTCTGTAATGCTGCTTTTAAACTATTGTAAGGGGTTTATTGTTAGAATAACATAAGGTGAGTGTACCATTACATGTGATGCCACACATGTAATGGTACATTCATCTTATGTTATTCTCTGCCATCCGACGATGAACTGTTGTTTCGATGGAACTGATGTGAAGATGGGCCGCTTCCTCCAGATTCTGAAAAACTACATTGTCGACATCTGTGTCCACGTGTGCCGCTAACTGAAACACACGTTCTGTCAGAGCGTCCAAACGAAAAATAACAAAGTCAGTACTTATATAACATTAGCATTGTTTTCAAAAAACAGTTGCTAAATGCCTCAGCTCACTGACAACTTCATCGTAGGTAACCAACTTTTTGTGATTGTGGCCGTTGGCATGTAGATTCGACCGATGCAGTAAAATGCTTACCAAACAATGGGCAGAAGTTGACCCCCTAAGACAGCCCATGCCTTATTTGCATAATGAGTGTCAGGATACAGGCTCGGAGACAGAGGTAAATGATGAACTTAAACTTTCTTTATTAATAAACAAGGTAAGTATTCAGGATTTCAGGTGCTCAGAAGTGCTCTGGAAGAAGGATACGTGGCAGGAATACATCCAGGTGAGTGAATCCTCTTCTTTGGAATTTACAGGAACGGTGACACGAGGCAATGACTTTCCTTTTCTCACTTTCAGATCGTCGTGGAGCATACGGAGTTAAGACAGGATTCCAGGTGAGTAGATCCTTTTTCAATAGTAGATCGGGTACTAACACAGTTCAGTGATACTTGCTTTTCCTCTTTATAGAGTATCCATTAGAGGGAACGAGACTCATGGCAGAAACCAGGACACAGGAAACGAGAATCATGGAGCAGATCCTGGGAACATCAGAACAAAGACAAAGCGGTTAGTCTTTACAGGTAAGTATACTTTACGTCTCAGCTCGGTGGATATCTCAGAGGGTAGCAAGTGAAGGCTGGTTAGGGTCTTTTCCTGTTGGAGGCTTGACAATGAGTGAATGTGAACTGGGTGCTTTTATGCTGGCTGTGAAGGACGTGGTGATCTGGAACAGGTGCAGGTGATTTGGAATCAGGAGAGTGATTGCAGGGATGCGATGACGAGGATTCTGGGCAATGTAGCCTAGCACTACATGGTGACCGTTACAGTACCCCCCCCCCCCCCCCCCACCGTAGGCGCGACCTCGCGCCGTATAACATCCAAAGGGGTGGGAGGGTGGGCGCCCTGGAGGCTGACATGGGCATGGTGACACAGGAACAGGAAGCCTCCAGGGCGGAGCAGGCTGTGGGCGTGGCCAAGGTGGAGCTGTCGAACCCTTGAGCGTCCAGGGCGTAGCTGTGGGACCCTCGGACATCCAGGGCGGAGCAGTCGGATCCTCGGACATCCAGGGCAGAGCAGTGGGACCCTCGGACGTCCAGGACGGAGCAGTCGGACCCTCGGACATCCAGGGCGTAGCTGTGGGACCTTCGGACGTCCAGGGCGGAGCAGTCGGACCCTTGGACATCCAGGGCGGAGCAGTGGGACCCTCGGACATCCAGGGCGGAGCAGTCGGACCCTCCGACATCCAGGGCGGTGAAGACTCTTCAGGCCGCCACGGCGGTGAAGACCCCTCGGGCGGCTGTGGCAGCAAGGACCCGTCGGCCGGCCATGGTGGTATTATTTCCGGCCTCTGTGGGTCCTTTGCCGGCCACGGTGAAGGCGGGGAGCGCCCCCCCAAAATTTTCTTGGGGAAAAGGACCGGCTCGGGAATGGGTACAGTCATCGGCTCGGACATTGGCTCAGGAATGGGAACAGCCAACGGCTCAGACATTGGCTCAGGAATGGGAACAGCTCAGGGGTCTCATTTATAAAACTGTGCGTAGGATCCTTACTAAAAGTGTACATGCGCCCGAAAGCCTAAAATGGCGTACGCCAAAAAATATTCAGATTTATAAAACCGTGCGTACGCCAGAACCTGCGCAGAATTCACTTTATAAATCCCAGTCAGCGGGAGATTGTGCGCACACGCGTCTCCTCCCCAAAATAACCATATATGGAGCTTACAACGGCTAGTTTAAATATGCATATCCTCATCTACATATCATTTGCATGTGATTATTCATCCACGTGATACCATGTTAACGTACAAGACGTTAGGAAAATATGAAATAGGCCTACAGATGTGCCGTGTCACAATAAATTATTTTATTTTTTTCGTTGCCTATATCCTTGCCTTGTTTTTGAATGTATAAATCAAATATTGTCAAATACATCTCAGAGAAATCTTCTCAATCTTTTCCACTGGCCAAATAGTATTTTTAATGATTTTATATTTTTAATGGAAAGACATGGTTGTGCATTATTTGCATGGAATTATTTTCTCAGACAATCTGCTATTATCATGATTAGCAATTATCTGATAAAACATTAAAACACTGCATGCCAGAGGGAAAGTGTTCAAAAGCATTGCATCCACAACAAATATATATTTGTATTTATTGAATATATATATATATATATATATATATATATATATATATATATATATATATATTGTAACTTCTCAGTAATGATTTCATGTAGTTTAAATGTTTAACTCCATTAATGAGAATGGCATATTTAATCTAAATGTTTATATCAGAAGTAAAACATAGTTTAAATCATTATTTAATTTATTTAAACTGTTATTGAGAACGTGCACTGTATTTATTAGCTTACTCATGAAGATATACGGTTCATCTGCAGCGTCTTATGCAGATTATGCGCGTCAGTTTCACTATACAGCCCAGTGCGCGTGCTGGCGCAGACACTTAAGAAGGGATGGATATTGGCTTCAAGTGATTCGCTTGGTGAGTGAAATTTTTATTTGTAGGCTATTTTATTTTTGTAGTCTATAGATAGGCTATAATTTTCTTTAGATTTTTGGTCTAAAAGTGACCAAAAAGACATTTAACTACACCTCACCATCGGTGTCGCCAATTCCCTTTGTCTCCAGAATGTGCGTACGCACGGCTCAAAGTTTGCTTATTGGTGCGCACTTTCTCCCGTCAAGTTTGTTTTTTATAGATCACAACCTTTGCGTGGAAACTGGCGTACGTACGTTTCCAGCCCTGTTTTGTGCGTACGCACGCTTTATAAATGAGACCCCTGGAACGGGAACAGAAACACACATAAAATCAAGGCCAGCAGACACAGGCTTCGGCTCTGGCAGGCAACGGGCTCAGGCTCTGGATCATCGGGCTCTGGGGCAGGATCAACGGGTTCTGGCGCAGGATCAACGGACTCTGGCGCAGGATCAGTGGGCTCTGGCGCAGGATCAGCGGGCTCTGATGTAGGATCAGTGGGCTCTGGTGCAGGATCAGTGGACTCTGGCTGGACGGTCTCGGGCTCTGATGTGCATGGAACTGGTTGGAGTGGGAGATCTTCTACGACATAGTTCGATCCACATGCCCAAAGCTGGTGATCAACAAACTCTAGAAATGACAGCTTGAGATCTTTTACCAAAATAATTTGAGCAAGTGGGTCCTTTAATCCACCCCAGAAACTTTGCGTCAGTTCCTCTTCATCCAAAGTCACATCATCGTAGTAGAGATTTAAGTATAGTCCCGCATACTCTTCGAGTGAGCGTTCTGCTTGGAAAAGAATAGGTGTGTGGATTGGTTTCACCTGATTTTTCTCCCTCTCTTTATGGGTCAAGTGCTGGTGGGTTCGATCACATCCCCCACTTCGACCACCACGGGTTCCTGTAAACCTCGCCAACAGAGTTCCCACAAACTGTTGATTCATCGTTGCTGGTGATTGTCTGGAAATCACTGTAGCGGCCCCTTGGATTTACTGATCAAAACGCAGAGAGTTTCAAACGGGTGTCGATTTATTTATTCCTCTCAAAGTGCACCATGCACCATGAACACCGTGAAAACTACAGAATAAACAGAAGAAGTACAAAATGCTTCAATGTAGTTTCACAAATAATTGCACATAAATAGTGTTCACATATTAATCATGTTTACACACAATGCAAATCATTTTTAACTAACAACCAATATTAATATGAAATGTTTTTAAGCCTTTATGACAAAACATATCACATGCTTTTAAATGAAATACAATATGGTTGCTCACAGAGATGATATTGCTTGTATATTGACGACATGTGCAATTAACCATAAACAAATGAAGTAGTAAGATTTCTTTTCCTTAAAAACCCTTCTAATGTCAATAAACCAGACACACTTTCATACCTCATTCCGCTATCCAAGGACGCTATTCAAATAGTTTCCACCATCAGCTATCGTGCTCTCTGGACACTCTCACAGTTCGTAGGTCGTTCTTCCGACGACACGTGAGCATCACATTATGAGGAGAGAGTGGCAGGAAGTTTTTGCGTCACAAACACATTAGAAGAAGAAAATGCGCCTTTTTCAAAATAAAAGCCAAACAGACAAAGTGACACTGTAGAACTATAAATATAATATAAAATATTTATATAAATGTAATACTATGTAAGATAATATTAAAGTGATTTATCAGACATTTACACTCCCACCAAATCCTAGTACCATGAATGAACAAATATACAGAGTGAATGAATTGTACAGGATTTCTTGACTCTAAGAAATAAATAGCCTTAACTTAAGCTATCAGAGGTGTAACTATATAGCCTCACGGATAATAAACTGGTGTGTAGTGATGTCGATTGCTTTCTTCTAATCAGTTCTCAAGAAGGAGCACCAATTTTTTGATCGGTCTCTCAATTACTGAGGGCTTGGATGGAAGATCTTGTTTTTTATAAGGTTTCCTCTCCCCAACTTGCACCTTAACTCGACGAACTAAGCCATCACTACCTTGAACAGTCTCAATCACTCGTCCAAGCTGCCACTGATTTCTTGGGAGATGGTCATCTTTAATAATGACAATATCATTCACATTGAGGTTGCGCTGAGGTGAGTGCCATTTCTGTCGTATGGACAAGTTCAACAGATACTCCCTTTTCCAGCGGCTCTAGAACTGTTCAATGAGATACTGAACTCTTCTCCACCTCTTTGTCGCATACAGGTCCTCATTGACAAATACTCCAGGAGGAGGAAGAGCAACTTTAGATTTCATCATTATGAGGTGATTCGGTGTTATAGGCTCCAGTGCCTGAGGATCATTGAGTCCATCCACTGTTAACGGGCGGCTGTTAACAATTGCCATGGCCTCATATAGCAGTGTTCTGAGGGAGGCGTCATCAAGTCGGCCTGGGCACTGTGCAAAGGTGGCATTCAGCACGTTTCTAACAGTTCTGATCTGGCGTTCCCAGACACCGCCTGCTTGACTGTCAGAGGGAGCATTGAAAACAAATTCGCACTGCTTCTCAGTCAGGAACATTTCCAATTGCTTAGCGTCACATTGTTTAAGTGCTTCCTTAAACTCATTCCTAGCGCCAACAAAATTAGAGCCTTGGTCACAGCGCAGTTGTTGAACAGCTCCTCTCAGGCTGATGAAGGATCTCAATGAGTTGATGAATGAGTCTATTGATAAATCTTCGAGCATTTCAGTATGAACAGCTCTAGAGTACAGACATGTGAAAATTAAGCCATATCTTTTGTATTCTTTGCGGGCTTTCTTTACAATGAAAGGGCCGAAACAGTCCATGCCGCTGAATGTGAAAGGTGCTGAGGCTTCGACGCATTCTTTGGGAAGTTCAGCCATTTGCTGTGTCTCTGTCGGGCGTCGCAGTTTTCTGCAAAACACACAAGCGTGTATCAGCTTGGCGACCAACTTGCTCCCACCAATTACCCAGACTCCATTGGCCCGAAGCTCCATTAAAGTCTGGCTTCGCCCCTGATGACATGTCTTAGTGTGGAAATGGGACACAATCAGCTGGGTGATGTGACTGTTGTTTGGTAGGATGACTGGGTGTTTGACTTTGTAACCTAGCGATGACTGGTTTAATCTCCCACCAACACGAAGAAGTCCTTCAGACAAGATAGGGTCAAGGCGAAAAAGAGAGTTTGATTTCGGAAGGTCCTTTTTGCTCTGAAGCATCTTAATCTCCTGGGGAAAGGCTTGCTGCTGTACGATCTTAATCACTTCGTCTGCAGCCTTTGCACGCTCCTTAACAGTCACATACTCACTGTATTGTTTCTGTTTAGATCCCAACCTCTTGATTCTTGCCACCACTTTAAGAATTGTTGTCCAGGAGGAAAACTGACTCAAACGCCTGAGGATGTCATTGCAGTTTTTGACTTCAGTAGCAAGCACCTGAATTGTCTTGACCTCAGGATCCCCAGTGAGTAATTCCGATGGAGCGCTGGGTGTTAGAAGTAATTCACGCTCCCAGAGAAACTTTGGACCTCGCAGCCAGTTTGTTGCATGAATGTCTGAAGCACGAAGACCTTGGGAAGCATGATCTGCCGGGTTTTCTGCGGTATCCACATAGTGCCACTGACTGGGATCACTGTTATCCCTTATCAGCTGAACACGGTTCGCAACAAATATGTGGAACCTACGGGCATCATTGTTAATGTACCCAAGCACAACTTGCAAATCTGTCCAGAAAACCTCTTCGTCAATCTTCATGTCAAGTTCACCTCTTAACATGACACTGAGTTTCGCAGAAACCACTGCTGCCGCGAGTTCTAGCCTCGGAATACTTGTGACCTTTGAGGGCGCAACTCTTGCTTTCCCCAACACGAGACTGCAATGGACTTCATCCATGTCATTTTTATACCTGAGGTAAGAGCATGCACCGTACCCCACGCAGCTGGCATCCGAAAAATGGTGCAGCTCTTCTCTGACAATGTTATGGAAGTCATATGGGTGGTAACATCTCGGAATTGAAACCTCTTTCAACCTGTGAAGCCCATTTAGCCACTCCTCCCACCGTGGCTTCATATCTTCTGGGAGCGGATCATCCCATCCGATCCCTCTGTGGCACAGCTCTTGAAGTATACGCTTTCCAGTTAGGCTGAATGGAGCGATGAACCCAAGTGGATCATAAAGAGAGGCAATGACAGAAAGGCAACCACGCCGGGTTGAAGGCTGATCCTTTAAGCTGCTGCTAAAGCTGAAAGTGTCTGTTTTAATAGACCATTGAATGCCGAGTGCACGCTCTGATAGGGTTGGATCAAGTCCTAGAGGTTTGATGGTTGCTGCTCTTTCTGAGGGATCTAAGGAGGCGAGGGCTGCTTCCTCATTTGAGTTGAATTTATGGAGACGTAGACCTCCTCTTTTGCACAACTCCTGTGACTCAGTGATCAGTTTCTTGGCTTCCTCGACCGATGGGACGCTGACTAGCCCGTCATCAACATAAAAGTTCTTCTCTACAAATGTTGATGCCAATGGATAGGTAGCCTTGTGTTGCCGAGCCAGATGTTTCAAGCCAAAATTGGCGCATCCTGGGGACGAGGCGGCTCCAAAGAGATGAACTGCCATCCTGTATTCCTGTGGCTCCTTCTCCAAATCTCCACCTTTCCACCAGAGGAATTTCAGATAATTTCGGGATTCAGGAGTGACAGAGAACTGATAAAACATTCGCTCGATATCACAGATAATCGCCACGGCCTCCTTCCTGAAGCGGCAAAGAACTCCTACCAGAGGATTGATAAGATCAGGCCCAGTTAGTAGAGTGTCGTTTAGAGAGACTCCATGGAATTTGGCTGAACAGTCAAATACAACTCTCAGCTTGTCCGGTTTTCTGGGGTGATAGATGCCGTGATGCGGAAGGTACCACTCAGTCTCTCCAGCAGATGTTGTAGGGGCAGGCTCTGCATCATCCCTGCTAATTGTTTCTTCCATGAATGTCTTGTATTGATCATAATATTGTTTATTGGTCTTTAATTTCTTCTTTAGGCACTGCAGTCGAACCGTGGCTAGCCTCTTGTTGTTCGATAGTTTGGGTGGACTGATGCCCTTGAAAGGGAGAGGCATCTGATATTGTCCATCTTTCTTCTGCGTGATGTTGTCACTGAGGAACTGTATGAAATGAACATCGTTCTGAGACACATATTTATCTTCATAAGTTCTCTCTGTGAAGTCTGATTCTAGGGCCTTTAGAACATCTGTCGCCAATGGAATTGGCAGTTCCTTTACTGTGAGCCGATGCACAAAGCTCTGACTTCCTTATCTGTCTAGGTGAGGGTTTGATGAGCCTATGATACTCCATCCTAGATTTGATCTCTGTGCAAACGGTTGATTTTTCTCACCAATGATAACCTCAAGAGGAGCCAGTGCTGCTGGACAGTCATATCCGATCAGGAGCCCTACATCACAGTCTTGAAGGGGTGGTAGCTTATCTGCCAGATGTCTGAGATGAGGCCACTGTAATGCTGTTTCCTTTGTTGGGACATAAGACTTGTCCACCGGAATAAAGTCATGACTGTAAGCCTGCTGCACTTGAGTCTCAAATGTTGTGACTGGGGTAACAAATGATTTCAATTGGGGTTCACTACTCTTGACTCTTTTAGATGTCAGCCTGGAAAACATAATCACAGAAGCAGAGAGTGAAGGAGCGAACCGCCATCTTCATTTCCGAATCTCAGTATCTTTATTACAAATTATTAAACTCATGGTATAAAACAATAACATTCCCTTAGTGTAAACATGTTTCAGTTTGAGGGTCAATTTGTTAATTTCAATTTAAACCCCTCTGGTTATTTTTTTCTTTACTCTCCACATTCACAAAAATAAGCTTGTTTTTGCAGAAATAAACATTACTCTCTCTTTAAAGTGCAATAATGTCACGGAGATAGATCATATTTTCTGCTATATGATCATTTAGTTATTTGTTTTTTTTCTTTTAAACAAATCCACCATCTTACTAATATAGCAATGTAACTCTTAAACACTCTTTGGAAGTCACAACATGAATAACACACATAGGGAAAACTGCTCAAATTATTGTACAGTGTTAAACACAGAACTATAGTGATAACTTCCCTTTAAGATTTCAACAAAATTCCCCTATTCTCTTAGCAGTTACAATAATGTATTAAGTGTCAGGATACCATAGAAACACAAAATGAAGTATTACCAAGGACTGGGGGCATAAATACACAGATTCACACATTCAGCCTCAATACTCACGTGTTATACGGCCATTAGCGCCATTTACACATTTTCCCCGCGATTGTAATCGCGGCTCTCTAACTCGGCTTTACACATCAACAATTCACAAATAGACTCATCACAACACGCCTTCCAATACACATACACTTCAGGAGGAAACATCTCTTATTATAGTTTTCTTTCAGAGTACGCACCTGGAAAACATAATCACAGAAGCAGAGAGTGAAGGAGCGAACCGCCATCTTCATTTCCGAATCTCAGTCTAGGTGCGCTCCATTCGACCATTAGTGAACTGCGAAGTGGACTTCACAGGGTATTTCGCCATCTTAAGTGAGATTCCAATCCGAAGGGAACGAACATGTTCAGTTGGAAGGGCACTGCAAACGGCGTAGGGAATAAGTGAACATCGATACATCACTTCACAGGAAGTCGAGAGCGGAATCACCCAACTGTCATTGCGCGTCACGTCATCACCAGTCAGAGCGGTCGTAAATAGCGATGGAGGAGTTTGTTTGTGTGTAAGTGTGCATACATTTTGTCATTATTATACTAACTAAGTATTTTTTAACGGTTATTGGGGTGAATATTACATTTACATATGGTATTTTTTGTATGTCCTTGGGACTTTATAAACGATTACCACAACCATTTACCTTATCATATTTTCATTTATTATTGTATATTATATATATATATATATATTTTAAATGTGATATTAAATTCAATTGAAATATTAATGTAAGCCTATATCTATTTGTTTTATTATCATAATCTGCGGAACCCCGTACGTTAACTTAACTTAACTGATGACGTTTGCAGGGCATTCCAAATGAGCGGTATTGTCAGCGAAGTCCACTTCACCTGATGTACCATGTTCAGGGAGTAGGGAGCAGTGAACACTGCGTAGGGACCCTGTCGAATGGAACGCAGCTTATGAGAGAAAAGGAAGGCGTCCGTCACCTAGGCAGCGCAGTGCAACAATACCCGCACTTTGGTTCCACTTTGATTTGGTTCCCCCCTACCGTGATATTGTATTTCACAATAAAAGTTTAAGTCTAATAGACATTGTACTCATTATTTAAAAAAATAAAGGTGTATCACACGTACGTAAGTACTTCTCTGTGTGGCTCTTGTATTGAAGACACAAGGACTGGGATACTTGAGGTAGCGGAAGCACGTTGTGTTGATGTATGGGATACGACCTTGTGCGTTTCAAAGCTTGCATGGTTTTCTGTGGAAGTGGTGCTGTTCGTTGTTGCTTCCACAGGTCTTTGTTTCCTGTCTTCGTGCAAGCAGGTTGGGTGACGACGGCTGCATATGTTGCATGTGTGTCGCCTCTTACACTCTTTGGTCATGTGACCCTTCCTCAGGCACCCAAAGCAGAGCCGATTTTCACAGATGAATGCTCTTTTGTGTTCACTACTTTTCGCTGCAAAGGTGGGACATTTGGTGATGTTATGAACTTCACTTTTACAGACAGAGCAAGGTGATTTTGGTTTACTGCCATTTGTTTCTTGTTTCTCCTGAGCGAAACTCTTTGGTTGTGCATTCGTGTTGAAAGCTCTGGCTCTCTTTGGTAATCTTTCATCTGTTGCCTTGAAATTCATCAACAATGGAGAAGCAATAGGGTTACAAGCTATCCGCGCCTCTTTGCTCAGGAACTTTGTAAAGCATGCAAGATCTGGATAGCTGCCAGATGTGTCAAGTTCCTCTACAACAATTCGACTCCACTTGCGCACAATCCATTCTGGTAGTTTTTTGAGCAACTTGTGGTTTTCCTCACAATCGTTAAGGATAGCTAGTCCTTTGACATGTGGGATTGCCTCAGAGCAGCCTTGAAGGAAATCGGCGAACGCTTGTAGTGCTAGTGGGTCGTTTGTGTTGATTTTCGGCCATCTCATGAGCTTATCTCGGAACGCCTTTTGTATCAGGAACGGATTCCCATATCTGTCATGTAAGACTTTCCATGCTCCATGGTATGCGCTATCTGAATCTCGATAAAAGAAACCTTCTACAGCTTTACGTGCCTCTCCAGCAAGATAATTTTTGAGATAAAACATCTTCTCACTTGGTGGGAGGGGTTTTCTGTCAATGAGAGATATGAATGACATCTTCCAATCTGTAAACTGTAAAGGATCACCACTGAACGTGGTTGGTTCAGGGACTGGCAAGCGGTTCAGGCTTAATGAGCTGGCGATTGCTTGGGCTAAACTGACAGATTCTTGGGTCATTGTCCCTTCAGGAGCAGCTTGGTGAGGTTGGAAGGATGCAGCATCAGGATTTAATCAAGGTTCAGTTTCCGATTTGTAGCGAGCAAAGTTAGTTTTGTCAATCTCCTCATCATGGTTCTCAAAACCTTCAAAATCATCATATGCTCTAACACGAGCTGTTGCTATGGCAACGTCTTTTGCTGCTTGTAACTGCTGCAATTTGGCTCTCTCTTGTTCCAACTGTTGTTGCATTTCTACCTCCTTTTATTTCATTTCTACTAACATTTTCGCCTCTTTAAGTTTCCATTCATTCTCTAACTTGTGAAGATGTGCTTGCTGTGTTTGGATTTCTTTCATGGCTTTTGATTGTTCCAGCTTAGCCGCAAGCTCTGCTTGTGCATCTACTCTACTGCTGTTGGTACTGGCTGAGCTGGAGTGGTTGCTCTCAGGTGACTCCGCTGAGCTTACCGTTTCAGTTTTAGTGTGGCCAAAGACAGATCCGTATTCATCTTTGTTTAATGTTTCTCTTACTCTTTCCTTCTCAAGTTGGTCATTAAAATCTTGATTAATAGTCTCTAAACGGTTACTTATGAGATCACAAATGTCTTTTGTTAGCGTAACACAGGCATCCATTTTCTTCACAATCTCTGGTGTGGTGTTACCGTTGCGTAGGATAGGTTCATACTGCTGGCTTACGTCATCATGCTTTGCTTGAATGTCTTGCTGTAATTCATTAAGGTCTTCTGATGAACAGAGGGTCTTTAATTTTTTCCTAGTCTCCCTTGCTATCAGTTTCCAAGAGTCATAGGTCTTGTTGAATGCTTTCTCACGTTTTCTGGTGTCTTGGTCATGCATCTCTTGACCTTTCTCTGTTAGCTTTCTTTCACGTGAGCTGGACCTGACTGCTGTGCCTTTAAGCAACATCTTGTTTGTTTGTGCTGCTGCTTTAAGTCGAGCGTAGCCTCTGATTGTCCTATGCCTGAATTTACACTTGTAAGCTGTAGTTATCTTTTACCACAGAGTAATGTTACCAAGCACTAACAGATTATGGACATCTAAAAGGATTTTTGTATAAAACAGTAACAACAATTCACCCTTTTCATAAATAAACGACACAAGCACTTTGGTCTTGAAATAGTCACAATTTTTAGAAGCGTTGGAAACTGAGAATTAGCTCACCAGTTATTTTGACCTTATAATACCACCTTATTATTTCAGTCACTTCAGTTACGCTGTATATTTGACAAGAAATAGTCCATTTTTTAGCGTTTTTGCTCCTTGGCATCCAGTGTCTCTTTTTGCATCTCTAGTTGTACCTTAAGCATGCTGTTCATTTCAAGTCTTGCCTGGGTGCAGGAGTTGGATGTAAGCGATGTAAACTGGCTGGTATCAGGTTGGTAGTTGAACCTCGGATGTGATGGTGTCAGCTTTTCACCAGGGATGACAGGGCTGGTGCAGCGATGAGTTTTCACTGTAGCGGCCCCTTGGATTTACTGATCAAAACGCAGAGAGTTTCAAACGGGTGTCGATTTATTTATTCCTCTCAAAGTGCACCATGAACACCGTGAAAACTACAGAATAAACAGAAGAAGTACAAAATGCTTCAATGTAGTTTCACAAATAATTGCACATAAATAGTGTTCACATATTAATCATGTTTACACACAATGCAAATCATTTTTAACTAACAACCAATATTAATATGAAATGTTTTTAAGCCTTTATGACAAAACATATCACATGCTTTTAAATGAAATACAATATGGTTGCTCACAGAGATGATATTGCTTGTATATTGACGACATGTGCAATTAACCATAAACAAATGAAGTAGTAAGATTTCTTTTCCTTAAAATCCCTTCTAATGACAATAAACCAGACACACTTTCATACCTCATTCCGCTATCCAAGGACGCTATTCAAATAGTTTCCACCATCAGCTATCGT
The DNA here is from genome assembly GCA_038021265.1 of Cyprinella venusta. Lineage (NCBI taxonomy): Eukaryota > Metazoa > Chordata > Actinopteri > Cypriniformes > Leuciscidae > Cyprinella > Cyprinella venusta. The sequence goes on along the minus strand of CM075872.1, from coordinate 25,257,833 downwards.
GCTCTCTGGACACTCTCACAGTTCGTAGGTCGTTCTTCCGACGACACGTGAGCATCACATTATGAGGAGAGAGTGGCAGGAAGTTTTTGCGTCACAAACACATTAGAAGAAGAAAATGTGCCTTTTTCAAAATAAAAGCCAAACAGACAAATTGACACTGTAGAACTATAAATATAATATTTATATGTAATACTATGTAAGATAATATTAAAGTGATTTATCAGACATTTACAATCACTATCTTCACCTCTTTCTGTTAGGGTCAAGCCTTCTTTCAGGATACAGGCTCGGAGACAGAGGTGAGTGATGAACTTAAACTTTCTTTATTAATAAACAAGGTAAGTATTCAGGATTTCAGGTGCTCAGAAGTGCTCTGGAAGAAGGATACGTGGCAGGAATACATCCAGGTGAGTGAATCCTCTTCTTTGGAATTTACAGGAACGGTGACACGAGGCAATGACTTTCCTTTTCTCACTTTCAGATCGTCGTGGAGCATACGGAGTTAAGACAGGATTCCAGGTGAGTAGATCCTTTTTCAATAGTAGATCGGGTACTAACACAGTTCAGTGATACTTGCTTTTCCTCTTTATAGAGTATCCATTAGAGGGAACGAGACTCATGGCAGAAACCAGGACACAGGAAACGAGAATCATGGAGCAGATCCTGGGAACATCAGAACAAGGACAGAGCGGTTAGTCTTTACAGGTAAGTATACGTTACGTCTCAGCTCGGTGGATATCTCAGAGGGTAGCAAGTGAAGGCTGGTTAGGGTCTTTTCCTGTTGGAGGTTTGACAATGAGTGAACGTGAACTGGGTGCTTTTATGCTGGCTGTGAAGGGCGTGCTGATATGGAACAGGTGCAGGTGATTTGGAATCAGGAGAGTGATTGCAGGGATGCGGTGACGAGGATTCTGGGCAATGTAGTGCCTAGCACTACATGGTGACCGTTACAATGAGGCAGAAATGCATACAGAAATGTAAAAATGACAGTCAGAAATAAATAGCATTGAAGAAATAAATTGGGTAAAAAAATACAAAGTAAGAATAAAACAGACAAAAATATTATAACATGCACATAAATAAATAAGGTAATTATTACAAAGGTGAATAAATAAAGAAGCTAATACATTTATGTCTCAATGTATAATTTAATTTCTATCTACATTTATTTGTTTGTTGTATTTTGGGGGGCAATTATTTGTATGCTTATTTATTTATTGAGCATTTATTTATTTATGTATTTATTTTTAAATATGGTAGAGTTGGTCCTAGAAAAGAGCTATACAAATAAATGTGAATTGAATAGAATTAATGATTTATTTGTTTTATTTGATTTATAGATGTGTTTGCCTATTGCCTAATAATGATATAACCCCTTTTAACCAATGGTGAGGACAACAATCAAGGAACTGTGAAAGCTCACAAACACAAGGCTGAGGGAAAATGGAAACATTATAGCCCATTCCTGTGTAATGAAAGTTGCACCACTGCACTTGTTAATGGAGAAGGTCTGTTTGTGCCGTTTGACAGCCCCGCCCATCTTTCGCCCACAAATCCTTAGAAGTAACAGTCAAAGCCACGGCTCCGTGAGAAGGCCAGATATTCACATTTTCACATATCCCACTCCAGAAATGCCATTGTTGTGGCATAAATCCTGTCAAACATCATCACTGCTAAGAGACACTCAGAGTCAAATTAATAAAGAAAGAGAAGTTTTTATTCTTGCAAGAATAGGCCCAGTCACCAGCACAGCAGTTGCACTGTGGAGTCTACAAAAACGACTCGTTTGGGACTACAGCTGGGTTTTAGACGTCACTAACCCAGGTCATTGTACTTCGTCAACAATGGATACAATTCATGTTTGATTATGTTCCTGAAAATGGCGATCGTAATTTAGCTCTCTGTGCTGCGCATTTTACAGGAGAGACCTTCCAGAATCTCCACGAATTCAATGCCTGGATTCAACAAGAAACTGTTACTAAAACATGAAACAGTTCCAACTTTAAAACCAGAGGCAGCAGCTGTTGGGCCACAACCTGTAAGTAGGCTAAGACTTAGGCTGAATCCCAATTCACCCCTTGGCCCTACCCCTTGTTTTCGAGTGTACCCCTTGGCCCTTAAATCGGAGTTACAAGGGCCAAGGGGTTGAAATATTCCCCTACGAAATGGAACAACCCTTCATGAACCCGATTCGTCATCAGTCGTCAGCGATGACAGGATTTCTCCATGACAACAACTGACAATCAGCGCAGCTGCTTTTAACTTTGAATAAACATGATGATTATAACATCCCTTCCTCGAAATGTATGTCTTTTCTTATCGGAAAGGTAATTTATTATACCATTTCTTAATTTAAACGACTATACACTGTAAAAACTAAAGGTGCCTCAAATATCCTGTCGGATACTCAAGGAACCTAAAAACACAATTTAAGTGCCTCAAAGCTCTTTCTCCAACAGTTGGGGTTACTGGAGGAGCATTGACAATATTTGTGGTTCTGGCTGGAACTTATAGGATCCTTGAAGCACTTTGTATTCAATTCAGAGGTTCTGGAGTCACCTTTTCACTACCATGAGACCTCGAAGTGCTTTGGGGGAAATTAGAGGAACTTGAATGCTATAAAAGGGTTATTGTAAGATCTTTTAAAATTTAAGTGGTTCTCATTTTAAAGTCAGCATCTGGGGGAACCTTATGGTTCTGCTAGTAGTATACTTACATTTAATTAGTATAGGCCTATTTTATTGATTCATTTAAAACTTAGCGAAAAAAATAGTAAGTAAGCCTAATAATAATTATAATGAGAAGAAGAAGAAGAAGAAGAAGAAGCCCACTGCGCAAGGCTCCAGATGACGTAGTTTCAACGGTGTGCTTGTCCGTCCTATGTCGGTCTCAGGAGGGTGCAGACTGTGACGCCAATCAACGTATTTTTCCGACGTCTACCGAACTTCCAATATGGACTTCAACGGGACTACTGTTTAAGGGCTAAATGTAGTCCGGATATGGTCGTTGTGGACGTCTCATTTTGGTCCCCTATGGGTACAGACTGTAACACCAGACGACGTCTTATTTAGTCGTCCAACAAACGTCCTGTATCAACGTCCATATGATTACTGTATAAGGGCTAATTATACTCCAAATGTGGTCATTGTGGACGTCACATTTTTATACATTAAAGGTGCAGACTGTGACGCCAAACGACGTCTTATTAAGTCGTCCAACAAACGTCCTGTATTGACGTCCATATAATTTCTGTATTTGGGCTAATTATACTCCAAATGTGGTCATTGTGGACGTCACATTTTTATACCTTAAAGGTGCAGACTGTGACGCCAAACGACGTCTTATTTAGTCCTCCAACAAACGTCCTTTATTAACGTACAGGTACAGTGCTTTGATACTGCACTGTTCATAACCTTTGTCTCATTTCAACTGTTCCAGTTAATTTTTCTGTTGCTTCATTTGATTGCTTTCCTTTCCACCACCACTCTAACTCAACTGGAAACACATTTCAATGTAGCCTATTCCAATCCATTTCCTCTGAGCCAAACGCTACAGGAAAATTAAATGGTATAGAAAACAGGCCCTCCACCTACTGGAAAGGGATAGGCATACAGTTATGCACTGATGTTCAAGAAATCAATTCAATCCCACTCATTTTAATTTTTTTATTTTTTTTGTTAATCACAGTATGATGTGCACAATTTCAGTAACACAACTATCACACAAGTGCAAAACAAGACGCAAATGTTGAGTGTGTGTGTGTGTGTGTGTGTGTGTGTAATTAAGAGTTCAGATGCAAAAGCCTTTAAGTGCCATTTGAAATTTTCTTCTAGATTGATAATTTTTATCAAGCTTGTACTGTATATTTAAGTTCAGTAATTTCACTTAAATTGCAATGAGGATTACCTATTAATTGTCATTTAAATGAAATTACAGAACGTAAATATACAAGCTTGATAAAAATTATCATTCTAGAAGAAAATTTCAAATGACACTTTGATGCTTTTGCATCTGAACTGTTCATGTGTGCATGATCAGTGACTATGAGGAGTGAACCCTCCAACTCCACTTCTTTATGCTGCGTGTTTAAGGTGTTCCGAAGTGAAAGTTCTAATGGAGTCCTCAGTAGCCGTTTGGTCGAACTCCATCGCATGTAAAAAAACAGACATAATTACTATCATGCAAAGGCACTCTGCAGTCATACATCAAGACCCTCATTCTTTTTTTCTTTTTTTTATCTGGCCTTACTTTGTAGTGCTCTGTATATCTTTGTGTTTCCGAAAGGCCTCTTGCCTTTTTGCCCCCTCCCCTTCATATTAAAAGATGCCATTAAGGCATTAGAGAAGAGTATAAAGGAAAAGAATTTACATTTAGAAATCAATAGGAGAAATCAATAGTTCTGTGGCCACAAACACATACACAAATAATATTCTGCATACACACTATCATGTCAGTCAGGGGGGTTTACGCCTTGGAATGTGGGAATTATGTTATCTGCTACTTGTTAAGCTTCAGTGCCGTAAGAAAGTTGTTTTCAAAAGTAGACTAACTATGGCCAATGTTTAGCTAATGCTAGCTGGTGGAGATGCACTCCCTCCCCCACAACAGGCTAGTTTAAGACAATAACGCCAAAACAGCTACAATTAATAATGCTTAATTTAACATAAACTTCACTAAGTTGACTGAACTTACCTTGAAAACAAAGATTTTCCAGATTTATGCCCAATTTCTTGAAGTGCCTGCTGTTCACTGTCCCAGCAGTGTTTCCTGTGGAACTACCACACTGCAGGCGGGACTTCCTGTTTCATCTCTATGCGGACCAATTCCGGACGTCATCACGACGTTCAAACTACTTATGTTTTAGACCTAGGCTACTAATGAATCACATTGACACATTGAAAAACAATGTTAATATTTACCCAGACAGCAAACTGACATTGAATCAACGTGGAAACGACGTCTCTCATGACATTGAAACAACGTTGATTTTGCTCATCAGATTAACGTTGAACCAACGTCAGATGCGGCATTCTTCAAAGCTAAATGAAAATCGAAAATTGGTTTGCTTTCATAACGTTAAAAACAACTTTGATTTCAAGTTGATTTTCTGTTAGTTTTGAAAGAATGATGCATTGAACCTGACGTTGGTTCAACGTTAATTCGATGAGCAAAACAATGTCAGATCAACGTTGTTTCGATGTCATGTTTCCACGTTGATTCAATGTCAGTTTGCTATCTGGGTACCCTATAATAAAAAATGCATTCACAAAGCTAAGCATGTCAATGATTAATGCCATTGAAAAAATGAAAAAAAAAAAAATATTTAAAAAATGCTTTAAAAATAAAGTAATAAAAAATAAAGTCAATAAAACATTTCCCTACATTAATTGTTCATATCAATTGTCTGCACCTGTCTGAGACGTCCACATGGCGTCACAGTCTGCACCTTCTGGGGACCAAAATTTGACTTCCAAACAGGACTTCGAAAAATACCTCATTTGGAGGTAACTTTGCAGACCTAGATCATGTAAATTTCCTGCACCTGTCTAAGACGTCCACATAACATCCACAAAATGACCTATTCCAGCGTTCAAATATTGAACATTATACTGACGTCCAGGTGGGGTCATAGTTGGATGTCCAAATAGCGGACCTAGATTGCACGTGTTCGTCTCTCCTTTATAAGGTTTGTAAACTCGCCAAAGAAATAAATACAGAGTCTACTCACTTTATACTCAAACACATATATTAACTAAAACACGCGTTCTTACAGAGTTCTTATTTCACTCAGATCATTGCAAATAATCAAAGCAATCCCAGACATTTGTTCCAGACCATAAACAGATAGGCTTTATGTAGAGCGTCACGTGACCAAACCGGAAAACGGGTCTCATCGCATCCGCTTGTCAGAGAAACGCTGCCTTCACACTGGCAGATGAAATCTGTTTTTGGATTTGAACGCATGCGGATGACCAACGGACACGATTTTCTTCGCACCGCACTCGGTCGGACCCGTTTCGGACCCTTTCGCATGCGGTCTGCGAATCTCCATAGGAAATGAATGACTTCCGGTCGTTTCGCAGCCGCATCGGAGATGATTTCAACTGCCAGTGTGAAGGCAGCGAAAGTGTTAACGGCCGTAAGAACTGACTACGATATCTATGGATTTGTAAGGTAATCAGCTAACCTACCTATTTCACTTTGTTATTGGCGTTTTATTCCATTTAAATATCTAAATGTTACTGTGAAGAATAAAATATATAAAACGTTTAAATATCAATCTGCACATGTGAGGGATATTGGTTATGCTAATCTTTGATTGCTCCTTTTAAGTTATCTTGATTAAAACCGCAAAAAATTTCATGAAGCACATACAAAAGATCTGGACCGGAAGCGATGAGACCCGTTTTACAGAGAATGCGGAAGTAAGTTGTGCATAAAGCCTATTGCTTCAAGTTGATCATGTTTCCACTTCGCCTGTTTCACAGCAGCTCTCTGACTCTTTTCTACAGTTTTTCAATTCAAAGATTGTCAATGTCCGCAAAGAAATTTCTATTAACCCTGACTGTGCCACTCCACTTCTCTTACCTGGGTTCACTGGGGTTTCTTTTTATCACTTTACACTGCTTGATTCAGATGCTCTCACAAGGGAAGTATCTAGCATTAAACCAACCACTTGCTTGCTGGACCCAATTCCAACTGATTTATTTAAATCATGCTTTCCTGTGTGGTGCCCTATCATCCTTAGCATTATTAACGAATCATTGGAAACTGGGGTCGTACCAGCAGTAGCCTACTAAAGACTGCTGCTGTTACGCCTGTGCCTAAAAAAGATAATGTTCCTGTGGATGATTTCCAAAATTACCGTCCCATTTCTAATCTTCCCTGTTTGGCAAAGATACTTGAGCGTGTCGTTGCCAAGCAACTCTGTAATCATCTTACAACCAATAACCTCTTTGAACCCCTTCAGTCTGGTTTCCGTAAATTTCACAGCACTGAAACAGCGTTGGTCAAAGTTACCAATGACTTGTTGATGGCCACTGATTCTGGAGCTACCTCCCTTCTCATACTTCTTGACCTTAAAGCTGCCTTTGATACTGTGGATCATAGCCTATTACTTGCCCGTCTTGAAAGTGTGTTTGGTGTGTCCGGGACAGTGTTAAAATGGTTTAAATCCTATTTTTCTGACCGTTCTCATTTTGTTTCTATGCATGGTCTCAGGTCTGACACTTGCTCTGTGCTCACGGGTGTTCCCCAGGGGTCAGTGTTGGGACCTCTGCTCTTTAATATCTACCTATCTCCACTTGGGCATCTACTGCGATCACTTGGCCTTCGTTATCACTTTTATTCTGACGATACCCAAATATACATCCATTCCAAATCTGGCGAGGACATAGATCTCTGTTATCTGTCTGGCTGTTTCTGTCTGGCATCAAATTGGCAAAGCGGCTCCTCTATCTCTGTCTGCTGATGGCTCTGTTTTAGAGACACAAAGTAGGATGAGGAACTTGGGTGTAATTTTTGACACCAGCCTCACCTTTGATTTTTTTGTTCAGAGCACTGTGAAGGCTTCGTTTTTTCACCTCAGAAATATAGCTAGACTGCGTCCTATGCTAAACTTTTCTGTTGCAGAAAAATTGATTAATACATTTGTGTTTTCACGGCTGGATTATTGTAATGCTGTATTAGCTGGAGTTTCAAAAAATACAATTCACAAACTAGGGGAGACCAGGGACAGTTGAATTCCTCCAATCATAAACAACCTAGAGTGATGAAACTCACTGTGTTCATGTTCAGGTAGTTACCCTAATTTTTTTTTTTTTTCAAAAAGGGAGTCACATTTGAAACTTCCTGACAGAGTTATGACAAAAGGTTGTTCTTGAGGTAAAAAAATCAATTTCCTTTCTGATGTATTTTTTTGGATGCTGTTATAAGATAAGAAATGTATGTGTTACAGTGGAGGCTCCCGCTCTGTCTCCTTTCCGCCACCAGAGGGAGCCTTCACCAGAATACTGATCATTGGCTTCAAACTCAAATTCCCATCATGCCGCTTACCTGGGACTGATTGCGTCACAGACCTGCACGCCATTAACACACACACATAAAAGCCACGTCCACACACCACACCAGTGCGAAGTCTTGATTTGCCCCGGTGATCATTTCTGAGCGTTTGTATCCTGATTCTGGTTTTCTGGTTTTGGACTTTGGACTGTTTGATTCTTCTACGACTGATATCTGCCTGGCCTGAACTCGGACTGTTTACTGACCACGATTATTGCTGCCTGCCCTGATCTTTGCCTGTCTCTTGTTTATCCTGTTGTCTGATCTGCATTGCCCTGTCTGCCTCGTCTTGACCCTGCCTGTACGACCTTGTTTAAATAAAAGCTGCAAATGGATTCCTCTGTGCATCGTGAATCATTACAGAAGACTTCGCCACTAAACAATCCAGCAGCCGTCATGGAACTCACGTCTGAACTCACCTCCCAAGCTTCTCGTTTGGATTTACATCACCATCAGCTTAGTCATCTGACCACGCTCACTGAACAGCTCGTACAGGGTATGCAGGAGCTTCGCACGGCTGTGAGTATTGTGCCCAGCGCACCTGCTACACCATCACCACCACCGAGTGTTCCCACGGAAACCGTGAGTACAGCAGTAAATCCCCGACTCGCATTTCCTGACAAATTCGACGGTAATCCGACCAAATGCAAGGGATTTCTTTTGCAATGCACACTCTTCGTCGACCAGCAACCGGCATTGTACTCCACTCAAGCCAGTCGCATTGCATTTGTTTGTTCCCTGCTCACGGACAAGGCATTGGAGTGGGCTACGGCAGTCTGGAAACCAGAGGGGTCTTCATTCACCACATTTCAAGAATTCCTTCAACAGTTCCGTCAAGTCTTCGAACACACTTCGGAGAAAGGGGACGCTGGAGAACAGCTTCTAAATCTCACCCAGGGAAAGAGTACCACCGCCGAGTATGCTCTCACGTTTCGTACCCTCGCTGCACAGACAAACTGGGTCGAAGACACCTTAAAGACGCTGTTCAGGAAAGGGCTCTCTATGGAACTTCAATCTGAATTAGCCTGTCGAGATGAAGGAAAGAGCTTGAACGAGTATATAAGTCTGGCCATTCAAGTCGATAATCTCATGCGTTCCAGACGCATCACCCGGGCACCTATCCGTCAATCACTCGAGGCAGCTCACGCTCACGAACCAATGCAGATCGGGTTCACGCACATCACTCCAGAAGAACGGGAACGCAGACTGCAACACCGTCTCTGTATGTACTGTGGTCAATCCGGCCATATGAAGCTCTCCTGTCCAGTACGACCTCCAACTCGCACTCTTTCGGTGAGTTCTGTAAACCAATATCAAAGATCTTCCTCCAGTTTCACTCTCCCCATTCGTCTAACTATACAAGACCAATGTATTGAAGCCACAGCCCTCATAGACTCTGGAGCCGCTGGAAATTTCATTTCTCAAACATTCGCCAATCAGATCAAACTCAAACTTAATCCTTGTCACTCTTCCTTGTCAGTGGAGGCGCTAGATGGCCATCCCATCGGAGACGGCAAAATCCAGTTTGAAACGGAGAAGGTTCAAATGCAGATTGGTTCTCTTCATTCTGAGCAGATCAAATTTTATGTCATTCACGCTCCACATCACTTCATCATCCTCGGACACCCTTGGTTGCACACTCACAATCCGCACATTTCCTGGAAGGAGGGACAAATCATTCGTTGGAGCGAAGCCTGTAACAACCATTGTCTGTCTAAAATCAAGAGAGTGACCTGTTCCAAGCCAGAACCAGACACCCAAAACCATGAGCTAGGAGAGCTACCAGCAGTTTATTCCGACCTCACAGAAGCCTTCAGTAAAGAAAAAGCTTCTCAACTTCCCGAACATCGTTCAACAGACTGTGCCATTGAGTTAATGCCCTGCGCCACACCCCCTAAAGGCAGAATCTTTCCCCTATCAAAGCCTGAGTCTGAAGCCATGAAAAAGTACATCGAAGAAGAGACAGCCAAAGGGTTCATTCGACCTTCCACCTCACCTGCCGCTGCTGGGTTTTTCTTCGTCAAGAAGAAGGATGGGGGACTCAGGCCTTGCATTGACTATCGTGGGTTAAATGATATCACCATCAAGTATCGTTACCCCTTACCTCTGGTGCCAGCCGCATTGGAACAGCTGAGACAAGCTCAATACTACACCAAGCTCGATTTACGTAATGCATATAACCTGATCCGCATTCGAGAGGGGGATGAATGGAAAACAGCCTTCTCCACCACTAGTGGGCACTATGAATATCTGGTCATGCCTTTCGGTTTATCTAACAGTCCTTCCGTCTTTCAGGCCTTTATGAACGATGTGTTTCGTGACATGCTGGACAAATGGGTGATCGTGTACATCGATGACATCCTGATTTACTCAAACTCACTGGAGGAACACATCCAACACGTCAGATCCGTACTTCAACGTTTGATTCAGTTCCAGTTGTATGCCAAGATCGAGAAGTGTGAGTTTCATCAAACTAGCGTTTCATTTCTGGGTTACATCATCAGTCAGGAAGGAGTGGCCATGGACGACAAGAAGGTGAAAGGAGTGCTGGATTGGCCACTACCTCAGACAGTCAAAGAATTACAGAGATTCTTGGGATTTGCTAACTTTTATCGACGATTTATTAGAAACTTCAGTCTCATTGCCGCTCCATTAACAGCTTTAACCAAACGTCATGGCTCTCGAATTGCCTGGAATCCCGAAGCACAGCAGGCTTTTCAGGAGTTGAAAACCCGATTCACCACTGCACCCATCCTACGTCATCCCGATCCAGAGCGTCAGTTCATTGTGGAGGTAGATGCTTCGAACACAGGAGTGGGGGCCATATTATCTCAACGACAGGGAAACCCAGCCAAAATGTACCCGTGTGCTTTCTTCTCTCGCAAGCTTTCTCCAGCCGAGCGGAATTATGATGTGGGGAATCGCGAACTGCTAGCTATGAAACTGGCTCTAGAGGAATGGCGACACTGGTTGGAGGGAGCGTCAGAACCATTCATCATTCTTACGGACCATAAAAATCTTGAGTATCTCCGATCCGCCAAACGCCTCAATCCTCGTCAAGCAAGATGGGCACTGTTTTTTACACGTTTCAACTTCACTGTCACTTACCGCCCAGGCACCAAGAACGTCAAAGCCGACGCCCTCTCTCGCCAAACAGAAGAAGCAGTCCACAAAGACAATCCCGAAAACATCATCCACGAGAGCCTCTTAGTAGCTCCAGTCCAGTGGGACATAATAACCGAGATCCAACAGGCCAACCTTCAGACACCAACCCCCAGCAACTGTCCAGCCAATCTCCTCTTTGTCCCTTAAACACTACGATCTCGCCTCATCGATCAGGTCCACTCCACCCCTAGCTCCGGTCATCCTGGTATCTCTGCCACAATTCAACTACTACAGAATCGATTTTGGTGGCCCACTCTCTCATCCGACACCATCAAACATGTCCAGAACTGTATCAATTGTCAAACTTCCAAATCCACCCGCAAACTACCAGCAGGTCTTCTATGTCCCCTTCCAACACCTCAACGACCATGGTCACACATTGCCATAGATTTCATCACAGATCTCCCCAATTCTCAAGGACACACGACAATTCTCACAATAGTGGATCGATTCTCCAAAGCCTGCCGTCTCATTCCCCTCACTAAACTTCCCACTGCCTTCGAAACAGCTGAACTCCTATGCAACCAAGTTTTCAGATTTTACGGACTACCTGAAGATATATTATCTGACAGAGGACCTCAGTTTACTTCCAGAGTCTGGTCCGCATTCTTCAAACATCTAAACGTGAACATCAGCCTCACTTCTGGTTATCACCCCCAGTCCAATGGTCAGACCGAACGTCTAAATCAAGACATCATCCGCTTCCTGAGAACCTACTGCCAGCAACACCAACATGACTGGAGCAGATATTTATTCTGGGCAGAGTATGCTCAAAATTCATTGGTCAAACCTGCTACTGGTATCACCCCCTTCAAATGTATACTGGGTTTTCAGCCTCCTCTCTTTCCATGGTCCGGTGAGCCCACTGAACTCCCATCAGTCACAGAATGGTTGCACAAGAGTGAAGAGGTGTGGGACCAAGCACACACTCATCTGAGGCATGCTGTCAGGCGTCAAGAACAACAGGCCAACCGTCGTCGTCGCCCAGCTCCAGAATACCAGAGTGGTCAATGGGTATGGCTATCAACCAGAGACTTACGCCTCAAACTTCCATGTCGCAAACTCAGTCCCAGGTATGTTGGTCCGTTCCAAATTATAAGACAAATATCACCTGTTTCATTCCGTTTAGACCTGCCCGCTAACTATCGTATCTCTCCCACTTTTCATGTTTCCCTGTTAAAACCCGCTGGTGGTCCGAGGGGAGAGACGGAGGAGGGGGCCGCCTCTCAGGGCCCTCCTGCCTTTCTGGTTGACGGCGAGGAGGCCTACAGAGTGCACAAGTTGCTGGATTCCAGACGTCGGGGTAACATGCTCCAATATCTGGTCGATTGGGAGGGGTACGGTCCGGAGGAACAGTCCTGGGTCAATTCAAGGGATATCCTGGACCCCACTCTCACTGAAGAGTTCCATAGGACATACCCGGAGAAACCGGCCCCTCGACCCCGTGGGAGACCCCGACGACAACCGCCTCCTCGCGTCAGGAGCCGCTCGCAGGGGGGGGGCTCTGTTACAGTGGAGGCTCCCGCTCTGTCTCCTTTCCGCCACCAGAGGGAGCCTTCACCAGAATACTGATCATTGGCTTCAAACTCAAATTCCCATCATGCCGCTTACCTGGGACTGATTGCGTCACAGACCTGCACGCCATTAACACACACACATAAAAGCCACGTCCACACACCACACCAGTGCGAAGTCTTGATTTGCCCCGGTGATCATTTCTGAGCGTTTGTATCCTGATTCTGGTTTTCTGGTTTTGGACTTTGGACTGTTTGATTCTTCTACGACTGATATCTGCCTGGCCTGAACTCGGACTGTTTACTGACCACGATTATTGCTGCCTGCCCTGATCTTTCCCTGTCTCTTGTTTATCCTGTTGTCTGATCTGCATTGCCCTGTCTGCCTCGTCTTGACCCTGCCTGTACGACCTTGTTTAAATAAAAGCTGCAAATGGATTCCTCTGTGCATCGTGAATCATTACAGTATGAATTCAAACAAGTATTTTTAGAATCCATGTTTTGTAAGCTGAAAATTGAAATGGATAGCAAGTGTCAAACTAGCAGTGAAGCAAGCTCACATGAGATGAAATCATACTTGGTGATACTGGGACGGTTGTAACGCCCCGTTACAACTGTCCCAGTATCACCAACCAATTTTCATTTATATTTTAAAAAACTAATTAAGCTAAAAAAAACTAAAAAAAACTGCATAAATTATCTTTTTATATATAAAAACAGTCAGTGGAAACACGTGATTGCTTACAGCATGCCAAATATCAGAAAGAGGAAGACAAACAGAGGAGTCCCATGAAAAACAACTAGGCTGAGAAAAGTAGGTCTGCACCTAAAAGAAAAATTAATTTCTGTAACAACAAAAAATATAAACCAAAGAAGCACAAAATTCAGGAGTCATCTGATGATGAAAATTATTTCATTCAATGATTGCATTGTGTGCTTGGAAAGCTTCTCCAGGCCAGGGGAGGTCTGGCTCCAGTGCTGGTCCTGTAAAGCCGGACTTGGCCTACCGAGCCCCCATCCCCCCTCTCTCTCTCTCTGTTGTTGAGATGTTTGAGTTCCTGTTTAAACTTTTTTAAGATGTTCTACCCATCAAATAATTTTCTTGCATTATAATTTGACGGTTTCACCTCTTTTTTGTCATATAGTCTGAAAAAAGGTAATTATTACTAAAAAATATGAAATGAATAGTCACAATAACATGACTGATAAATAATATTTTCCATTTTGAGTAGGTTATATGATTAATTCATTATGTAGCCTATGTTTTAGACATGTTACAACCGTCCCTGACATGTGTTACAACCCTCCCTGTGCACTGGGACGGTTGTAACAGTGCAGATACTGTTATTAAAATTAATTTTGCAACCTACATATAGTTCATAAAACCACTTTAATAGATTGTTTCAGCAGTTGACAAATTGAAGTTTATAATATAACAAATTCGTTATTCCAGTATAAATGGTTTTTGATGTATTGCAAAAAATTGCAAAAAGTGTTACAACTGTCCCTGGTCTCCCCTACAATGTGTTCAGAACTCTGCCGCCCGGATCCTGTCGGGAAGCAGGAAATCTGATCATATTACGCCAGTTCTGAAGTCCCTACATTGGCTCCCGGTCAGGTTCCGTGTGGATTTTAAGGTTATGATGTTGACATTCAAAGTTGTACACGGTTTGGCTCCCCAATACTTATCAGGGCCCGGTTCCCCGATAACGCTCACTCTTAGCGCCCTAAGAAGACTGAAAAAGATATATCTTACCGAAAAGGTTTAGGTTCCTAGTGTGTTCCCCGAAGTATCCCTTAGGAAGCTTCTTAACTCGCTCCTCTTACGTTCGACGTTACGAAGGCGCTGTCCCAAGTGAAGGTGCTGAATTAGCTGGCATCGATTGCTCAGGAATCGATTTTGCACTTCACGTGAAGGTGCATTACGGCGTTAAGAAAGATAACACGTTCTATGCAAATGAAACATTCCTCAAAAGATTTCAGTAACATTTATTTTACGTAACATAGTTTAAGTTATCAGTAAAATATAGACTATTAATTCAATTCTGAAATTGTGATATGTCAAAATGTTTGAGGTGACCGATCAAAGCAGGATTTATGTTCACGAATCCCAACGCGACGCTTCATGAGATAAGATGTACGTGGCAAAACTAAACAGCTGTTTTACGATAGACGTTTTAAACGACGACATAAATAATCAGTTTGCAAAGACTGTATCAATCAAAGCTCAGCTTCGGGAAGGGGATATTTACAGGTAAAGATAAAGAGACTGAGAGAAGAAGAACAAGAGAAGGAGATTTGAAGCTGCTTTGATACAATCTGTATTGTAAAAAGTGCTATACAGTATAAGTAAATGTGACTTGACTTGATTTGACTAGATGGAGATAAGAGAGGAGAGCAAAAGCCTATTGCATACTGTGACCAGAATGAGAATAACTTTCATGCAATGGATTCCTATTTAACACAGATATACATAACATAGCCTAAGTTCTTTGACAATTACAGTGGAAAAATAATATGCCCACGAACACTAGCAAGATCACTTTTGGGACCTCTGTATTTATAAAACCCTGTGTATGGCTTTTGCACTGAATAGAAAATGATATTTTTTTTAAAAAAATACAATGAGTTACAAGGCTGTACAGAAGAGTGCACTATTGCTGACTTATATACTGAGGTTTTCATTACATTATTTTAATATAGTCAGTCAGGAACTAAAGTGGGCCAGTCAAAGGCATGAAACTCCAGGGCTGAAAATGAGTCCCACTCCAGCCCTGAAACCTCTCACTCAAAGTGTAAACCTACACACCAAATCTTCAAAACCATAAGCTATTTCTCAGCCTTTGACTCAGTTGTCAATTGCTTAAATGTTTTTGGCAAAACACCTCTACCTAAAACACAAAAATCTAGCAGGAATTTACTTGCTTTCCTTTTCCAAAAACAACCAAACAAAACACTTATTCACCAGGTCACACACACACTCCTCAAACACTAATTGCTTTACTGATCACTAACCAATCACTGCTTTACTGTAGTATAAGCCTATAATAGGTCAAAGGTCAGATTACCAAAAAACAATGTTTACATGGTGTATCAAAAAATGCACTATTATTAAATAAGTGTTTGCCATTTGATGCAAATGCTTCATTCTGACACGTGTTTATGGCATTTTGAATGCAGTGTTACATTTTTGAAGGAGATGTGAGGCATTTTGCATTTTGTGTGTGAAGTGTGTAAATGTGTAAGCAGTTGGAAAAAACTGTAATGGTAAGGTACTTTACAATCATAATTGATTGTCAAGCAGCTGCAGTTACTTCTGTTTAATGTGGTATTGATTGCCATTGATTAATGTTTTCAATAAAAAGCAACCTATCTACAATGAACAGAGAGAGAGAGTTAGATACTGAATATGGTGGGGAAGCAACGTAAAAAAAGGGCACCAAGCTTCTCGTCAGGGGAACTTGAAGTTTTGCTGGACGAGGTGAGCTTGCACAAGGTGACACTGTTTTCCAGCTTTCGAAATAACTTGTGCAACAGCAACAAAAAAGAGCTATGGAGCGACATAGCAAGGAAGATGGCTGCCTCTGGATCAGGCACACCAAGGTCCTGGCAGGATGTAAGGAAAAAATGGCATGATTTTTCAAGCCAGGTGAAGGTGAGATGTTCTGCTGTCCGTAGAGACCGGGTGAGGACAGGTGGGGGGACCAGTTCAGTGCAGCCCTTAACAGCACTTGAGGAGAAGGCACTGGCGATCATGGGGGACACAGTCTCACATGGAATCCCTGGGGGGATTGACGTTAGAAGTGGTGAACAGGCCTCATGTTCCAGGTCATCGCCATCCCCCAATGTGCCATGCTCCCCAGACACCGAGCCACCTGCAGCACTCTCCTCACCTGGCAGCCCCGAGCCGGAAGGGTGCACTACGCCAACACCTCCAGTACACACGTCATCGCCAGGACTTCGCTACACGACATCACGACGTCGCTCTACAATCTCACCATGCCGGTGTAGCGAAGAGTTGGTGAACATTGAAAAGGAGAAGTTGGTTGTGTTACATGACATTCAGCGCCAGTTGACCGAAGCAAATGAGCTCGCTCGTCAGTCTCTGGAGCTGAAGAGAGCCAAGCTGGAACTGGCCAAGCAGCAGCTTGCCCTAGCAGAGGCGCAATTCAACAGGCCCTCAATCTCAGTACCAATCTTGCTGCCATCTGAAGGTGAGCCAGTTCTTCTTGGTTTATAGATTTTGATGTTCCTTTCCTCACAGTTCCTAATCTGATTTTGGTATGTGTTTGTCTTTATAGATGCTGAGCAACAGTCACACCAGTGACCGTGTCTGTGTCTGTCCGTGACAGTGACTTGCTGAGCTATCATTAACCATCATCCATGATTGAATGGACTTTTGATTCGTATTATGATGGAATTTTTTGTTTTCTGAAAAATAAACGGGAGTTTCAAACATCCATTAAATGTTCTGTGTGTGATTCTAATCCCACACATACATACAATACACATACATGTAATAACATACAATCTTGTTGATGATCAAGTATTTTTAATCCAAAAAGAATATATATATCAACCAAAAACATTTGCAATCAAAAGCTGCCTTGCCTCAACCCCGGCAGCATGTAGGGCAGCCCTCTGTGGAGGATAGAGGACCTCAACTTCTCCCTCTCCATCTTCCTCCTCATCCGCTTCCACCACCTCCTCCTCCTCCTCCTCCTCCCCCTCCAGAATAGGTGCGCCTCCATGGACAGCCATGTTATGGAGTATGGCCGTTGCCACCGTAACTGCGCAAGAGCTGTGAGGCTTCATGCGCAGTCCTCCTGACGACTTGTGCAGGCACCGAAAGCGCAGCTTCCAGATGCCAATTGCACACTCGACAACGTTGCGCGTGCGAACGTGTGCAACATTGTAGGCTCTTTCAGCCCGAGTCTGTGGGTTGGTCAGCGGTGTGAATAAGTATGTTCTCAGAGGGTATCCACTATCCCCGAGGAACAGGCTCTGACCAAACTCCTCTCTCTCCGCTTGTTCACCCACGGCAGAATTGGCCCAGACGAAACTGTCGTGGGTGCTGCCTGGCCACCTTGCCACCAGGTCGGAGATCACACCCTTATGGTCCACTATAACCTGCACGTTTATGGCCGCGTATCCCTTTCGCGACATGTACGCCTGATCAATCACTGATGGATTGGCGATAGGGATGAGTGTGCCATCCACCAGGCCCAAGACTCTGGGGATACCAGCAATGGCATGACAGCCCTGGTGCACCTCCTGGACCTCCTGACGTGTTGCTGGCAGCCGGATGTAATCCCCGGCATGGCACAGAAGGGCGTTGGTGACAGTGTGGACGCACCTCCACACCGAGGTCTTGCTTAGGCCGTAGCCCTCTCCCACAACCTCGATGAAGCTCCCTGTGGCAAAAAACCTTAGCGCTGCAAGAAGCTGGACTTCAGGGCTTAAAGCAAAATTCCGCTGCGTTAGCCTGGCAAGTGCAGGTCTGAGAAGGTCCAGCAGCTCCATAATGACTCGTCTTGGGAGGCGAAATTTTTTTAATATAGCCACGTCAGGCAAAATGTCAAAAGGGCTTAAGTTTTGCCGAATAAAAAAATTGACATGGACTAAACGGCTCCGCGGCCGGCGCCGTCTTTGATTCAACACAAGGACACGTTGGATCGCTGCCATAGTTGATCGCTTACTGGACATCACCATGCTTACCCATTTATAGATCTTAGCCATTTAGAGCCAAATTGTGTACCAGATTACCAGATTTTAATTAGCCTATCAAAAGTGATTGCCAATTTAAACACTTTAATGACATTACGAAATAGCCAAGGCTAATTACCACCATATTAGTTCTGATACCAAATAAAGTCAACCTCATAAATAGGCCTGTATCAATTGCGAATATATTTTATTATTAGTCTTAAAATGTCCATAACATAAAATCATTGTTGAGCCACAACATTGTCAACATACCATAGTTTGACTTGTACTGCGCTGCGCTGATGTCTAAAGACTGCTGCACAGTGGTGGCGACTAGCGTCTTGAGCTCAAACAGCACTAAGAGAGAGCTTACGAATGGTCCAGACCAACCTTAAGAAAGTGTGACTTAAAGAAGATATACTTAGTGTACGAACGTTTCGGGAACCGTGCCATAAGGTTAAGAGAGAGGTTAAGGAATAGGTTAAGAACTACTTAGAGATAAGAACTTTTTGGGGAACCGGGCCCTGGTCTGTAACATCTTGGAGATATTGTCCGACAGAACAGCCGCTCCGATTCTGCTGGGGTGGAGACCATCTGAACTATACAACCTGGGTCTCTCCCAAAACAGATTCCAATTATTTACAAAGAGCAGTTTCTGGTCATTACACAGTGACGTTAACCATTCATTTAATGCAAATAATCTACTAAACCTTTCCTGTCCTTGTCGGTACGTGGGGAGCGGTCCAGACACGATGATCGTTGCTTCAGGAGCTGTGCTGCGTACCGAGTCGATCAGGGACATGTAGTCCTTCTTCAGTACCTCAGTCTGCCGCAGCCTGATATCGTTCACTCCCGCGTGCAGCACAACAGCTCCGACGCGCTTATCGTTCAGGATCTCGGGAACCTGTGCAACGACATCAAGAACACGAGCACCAGGAAAGCAGTGAGTCCACACCTTACCTTTATCCGAGGTAGCGTGGACATGACGGATCATGGACGTGCCGATGATCACGGCGTCGTCACGTTCCGGCTCGCGAAGAGGGGAGAAGCGGTTCCGAGTGGAGATCTCGAAGACCGGGAGGGGCGGAGAGGCAGCTCTGGTCCTGGCTCGAGTCTTCCGCTGTGTGATCCATGGTCCATGGTGTTGTGTCGGTGCCGGGGTGAATGAAGCCAGAGATGGTCGCGTCCTTCTGGGCAGATGAACACACGGAGTCGAGGAAGTCGGGTTCAAAGAGTTAATATTACTAACCACTGATTTGTGGGCGTCGGCGCGTGATGCTTCAAGCGTTGAGCGCCGATCCAACAGCTCGGCTTTCTTCAACAGCAGACCACGGATCTGTTTCTCGACGTATTCCAGCTCCTGCTTCACCGAGAAGAGCTCGAATGTGTCTTCACCTGCACTCGAAGGTAAAGTTAGACACGCATCTGATTCGTTCGCCATTATAACGGATGAACAGTAAATTAGTAGTGATACTACAAATATCACTACTAATTTAGGACAAAATGCCGGATATAACCAGTATCCTTAGTGAAACGGGTGTGTAAGGAGACGGCCGATAGGCGAGAGGCCACGCGTGAAATGCTAGCGGGCTAAAGGCTAGTAGCCGAGATTCGGAAGTTTGGATATAAGTAGCGATGTCAGAGCAATCGAATTGTTTTTTATGAGGAATAGTATCGAGGATAAGTTCACATGATATAAAAATCGAAGGTGCTTGTTTAGAAATGAGTGGAAAAGAAGCAAATCAAGGATTGATGAAGAAATTCTCCGGAGCTACAAACACAAATACCGGTCGCACGCGCATGCGCTTTTCACTTAAGTCCAGCAAATAATTCATTTATTTTAACACATTTGGTGGCATCTGCCAGTTATTGTCGTTGTTATGAAGTACAGTCGTATGTTTGCATAATTCATTTTGAACACTATAATGCTTTCAAAATCTGAGGTAAATTATCCGTTATGGCTTGTGGCACAGTGACCTATTTTTAACTAAAAATAAATAATGTGTACTCATAACCAGTGTAATTTCTTCATTCTGTCAGCCGCGACGTCGCAGAAATAGGAACCGTTTCTAAATTAGAAACTTCGCATGTCGCCGTCGCGTATGGTTAGGACAAAAACTCTGATTTATTAACATGGAAAAGATACCTTTTATCGCGTGTCGCGGCGTCGTGTGTAGTTAGGACACGGTGTAAGCGGCCGCTTCTCAAGTCTAGAATCTGAACTTGATTCCGATTGGCCAGTGTCAGACAGTCAGACCTGTCAGTCTCGCAGCTCGCGTCAGCTTCATGCGGCTTCATGAGAGAGACGCATAAGTCCGGAATTGGACAATTTAACAATATACTTACGATAGAATATATTTACAATTAATAATGATTTAAAAACAAAATACATAACGCGCCGGGCCGCCGGCCCAACCAGACCGCGGCCCACCAGGAATCTCCCGGTAGTCCCGATGGCCAGTACATGCCTTAGTATCTTTAATATATTTTCATAATTTTGAAGAAGTTTGGTGTGGGAATAATTAAAAATTACTTAAGAGGGGGGGAAATAAAAATGTAAAGGCTGGTTTTGCAAAACATTCACATACAGACTGAAACAACCGACTTCCTGTTTTGCTGGCTTAAAGTTGCTTGGGCTAATGAGATCTATAAGTGTACCGAGTTTAATATTATTATATGCAAGTGTGTTTGATTTATGGACCCAATTTTCAGACCAAGTTAATGGACCAAGTTAATTTAATTAATGAACTAATTATATAAAACTATTGTCAATGCACTACAATTAAACTGGCTATGTGCCTTTACTTATAAAAAAATAAAATAAAAACTTATTTAAAAAATCCCAGGCTTAAGAAATGTATTTTATTTATGCTGGCCAGACACACAGCAGTTAAATGGTTAATTAAGCCCCCTCTCCCTGCTAACACACACACACACACACACACACACACACACACACACACACAAAGGCAAAGGCTCAGACATATGCTCAGAGGGAGTATGACTACATTCAAACTAAAATATCTGACTTTCTGTGGGTCCTAGCTATTGAGTGTGAATTAGAAAGTTGTCCGGCTCGAAGAGTACAATATACATACCGATTTTTGTAACTGTAGATAAAACTAACAACCCCACTTTTGTCAAAAGGTGGCGCTACTGAGCCCTCACCACGCCCGTTTCTGAAACTTTGCATGTGTCTACTGGCTAATAAATGTGATGTGTCTGTCGAGTTTCATGCAATTTGAAGCATGCTAAGGGTCTCAAAAGCATCCTAAAAGAATGGTAAAGTTTAATGCGTCGCCACGGAAACAGTTTCAAAGATATCAAGAATCCATTCACAGGTCTACATCTGCCGTGTATTTACATTATACAGATGAAGATTGAAGCAAATCGGGTTAAAATAAGAGGGTGATTTCAAAGCATTTTGAAAGTGACACACTTCCTGCTGCCAGTTGGTGGCGCTATAACTTTGACACACAATAGTCACATCCATGTGATCGTCCTCTTACAGCGAACACACTCCTGAAGTTTCATCAAGATCGGTTGATGTATGCTGAAGTTATGACACACTTCCTGTTTCACGTTTCTCACCATAATTTTGTTTCCTCGCCACAGCCAAACCGTTCTAGATATCAAAAATCCCCTCGCAATTTTTGATCCTCTATGTCTTGACTTCAGGCTGACCGAGTTTCGTTCCATGCGGATGAATGCTCTAGGAGGAGTACATTAAATTCCATTGCATCCGTTTTAAAAACAACCGTAAATATCTGACTTCCTGTTGGGCTGGGGTAAAAAGTAAAAGCGCGATGTATATATGAAACGATGAGATCGACATGTGTACCGAGTTTCATATTATTACATGCAAGCGTGTTTGATTTATGGACAAAGTGTTCAGACCCTGTTCCAGGGGGCGCTGACGAGCCGCCCTGCCGCGCCCGTGTACCAGCTTCAGCCCGGCTCTGATGGCCGCGGGTTCTGACCCGTGTGCAAAGTTTCAAGAGTTTTTGAGCATGTTAAGGGCCCCGAAAGTGCCCGGATAGTCGTTAGAAAAAAAAAAAAAAAAAAAAAATAATAATCCTAAGGAAAACAATAGGGCCTTCGCCCTTTCAGGGCTTGGGCCCTAAATAATCCTAAGGAAAACAATAGGGCCTTCGCCCTTTCAGGGCTTGGGCCCTAACAATAGGGCCTTCGCCCTTTCAGGGCTTGGGCCCTAATAATCCTAAGGAAAAATATAGCTGTGAGCAGCGATTGCGGGCCCAAGCCGGTGGCACCGCAACCCCGGTGCCTTTAGTTACCTAAAGGCACCGGGATGGCGGTACCGCCGGCTTTGGCCCGCAATCGCTGCTCGCAGCTATATTTATATATATATATATATATATATATAAAGCCGGTGGCACCGCCTCCTTGGTGCTTTTAGGGTTATTCTACATGACGTGCAAAAACATAACCCCCGCTTTGACTGTCAAAAAGAAGTGTGCTGAAGAGCTTGCATCAGTGAAGGCTCTGCAAAAGTGCACATTGAGGGCACATTTTAACCACAAAGTATGCGTGAGCAACCTTCTGAAAGGTCAGGTGTACATCCAGGTCTACATCTGTACTGTGTTTACATTATAGTATTTAGGGATGCGCCGATCCGATACTCAGGATCGGTATCAGCTCCGATACTGCCATCTTTGCCGGATCGGGTATTTACACCACTTTAAAGGACAAGTTCGGTATTTTACAATTAAAGCCCTGTTTTAAGATCATCCCTGATGAAATAGAATAGTTAAGATTGTTTTTGAGACAAATGCTCCTGTCACGAGAATTTTAGGTTTCTGTGTTAGCACCCCCCCACCTTTATAATGAAAGCATAGGTGCACTCGAACAATCATTCATAAAAACGCATACAACTTTAGTTTACAAAGACGTGAAACTCACCGGGTGTTCACTGATATGCTCACACAAAAATCGCTGCAAAAGATGCTTTTCCAACAGGTTTTATCGTAGTTTTTGTCCAAGTCCATTTTCTTCCTGTTTTCGGTTGAAGTCCATATTAGTCAATTGTCGAGTTCACGTGCGCAATCATTGGTAACTAGATAACTAAGGATCGCGCACGCAAACTCGACAATTGACTAATGTGGACTTCAACCAAAAACAGGAAGAAAATAGACTTGGACAAAAACGATGATAAAACCTGTTGGAAAAGCATCTTTTGCAGCGATTTTTGTGTGAGCATATCAGTGAACACCCCAGACCACTCGGTGAGTTTCACGTCTTTGTAAACTAAAGTTTTATGCGTTTTTATGAATGATTGTTCGAGTGCACCTATGGTTTCATTATAAAGGTGGGGGGGTGCTAACACAGAAACCTAAAATTCTCGTGACAGGAGCATTTGTCTCAAAAACAATCTTAACTATTCTATTTCATCAGGGATGATCTTAAAACAGGGCTTTAATTGTAAAATACCGATTTTGTCCTTTAATCAAACCACTCTTCTTTAAAACATTATGATGTGATTTTTTCACATGTATTTTATTACTCTTATTGAGCTATTTTGTCCACACACAGGACTCACTGCCAATCGTACGTGCTCACATCATTCTCTTTCTGTGAAAGCTGTATACTGCACTCACCAGTTTTCACTCTACAGCTGTTGACCAGAGCACTGAAATTATTTCTCACTTAAACTACAATCAAATGGATTTTCTCACACATTTTGCGTTAGTCCTCCGCATGGCATTTTATTATTTTCTGAGCAGCTTCAGAAGTGCATGCACACAGCCTAGAACACATGACACGCACACACAGTCACGAGAGAGGCGCGATCGAACTCTGTGTGTGTGCAAACAATGGAAACTCCATTTTGTTCATACAGGAAAATATTCAGACTAATGTCTTGTGGGAGCAACAGAATACATGTAACGGCATTATGTAATCAGGATACAAAAATCCAGTGAGTTACATCAAAAAAAGTAGTAATCAGATTGTAGTTACTTTTTGAAAAAGTACTTAAAGCCACTTAATATAAAGTGGGACCCTTTTTTATGAAAAAATTTGTAACTGTATCGGAAAACATTTTTAAAGTAACCCTCCCAAGCCTGTTCTTGTGTGCACGTCCGTTACTTTCACTTTTTAAGTTAGCGATTTTTAAGGCCCCAATCCTACTGTATTACCTAATCAATGTGTGGATATTGATCCAATAGTTCTAATTTGAACACAAGAGGGCAGTATAGCACTATGAATGATTTTTTTCTCTTTTGACTAAACCATTCTGTCTGTTTTTAAACTTAAACATAATTCTTAAATTTAAAAAAATGAATAAAATGGCTATAGTTCCAATATTGGTATAGTCTTATACAGTGTAGTTACTCAAAAAAAGTAATTAGTTACTAGTTACTAGTTACTTCTGTAAATTGTAATGAGATTACTTTACTAGTTACTGCATTGGAAAAGTAACTTCACTACTTATTACTTTACTTTCCCGTTTCTTAATTTACCGTGTAGCCTACATGGACAAACATCATATCAGTTTTTGCCCTATCATCACTTTATTGTAAAAATGTATACAAAATGACATGAAAGAACAATATCCCTGTCTGCACAAATAAATATGCCGCACTGTAAAATTCACAAACAAAATGGGGTTCAAAATTCAAAATTTTAAAATGGTGTTTAACACAGAAGTTTCAAAACAGGCTGGGAGAATAAAACTCTTCTCCTGAGAACAAAACCAGCTTTTTATTCGACTCATGGTAATAATAATAATTTAAAAAAAAATAAAAGATGTCAATGAAAAATAATAAAATAAAGGTCACTTTATCCCATAAAATTCTTAATCCTAATTTAAAATGTATTTTTCTAAACCTGGGGGATTAATGGTCGACAGGGGAAGCATGTCTTCTACAATAAACCCTGCAACAATCCTGTTCATTTCGTTTTGTGTTATCCAAGAGTTTCGAGCCTTGTTTTTACTTGACGCGTCCGAACGAGCGGAAAGGTGCGCGCGGCAAACAGCGCACACGATGCCGCATCCGAGGATGAACGACAAGAAGCCGAACCTGCACCGAACATGTAGCCTACATCTCCGCAACGGTTATTTATCAGTTATTTATGTTTACAAAATGAGCCTAAGATCCATGTTTTATAAAATGTCCACGAAACTTAATGAAATGTTTAGTGAAATTAGAAAATAGAGATCGTTCATTTAGTTCTTTAGCCTATATATACATGTTTTATATCCACATATTTTGTTCTAATGTCACAAATAATAATCTTAGGGTTTACTATAGCCTACATTTCACTCAAATATTTTTGTGCTTTCGAGCAATAAACTGAAAGTAATGTGAATATTGCCATTTGCCGAAACCCGTCTCTCTCTCTCCACTTCCCTCTCTCCTTCACTCAAATCGGTCTCTATGGCAACGGCGCGCACGCACCACTAGGTGGAACTCTCCACACAGGCAAACACGGCTTGGGTAACGCAGGAAAGCGCGTTCCTTTAGTATAGTAAAGTAGTGTAGTTAACAATATTTTCAGTGTAATGCGTTACTTTACTTACCCAAAAAAGTAATATCGTTACTGTAATTCGTTACTTTGTAACTCGTTACCCCCAACACTGGTCTTATAGAAAATAAATGGTGAATAATAAAATTTTTAGAAGATATGAGACGTTTCCTGATTCTTTTTTTGACATAATCCCTCGCCATTCGATATCCGTTCACAATTTAGTATCTTTAATATATTTTCATAATTTTGAAGAAGTTTGGTGGGAATAATTAAAAATTACTTAAGAGGGGGGGAATAAAAATGTAAAGGCTGGTTTTGCAAAACATTCACATACAGACCGAAACAACCGACTTCCTGTTGGGCTGGCTTAAAGTTGTTTGGGCTAATGAGAGTGTACCGAGTTTAATATTATTATATGCAAGTGTGTTTGATTTATGGACCCAATTTTCAGACCAAGTTTATGGACCAAGTTAATTTAATTAATGAACTAATTATATAAACTATTGTCAATGCACTACAATTAAAATGGCTATATGCCTTTACTTATAAAAAATTAAAATAAAAACTTATTTAAAAAATCCCAGGCTTAAGAAATGTATTTTCTTTATGCTGGCCAGACACACAGCAGTGAAATGGTTAACCCCCTCCCCCTGCAAACACACACACACACACACACACACACACACACACACACACACACACACACACACACACACACACACAGGCAAAGGCTCAGACATAGGCTCAGAGGGAGTATGACTACATTCAAACAAAAATATCTGACTTTCTGTGGGTCCTAGCTATTGAGTGTGAATTAGAAAGTTGTCCGGCTCGAGGAGTACAATATACATACCGATTTTTGTTACTGTAGATAAAACTAACAACCCGACTTTTGTCAAAAGGTGGCGCTACCGAGCCCTCACCACGCCCGTTTCTGAAACTTTGCACATGTCTACTGGCTAATAAATGTGATGTATCTGATGAGTTTCATGCAATTTGAAGCATGCTAAGGGTCTCAAAAGCATCCTAAAAGAATGGTAAAGTTTGATGCGTCGCCACGGCAACAGTTTCAAAGATATCAAGAATCCATTCACAGGTCTACATCTGCCGTATGTTTACATTATACAGATGAAGTTTGAAGCAAATCGGGTTAAAATAAGAGGGTAATTTTAAAGCATTTTGAAAGTGACACACTTCCTGCTGCCAGTTTGTGGCGCTATAACATTGACACACAATAGTCACATCCATGTGATCGTCCTCTTACAGCGAACACACTCCTGAAGTTTCATCAAGATCGGTAGATGTATGCTGAAGTTATGACACACTTCCTGTTTCACGTTTCTCGCCATAATTTCATTTCCTCGCCACGGCCAAACCGTTCGAGATATCAAAAATCCCCTCGCAAACTTTCATCCTCAATGTCTTGACTTCACGCTGACCGAGTTTCGTTGAATTCGGATAAGAGCTCTAGGAGGAGTATTAAAAATTCCATTGCAAGTGTTTTACAAAAAACCTTAAATAACCGACTTCCTGTTGGGCTGGGGTAAAAAGTAAAAGTGCGACGTATATATGAAATGATGAGATCAACATGTGTACCGAGTTTCATATTAGTACATACAAGCGTGTTTGATTTATGGACCAAGTGTTCGGACCCCATTCCAGGTGGCGCTGTCGAGCCCCCCTGCCACGCCCGGGTACCATCTTCAGCCCGGCCCTAATGGCGGCGGGTTCTGACCCGTGTGCAAAGTTTCAAGAGTTTTCGAGCACGTTAAGGGCCCCAAAAGTGCCCAAATAGTCGTATAAATAATAATAATAAATATAGCTGCGAGCAGCGATTGCGGGCCCAAGCCGGTGGCACCGCAACCCCGGTGCCTTTAAAGGCACCGGGATGGCGGTACCGCCGGCTTTGGCCCGCAATCGCTGCTCGCAGCTATATTTATATATATATATATATATATATAAAGCCGGTGGCACAGCCCCCTTGGTGCTTTTAGGGCTGTTCTACTTGACATGCAAAAACATAACCCCCGCTTTGACTGTCAAAAAGAAGTGTGCTGAAGAGCTTGCATCAGTGAAGGCTCTGCAAAAGTGCACATTGAGGGCACATTTTAACCACAAAGTATGCGTGAGCAACCTTCTGAAAGGTCAGGTGTACATCCAGGTCTACATCTGTACTGCGTTTACATTATAGTATTTAGGAATGCGCCGATCCGATACTCAGGATCGTTATCAGCTCCGATACTGCCATCTTTGCCGGATCGGATATATTTACACCACTTTAATCAAACCACTCTTCTTTAAAACATTATGATGTGATTTTTTTCACATGTATTTTATTACTCTTATTGAGCTATTTTGTCCACACACAGGACTCACTGCCAATCGTATGTGCTCACATCATTCTCTTTCTGTGAAAGCTGTATACTGCACTCACCAGTTTTCACTCTACAGCTATTGACCAGAGCACTGAAATTATTTCTCACTTAAACTACAATCAAATGGATTTTCTCACACATTTTGCGTTAGTCCTCCGCATGACATTTTATTATTTTCTGCGCAGCTTCAGAAGTGCATGCACACAGCCTAGAACACATGACACGCACACACAGTCACGAGAGAGGCGCGATCGAATGTGTGTTTGTGTGCGAACAATGGAAACTCCTTTTTGTTCATACAGGAAAATATTCAGACTAATATCTTGTGGGAGCAACAGAATACATGCAACGGCATTATGTAATCAGGATACAAAAATCTAGTGAGTTACATCAAAAAAAGTAGTAATCAGATTGTAGTTACTTTTTGAAAAAGTATATAGTACTTAAAGCCATTTAATATAAAGTGGGACCCTTTTTTATGAAATAATTTGTAACTGTATCGGAATACATTTTTAAAGTAACCCTCCCAAGCCTGGTCTTGTGTGCACGTCCGTTAATTTCACTTTTTAAGTTAGCGATTTTTAAGGCCCCAATCCTACTGTATTACCTATTATACTGTATTGCCAACTGTATTAATGTGTGGATATTGATCCAAAAGTTCTACCTAATTTTGAACACAAGAGGGCAGTATAGCACTATGAATGATTTTTTTCTTTTTTGACTAAACCATTCTGTCTGTTTTTAAACTTAAACATAATTCTTAAATTAAAAAAAGGAATAAAATGGCTATAGTTCCAATATTGGTATAGTCTTATACAGTGTTGGGGTAGTTACTCAAAAAAGTAATTAGTTACTAGTTACTTCTGTAAATTGTAATGAGATTACTTTACTAGTTACTGCGTTGGAAAAATAACTTATTACTTTACTTTCCTGTTTCTTAATTTACCGTGTAGCCTACATGGACAAACATCATATCAGTTTTTGCCCTATCATCACTTTATTGTAAAAATGTATACAAAATGACATGAAAGAACAATATCTGCACAAATAAATATGCCGCACTGTAAAATTCACAAACAAAATGGGGTTCAAAATTCAAAATTTTAAAATGGTGTTTATCACAGAAGTTTCAAAACAGGCTGGGAGAATAAAACTCTTCTCCTGAGAACAAAACCAGCTTTTTATTCGACTCATGGTAATAATAATAATTAAAAAAAATAAAAGATGTCAATGAAAAATAATAAAATAAAGGTCACTTTATCCCATAAAATTCTTAATCCTAATTTAAAATGTATTTTTCTAAACCTGGGGAATTAATGGTCGACAGGGGAAGCATGTCTTCTACAATGAACCCTGCAACAATCCTGTTCATTTCGTTTTCCAAGACTTTCGAGCCTTGTTTTTACTTGACGCGTCCGAAAGAGCGGAAAGGTGCGCGCGGCAAACAGCGCACGCGATGCCGCATCCGAGGATGAACGACAAGAAGCCGAACCTGCACCGAACATGGACCCTACATCTCCGCAACGGCACCCAGTTTGCGCATCTAAATCAGTTATTTATGTTTACAAAATGAGCCTAAGATCCATGTTTTATAAAATGTCCACGAAACTTAATGAAATGTTTAGTGAAATTAGAAAATAGAGATCGTTCATTTAGTTCTTTAGCCTAGCCTATATACATGTTTTTATATCCACATATTTTGTTCTAATGTCACAAATAATAATCTTAGGATTTACTATAGCCTACATTTTACTCAAATATTTTTGTGCTTTCGAGCAATAAACTGAAAGTAATGTGAATATTGCCATCTCCACTTCCCTCTCTCTCTCACTCAAATCGGTCTCTATGGCAACGGCGCGCACGCACCACTAGACGGAACTCTCCACACAGGCAAACACGGCTTGGGTAACGCAGGAAAGCGCGTTCCTTTAGTATAGTAAAGTAGTGTAGTTACCAATATTTTCAGTGTAATGCGTTACTTTACTTACCCAAACTCGTTTGTAACTCGTTACCCCCAACACTGGTCTTATAGAAAATAAATGGTGAATAATAACATTTTTAATTCCTCATCCAATCATCCTTTTGTTATGGATCAATATCATAGCTAGAGACGTAGAAAAGGGCTGCACGGTTTTGCAATAAATAATAATAAATAAAATAAAATAAACATATAAATATTGTAATTGCAATTAAATTAGATTTGTGTGGCAGCTGCATGTACAATTATTATTATTAATAATAATAACATTAATAATAATACAAATGAGCTTAGAATAAAAATTTAAATGGTTTATTACATTAAAAACAGGCCATATTTTTAATAAATAAATAAGCTATCATTCATACTGCACTAAATTTTAAAACTTTTAAATTACAACATTGTTTGTGAAAGTCCAACAAAGTTAAATGTATACTCAAACCTGAAAAGTTGTGTGGCTCCGTTTTCATTTGATTATCATTGTGGCAGCAGTTGGAAGTTGGAACACTGTTACAACTAACCCCGCTGTGTATTACATATTTTAAACCGAGCTAACAGTCGCTAGGAATTACTGACATGTTTTAAAACGGTGCTGTGTTTGAGCCAACAAGACAGTGATTGAGGCAATATAAAGTTAGATTTGGACGTGTATACATCCAACCCGGAAACAGAAAAAAATCTACGATGAAAAAATTTACTTTCATGATGTCAAAACACTCTTTGTCCATTATCTTCACGAAATATAATCAAAACGTTCCGCAAATTCGCGGGAGACCGTCTTCTGGCAGCAAGAGAAAAAGAGCGGAAAGACAGCCGGCTAGATACTGACAAACTATGTAAAATGTCCGTGTTACATTTAACCCCGCGTTAGGCCTACATTTATCCCCGCGCTCCCCTATTCTGTAGCTCCTGGCAGTGATGTTTCACCTCATGAAATATAGTTTATGTTCATTTATGACACAGACAGTAGATAATATTATGTTCACATTTATGACACAGACAGTAGATATAGGCTTCTGCCAGGCACTTTCAGGGATACAAATCGAAAAAATATGTATAGGCTATATGTGCATATTTATATGCAAAATACTCCTTTTTTCACGTCAACTATGTGCTATGGTCATTAAATGGCTTTCCTTTTCACTTAAGTCCAGCAAATAATTCATTTATTTTAACACATTTGGTGGCATCTGCCAGTTATTGTCGTTGTTATGAAGTAGGCTACAGTCGTATGTTTGCATAATTCATTTTGAACACTATAATGCTTTCAAAATCTGAGGTAAATTATCCGTTATGGCTTGTGGCACAGTGACCTATTTTTAACTAAAAATAAATAATGTGTACTCATAACCAGTGTAATTTCTTCATTCTGTCAGCCGCGACGTCGCAGAAATAGGAACCGTTTCTAAATTAGAAACTTCGCATGTCGCCGTCGCGTATGGTTAGGACAAAAACTCTGATTTATTAACATGGAAAATATACCTTTTATCGCGTGTCGCGGCGTCGTGTGTAGTTAGGACACGGTGTAAGCGGCCGCTTCTCAAGTCTAGAATCTGAACTTGATTCCGATTGGCCAGTGTCAGACAGTCAGACCTGTCAGTCTCGCAGCTCGCGTCAGCTTCATGCGGCTTCATGAGAGAGACGCATAAGTCCGGAATTGGACAATTTAACAATAAACTTACGATAGAATATATTTACAATTAATAATGATTTAAAAACAAAATACATAACGCGCCGGGCCGCCGGCCCAACCAGACCGCGGCCCACCAGGAATCTCCCGGTAGTCCCGATGGCCAGTACATGCCTTAGTATCTTTAATATATTTTCATAATTTTGAAGAAGTTTGGTGTGGGAATAATTAAAAATTACTTAAGAGGGGGGAAATAAAAATGTAAAGGCTGGTTTTGCAAAACATTCACATACAGACTGAAACAACCGACTTTGTTTTGCTGGCTTAAAGTTGCTTGGGCTAATGAGATCTATAAGTGTACCGAGTTTAATATTATTATATGCAAGTGTGTTTGATTTATGGACCCAATTTTCAGACCAAGTTAATGGACCAAGTTAATTTAATTAATGAACTAATTATATAAAACTATTGTCAATGCACTACAATTAAACTGGCTATGTGCCTTTACTTATAAAAAAATAAAATAAAAACTTATTTAAAAAATCCCAGGCTTAAGAAATGTATTTTATTTATGCTGGCCAGACACACAGCAGTTAAATGGTTAATTAAGCCCCCTCTCCCTGCTAACACACACACACACACACGCACACACACACGCACACACACACACACACACACACACACACACACACACACACACACACACACACACACACACACACACACACACACAGACAGGCAAAGGCTAAGACATATGCTCAGAGGGAGTATGACTACATTCAAACTAAAATATCGGACTTTCTGTGGGTCCTAGCTATTGAGTGTGAATTAGAAAGTTGTCCGGCTCGAAGAGTACAATATACATACTGATTTTTGTAACTGTAGATAAAACTAACAACCCCACTTTTGTCAAAAGGTGGCGCTACTGAGCCCTCACCACGCCCGTTTCTGAAACTTTGCACATGTCTACTGGCTAATAAATGTGATGTGTCTGATGAGTTTCATGCAATTTGAAGCATGCTAAGGGTCTCAAAAGCATCCTAAAAGAATGGTAAAGTTTGATGCATCGCCACGGCAACAGTTTCAACGATATCAAGAATCCATTCACAGGTCTTCATCTGCCGTATGTTTACATTATACAGATGAAGTTTGAAGCAAATCGGGTTAAAATAAGAGGGTGATTTTAAAGCATTTTGAAAGTGACACACTTCCTGCTGCCAGTTGGTGGCGCTATAACTTTGACACACAATAGTCACATCCATGTGATAGTCCTCTTACAGCGAACGCACTCCTGAAGTTTCATCAAGATCGGTTGATGTATGCTGAAGTTATGACACACTTCCTGTTTCACGTTTCTCGCCATGATTTCGTTTCCTCGCCACGGCCAAACCGTTCGAGATATCAAAAATCCCCTCGCAAACTTTCATCCTCAATGTCTTGACTTCACGCTGACTGAGTTTCGTAGAATTTGGATAAGAGCTCTAGGAGGAGTATTAAAAATTCCATTGCAAGTGTTTTACAAAGAACCTTAAATAACCGACTTCCTGTTGGGCTGGGGTAAAAAGTAAAAGTGCGACGTATATATGAAATGATGAGATCAACATGTGTACCGAGTTTCATATTAGTACATACAAGCGTGTTTGATTTATGGACCAAGTGTTCGGACCCCTTTCCAGGTGGCGCTGTCGAGCCCCCCTGCCACGCCCGGGTCCCATCTTCAGCCCGGCCCTAATGGCGGCGGGTTCTGTCCCGTGTGCAAAGTTTCAAGAGTTTTCGAGCACGTTAAGGGCCCCAAAAGTGCCCAAATAGTCGTATAAATAATAATAATAATAATAAATATAGCTGCGAGCAGCGATTGCGGGCCCAAGCCGGTGGCACCGCAACCCCGGTGCCTTTAGTTACCTAAAGGCACCGGGATGGCGGTACCACCGGCTTTGGCCCGCAATCGCTGCTCGCAGCTATATTTATATATATATATATATATATAAAGCCGGTGGCACCGCCACCTTGGTGCTTTTAGGGTTATTCTGCATGACGTGCAAAAACATAACCCCTGCTTTGACTGTCAAAAAGAAGTGTGCTGAAGAGCTTGCATCAGTGAAGGCTCTGCAAAAGTGCACATTGAGGGCACATTTTAACCACAAAGTATGCGTGAGCAACCTTCTGAAAGGTCAGGTGTACATCCAGGTCTACATCTGTACTGTGTTTACATTATAGTATTTAGGGATGCGCCGATCCGATACTCAGGATCGGTATCAGCTCCGATACTGCCGTCTTTGCTGGATCGGGTATATTTACACCACTTTAATCAAACCACTCTTCTTTAAAACATTATGATGTGATTTTTTTCACATGTATTTTATTACTCTTATTGAGCTATTTTGTCCACACACAGGACTCACTGCCAATCGTACGTGCTCAAATCATTCTCTTTCTGTGAAAGCTGTATACTGCACTCACCAGTTTTCACTCTACAGCTGTTGACCAGAGCACTGAAATTATTTCTCACTTAAACTACAATCAAATGGATTTTCTCACACATTTCACACACCTTTTTTTATGAAATAATTTGTAACTGTATCGGAATACATTTTTAAAGTAACCCTCCCAAGCCTGGTCTTGTGTGCACGTCCGTTACTTTCACTTTTTAAGTTAGCGATTTTTAAGGCCCCAATCCTACTGTATTACCTAATGTGGATATTGATCCAATAGTTCTACCTAATTTTGAACACAAGAGGGCAGTATAGCACTATGAATGATTTTTTTCTCTTTTGACTAAACCATTCTGTCTGTTTTTAAACTTAAACATAATTCTTAAATTTAAAAAAAGGAATAAAATGGCTATAGTTCCAATATTGGTATAGTCTTATACAGTGTTGGGGTAGTTACTCAAAAAAGTAATTAGTTACTAGTTACTTCTGTAAATTGTAATGAGATTACTTTACTAGTTACTGCGTTGGAAAAGTAACTTCACTACTTATTACTTTACTTTCCCGTTTCTTAATTTACCGTGTAGCCTACATGGACAAACATCATATCAGTTTTTGCCCTATCATCACTTTATTGTAAAAATGTATACAAAATGACATGAAAGAACAATATCCCTGTCTGCACAAATAAATATGCCGCACTGTAAAATTCACAAACAAAATGGGGTTCAAAATTCAAAATTTTAAAATGGTGTTTAACACAGAAGTTTCAAAACAGGCTGGGAGAATAAAACTCTTCTCCTGAGAACAAAACCAGCTTTTTATTCGACTCATGGTAATAATAATAATTGAAAAAAAATAAAAGATGTCAATGAAAAATAATAAAATAAATAGGGCTGGGTAAAAATATCGATTCATCAATGCATTGCAATTCTTTGCTTCTCAATTCAATATCGATTCATCAAATCCTATGAATCGATTCAGCCATCCAGGCCAGTGGCGGCGCTGTGGGTTACACTCTAGTGAGAGCGTTCAGCATTGTACAAGACGCGCTTTAGCAAAACCATAGACAGTAAAAGAAATGGACAGAGCGATCTCATTGGAACTCCATTGAGACGATTGAAACCTGTTATGGGTGATTTTTTAGCACTTCCGTCCCTGACGCGCAGACTCATACAGAGCTAGTCTACGTAGTTGTGACGTGAGTGAACCGTTTGACTTCTAGTGCGGTGGCATGAGAAATCTGAATCATTCCCTCCTGAAACATGCGCAGAGGCAGAGAGTATGAATAGAAGCTGTCCACGGGCTAGGAGAAGGAGACAAGTTTGCTAGGTATTCTGATAAATTATTTTGTCATTTTGCCTCCACGTTTCCCGATTGCGCGCGAGCTTCTTCTCGTGTCCATACGGTAATCTCAAAACTGTGCGACAGAGAGTCGCGTGGGTATGACGCAATCGTTAGCCTACTTTCACTTAAACTGCTTCTACGGGGCCATAACATAAGCTACAAGGTAATGGAGCTATTTATACATTGTTGAGTTTCTTAAGAAATAAATAAAGGACAAATGGAGTCTTCAAACGCCTCAGATGTAAAGTTATTCACTGTCAAAGTGACGCCAAAATGAACGGGAGTCAATGAGAATGCTAACGCAAGTGAAGTTCTGCCACAAGATGTCAGCTCCCACGAGGCTTCAACTTCCGCTCGATGGATTACCCCCTTGAGCAAAACAGCGCGAAGACGGGCAGCAGCTGCACTCCGTTCAAGCCTGATTCAAGCCTGCCCCACTAACATTAAAAGCCGACGTTAGGGCTCATTTTGGATTCCACTGTAAGCCGGGAACTATGGAAGCTTGTTTCCGCCACAGAATGGAAAATAAAATGTAATTGCGACTTTTTATCTCACAATTCTGACTTTTTTTCTCACAATTGGGAGTTTACCTCTCGCAATTCTGACTTTATTTCTCAGAATTGCTAGATATAAAGTCAAAATTGCGGGATATAAAGTCACAATTGCGGGATATAAAGTCAGAAAGGATATATCGCAATTGCGTGTTATAAAGTCAGAAATGCATGATAAAGTTAGAATTGTGAGATATACACTATTCTGAGAAGGAAAAAGGTTAGTCTTTTTTCCCCTGATAACTCGCAGTTGCTGTTAAGAGTGATCAGCTGTTAAGTTAAGTGTTATTGTTTACAAAATTATAATTATAATATTAGACTTTTTTGAGTATCCACATTTTGTGCTTCTGTTTACATTTCTTTTATAACTTGAATGTATAGAAAGAAAGAAATATATTTTCTACTACTTAGTTACATGCACTTTAGAGGTGTTGTTAAAGCACTGTACAGTGCTTGTCACAGTTGTGTTTGTAATTCAACACATACAATATTGTACAGTTTATTCTGATGAATAAACCATGACAGAAAACAAACATGCTGGGGTCAATTTGTTCTTTAACATTGGTAATACTGCGCACATTATTTAAAAATATACTCTGGCACTTAATTACTTGTGTATTTACTTATTATTGAATCGATATCGAAGCTAATAAATCAATATTGAATCGAAGTCGAATCGAAGCCTCAAGAATTGAAATCGAATCGAATTGTGAAATGCCTAACAATACCCAGCCCTAAAAATAAAGGTCACTTTATCCCATAAAATTCTTAATCCTAATTTAAAATGTATTTTTCTAAACCTGGGGGATTAATGGTCGACAGGGGAAGCATGTCTTCTACAATGAACCCTGCAACAATCCTGTTCATTTCGTTTTGTGTTATCCAAGACTTTCGAGCCTTGTTTTTACTTGACGCGTCCGAACGAGCGGAAAGGTGCGCGCGGCAAACAGCGCACGCGATGCCGCATCCGAGGATGAACGACAAGAAGCCGAACCTGCACCGAACATGTAGCCTACATCTCCGCAACGGCACCCAGTTCGCGCATCTAAATCAGTTATTTATGTTTAAAAAATGAGCCTAAGATCCAATAGAGTTCTCAACGGGCCTGAAAATTATTACCCGACCCGACCCGGCCCGTGGCTTTTAAAGCCCGAACCCGATGTAACCCGACACATCAACATGAATTATCTCCCCGAACCCGGCCCGCGGCCCGACTCGGACGCGCTCTACAATCTATTGCCGTTGCGGCGTCTATTCATTCCGGTGAAATCACAAAATAAAATGCACACAAACTTAGAAAGATTGACTAACTAGTAGGGCTGTAATCAACCAAAGAAATCCTTGGTCGACCAAAGTCTTGTCCTGCGATTAGTCGAAAAAAAAAAACCTTATTTTGATTGAACATTCTTTTAAACAATTGTCATAGAGCATTTATAAAACAACAACGAAAAACATCACAAATAAATAAAACTATAATAATAATACAATTCTTTGAGAATTAAGTGATTTTAACTGAAAAAAGTGAGGAGCTCTGTCTATGCAGTCACAATCGCGCACCTGATCACACCACACGATACAAAAAAAAATAACTGCTATCTGCCATATTATAAAAAATCCTAACAAAAGCTCTCGTTTATACAGACTTTATATTCTTCTTTACTTACAAAGCTATGGGTTAACTTTTGTCCAGCCGATCTAGGCATTTTAAACAAACACACAAAATACCCAAATAGCCTAAAAAACAATCCGAATAATAATAGGCTGTATTTTGGAAGGCATATAGGTTTATTTTCGTTTTGTTGCATTATTTAGGCTATTTTACAAATACAAATAAAAACGAAAAACATATTAAGAAAACACAATCTATTGAATCAGCATGATATAACCGGTAAAAGGGCTGCTCACGTCTTTTGCGCGCTCAAGTTCGATTCAAATATAGGCGTGCGCTGTGCGGGCTCATAATGGAGCAACACGGTCGCCTCCCTCCACAGTCTCGTCGTCTTTGTTTTACAATGCAGCCAGACAAAAGATTTAGATTTCTTGGACATTTTGTCGACTAAAGTCAAAACAAGCAGCGTTCTAACTGAATGAATACAGCATCCCTTACCGAGCGCGAAGCTGCAGCGCAGCCGGCCACAGGCGCGTTCCCGAGTCTCAGATGTGTGTGCGCTAAAACTGTGTCTCATCCCAAAGCGCCATATACAACGGACGCTTTTACAAAAGCGTAAATATCAAACGCACATGGCACCCTTCAGCGAACAGCAGTGATGATTAATCATTTGGTTTTTATTGGGCGGAAAAGATTAAGCCCGAGGTCCGACCCGATCATTTGCTTATATTTTCGACCCGAACCCGCGGGTCCCGTCGGGTTTGTCGGGCCGACTCGACCCGTTGAGAACTCTTATAAAATGTCCACGAAACTTTATGAAATGTTTAGTGAAATTAGAAAATAGAGATCGTTCATTTAGTTCTTTAGCCTAGATACATGTTTTTATATCCACATATTTTGTTCTAATGTCACAAATAATAATCTTAGGGTTTACTATAGCCTACATTTCACTCAAATATTTTTGTGCTTTCGAGCAATAAACTGAAAGTAATGTGAATATTGCCATTTGCCGAAACCCGTCTCTCTCTCTCCACTTCCCTCTCTCCTTCACTCAAATCGGTCTCTATGGCAACGGCGCGCACGCACCACTAGACGGAACTCTCCACACAGGCAAACACGGCTTGGGTAACGCAGGAAAGCGCGTTCCTTTAGTATAGTAAAGTAGTGTAGTTACCAATATTTTCAGTGTAATGCGTTACTTTACTTACCCAAAAAAGTAATATCGTTACTGTAATTCGTTACTTTGTAACTCGTTACCCCCAACACTGGTCTTATAGAAAATAAATGGTGAATAATAAATTTTTTAGAAGATATGAGACGTTTCCTGATTCTTTTTTTGACATAATCCCTCGCCATTCGATATCCGTTCAGAATTTAGTATCTTTAATATATTTTCATAATTTTGAAGAAGTTTGGTGGTAATAATTAAAAATTACTTAAGAGGGGGGGAATAAAAATGTAAAGGCTGGTTTTGCAAAACATTCACATACAGACTGAAACAACCGACTTCCTGTTTTGCTGGCTTAAAGTTGCTTGGGCTAATGAGATCTATAAGTGTACCGAGTTTAATATTATTATATGCAAGTGTGTTTGATTTATGGACCCAATTTTCAGACCAAGTTTATGGACCAAGTTAATTTAATTAATGAACTAATTATATAAAACTATTGTCAATGCACTACAATTAAACTGGCTATATGCCTTTACTTATAAAAAATTAAAATAAAAACTTATTTAAAAAATCCCAGGCTTAAGAAATGTATTTTATTTATGCTGGCCAGACACACAGCAGTTAAATGGTTAATTAAGCCCCCTCCCCCTGCTAACACACACACACACACACACACACACACACACACACACAGAGAGACAGGCAAAGGCTCAGACATATGCTCAGAGGGAGTATGACTACATTCAAACTAAAATATCTGACTTTCTGTGGGCCCTAGCTATTGAGTGTGAATTAGAAAGTTGTCCGGCTTGAGGAGTACAATATACATACTGATTTTTGTAACTGTAGATAAAACTAACAACCCCACTTTTGTCAAAAGGTGGCCCTACTGAGCCCTCACCACGCCCGTTTCTGAAACTTTGCACATGTCTACTGGCTATTAAATGTGATGTGTCTGATGAGTTTCATGCAATTTGAAGCATGCTAAGGGTCTCAAAAGCATCCTAAAAGAATTGGAAAGTTTGATGCGTCGCCACGGCAACAGTTTCAAAGATATCAATAATCCATTCACAGGTCTACATCTGCCGTATGTTTACATTATACAGATGAAGTTTGAAGCAAATTGGATTAAAATAAGAGGGTGATTTCAAAGCATTTTGAAAATGACACACTTTCTGCTGCCAGTTGGTGGCGCTATAACTTTGACACACAATAGTCACATCCATGTGATCGTCCTCTTACAGCGAACACACTCCTGAAGTTTCATCACGATCGGTTGATGTATGCTGAAGTTATGACACACTTCCTGTTTCACATTTTTTGCCATGATTTCATTTCCTCGCCACGGCCAAACCGTTCGAGATATCAAAAATCCCCTCGCAAACTTTCATCCTCAATGTCTTGACTTCACGCTGACTGAGTTTCGTAGAATTTGGATAAGAGCTCTAGGAGGAGTATTAAAAATTCCATTGCAAGTGTTTTATAAAGAACCTTAAAAAACCGACTTCCTGTTGGGCTGGGGTAAAAAGTAAAAGTGCGACGTATATATGAAATGATGAGATCAACATGTGTACCGAGTTTCATATTATTACATACAAGCGTGTTCGATTTATGGACCAAGTGTTCGGACCCCTTTCCAGGTGGCGCTGTCGAGCCCCCCTGCCACGCCCGGGTACCATCTTCAGCCCGGCCCTAATGGCCGCGGGTTCTGACCCGTGTGCAAAGTTTCAAGAGTTTTCGAGCACGTTAAGGGCCCCAAAAGTGCCCAAATAGTCGTATAAATAATAATAATAATAATAAATATAGCTGCGAGCAGCGATTGCGGGCCCAAGCCGGTGGCACCGCAACCCCGGTGCCTTTAGTTACCTAAAGACACCGGGATGGCGGTACCGCCGGCTTTGGCCCGCAATCGCTGCTCGCAGCTATATTTATATGTATATATATATATATATATATATATATATATATATATATATATATATATATATATATATATATATATATTTGGCCAGTGGCAGCGCCACCTTGGTGCTTTTAGGGTTATTCTACATGACGTGCAAAAACGTAACCCCCGCTTTGACTGTCAAAAAGAAGTGTGCTGAAGAGCTTGCATCAGTGAAGGCTCTGCAAAAGTGCGGATCGAGGGCACATTTTAACCACAAAGTATGCATGAGCAACCTTCTGAAAGGTCAGGTGTACATCAAGGTCTACATCTGTACTGTGTTTACATTATAGTATTTAGGGATGCGCCGTTTCGATACTCAGGATCGTTATCAGCTCCGATACTGCCATCTTTGCCGGATCGGGTATATTTACACCACTTTAATCAAACCACTCTTCTTTAAAACATTACGATGTGATTTGTTTCACATGTATTTTGTTACTCTTATTGAGCTATTTTGTCCACAGGACTCACTGCCAATCGTACGTGCTCACATCATTCTCTTTCTGTGAAAGCTGTACTGCATTCACCAGTTTTCACTCTACAGCTATTGACCAGAGCACTGAAATTATTTCTCACTTAAACTACAATCAAATGGATTTTCCCACACATTTTGCATTAGTCCTCTGCATGGCATTTTATTATTTTCTGCGCAGCTTCAGAAGTGCACGCACACAGCTTAGAACACATGACACGCACACACACTCAGTCACGAGAGAGGCGCGATCGAACTCTGTGTGTGTTTGTGTGTGAACAATGGAAACTCAATTTTGTTCATACAGGAATATATTCAGACTAATGTCTTGTGGGAGCAACAGAATACATGTAACCGCATTATGTAATCAGGATACAAAAATCCAGTAACTGTAATTTGTTACAGTGAGTTACATCAAAAAAGTAGTAATCAGATTGTAGTTACTTTTTGAAAAAGTATATAGTACTTAAAGCCACTTAATATAAAGTGGGACCCTTTTTTATGAAATAATTTGTAACTGTATCGGAATACATTTTTAAAGTAACCCTCCCAAGCCTGGTCTTGTGTGGACGTCCTTTACTTTCACTTTTTAAGTTAGCGCTTTTTAAGGCCCCAATCCTACTGTATTACTGTGTGGATATTGATCCAACAGTACTACCTAATTTTGAACACAAGAGGGCAGTAGCACTATGAATGATTTTTTACTCTTTTGACTAAAACATTCTGGCTGTTTTTAAAATTAGACACAAGTCTTAAATTTAAAAAAGGAATAAAATGTCTGTAGTTCCAATATTGGTATAGTCTTATAGAAAAATAAATGGTGAATAATAAAATTTTTAGAAGATATGAGACGTTTCCTGATTCTCTTTTTGACATAATCCCTCGCCATAGCAAAACTGTTTGACATAATAAATATCCGTTCACAATTTAGTATCTTTAATGTATTTTCATAATTTTGAAGAAGTTTGGTGGGAATAATTAAAAAAACACTTAAGAGGGGGTAATAAAAATGTAAACGCTGCTTTTGCAAAACATTCACATACAGACCAAAATAACCGACTTTCCTGTTGGGCTGGCTTAAAGTTGTTTGGGCTAATGAGATCTATATGTGTACCGAGTTTAATATTATTACATGCAAGTGTGTTTGATTTATGGACCAAATTTTCAGACCAAGTTTATGGACCAAGTTAATTTAATTAATAAACTAATTATATAAAACTATTGTCAATGCAGCACAATTAAACTGGTTATAT
Organism: Cyprinella venusta; assembly: GCA_038021265.1. Classification (NCBI taxonomy): domain Eukaryota; kingdom Metazoa; phylum Chordata; class Actinopteri; order Cypriniformes; family Leuciscidae; genus Cyprinella; species Cyprinella venusta. The sequence continues at coordinate 25,215,139 of CM075872.1, read as the reverse complement.
ACCATTACTTATAAAAAATAAAAAGCTTATTTAAAAATACCAGGCTTAAGGCATTTATTTTCTTTTATGCAGGCTACACACACAGCAGTGAAATAGTTAATCTCCCTCCCCCTGCACACACACACACAGACATGCACACTCACAGACAGGCAAACACACAGACAGAGACAGAGATGTAGGCTCAAACAGAGCATGACCAGATTCAAACAAACATATCTTACTCTCTGTGGGTCCTAGCTAAAGAGTGTCAATTAGAAAGTTGTCCGGCTCGAGGAGTACAATATACATAATGATTTTTGTAACTGTAGATAAAACTAACAACCCCACTTTTGTCAAAAGGTGGCGCTACTTAAATTTAAAAAAGGAATAAAATGGCTGTAGTTCCAATATTGGTATAGTCTTATAGAAAAATAAATGGTGAATAATAAAATTTTTAGAAGATATGAGACGTTTCCTGATTCTCTTTTTGACATAATCCCTCGCCATAGCAAAACTGTTTGACATAATAAATATCCGTTCACAATTTAGTATCTTTAATGTGTTTTCATAAATTTGAAGAAGTTTGGTGGGAATAATTAAAAAAACACTTAAGAGGGGGTAATAAAAATGTAAAGGCTGCTTTTGCAAAACATTCACATACAGACCAAAATAACCGACTTTCCTGTTGGGCTGGCTTAAAGTTGTTTGGGCTAATGAGATCTATATGTGTACTGAGTTTAATATTATTACATGCAAGTGTGTTTGATTTATGGACCAAATTTTCAGACCAAGTTTATGGACCAAGTTAATTTAATTAATAAACTAATTATATAAAACTATTGTCAATGCAGCACAATTAAACTGGTTATATGCCATTACTTATAAAAAATAAAAAACTTATTTAAAAATACCAGGCTTAAGGCATTTATTTTCTTTTATGCAGGCTTCACACACAGCAGTGAAATAGATAATCTCCCTCCCCCTGCACACACACACAGACATGCACACTCACAGACAGGCAAACACACAGACAGAGACAGAGATGAAGGCTCAAACAGAGCATGACCAGATTCAAACAAACATATCTTACTCTCTGTGGGTCCTAGCTAATGAGTGTCAATTAGAAAGTTGTCCGGCTCGAGGAGTACAATATACATACTGATTTTTGTAACTGTAGATAAAACTAACAACCCCACTTTTGTCAAAAGGTGGCGCTACTGAGCCCTCACCACGCCCGTTTCTGAAACTTTGCACATGTCTACTGGCTAATAAATGTGATGTGTCTGATGAGTTTCATGCAATTTGAAGCATGCTAAGGGTCTCAAAAGCATCCTAAAAGAATGGTAAAGTTTGATGCATCGCCACGGCAACAGTTTCAACGATATCAAGAATCCATTCACAGGTCTTCATCTGCCGTATGTTGACATTATACAGATGAAGTTTGAAGCAAATCGGGTTAAAATAAGAGGGTGATTTTAAAGCATTTTGAAAGTGACACACTTCCTGCTGCCAGTTGGTGGCGCTATAACTTTGACACACAATAGTCACATCCATGTGATAGTCCTCTTACAGCGAACGCACTCCTGAAGTTTCATCAAGATCGGTTGATGTAAGCTGAAGTTATGACACACTTCCTGTTTCACGTTTCTCGCCATGATTTCATTTCCTCGCCACGGCCAAACCGTTCGAGATATCAAAAATCCCCTCGCAAACTTTCATCCTCAATGTCTTGACTTCACGCTGACTGAGTTTCGTAGAATTTGGATAAGAGCTCTAGGAGGAGTATTAAAAATTCCATTGCAAGTGTTTTACAAAGAACCTTAAATAACCGACTTCCTGTTGGGCTGGGGTAAAAAGTAAAAGTGCGACGTATATATGAAATGATGAGATCAACATGTGTACCGAGTTTCATATTAGTACATACAAGCTTGTTTGATTTATGGACCAAGTGTTCGGACCCCTTTCCAGGTGGCGCTGTCGAGCCCCCCTGCCACGCCCGGGTACCATCTTCAGCCCGGCCCTAATGGCGGCGGGTTCTGACCCGTGTGCAAAATTTCAAGAGTTTTCGAGCACGTTAAGGGCCCCAAAAGTGCCCAAATAGTCGTATAAATAATAATAATAATAATAAATATAGCTGCGAGCAGCGATTGCGGGCCCAAGCCGGTGGCACCGCAACCCCGGTGCCTTTAGTTACCTAAAGGCACCGGGATGGCGGTACCGCCGGCTTTGGCCCGCAATCGCTGCTCGCAGCTATATTTATATATATATATATATATATATATATATATATATATATATATATATATAAAGCCGGTGGCACCGCCACCTTGGTGCTTTTAGGGTTATTCTACATGACGTGCAAAAACATAACCCCCGCTTTGACTGTCAAAAAGAAGTGTGCTGAAGAGCTTGTTTATGTGTCACTTAATATTCTAATAGAATATTCTTAGGCTATACTACATATATTTCATGAAGTGCAACATCACGGTGAGGACCTAAAGAAATATATATTCTGTAGCTCCTGGCAGTGATGTTTCATCTCATGAAATATAGTTTATATAATATAGCATAAGAATATTCTGTTACAATATTATGTTCACATTTATTACACAGACAGTAGATAATATTATGTTCACATTTATGACACAGACAGTATAGGCTTCTGCCAGGCACTTTCAGGGATACAAATTGAAAAAATATGTATGTGCATATTTATATGCAAAATACTCATTTTTTCACATCAACTATGTGCTATGGTCATTAAATGGCTTTCCTTTTCACTTAAGTCCAGCAATTAATTCATTTATTTTAACACATTTGGTGGCATCTGCCTCAAGTTATCGTTGTTATGAAATACAGTCGTATGTTTGCATAGAATTCATTTTGAACACTATAATATTACATGCTTTCAAAATCTGAGGTAAATTATCCGTTATGGCTTGTGGCACAGTGACCTATTTTTAACTAAAAATAAATAATGTGTACTCATAACCAGTGTAATTTCTTCATTCTGTCAGCCGCGACGTCGCAGAAATAGGAACGTTTCTAAATTAGAAACTTCGCATGTCGCCGTCGCGTCTGGTTAGGACAAAAACTCTGATTTACATGGAAAAGATACCTTTTATCGCGTGTCGCGGCGTCGTGTGTAGTTAGGACACGGTGTAAGCGGCCGCTTCTCAGGTCTAGAATCTGAACTTGATTCCGATTGGCCAGTGTCAGACAGTCAGACCTGTCAGTCTCTTAGCTCGCGTCAGCTTCATGCGGCTTCATGAGAGAGACGCATAAGTCCGGAATTGGACAATTTAACAATATACTTACGATAGAATATATTTACAATTAATAATGATTTAAAAACAAAATACATAACGCGACGGGCCGCCGGCCCAACCAGACCGCGGCCCACAGGGAATCTCCCGGTAGTCCCGATGGCCAGTACATGCCTGATTTAGTATCTTTAATATATCGTCGCTGCCCGATGAAACTCACGTATGTCCAAAACGGTTACTTTTCAGGAAGTGGAAAAAAACATGTTATTTCAAAAGCAGCTGAACGTAGCATTCTCATGCTTGGCACAAAATCTTTAAATGTAACCATATTCTTGCCAGTGTCATGATATAATCCATATTTGACCCAAAATCGAGTTTAAATGGACATACATGCATATTGTACTGTAACGGTGGTCGATACGCGTTCTTCCGATCATTAAAAAGAATGAGGTTAGCCTATATATATTGATAGATGAATAGGCTACGCTCAGTTTATCAAATACGCTCAGTTTATTAAATGTCTCTTGCAAACTATGAAGAGACAACCCAGCAAGCAATAGCCCTCATTTCACCGTCTAGGTTAAATAGAGACCCGATATAGTCCGGCTATGTGTAACCCACTTCTAGCCAAAATAACATTGAATCATGGCTAAATGTATTTTTTCCAAAATAACTTGCAAAATGTATTATATTCCATCATGTAAGCAAAGTCAACTGTGATTACAAGGTGTTTGGTTTGATTTCTTTGACGTTTTCTATGTGTAGGCTGTGTGAAGACGCGATCTAGCTCGTATAGTCTGTCCGGCTATTTATAGCCCACTTCTAGTCGAAACTGATTAATTGTCGTTTTAATGAATTGTTGGGCAGGCAACGCATGAGATAGTTGATATCCCATCATGTTCGCATTGGTAAACATATCTACAAGGTGCCAGTGTCATATCATGACATGGTCGATTTGTAGTCACGATCCTCTGAATTGGATGGGCTATGTGCAGTCTGCTTTTAGCCCACTGGCGAAATCGAGGCAATCAGTGGTCTACGTTTAACGGCTTGGCTATAGCCCTGATTTAGAACAGCGATTAGTAGGCTATAGCCAAAATAAATCTTAAAATTGTTTTCTTGTTTTTCACCCACGCAGCTTCATGTTTGCTGTCACAGTCACACATTAATTAAAAATCTACGGTTTTATTTGACTGTTTTATTATTTTAAATTAAATAAAAATGCAATTACATTTCTCAACCGCTAGATGGCAACAGCCCTACTGAGACATGACTGCTGACAACGCGAGTCTTGATAGCACAGATCACCGGTCACGCGATCGACCATTCTCAAATATTTTAAACGAGGCAGAGCATTGCATTCAGCTGACGGTAGACGACAACAGGTAAAATACATTCCCACTTTTGTCTTTTAAGCATCTGTGTTTTCATTTTGACGTGTTAATTTTTTAGATAAATTATTTGTTATCATGTGTTGTTGGAATCGTGACATTTTAGCGGGTGTGTCATGGTACATGCACGTGTAGGCCTAACGTTACTGAATCCAAAGCTGTAAACATGAAACACATGCAATCTATTATAAAGTGTTATGAAATCCACAATTATATTTGGCTCTTTTCTTTAGATCATTGTGATATAAAAATAGCATTTCCTCACTAAATCTCTTGTCTTTGACAAAGTCCATCATTGATATAAATTATAAAATTAAATTTGTCTGAACATTGGCTTGTTGGAGAGCATAAGCTAATAGAGTAGAATAATGTTTGTTATTGTACAAGCAAAGTAAGATGAAGTTTCATTCAAAATGCCTTCATTAATTCAAGTTTGAAACTTTCAAATTAATTTTATAATACAGCATAAAAATACAAATGATTGGCTATATAAAATAAGCAAATCTAAAAAGTATCCGCCAGTATATCAATAATGCAAATAGCTCCGATGTGCATTAAAACCTAAACAGAACACAAGAACACACACACACACACACAAAACGTACATGTACTTTCAACAATGCTTTTCTTGTGCTAATTATTTTATTCTTATTTGGCAGATGCTGTGATGACCAACTTCCCAGCAGCAACAGAGTTTTCTATTTTATTATCTTAAGTTGTTCATGTTAAAATAATTTTATATTTTTAATTTTAATATTGGTGTGGTAATTTTTATGTTTTGAAGTTACGTAATGTTGTTCTTTTGCTAAATAAAGCCTTTTATATATGTTTTTTTTTTTGGAATGGCTTGTTATTTATGTGAACCTGTTATATTTGAGTGAAAAGAATCTTTTAACCATTTTGTTGTCTATTGCATGTATATGTAGTCGTTTAATAGTTGTCTAATTGATGACTAGTCTATTCTTGGGCTACATTTAGACGTCTATTAGATTTTCACTGACAGCCCAAATTTAGCCTTGTTTTAGCCTAGACCCATATGCACTGCCTATTAGACGTATAAATGTAGTCGTTCAATAGCCGTCTAATTGTTGACTATAGTCTATTCTTGGGCTATGGTTAGATGTCTATTCTTGGGCTATGGTTAGACGTCTATTAGATTTTCACTGACAGCCCAAATTTAGCCTTGATTTAGCGTAGACGTCTGGGCTATGTTTTGACGGCTATTAGACGTCTTTTGGACGTAAAATTGCTTGCTGGGAATGATGAATCAATACACACTGACATGGCGATGCTGGACTGATTCTTTATTTACACCATCATACAGTAATTTTGTCGGTTGTTTATTACAGATATTAGCATGCATTTTATTGATCATCAGCTAATTTCATCAATAGATATCAATAAGAGAGAGTGGCAACAGCCCTGGTAAGAGTCAAGAGATCATTTCTTTCTTTACTTGAAGATGAATGTGTAGATGATTAAGCGTCTCTGACTTACTTTCACTTTTATTTGCGATGTTTGCACGTTGGTTTGACGCTCAGCTGCTGCTCATCTGCGGCGGTGATGCGTGTCGCAGCGCCGTCATTTCTGACTATAACATAGCCTGTAAACGCTCTCACTCGTTTATGTTTTAGCATTTTTGGGAGGAGTAAAATATACATGTGTGATATCAACAACCAGATTGCGTTTACACGTAAAGATCCGAACACAATGCGAGCCAGACTACCTCCAGATGGTCAGGCATATCGATCACAATCCGATCACAACGTAATACCTAACATTTCTTTTTTATTATCCGGATAACTTATCTGGATACAGATCGCATTTTAATAGCAGGTGTAGGGGTCTCAGAGACGAGACCGGCGGAATGCCTCCACAGGGCGGGGAGATACTGCCTATGGGAGCGGCCGCTTCTCCGCTCTTGATTCCGATTGGCCAGTGTCAGACAGTCAGACCTGTCAGTCTCTCAGCTCGCGTCCGCTTCATGCGGCTTCATGAGAGAGACGCAGAAGTCCGGAATTGGATGATTTAACAAATACTTACGATAGAATATATTTACAATTAATAATGATTTAAAAACAAAATACATAACGCGCCGGGCCGCCGGCCAAACCAGACCGCGGCCCACCGGGAATCTCCCGGTAGTCCCGATGGCCAGTACATATGCCTGATTTAGTATCTTTAATATATTTTCATAATTTTGAAGAAGTTTGGTGTGGGAATAATTAAAAATTACTTAAGAGGGGGGAAATAAAAATGTAAAGGCTGGTTTTGCAAAACATTCACATACAGTACAGACCGAAACAACCGACATCCTGTTGGGCTGGCTTAAAGTTGTTTGGGCTAATGAGATCTATAAGTGTACCGAGTTTAATATTATTATATGCAAGTGTGTTTGATTTATGGACCCAATTTTCAGATCAAGTTTATGGACCAAGTTAATTTAATTAATAAACTAATTATATAAAACTATTGTCAATGCACTACAATTTAACGGGTTATATTATGCCTTCACTTATAAAAATTAAAATAAAAACTTATTTAAAACATACCAGGCTTAAGAAATGTATTAAGAAATTACACAGCAGAAAAAACACACAGCAGTGAAATGGTTAAGCCCCTCCCCTACTAACACACACACAGACAGAGACAGAGACAGAGATGTAGGTTCAAAGGGAGCATGACCAGATTCAAACAAACATATCTTACTTTCTGTGGGTCCTAGGTAATGAGTGTCAATTAGAAAGTTGTCCGGCTCGAAGAGTACAATATACATACCGATTTTTGTAACTGTTGATAAAACTAACAACCCAACTTTTGTCAAAAGGTGGCGCTACTGAGCCCTCACCACGCCCGTTTCTGAAACTTTGCACATGTCTACTGGCTAATAAATGTAATGTGTCTGAGGAGTTTCATGCAATTTGAAGCATGCTAAGGGTCTCAAAAGCATCCTAAAAGAATGGTAAAGTTTGATGCGTCGCCACGGCAACAGTTTCAAAGACATCAATAATCCATTCACAGGTCTACATCTGCCGTATGTTTACATTATACAGATGAAGTTTGAAGCAAATCGGGTTAAAATAAGAGGGTGATTTCAAAGCATTTTGAAAGTGACACACTTCCTGCTGCCAGTTGGTGGCGCTATAACTTTGACACACAATAGTCACATCCATGTGATCGTCCTCTTACGGCGAACACACTCCTGAAGTTTCATCAAGATCAGTTAATGTATGCTGAAGTTAGGACACACTTCCTGTTTCACGTTTCTCACCATAATTTTGTTTCCTCGCCACAGCCAAACCGTTCGAGATATCAAAAATCCCCTCGCAATTTTTGATCCTCTATGTCTTGACTTCAGGCTGACCGAGTTTCGTTCCATGCGGATGAATGCTCTAGGAGGAGTACATTAAATTCCATTGCAAGCATTTTAAAAACAACCGTAAATATCTGACTTCCTGTTGGGCTGGGGTAAAAAGTAAAAGCGCGATGTATATATGAAACGATGAGATCGACATGTGTACCGAGTTTCATATTATTACATGCAAGCGTGTTTGATTTATGGACAAAGTGTTCAGACCCTGTTCCAGGGGGCGCTGACGAGCCGCCCTGCCGCGCCCGTGTACCAGCTTCAGCCCGGCTCTGATGGCCGCGGGTTCTGACCCGTGTGCAAAGTTTCAAGAGTTTTTGAGCATGTTAAGGGCCCCAAAAGTGCCCGGATAGTCGTTAGAAAAAAAAAAAAAAAAAAAAAAAAAAAAAAAAAAAAAAAATAATCCTAAGGAAAACAATAGGGCCTTCGCCCTTTCAGGGCTTGGGCCCTAAATATAGCTGCGAGCAGCGATTGCGGGCCCAAGCCGGTGGCACCGCCACCCCGGTGCCTTTAGTTACCTAAAGGCACCGGGATGGCGGTACCGCCGGCTTTGGCCCGCAATCGCTGCTCGCAGCTATATATATATATATATATATATATATATATATATATATATATATATATATAAAGCCGTTGGCACCGCACCCTTGGTGCTTTTAGGGTTATTCTACATGACGTGCAAAAACGTAACCCCCGCTTTGACTGTCAAAAAGAAGTGTGCTGAAGAGCTTGCAGCAGTGAAGGCTCTGCAAAAGTGCGGATCGAGGGCACATTTTAACCACAAAGTATGCATGAGCAACCTTCTGAAAGGTCAGGTGTACATCAAGGTCTACATCTGTACTGTGTTTACATTATAGTATGTAGGGATGCGCCGATCCGATACTCAGGATCGTTATCAGCTCCGATACTGCCATCTTTGCCGGATCGGGTATATTTACACCACTTTAATCAAACCACTCTTCTTTAAAACATTACGATGTGATTTTTTCCACATGTATTTTGTTACTCTTATTGAGCTATTTTGTCCGCATAAAAGATTCACTGCCAATCGTACGTGCTCACATCATTCTCTTTCTGTGAAAGCTGTATACTGCATTCACCAGTTTTCACTCTACAGCTATTGACCAGAGCACTGAAATTATTTCTCACTTAAACTACAATCAAATGGATTTTCCCACACATTTTGCATTAGTCCTCTGCATGGCATTTTATTATTTTCTGAGCAGCTTCAGAAGTGCATGCACACAGCCTAGAACACATGACACGCACACACAGTCACGAGAGAGGCGCGATCGAACTCTGTGTGTGTTTGTGTGTGAACAATGGAAACTCCATTTTGTTCATACAGGAAAATATTCAGACTAATGTCTTGTGGGAGCAACAGAATACATGTAACAGCATTATGTAATCAGGAAACAAAAATCCAGTAACTGTATATTATTACAGTGAGTTACATCAAAAAAAGCAATCAGATTGTAGTTACTTTTTGAAAAAGTATAAAGTACTTAAAGCCAATTAATATAAAGTGGGACCCTTTTTTATGAAATAATTTGTAACTGTATCGGAATACATTTTTTAAAGTAACCCTCCCAAGCCTGGTCTTGTGTGGACGTCGTGAAATTAGAAAATAGAGATCGTTCATTTAGTTCTTTAGCCTATATACATGTTTTTATATCCACATATTTTGTTCTAATGTCACAAATAATAATTTTAGGGTTTACTATACCCTACATTTCACTCAAATATTTTTGTACTTTCGAGCAATAAACTGAAAGTAATGTGAATATTGCCATTCAGGGCTGGACTGGGACAAAAAATCAGCCCTGGACACTTCATCCAGACAGGCCCACTATGCAAACACACACACACGTGCATTAATCTATACGTGCATTAATCTGCATGTAAAATTACTGATTAGATTTCATTTACTATCAAAACCAAGAAAAAACTATTAAAATAATAAACAAAGGGAATGGAAATGATTTTATAAGGCTTTATTGTAAATAACTGGTCTGAATTTATGTGCCACTTAATATTTTAATAGAATATTCTTAGGCTATACTACATATATTTCATGAAGTGCAACATCACGGTGAGGACCTACAGAAATATATATTCTGTAGCTCCTGGCAGTGATGTTTCACCTCATGAAATATAGTTTATATAATATAGCATAAGAATATTCTGTTACAATATTATGTTCACATTTATGACACAGACAGTAGATAATATTATGTTCACATTTATGACACAGACAGTATAGGCTTCTGCCAGGCACTTTCAGGGAGACAAATTGAAAAAATATGTATTTATGTGCATATTTATATGCAAAATACTCCTTTTTTCACATCAACTATGTGCTATGGTCATTAACACTAGAACTACCGGAATTCCATAACTACTACAACGACCATAGCGGTCATTCTGACCGTTCAAACTTTAACGTTCATTTGGCTGTACTGAACGTCATTTTCGTCATGTCATATCTGCATTTGAACCTTTCTCTTTAAGTTTTCCAGTGACACTTATAATTCCTGTTGTCATGTTATAATGCCATCGCCCTTAAAACAAGCAAAATATTATATCATATTATAAAGCCAATACAAAAATATTTCCCGACAGGTGCTGCCGAGGAAAGTTTTGCGTCAAAAATATTTTTTCACCGCACTCTCCACGTGAATAGACATGCAAAAAATCTAGGAAACGTCAAAGCTTCATACAGTAGCCTACAGCCCTGTTATACAAATACAATCAATGTGAAATCTAAAAATAAATAGATATACAATGTTAAGATAGATGATAATAAAGATGTGGGCTCATTTGAACGGTGGAAACCCCCCTATTCATTCACTGACGTTACGCACACACACATAGGAAAACACCGCTTCGCGTGCAGCTTCAGTCCCTCACACTACTTTGTGACATTTGGCACATGACTCCTTGATTTAATTTTTGCAGTTTCTCCTTACTTGGCACTGCCTTCATCATCTTCGTCCCGGACCGCCTACCCGACTCTCGCACCAGTTGAGTGGCTTTTGATTTCATGTTGTCGGAGCGAAATTCGCTTGCCAGTTGCGTGATGGACGCGAAACTTGCTCATTTGTGCACTTCTACAATATGTGCGTGTTGATCGCGGGAAATATAGCGGACTTATGATATTTATAATGCGTGCGGTCAAAATGACCGCCATGGCCATTCTAGGTAGAAATAGGACGCAACTGTTTTGTGTTTTGTGATTGTAATAAAATAACAGTGCCAGAATAAAATATACACATATTTAGGAAAAGTCAGAGTCCTACAGCCACATTGATTTTATTTTAACAAATAAGTTATTACACTGTAAATTTTAAAAACGGTCAAAATGACCGCCTTGGGAGTTCTGGTGTTAAATGGCTATCCTTTTCACTTAAGTCCAGCAAATAATTCATTTATTTTAACACATTTGGTGGCATCTGCCTCAAGTTATTGTCGTTGTTATGAAATACAGTCGTATGTTTGCATAGAATTCATTTTGAACACTATAATATTACATGCTTTCAAAATCTGAGGTAAATTATCCGTTATGGCTTGTGGCACAGTGACCTATTTTTAACTAAAAATAAATAATGTGTACTCATAACCAGTGTAATTTCTTCATTCTGTCAGCCGCGACATCGCAGAAATAGGAACCGTTTCTAAATTAGAAAAAACTTCGCATGTCGCCGTCGCGTCTGGTTAGGACAAAAACTCTGATTTACATGGAAAAGATACCTTTTATCGCGTGTCGCGGCGTCGTGT